>OX352772.1:83190686-83883186 GCA_947095535.1 Poecilobothrus nobilitatus | reverse complement strand
CCTGTAGATAGACCAATTAACATCAAGAATTTCTTCGTTTCTAAACGATTCGTTAAGCCATGTTTCAGTTAGAGCTAGTACATTAAAATTGAATGACTTAGCATCAACATAAAGCTTTTTAAGCTTTCCTCTAATACCACTACAGTTATGATAAAAATTTTAATGTTATTTATCTGGTTAGTATTTTGAAAGGTTTTTATTTTATTTATCGAGTTAGATAAAGAGATGAGATTTGCATATTTACTTGGAGTTCGAACGAAAAAACTGGTTGAAAGTCTCACGAGATTGATTTAGGTGATTATAGTAATTACTATCGCAATGACTACGATCAGCCTTAAGGTCCTCCTCAACCTCTTTTGTTGTGAAGCCTATATCTTTGTGGTATCTAAGGTAAAGATTATTCTTTGAAGTTAGATGGTACCCCCTCATTGTTGATGAGAACAGATAAATGAGTTCTTGTTTTACCCTCTATAACGCGATTATATGAATCGTTATGTAAATAAGCAAGGAAAAGTCTTACATTATGAAGAATTTTCTCATCTCTAAGCCTTGATAAAGCGTATTGGCAGTCCTCTGTTAGTGATTGTTTTGTCATTCAATAACAATAGGAGGTATTAGCGGATTTATTGATAATGAATCATTTATATTAATTTTATTATTATCATTGTTATTAATATTATTATTATTGTCATTGTTGTTATTGTTATTAATGATATTATTATTATTATTATTATCATTACTAGTATTATTGTTATTGTTGTTATCAATGTTATTATCAATGTTGTTAATAGCAAGATTATGATTATTAATATCATTATTATTATTATTGTTATTATTATTATTATTATTAATATTATTATTATTATTATTATTCTGATTAATATTATTAATATTATTAATAAAAATCTTTTTTTTTTACATTTTTTATTGCTTTTATTATTGTTATTATTATTGTTAATCTTATTAGTAGTATTTTTTTATTACTTTCATTATTATTATTATTCTGATTAATATTATTAATATTATTATTAAAAATATTTTTTTTTACTTTTTTTATTGCTTTTATTATTGTTATTATTATTGTTAATCTTATTAGTAGTATTTTTTTTATTACTTTTATTATTATTATTATTAATATTATTATTATTATTATTATAATTATTATTACTTATTTCATTTCTATATTTATTATTTTTATTTTTATTGTTAATGCTATTATAATTAATATAATTTTCATTATTATTATTAATTAGATTGGCCGAGCAAGCGGCTCCTGGTTTTAAAATTCTCCCTTGAACAAAGTTAGGATATTTAGAACCTCTAGTTGATGTTGATGTTGCAAGTTTTTTTTTGTTGTTTGTGCTAGAAAACGGAATAGCAAAAGGATTTAATAACAGTTTATTTTTGTCAGTGTTAAACTTCGTGTTGGTGTTAGTAGGTGAAGTCTCTAGATTAGTATTGAATACAAATTTTTTTATTATTGTACCTTTTTTCCATCGCTTGTAATTAATTATATCGCAAACTTTGGATAGGGGTACAACAACTTTGAAAGATTTGTATTTTGGTTTATATCTAAGATTCTTAGGAGTAAGATTGACTACTTTAACATTATTTAAATTAAAAGTATTTTTTAAAAACTTACTAAGATAACTAGAAGTTGTTGACGCTGCAAAATTGGAAAAGTATAGGATAGTTACAGGTTCATGATGTTCCTTAGTTGATTTCTGATCGATAACAGTATTAGTATCTTAAATATTTGGAAGAATAAATCGAACTTTCTTTGCAGTAGAACTGTGTTGAACTTCTTCTGTTGATGCTAAAGCTGAGGATGAAGGTGGTAAGATAGCCAAATTGTTACTACATTGAACAATTTCACTAAGTAATGAATTGTTATTGGTGTTATTAGATGTTGCATTTGATTTTGAATCCAAAGCATTATTAGTCACTTTATTAGTGAATTCCACCGTTTGAGAGGTTATAGGCTTAAACAAAAAGGAATTATGAAACATTTGGTTGTATCTAAACGTGTCGAAAGATGTATCCAAACTAGCATCTAACTTAACCCCCATATTCACTATTTCCTTTTTGAGTGAACCTATTTGATCAGCCAGTTTATCTGCAATATCTGAAGGTTGACTATTTAGCTTTGAATCAACAAGTTTCTGTAGCTGTAAGTTAATAGATGACATTAACTCACTAGTCAACGTATTTAAAGATTCATTTAGTCTATTTAGTGCGGAGAGAAACTCATCATTTTTAGAAACCAAATTCTGCTTCAGTTGATCTTTTTGTTTGTCAGATGTACTACTCAGTGTCATATTCAGTGACTCGTAGTCTTTTGCCATTTCATTAAATGATGCTGAGTTATATTTTATAGGGTCATGACATTTAGCTGCAAGTCCTGTGTATTCATCTTTAATGTTATTGAAGGATGTTTTGACTTCGTTCAATAACATATTAATACTGGCATGATAATCCAAGCATGATTCCCAGACAAAATATTGAGCCAAGAACGTGGAATACCACCCTCCAAGAGCATTTAGGCAAATTCCGTGGAAGCGTTTCTTGCAAAAATTATTGCATGTTACAAATTCAGTTTTTGCATCGAAAACTGTACAGATAGAGTTGTCACATTTATTTGTAATCATATTTCTTTATTTTTTTTTTTTTTTAAATTGAGTCAAAAAGATAAAAAAATTTATTTTTAATTATAAAAATTTAAAATATTGTATCAGCAAATATTGAATTTGTTATATTTAACATAAAAAAACAGCACAGTTTTAAAGAAAAAAAAAAATGAGTTCAAGTTCTTTTAAATTCTTTTATTTTTATTGTAATTAACTTTTTTTTTTTTGTTGGTTTGTTTATATTTTATTTTTTTTTATTATTCTTATACATAAGTTATGACTATAAGTAAAGAATTAAAGAAATTAAAAGAATTTAAAATTAGCACGTCTACTTAATTCAGCACGTCTAATTATTATTATTATTGTTTAGAAAATAAAAACTATTTAAAAAATTGAAAATCCCATTTCAAAATAATTTAAAAAAAAACCATATATAATTCATTTATAATTAATTTACATAAGAAACCTTAAAAATATTAAAAAATTAATTACATTACTTTAAAAATATACTGCTAACACTTAGACGGTTCGATTACGATTAAAATTTACAAGTTAAAAATATAGTATAATAATTTTATTCTAACTGACAAATATCTATTAACACTATAATCATACAGTTTCTTATGTAATATAGTTCATTGAACTTAGCAGTAACGATTTACGTTTTATTATATAGTAAATGAAAGATTTTCGATATTACATAAGGGACATATGATCTTAGTACATAAGAAATCTATTCAAAAGCGATGATTAAAAATTAATTAAATTAATATATCATCCTATGACGATAACATCTGGCGATGAATAGAATTAAAAAAAATGAAATTAATTAATTATTATACTATATGTTACAATATGAAATAATACTAATAATTAGCTTTAGTAAAAAAGAGAAAGCAAATTTCGGTAATTATTGATAATTGTAAACATTAAATGCATCAATTTAAAATTTAGTATTACATGTTAATACAGCTTACATGTTAATATAATAATAATAATATAAACTTATATAAACTTATTAACATAAATCATAGTTAATATAAACTGATTAACATAAATTTTGCAACACGAAATTTCAATTTATTAACACTGGACACATTGGATAGATGCTGGACAAGATGTTGACTGCGGAATAGGCTCAATTAGATAAGTATTTGTATTATAAAAAATAAAAATGAGATGCTTTGTGATTATCTTTTGGGTTGCTGGTTCAGGATTGAACATTCTGCCGGCCTTGGCATCTTATGGAAGAAGATGACAACATTTCATAACGATGTGATGGTATCAATTTTATTATTGCTTCAAAAATATACAAAACGAGGAAGAATACAGTTCACTTTGTCAACTCTTAGATACCCGTACGAATCGTTAGTATGTTCACAGCCTGTCACTCTGCTTGCAATATTATTTTTTTAATATTTTAGTATTTTAAAATAATTTGGGTGAATTTTATAATTTCTAGTACTATGGGTTGTACATATATTCAAACTATATGTTTATATGTACATTCTTCAAAAGCAGATTCTAAGCTTCCACATAACGATTATCAATCTAAAACTTTTTCAAATGTTCTATAGTACCATTTAATACTAAGCGGTAAATGTACATTAAATTTACTAAGTACAAAACAGTAAATATAATTTTAAATATTATATTATATTATATTTAAATATTCCATTGACAGAATAATTTCTTATAAGTACAATAGAATACATATATGTATGTAAATACGGCAATATATAATATACATATATACTCTTATCATTCACTCACTAGTGGCATATACGATATGTAAATAAACATGATATTATATAAGTATGTATATCAATATCATATAAATAATAAAAATTCTTCAAGCAACCGTTATGTTGTTTATTTAATTAAATTTTTATGTACTACGCATTATATCCTCAACAATTTCAAATTATCGAGTAAAACAAAATGCAAAAAATTTGTTGAAGAAATTTGTTAGAAAATTTGAAAAAATCAAGTAACACTTTCGTCAATTATAAAGTAACCCTATATTATTAAAAAAAGTTGTTAACAGAAATAAGAATATAATGTTGAAGCTTTAATTTTTGTGTATTACTTCAAAAAAATTTTAACAGGTGTTCAAGTTACAGGTGTTTAAAACTAGGAAATTTTCATTTTTTAACCCCTTACAGCTCCTAAACGGGGGGTGATACAAAAAAAATTTCTGAAATGACTCATACTTATTTTCAAAGATCTAACTTTTATCAAAATTTAAAGTTTCCAACTTAAACCGTTTAGAAGATAGAAGGGTTAAAGTATTTTGCAAAATTTGAGTTTCGCATAACGGTAAATTAAGACACCATATGCCACAAATATTTATTTATTGTATATACACTTTTAAAGCTGATAAAAGTAGTAATCGTTTGGCGTTTTCAAAATGAAGATATACCTTATACAACTTGTGCTATAACAATTTAAATATAGAGCTTTTTTGAACCTTTGGGGAGCTGCAGCTCCGTAACGGGTGGAGCTACAAAAAAAAGTTATTAACAATAAAATTAATATTTTTGTGAGATCTATCAGCGGTTAAAATTTCATAGCTCTATTTCAAAAAAAATGTGGGGATCTAAAAGTTAGGTGTTCGAGAGCTACCCTAAGCTTTGGTCCAAACTCAACCAAAAAAAATAGGGCACCTACAAATTATTCCCAGAATATTTTGTGTAAATTTCAAGATTCTACCTTTCTTAGTTTTTGAGTTAGCGTGCTGACGGACGGACGGACGGACATGGCTCAAAAGTCTTAGAATTTTTTTCTGATCCGATCCATACCTTTGAAGGTATATCTAGCTCGCTTATTTCGAGGTGTTACAAACGGAGGAGTAATTTTATTATACCCGATCCTATCGTATGGGTATAAAAATTATTTATTTTAATATATGTGTGTGTACTAATTGAACATTAATGTTTTAGGTTGCTTACAAATTTGTGCTGGAATGTTCCTGTGCGGAACTGAATTGCCTGAAAATATAACAATATGAAAATCGGTATGATTATTTTATTTATAACAAAAAATTTTTATCTTGTGCTGCTGCGTTTTTTGTAAACATTATTAAGTTCGACTGTATGATATATATTTTGCGACTTGATTTTTAACAATCTTATAGTGAACTAGACATCGATTCGTGATTTTCTGTGTATCATGTATATCTAATGTATTATGTATATCTAAAGTGTGAGCTAGTATGACGAAGTTATTTAGGACTATTTAGTAGATATTTTTGATCTATTTCTGTAGATCTGGAACGACTGTTGTTAATTGATACGCTTGATATGAATTTTTTTTTTTTATTTTGCTGGATGTGTGGTTTTTGTATTGATTATTAAAATTATTATTTTATTATTTTTATTGATATGAAATATGATTGTTGACATGATATTTGGGTTGATTGTTGATATGATATTTGGGTTGATCGTTGATAATATGATAATATGTAGGTTGATTGTTAACATGATATGTAAGTTGATTGTTAATATGTTTCATATGGTGATTGCAGATATATTTTTATTTAGATTGTGGTTATTATATTATATTTAGATTTTATTTAGATTGTGGTTGATTGTGGGTTATTTATCAGTTTCGTCGTGATTTTATTTATCCTCTGTTATGAGTTTTGACATTCCTGTTGTATTGGTAATAGGCATATTTTAGTAATCGGACGTTTTAGTATACCAGACTTAGTTTGCAAAGTAACTACTCGTACCAAACCATCTGAGCCAGGATGAGTTTCTATAATTCGGGCTAATGCCCAACGAGATGGTGGTACATTCTCCTCCTTGAGAATGACTTTTTTTTTTTTTTTTCCATTTCCAAATTTATATTTATATGCAAATTGGAAATAGAAACAGCTTGTTCAGTATTACGAATTTCTCCTGTTAGAACCCAACCAAAAATGGTGTTTTGAGCTATAGAAGCTCCTTCAGATCCTTGTTTCAAACCATTTTGTAGTATTTGACCGTATAGGTCGGCTCCAAGTAGCACATCAATCGCACCGGGCTTGAAAAAATTCCGATCTGCGAGCTCAAGTCCTTCTAAATGACGCCACTTTCCAGCTGCGATCGTTCGACTAGGTAAGAGATTTGTCAGCTTACCATAAAACCAAACCTTGAGCTTCGATGGCGTTTTTATTATTTAAGCTGGTGAGTATGAAATTGACTTGTGCTAAAGATGTACCTAACTGATTTTGACCAATCCCCTGTATCCTTGCGGTGATCATAATTTTTTTCAATTTCAAATATTGATACAATAACTCTGTAATAAGAGACGTCTCCTATCCTAGATCGATGAGTGCTCTTATAATCTTTTCTTCGCCTGTAACTGGCGATTTTATTTTCATTTGAGCAGTAGCTAAAAGTACTTGTATATTGTCACTGGGCGTAGAACATGTATGAATGTTAGTTGAAGACGTTGACGGTTGGTCATGGGGTGCAAAACTGGCTGCTGATGCCGACATAGTAGCTTGGGATGTACTCGATTTATCATTATTCGAACAAATGTTTGTATTCTGATGAAAGGAACTCTTATTATTAGTATAAAGACCCGTATGATAGGATCCTTGAGCATGATTGGCCGCAATCGGCTCTCTATGTAATAGTGAGTGATGCCGTCGTTGGTAAATAAGACAATTTGTGGAGCTGGGACAATTTGTCACTGTGTGCCTAGTCCGTAAGCAGTTAATGCATAAGCCCTTCTTTTTCGCCATTTCGAATCTTTTACTCGGATTCAAAATGCTAAATTTATGACACTGTTTAATCTTGTGTGATCCAGCACAAATGACACAAACTGATTTTGATTCTACATGAAAATTTCTGACATTTGTTTGGAATTTGTTTGAATTGTTGGGGGGATTAGTTCTTTTATCATTACTACATGAGTAAGATTTGTAAGCTATGGCTTCCAAAGTACGAAATCTCGCCTCTAAAAAGCTTCGCAGCTGTTTCCAGGTGGGTAACCCTGTGATGTTACTAATACTCTTTTCCCATAACTGATAAGTTTCCGGTGGTAACTTTTGCACAAGACTGTAAATGATAACTGGATCCGAATTAGTTATCTCTATATTTAAATTTTCTAGAGCTTGTAGACACTCTGTGGTAGTGTCCAACAAGTTTTTAATGCCCTGAGCTTGTTGTAATTGTAAACATTAAATGCATCAATTTAAAATTTAGTATTACATGTTAATACAGCTTACATGTTAATATAATAATAATAATATAAACTTATATAAACTTATTAACATAAATCATAGTTAATATAAACTGATTAACATAAATTTTGCAACACGAAATTTCAATTTATTAACACTGGACACATTGGATAGATGCTGGACAAGATGTTGACTGCGGAATAGGCTCAATTAGATAAGTATTTGTATTATAAAAAATAAAAATGAGATGCTTTGTGATTATCTTTTGGGTTGCTGGTTCAGGATTGAACATTCTGCCGGCCTTGGCATCTTATGGAAGAAGATGACAACATTTCATAACGATGTGATGGTATCAATTTTATTATTGCTTCAAAAATATACAAAACGAGGAAGAATACAGTTCACTTTGTCAACTCTTAGATACCCGTACGAATCGTTAGTATGTTCACAGCCTGTCACTCTGCTTGCAATATTATTTTTTTAATATTTTAGTATTTTAAAATAATTTGGGTGAATTTTATAATTTCTAGTACTATGGGTTGTACATATATTCAAACTATATGTTTATATGTACATTCTTCAAAAGCAGATTCTAAGCTTCCACATAACGATTATCAATCTAAAACTTTTTCAAATGTTCTATAGTACCATTTAATACTAAGCGGTAAATGTACATTAAATTTACTAAGTACAAAACAGTAAATATAATTTTAAATATTATATTATATTATATTTAAATATTCCATTGACAGAATAATTTCTTATAAGTACAATAGAATACATATATGTATGTAAATACGGCAATATATAATATACATATATACTCTTATCATTCACTCACTAGTGGCATATACGATATGTAAATAAACATGATATTATATAAGTATGTATATCAATATCATATAAATAATAAAAATTCTTCAAGCAACCGTTATGTTGTTTATTTAATTAAATTTTTATGTACTACGCATTATATCCTCAACAATTTCAAATTATCGAGTAAAACAAAATGCAAAAAATTTGTTGAAGAAATTTGTTAGAAAATTTGAAAAAATCAAGTAACACTTTCGTCAATTATAAAGTAACCCTATATTATTAAAAAAAGTTGTTAACAGAAATAAGAATATAATGTTGAAGCTTTAATTTTTGTGTATTACTTCAAAAAAATTTTAACAGGTGTTCAAGTTACAGGTGTTTAAAACTAGGAAATTTTCATTTTTTAACCCCTTACAGCTCCTAAACGGGGGGTGATACAAAAAAAATTTCTGAAATGACTCATACTTATTTTCAAAGATCTAACTTTTATCAAAATTTAAAGTTTCCAACTTAAACCGTTTAGAAGATAGAAGGGTTAAAGTATTTTGCAAAATTTGAGTTTCGCATAACGGTAAATTAAGACACCATATGCCACAAATATTTATTTATTGTATATACACTTTTAAAGCTGATAAAAGTAGTAATCGTTTGGCGTTTTCAAAATGAAGATATACCTTATACAACTTGTGCTATAACAATTTAAATATAGAGCTTTTTTGAACCTTTGGGGAGCTGCAGCTCCGTAACGGGTGGAGCTACAAAAAAAAGTTATTAACAATAAAATTAATATTTTTGTGAGATCTATCAGCGGTTAAAATTTCATAGCTCTATTTCAAAAAAAATGTGGGGATCTAAAAGTTAGGTGTTCGAGAGCTACCCTAAGCTTTGGTCCAAACTCAACCAAAAAAAATAGGGCACCTACAAATTATTCCCAGAATATTTTGTGTAAATTTCAAGATTCTACCTTTCTTAGTTTTTGAGTTAGCGTGCTGACGGACGGACGGACGGACATGGCTCAAAAGTCTTAGAATTTTTTTCTGATCCGATCCATACCTTTGAAGGTATATCTAGCTCGCTTATTTCGAGGTGTTACAAACGGAGGAGTAATTTTATTATACCCGATCCTATCGTATGGGTATAAAAATTATTTATTTTAATATATGTGTGTGTACTAATTGAACATTAATGTTTTAGGTTGCTTACAAATTTGTGCTGGAATGTTCCTGTGCGGAACTGAATTGCCTGAAAATATAACAATATGAAAATCGGTATGATTATTTTATTTATAACAAAAAATTTTTATCTTGTGCTGCTGCGTTTTTTGTAAACATTATTAAGTTCGACTGTATGATATATATTTTGCGACTTGATTTTTAACAATCTTATAGTGAACTAGACATCGATTCGTGATTTTCTGTGTATCATGTATATCTAATGTATTATGTATATCTAAAGTGTGAGCTAGTATGACGAAGTTATTTAGGACTATTTAGTAGATATTTTTGATCTATTTCTGTAGATCTGGAACGACTGTTGTTAATTGATACGCTTGATATGAATTTTTTTTTTTTATTTTGCTGGATGTGTGGTTTTTGTATTGATTATTAAAATTATTATTTTATTATTTTTATTGATATGAAATATGATTGTTGACATGATATTTGGGTTGATTGTTGATATGATATTTGGGTTGATCGTTGATAATATGATAATATGTAGGTTGATTGTTAACATGATATGTAAGTTGATTGTTAATATGTTTCATATGGTGATTGCAGATATATTTTTATTTAGATTGTGGTTATTATATTATATTTAGATTTTATTTAGATTGTGGTTGATTGTGGGTTATTTATCAGTTTCGTCGTGATTTTATTTATCCTCTGTTATGAGTTTTGACATTCCTGTTGTATTGGTAATAGGCATATTTTAGTAATCGGACGTTTTAGTATACCAGACTTAGTTTGCAAAGTAACTACTCGTACCAAACCATCTGAGCCAGGATGAGTTTCTATAATTCGGGCTAATGCCCAACGAGATGGTGGTACATTCTCCTCCTTGAGAATGACTTTTTTTTTTTTTTTTCCATTTCCAAATTTATATTTATATGCAAATTGGAAATAGAAACAGCTTGTTCAGTATTACGAATTTCTCCTGTTAGAACCCAACCAAAAATGGTGTTTTGAGCTATAGAAGCTCCTTCAGATCCTTGTTTCAAACCATTTTGTAGTATTTGACCGTATAGGTCGGCTCCAAGTAGCACATCAATCGCACCGGGCTTGAAAAAATTCCGATCTGCGAGCTCAAGTCCTTCTAAATGACGCCACTTTCCAGCTGCGATCGTTCGACTAGGTAAGAGATTTGTCAGCTTACCATAAAACCAAACCTTGAGCTTCGATGGCGTTTTTATTATTTAAGCTGGTGAGTATGAAATTGACTTGTGCTAAAGATGTACCTAACTGATTTTGACCAATCCCCTGTATCCTTGCGGTGATCATAATTTTTTTCAATTTCAAATATTGATACAATAACTCTGTAATAAGAGACGTCTCCTATCCTAGATCGATGAGTGCTCTTATAATCTTTTCTTCGCCTGTAACTGGCGATTTTATTTTCATTTGAGCAGTAGCTAAAAGTACTTGTATATTGTCACTGGGCGTAGAACATGTATGAATGTTAGTTGAAGACGTTGACGGTTGGTCATGGGGTGCAAAACTGGCTGCTGATGCCGACATAGTAGCTTGGGATGTACTCGATTTATCATTATTCGAACAAATGTTTGTATTCTGATGAAAGGAACTCTTATTATTAGTATAAAGACCCGTATGATAGGATCCTTGAGCATGATTGGCCGCAATCGGCTCTCTATGTAATAGTGAGTGATGCCGTCGTTGGTAAATAAGACAATTTGTGGAGCTGGGACAATTTGTCACTGTGTGCCTAGTCCGTAAGCAGTTAATGCATAAGCCCTTCTTTTTCGCCATTTCGAATCTTTTACTCGGATTCAAAATGCTAAATTTATGACACTGTTTAATCTTGTGTGATCCAGCACAAATGACACAAACTGATTTTGATTCTACATGAAAATTTCTGACATTTGTTTGGAATTTGTTTGAATTGTTGGGGGGATTAGTTCTTTTATCATTACTACATGAGTAAGATTTGTAAGCTATGGCTTCCAAAGTACGAAATCTCGCCTCTAAAAAGCTTCGCAGCTGTTTCCAGGTGGGTAACCCTGTGATGTTACTAATACTCTTTTCCCATAACTGATAAGTTTCCGGTGGTAACTTTTGCACAAGACTGTAAATGATAACTGGATCCGAATTAGTTATCTCTATATTTAAATTTTCTAGAGCTTGTAGACACTCTGTGGTAGTGTCCAACAAGTTTTTAATGCCCTGAGCTGATTCATGTACAAGAGAAGGTTGAGTCAAAAAAACCTTTAATTGTGTCCTTACTAGAATTCTTTTATTGTTATACCTATCTTTTAAAAGTTGCCACGCACTTCGGTAGTTTAAATCTGCTATCTGGAACTGCCTAAGTAAATTTTCAGGTTCTCCAGTAAGATGCATTTTCAGGTATTGCAATTTTTGTACAGGCGCAAGTCCAGCATTTTCATGGACGAATGTCCTAAACAAATCATGAAATGACGGTCATTTTCGATAATCCCCGTGAAATTTCTCTAACGTAATTTTTGGGAGTTGTATTGCTGTAGGAGTGGGAGCTTCCCGTATTGTAACCGACGCTGGTTCACAACCTTCATTAACGTCGGGAAATTTTTTAATTAATATAGTTGCATAATATACTTAGCTTCTTCAAAACCTTTCTCCGTATATGATGCAACCAACATTTTCCGGTGACGAGCTTTAATTTCAGCCCATTGATCCTGAATGTCTTTCAGAAGTTGCGTGTAACACTCCTCTTGTTTGCTGTCGCTGATATCTGATAAAAAATCCTTCATGGTCATTTCCAATATGGTTTTATCAGCGAGCTGTTCCCTAATTAACTTTTCCATGCTTGATGTCTTGTGGATCCAGTAATTAATTTGTGCCGAACGCGCGCGTAAATTTCTAATCGTGTTAGCAGTATTTTAATATTGAATAACTAAACTTCTCTTTATTATCTTATTTTATTCTTTTACATTTAAACTCTGGGTTTAAATTCATGAATGTAAATTAAATTTGAAAAAAAGAAGATAAAAATGAATTACCATCACAATTCACTATATTGTTTTTTTTTTCTCGTTTAAAATGTTTTCTTTTATATATATACATAAAACCCAATGTTATTTCTAATCAATTATATTCTACTAAGTTCACTTTATAATTTAATTTAAATTTTATGCTTTCTCTATTTATACCCGTACGATAGGATCGGGTATAATAAAATTACTCCTCCGTTTGTAACACCTCGAAATAAGCGAGCTAGATATACCTTCAAAGGTATGGATCGGATCAGAAAAAAATTCTAAGACTTTTGAGCCATGTCCGTCCGTCCGTCCGTCAGCACGCTAACTCAAAAACTAAGAAAGCTAGAATCTTGAAATTTACACAAAATATTCTGGGAGTAATTTGTAGGTGCCCTATTTTTTTTGGTTGAGTTTGGACCAAAGCTTAGGGTAGCTCTCGAACACCTAACTTTTAGATCCCCACATTTTTTTTGAAATAGAGCTATGAAATTTTAACCGCTGATAGATCTCACAAAAATATTAATTTTATTGTTAATAACTTTTTTTTGTAGCCCCACCCGTTACGGAGCTACAGCTCGCCAAAGGTTCAAAAAAGCTCTATATTTAAATTGTTATAGCACAAGTTGTATAAGGTATATATTCATTTTGAAAACGCCAAACTACTTTTATCAGCTTTAAAAGTGTATATACAATAAATATATATTTGTGGCATACGGTGTCTTAATTTACCGTTATGTAAAACTCAAATTTTGCAAAATCCTTCAACCCTTCTATCTTCTAAACGGTTTAAGTTGGAAACTTGAAATTTTGACAGAAGTTAGATCTTTATAAGCATGAGTCATTTTCATTTTGTATCACTCCCCGTTTAGGAGCTGTAAGAGGTCAAAAACTGAAAATTTCCTATTTTTAAACACCTGTAATTTGAACACCTGTTAAAATTTTTTTGAAGTAATACACAAAAATTAAAGCTACAACGTTATACTCTTATTTCTGTTAACAACTTTTTTTAATAATATAGGGTTATTTTATAATTGACGAAAGTGTTACTTGATTTTTTCAAATTTTCTAACAAATTTCTTTAACGAATTTTTTCCATTTTGTTTTACTCGATAATTTGAAATTGCTGAGGATATAATGCGTAGTACATAAAAATTTAAATAAATAAACAACATAACGGTTGCTTGAAGAATTTTTATTAATATGATATTAATATATATACATACTTATATAATATCATGTTTATTTACATATCGTATATGTCACTAGGGAATGAATGATAAGAGTATAGATGTATATTATATAGCGCCGTATTTACATACATGTATGTATTTTATTGTACTTATAAGAAATTATTCTGTCAATGGAATATTTAAATATAATATAATATAATATTTAAAATTATATTTACTATTTTGTACTAAGTAAATTTAATATACATTTACCGCTTAGTATTAAATGGTACTATAGAATATTTGAAAAAGTTTTGGATTGATAATAGTTATGTGAAAGGTTAGAATCTGCTTTTGACGAATGTACATATAAACATATAGTTTGAATATATGTACAACCCATAGTTCTAGAAATTATAAAATTCACCCAAATTATTTTAAAATACTAAAATATTAAAAAAATAATATTGTGAGCAGAGTGACAGGCTGTGAACATACTAACGGTTCGTACAGGTATCTACAGGTTGACAAAGGCAACTGTATTCCTCCTCGTTATTCATATATTTACATTATGGGCTAAACTTCTGATTGTTAAATTGTACTATAAAAAAAATAAATATTATTGCAATTTTATAATGTTCTACTTAAAAATGCGACCCTTTAAAAACTTTGATTTTATACACTGCCTTGTGTTTTCTTTCTTTTCATAGCGTAATATTTTAATATTTATTAATTTTTATCTGTTATGTACGTAATATCAGATACACTTTTCTTTCTTTTCATAGCATAACATTTGTTAAATTAACATTTAACATTACTGTAGGGTACGCTAATCAGTAGCAGCTTGTCTTTTATTATATTTAGATAGTTCAATCATCTATTTTTGGAAGTAGCAAAGTACGGGCATTGAGAGCTATCAACATAGGTAGAATTCCTATAAATATTGAGTTTCAAAATATTCATTACATACTTTTTACTTTTGAAACTATAGGTATTCAAATCTGTAACCAATACGGTGATGCAATACATTTTGTTTCAAGCAACTATCCAACCAAAATTGTCTTACACTTTAAAAAGCATTGATTGCCAAACAATATAAATACTACTACCCAAATAAGATATTCTATAAAACATGGAACGAGCTTACGTGAGATATTATTCCGCTGAAGTAGGAGTAGGAATTAATGATATTGAACTTTTATTACAATTTTATCCAACTATACAGAGTGGTCGTGATTTAGGAAACATATTTGGAAGTTTATTTCGTTATTTGACACCAGTTCTTTCATATGGTTGCGATCTTTTTAAAAAGGAAGCTGTAAATACCAGTAAAAACATTCTTGGTGATATAGCATCTGGTGCACAAATAAACGAGTCCGTAGTTGATCAAGGAAAAATTGGTATTAAAAATTTACGAAAATCTATGGTTAGTCAATTCCACCAATGTATGGTGGAAGACGGAATCCTATAAAAAGACGTGTAGTTTCTAAAAAACAACATTCAAAGTTCAAGCAATAAAAAAAGCAAAGCGAAAAATCAAATATATTCAATTAAAATGGAGAGCATGAAGTCTGAACTAGATATTTTCGCCTCTTTACCAGTTCAATCAAGTATTTTACGTTTAGAAGAAATAGCATACAACTCTTTAGCCTCATTAGAGGCTATCACCATTGACCATTGAATTTGTATCACTTGGAAACGGAGATACTTATCCAGTACCTATATAAAATGTTAAGTTCAAATATTAAACAAGTAAGTTTGAAATTTTATTAAAAATAAAATGTAAGGACTGGCGAAATATTTTCTAGTATGGTTTCAACTTTGTCACATATTTTCATTAATACATAAATAGACCTCTTATTGAATTGAAAATTTATTTTCGAATACTTCTATTTTCAGCAATCAGATTTCTAATTCTTAACAAATTTTTAAGAAAAAAAAATATTTGATTTGAATGAAAAAAGTGCAATATTATTGAATTTGTGATGCATAAATAATATACATATGTATCTACGTATAATAATATTCATTTTGATGCAAACTTCAACAAATAATTTTGTGAATTGCATGAATATTATATTGTACATTTATTACCTATAAATTTTAAAAATCTAGGTTTAAATTTTGTTCTTAAAAAAATTCAAAAATACATATGTACATATGTATGTTTGTACTTGTTTTTTACTGGTTTCCAATTCAATTCAATTTTTAAAATAAAAAAATACAAATCATTTTTCATATTATATTACATACCTCAATGGAAGCGACTTAGAATAATTACGAATACTCATTCCAATAATAGCAAATTTTTATATATGTACAATGCACACATTTTTTAGCTTTTATTTTTACAAAATGTACTTTCATACACAATTTGTCAGTAACTCAAAAAACCTTACATATATTATACACATTCATTCATCATATTATACATACACTTACATATTATATTCACATTCATTCTTTACAACCGAAAAAAACAAAAAAAAAACATAACAAAACAAAAAATATGTAAATAAATACTTAACATTACATAGCTACATATGTGTATAAATACATACATATACTATTCGTATCAAGTACTATCGTATCAAATAACAAAAAATATGTAGATAAATACTTAACATTACATAGCTACATATGTTTATAAATACATACATATGCTATTCGTACTATACTATTCGTATCAAACTACATGTATTTTTTTCCCCTTTCTACTCCCTTTGGGAGCATAGGGCTTCCACAAAGCCTTTCCATCTGTTTCTATTTAGTGCTACGACTTTCATTTGTGACCATGTTTTATTTAGTTCTGTTATTTCTCGCTCTACTGTTCTACGCCATGTATTTCTAGGTCTACCAACATTTCTCTTTCCTTGAGGGTTCCATTCCAGCACTTACCTGGCTATGCAGTTTGGGGGTCTTCTAAGAATGTGACTTATCCACCTATATTTTCGTTTCTTAATTTCTATTTCGATAGGTTCTTGACCGGTAGCTTCCCATAGATCTTCATTTCGTATTCTTCTTGGCCAGTATATTCTGCATATAATCCGGAGGCACTTGTTTACAAATATTTGTAGTTTGTATGTTCACTACCATACAAGAGGACAGATTTTATACATGCTTGGAATATTGTAAGTTTAGTTTTTCTTGCAATTTGGGTTGACCTCCATATTCTCCACATTCTTCCAAATGTTGCTCTGACTTTCATTAGTTTATTATTAATGTCCTCTTTTGTACCACCTTCTTTAGTTATAATATCTAAGTTTATTTTTATTGAAATTTTCGTTTTATTTCCAGTTTTTATAATATATGAATATATATATATATATATATTGTTTTTTACTTTAATTTGTCTCAAAAAACAATCTTGTCTCATTTGAGCTCACATTAAATGTTCTAAATTTTAAAATGTTAATATTTCGTTAACTTCTATGAGGTTTAATGGTACTTAAAAATAAAGTACATTTAATATTAATTTAATAATGTTTACTTAACTATGACAACATAAACTCAAAAATAAAAAGAAAAAGTGGTTGATATTAAAAAAAAAAATTAAAATAAAATGAATTATGAAAAATGATTAAAAAAATGAAATGAATTAAAGATGTATTTTAAAAAATTTTCATAAAATGACTTTTTTTTTTTTTTATCTTTTGACTAAAAATAACATTTACACATAATTAAATAATAGAACTAAAAACTAAAGTGAGCGTTTTTTTAGTTATTTTGTTTTTTGTTTATTTTCTTCTAAGAAATCATCATCTCATCATCATCAAATCAAGATATTGAATTTTGTAAATTTTTTCTTTCTCTGCTGCTACTCCCCGATAATAGTTTTGCTGCATTTGGATCACCTACACGTTGTGATGGAGCCAATTTGTCGAAAAAAGGCTGACGTAGTGCTTCGCCTAATGTTATTCTTAGACTTGGTTCATATTCTAACATTTTTATAATTAAATCAAATAATTGTACATGATCTTCACTATCTGATAACAAATATCTATTTAATGGTTTACAATGATCACGTACATAGCGTCCAGCTGATGATTTTTCATCCCAATCTAATTTACCATGATAGAAATATTTTGTTTTTGTTTTTCGTGCCATACGATATGATATCTGTCCTAGAATTCTTTCCATCATTGCTAAATGTTCTCGATTATCATGAGTTTGGAATAAAGTTATACCCAAATACAGTTCAAAAAGAATACAGCCAATTGACCACACATCACTGCCTAGGTAATTGAATACTGCCTAGGTAATTGAATTTATCTACATCTTCTAGTAGTGTATCATCAATTGTAATTAGTCTTGTGTTGTTCGTATTTCCTCTTATAATTTTTGTTTCGCTAATGTTTATTTCCAAGCCAACTTCCGCAGCACATTCTGCTAGCTTATTGATTTTTTGTTGCATATCTTCGTGTGTTTGTGTAAGTAGGCTAATGTTATCAGCGTAGTCTAAATATTCCAGCTTTTGTGTGAGATACCAGTTTATACCTCTGGATGAGTTGTTATTGGTCTTTCTCATGACTTTGTCAATTGTTATATTGAATAGTAGAGGATATAGCGGGCAACCTTGTCTTACTCTATTTCTAATTATTACAGAGTCGCTTAGAATATGGAGAATTTGGGCTTCTCTGTTGCTATACATTACTCTAATTATCCTGATGAATTTTTCTGGAATGTTCTTCCATTTAAGTGCTTCCCATATAGCGTTTCTATCTATCTCATCGAATGCTCTCTTGAAATCGATAAATGCTATATAAATGGGTGCATTGAATTATTTTGATTGTTCCAGGATTATTCTTAAAGTGTTTTCATGCTCTGTACAACTTCGTTCTTTACGGAAACCGGCTTGTTCTTTTCTTAAGACACTTTCAATATGTTCCTCAATTCTACTAAGAACAACTAGGGCCAGTATCTTGTGTACAGTATTGAGTAATGTTATTCCTCTCCAGTTATTACATTTACTTAGGTTGCCTTTCTTGGGGTTCTTTACAATGATACCTTTTTTCCATTGGGAACTCATTTCTTCATTTCGCCATATTTTTTCTATTATGGGTTGCAGGGACCTTGCACTTTGTAGAGGGTCTACTTTGACCAGCTCAGCTCCTATGCCATCTGTACCTTCAGCCTTATTATTTTTAAGTTTGTTTATTATTTCCGCTAGCTCCCGTACTGTTGGAGTACTGATGTTGATATTTGTACTTGTACTCCTAGTGTGCCCCCACGGGCTAGGGCGCCATGTATAAACTTTATTTATGCTGAAATGCTCTTTCCATCTATCCAATTGTTCTTTAGTCGATGTTAGTAGTTTACCATTCTTGTCTTTGATTGGGTGATCCCTACTTGAATTCTAGTTTGATAGGATTTTTATTTTAGCGAATAGTTGTTTTGAGTTGTGTTGGTCAGCTGCTTGTTGGGCTTCTAAAGCGATATTGCTTATGAATTTTCTTTTATGCCTTCTTGCAAGCTTCTTTATCTCTCTGCATATGGTCTTATGATGTTCTTTCATTTCGTTACTATTATTTGTTAGTAGTGAAGTTTTAATGTTTCTTCTCAGAAGTATTTTGTTCCATGTTTCATCTGAGATCCATTCTTTTCTGTTGTGTTCTTTGGTTCCCAAGATTTCTTCATCAGCATTTCTATATATCCCTTGCCATTTTTCCTCGCTTATTTGGGGTTCTTCTTCTATACTATTTCTAATTTTGTCTATTACTTAATTTTTCTTATTATCTATATTGAGTTTTGCTATATTTAGTATTTTTCTTCTTCTGGATTTTGGTTGAATACGTCTTAGCTTAATTCTTAAGTCGGCTGTAAGTAGCATATGGTCTGTTTGTGCATCTGCACTCTGCCAAGTTCTTACATCTAGTAATGATGATCGCCAGTTTCTGCTGATGCATTTATGTTCAATTTGGGTTTTCGTTCTTCCATCAGGCGATGTCCACGTGTACATGGGTATTTCCTTATGTGGGAATAGTGTGCCTCCAATTATCAGGCCAAATTCTTGGCATATATCTATTAGCCTTTCCTCATTGTTGTTCTTGATTCCTATTCCATGTAACCCTGCAACTTGACATTCTTCGCTTGGATTTCTCTTTCCAACTTTCGCGTTGAAATCGCCCATCATTATTACTATATCGTTTCGAGGTCTTCTGCATAGTACTGATGTTAATTGAGCATAGAATTCATCCTTACATTCGTCCTCTACAACTTCTGTTGGCGTGTAACCTTGTATTATTGTTATATTTTTATATTTGGTAGCTAGCCTTACAGTCATTAATCTTTTTGAGACAGCCTCCCAATTTATTATGCTGTTCTTATGTTTCCCAAATTATTAATATTTCCTGAGTATATGAACATGTTATTATTTGCTGTAATCAACTCCCCGTAGTTATTCCCGTAGCATTTCTTTTTCGACTTGGGCTAATCTAGAATCTTCTCTTAATGTTCTAATATTCCATTTTGCAAATCTTGTCCTTAAACGTGTGCCAATTAACGATACCGAATTTTCAATCCTATTTCTATTCCGAAGCTCTGTTTCAGTTTCGCTAATCATTTTTCTTCACAAAGTAGGTGATGGGTCTACTGTTGCTATCCACAAGATGTCATCTTCCAAACTTTCCCTAGTGTTATCTAACGGTCAAGTGGAGAAACCGTGTCGTGTGGGTGGTGCGTGTTGCCATTATAATTGTGTATGACAATTCAATTATATTGATCATACCTGTCACTTATGAGACGGCATAAATTTGATATATGCACATGTATGTATTATAGGTTATTATTCTTTATTTAGTATTCATTATCAAGTTATAGAATATAGCAGGAATCACGGTTATAGGTATATTTTTTTATATTTATTTGTTACTAATTATTTGTGTTATTTTTTGTTTTTTTAGGTATGGTATATTATGATATAATAATATTGAATATAAGGATATATATTTGATATTATTTATATTGTACATATTATGGTATCTCCCACGGGGAATCGAACCCGGGAACCACCACAGTGGTTAGATTGCAAAGTTTGCGCTCTAACCACCTAGGCCAGTGATGGCCAACCTACGGCCCGCGCGCCGGATCCGGCCCAGCAGGTTTTTTAATACGGCCCACCAATAAATTTCCCATTAAAAAATATATTAATTTAAAAAACCCGTGATGGAAGTTTTTTTTTTTTTATTATTTTTTCTAAGAATTTTAAATTATATTTTTTGAGTTCGGCAATGCAATATTTTGTGCTGGTTTTTCTCGCTAATTTTTTTTCTTCAAAAAAATTCAAAGAAATTGAAAAAATCATCTAAGTTGGTTTTGTTAAAAAAAATTCTGTGGTTTGGTTGTTGATACAAAGTTTACAATTATATTCTTAAGTACTTTAAAATCAGTACGTTACTTGCGTTGTAGTTATACATTTTGAATATCGAATAATTTTGCAAAATAAAATAATTATTATAATTTTTAAAAAGTAAGGTAAAGCAAAATGTTGAAAAAAAGAAAAATTGATTCGGAAGCTAGAGTATTTAATAATCGATGGAATGAAGATTATTTTTTTATTGAAAAAGGTGCAAAAGCCTTGTGTTTGATATGTAAAGATACAATGTCAGTTTTTAAGGAATTCAATTTAAAGGGACATTATGATAGTAAACATAAATCGACATTTGACAATTATAATGGACAATTAAGGAAAGAAAAATTTAGTGCTTTAAAAAAAACTTAGAAAAACAACAAAATGTGTTTAAAAAAAATCAAAACGAAAATGTGTCCGCTATAAGTGCTAGTGTTCAAGTTGCATATTTGATTGCATTTGAAAGTAAACCTTTTAGTGATGGCGAGTTCACAAAGCGTTGTATGCTAAAAGTGGTTTCCAAAATGTGTCCAGAAAAACTACCAGCTATAAATCAGGTTAGTTTATCCCGACAAACTATTACAAGACGAATTGAAAATATCGGTCAAGATTTAATGCAGCAACTGTGTGAGAAATCAAATGAAACAACATATTTTTTTCTAGCGTTAGATGAAAGTACTGGCATAAAGGACACTGCCCAACTACTTATTTTTATACGAAGTATAAATTTTAATTTTGAAGTATGTGAAGAATTAGCAGAGCTTCATAGTATGTACGGTACAACTACAGGTGAAGATTTATTTAAAAATGTTTGTAGTACTCTTGAAAAATTAGGTTTAGATATGCGAAAGTTAACTAGTATTACAACTGATGTAGCAAGAAGTATGACAGGAAAAAATATAGGTATTTTGGGAAGACTTACTAAAAATCAAGCAGATATTGGTGCAAAACCACCAATTGCATTGCACTGTATTATTCACCAGGAATCTCTTTGTGGCAAAGTTTTAGATCTTCGTCACATAATTGTTATACCAACAGTAAATTTTATCCGATCAAGAGGCATTAATCATCGACAATTTCGTAATTTTCTAGCTGAACTTAAGTCGGAATATAACGATATTCTTTTGCACAGTAATGTACGTTGGCTTAGTCGCGGAAAGGTCTTATACAGGTTCTTTCAGTTACGTAATGAAATCGATATCTTCATGATTGAAAAAGGAAAAGAAATAAAAGAATTATCAAGCAAAGAATGGCTTTTCGATCTTGCTTTTGTGGTTGACATTACACATCATCTTAATTCTCTCAATACTAAACTACAAGGAAAAGATAAGTTACTACCCGAAGTATATGGTCATATTATGGCCTTTGAAAATATGCTGATTTTGTTTAAAAATCAATTAAAAGAGGAAAATCTTGTTCATTTTGAATGTTGTACTGAACTTAAAAAAGTTTATATATTTGAAAAAACACGCTTTGTTGATTTAATTCAGATACTTGCAGATGAGTTTTCGCGACGTTTCACTGATATGCGTTCAAAAGAAGATGACATAAAGTTATTTGAAAATCCATTTTCTGTTGTTGCAGGCAACTACAATGCTTCCTTACAGCTAGAACTCATTGAAATTCAAGCAGCCTCATATTTGAAAAACAGATTTCAAGAATGTAAGGGAAAATTACTTGAATTTTATAAAGATTTGTCAGTCAATGATTTCCCAAATATCAGAGATCATGCCATGCAACTTTCCACATTATTTTGGTCAACTTACATATGTGAGCAGACATTTTCTCGAATGAAATTAAATAAATCCAAAATCAGAAATAGAATAAATGACGATCATCTTCATTCCGTATTGTGAATTGGTGTGTCATCTTTTCAACCTCGGTTACAGAAAATTGTTAAAGATATACAACCGCAAGTCTCTCATTAAATGTACATTTTTTTGTAATAATAAAAAATTTAAATTATGAATATGTTGTTTTACAAATTTTTGTCAATATCAGCCCAGTTATATATATATAAATATTATCTGGCCCAATTCCTATAAAAGGTTGGACACCACTGACTAGGCTAAGGAGGAGAAACTACATGTATAGCAATATTGTATAGAAATAGCAATACGTATATTGTATAGAAACATAAAAAACAAATTTAAACAAAAAATACGTATAGCCATAGACTATATATATAGATACCTAACACTGTAGCTATATAAATACATATGTAGGTACATTTTTATATCATTCATATTCAAATTTCTAACTATACGTATAGCAACCATATATATTATATAGAAACATAAAAAAGAAAATAAAACAAAAAATACGTATAGCTATAGATACCCAACACTACGTAGCTCTATAAATACATTTGTATAATGTATATCATTCATATTCAAATTTCAAACTACATAATATGTATAGCAATAGCATATATTGTATAGAAACATAAACTTCGGGAAAAAAAAGGAAAAAGGAGGAAAACAAAGGCTCATATATTTCGCCAAAAAAGATAGTTAAAATTGGAGTGTAAATGACAAAACAGGAACTGGAGCTGAGATTAAAGCAGCTCCACAACCAAGTGTTATAAATAATTTATTACACTCCATCATCAAACAATGCAATGTTACATTAAATGGAAAAAAAACATAACACCATCCGATTAATTATATCATTACAAGGCATACCTAACAACTTTACTAAATTATGGCAGAGATTTTAGTTAAACACATCTAGAAGCATCTGGTTAGGAATTAGATAAAAATAACGTTAACGATAATATTATTATATTATTATATTAGATAATAATAACGTTAATAATTTTAACGTTTGTCTCTACAACAAGACAGAAATTATATTATAACTCTGCAGTGGTGGAATTGATGGGAAAATTACATGTAGATTTCTTTAATACTCCACACTACTTTTAAATAATGTTGACATGAGAATTACTCTAACATTAGAAAAACAAGATTTTTTTCTATTTTTCACTGATTCAGATGAAAGTTATTTAAAGATTCATGAACATGTCACTGTCAATCCTAATATATTGCTGGCACATAATACAGTAAAAGAAAAGGCAAATGCAAAGTATCATTACAAAAGGAACGAAATTAAAACTTTTTCAATTCTAGCTAATACTTCAAGTATTAGACAATGTTTTCATTGGACAAATTCCTAATGCTATTGTATTTTGTATGCTAAACAATGAAAACTTTAATGGGAAAAGATCCAAAAATCCATATTTTTTCGATCATCAAAATCTTTCGAAGTTTCATTTGATTCAGAATTTGATTCTAATATAAAAATTGATAAAAATCGTAATGTCTACCTAAACATATAAAAGGATGAATAGTATTTCGTTTCCCTTCATTATACAATGACGTCTGTTATAGTAGACTTGTCGTTCTGTACGGACCATAGCAACACAATATTTATAAAAAATATTGCTGTAGCTGGAATAAAAGGAAAATGTTAACCTTTTGTAAAAGAACTAAAGTATAAATTTCCTATCAGAGATTTTAAAAAAAACAGACATCGAGAATTAATCTTTTGGACATATCGATAACGAAAAAACAAATAATAACTTAGTTTAAACAATATAGTTTTAACAAATGGAAAATTTAAAGCAGAATTTTTAGCAGCGTATATAAGAGAAAATACTCGTCTAATTGATATTTCTCGTTTACAAGTCACTTAAAACTCTTCAGATAACTAAAGTGTTAAAATGTAATAGTGCAACACGTAAACTATTTAAAGGTGTTTTTACCTCAAAATATTTCAAAACCAGCTATTTTAATAATAAACACCGATATTTCTGCTGAAATTCCGGACATATTGGTTAGCAATTTTTATACTAACACAAGGTTGTGCAGAATATTTTCATTCATATGGAAGACCACCATTACATAGAAAGATTATAAATTTTTTGCAATATCCAACGAATTGCTTTGTTTTTAATAATAAAAGATTACAAAGTAATTTTTCTTCTGTATGTGGATAATACTGCTGTGTTTATTTGTAGGCAAGATGTTCCTGGAAAACTATGAGCAATTTTCGTAATTTATTCAAGACATCACCCCGCTCAAAAACGATGAAATAATACAGAGAATGTTTCGAAAAATTTTTTTGGGGGAGAATATGAGAAATATTCACTATATCAAAAACCTGAAAAAGACTTATCAGTTAAAGAAAAGAAAAAATGAAGCAAACACCAAATACAGAAATATTTCTAAAAGAAAAAAGTGAATTATCACAAAATCTTTTATTAAGTTATATCTATTATTTAGATAAAAAAAACAACAATAAAATTACAAATTAGATTTAATGTTTTTAATTTTGCTGCAACATTATCCTTTTACGTAAATGACATCGAATGATGCTAAATGTTCCTGTAAGATATTTTTAATTTCCGTGTATTTTATAAATCCATGGCTCCATTCAAAACCATTAATTTCTGTATTGTTGAATGCATTTTGCTGTTTAGCATAACTACTTAACTCTTCGAATGAGTAAGGTGGTTTAAACATAAACAGCATTGGTATCAAGGAACCTTCAGCTACAAAAGAAACTTCCTTTAAAAAATATTGCTTATTGTTTCCAATAACAAATTGTAGATCAAATATTGCCTTCCTGCTGCTCATTTTACTTTTTACTGTATTAAAACGAACCAACAACCTTTAATTTACACCTACGATAGCAATTTAAGTTGCTGAATCACCAACTTACACGACTGGCTGGACAGTCTACTGATTTCAACTTTCTAACACCATCGCCGGACTTTCGGAGAACGTTGTCAGATTTCTTGAGGCCGTTGTTGGACTTACGGACTTCCAAAAACCATTGTCGGACTTCCGGAGACCGTTGCCGAAAATGTAACAACCTTTGCCCCCAGGCCGCCAAGTCCTTAGACCAAGGGGACGCCTGGAACATTGAAGGAAGGAAAATTTTGTTTTAACTCAAAAAAAAATATAAACCTGAATAACCTGAAAAAGCTTTTAAACCTGAAAAACCTCAAAATGAAAAAAAGAAAAAAAACAGTTTATTTAAAAAAAAAGAAAAGAAAAAAAATTTTCTTGATTTTTCTTGATTTTTATAATGTCAGTCTAAAAACCTGAAAAACATAAAAAATGAAGGAGGAAAATGAAAAATTAATAAAACAATGTTTTAATGGACGAGTTAAAACTTTTTATTTTAAAAATAAATATGAATCTATATTAGATACCTTAGATTTTTTCCTTTGTAGTTTTTTTGATTTCTATTTTTTTATATTTCGATTCAGGTAACAACTTAAATAGAGCCATATTCCATCGATCTTTATCACGTCCTAAGTATTTAAAACTTAAATTAGTTTTATTTAATTCGTCTATTTCAGCATCCTCTTCGTTTGCACCCTCTTCGAAAACCAATCAAGCATGAAGAAAGTGATGCTCTCACCTTTCTCAAATAAATCCTTCACACAGTACCACGTTTTGACCACGTTTCGTGTGAAGAAATTTCCATTTAATTACTTCATATTTTTGATTTTTTACAATTGAATGAAATTCTAGGTTCTCACCTTTTCCAATTTCATTTAGTTTTTTAACAAAGACCTAAAGTAATATAAAAATAAAATATTAAAAAAACCATTTTTAATATAACATAAAAATATCTTACCATTTTTTAATGTTTTTTTTTTTGTTGCTTGTCTTCGGGTGATAAAAGTATGTAATATAATAGAATTCTAGTACAAGTTTATATATATTTTTATTACATCATAGAAAAATAGGTATTTCAATATATATATTGCAACATTGTTGTAAGGTTAAAATGATATTGAATAAAACATATGTTAACATTGTCTGCATTTTTTGAATTCTTTGCAATGTTGACAATGACATGGAACTTGACATTGACATTAACATTGTTAGACAATTTAATAAAACAGATGTTAACATTATGTCCATCAATAAAATTATTTGCAGTTTTAGAATTTTTTGCAATGTTGACAATGACATTAAAATTGACATTAACATTAACATTGTTAGACAATTTAATAAAACAGATGTTAACATTATGTCCATCAATATGTTGTAACATTGTAATATTAATAAACTTATTTCGAATTTATTTGAATAAAACAAATTTGAACATTGTTGTTCGAAATTTAACATATCTAATGATACTTTTTCTATTATTTTCTTTGTTTAACAAGTCTAAGAACCCATAAAAGACAATTGTACTGTTCAAAATCAATTAATAAGTTCAAGTTTCCTGTAAAGAACGTGTGTTAAAATTTAACAAAATAAAAAAAATGAAATCATATTTATCTAACATCTGTAATTTATCTTTACTTTACAAGAAGATATAATTTAACGAAGCATTTAAAAATCCATAAATTTTGCAATGAATGTATAGTGAACGTTCTTAATTGGAGTGGATATGTACATTCATTTTTACATAGACAAAATGCAGCTAAAAAACTAACGAAAAATGTGAAATTAATAATGTTTCAATGGACGAATTAAAATATTTTACTTTGAAAACAACGATGAATATAATCTATATTAGATCCATTAGATTTTCTTCTCGGTAGTTATTCAAATATTTCTACCATATTAGAAAATTCGTTATTGGAACATGGCTGCTATAAAATAAACGCTGATTTTTTTGTTGAATATGTTAAAATGAGCGGAGACGAAAATGATGTTGAAATATCTATCAAAACGTTTCAAACATCAATGGTCCCCGTTTTAAATAATCAGGATTTGGAGCGTGTATTGGAATTTATTATATTAAAACGAGGAAGAATACAGTTGCCTTTGTCAACCTGTAGATACCTGTACGAACCGTTAGTATGTTCACAGCCTGTCACTCTGCTCACAATATTATTTTTTTAATATTTTAGTATTTTAAAATAATTTGGGTGAATTTTATAATTTCTAGAACTATGGGTTGTACATATATTCAAACTATATGTTTATATGTACATTCTTCAAAAGCAGATTCTAACCTTTCACATAACGATTATCAATCCAAAACTTTTTCAAATATTCTATAGTACCATTTAATACTAAGGGGTAAATGTATATTAAATTTACTTAGTACAAAATAGTAAATATAATTTTAAATATTATATTATATTATATTTAAATATTCCATTGGCAGAATAATTTCTATAAGTACAATAAAATACATATATGTATGTAAATACGGCGGTACATAATATACATCTATACTCTTATCATTCATTCACTAGTGACATATACGATATGTAAATAAACATGATATTATATAAGTATGTATATATATTAATATCATATAAATAAAAATTCTTCAAACAACCGTTATGTTGTTTATTTATTTACATTTTTATGTACTACGCATTATATCCTCAACAATTTCAAATTATCGAGTAAAACAAAATAGAAAAAATTCGTTAAAGAAATTTGTTAGAAAATTTGAAAAAATCAAGTAACACTTTCGTTAATTATAAAGTAACCCTATATTATTAAAAAAAGTTGTTAAGAGAAATAAGAGTATAATGTTGGAGCTATAATTTTTGTGTATTACTTCAAAAAAATTTTAACAGGTGTTCAAGTTAAAGGTGTTTAAAAATAGAAAATTTTCAGTTTTTGACCCCTTACCGCTCCTAAACGGGGGGTGATACAAAAAAAATTTCTTAAATGACTCATACTTATTTCGAATCTTTTACTCGGATTTACATCGATTCGTGATTTTTTGTGTTATTATGTATATCTAAAGTGTGAGCTAGTATGACGAAGTTATTTAGGACTATTTAGTAGATATTTTTGATCTATTTCTGTAGATCTTGAACGACTGTTGTTGATTGATACGCTTGATATGAATTTTTTATTTTTTATTTTGCTGGATGTGTGGTTTTTGTATTGATTATTAAAATTATTATTTTATTATTTTTATTGATATGAAATATGATTGTTGACATGATATTTGGGTTGATTGTTGATATGATATTTGGGTTGATTGTTGATAATATGATAACATGTAGGTTGATTGTTAACATGATATGTAGGTTGATTGTAAATATGTTTCATATGTTGATTGCAGATATAATTTTATTTAGATATGTTGATTGTGGGTTATTTATCAGCTTCGTCGTGATTTTATTTATCCTTTTATTTATGAGTTTTGACATTCCTGTTGTATTGGTAATAGGCATATTTTAGTAATCGGACGTTTTAGTATGCCAGACTTAGTTTCCAAAGTAACTACTCGTACCAAACCATCTGAGCCAGGATGAGTTTCTATAATTCGGGCTAATGCCCAACGAGATGCTGGTACATCTCCTCCTTGAGAATGACTTTTTTTTTTTTTTTTCCATTTCCAGAATTTTTTTAGTCATTTTCCAAATTTATATTTATATGAAAATTGGAAATAGAAACTGCGTGTTCAGTATTACGAATTTCTCCGGCTCTCCGGTTAGAACAAAACCAAAAATGGTGTTTTGAGCTATAGAAGCTCCTTCAGATCCTTGTTTCAAACCATTTTGTAATATTTGACCGTATAGGTCGGCTCCAAGTAGCACATCAATCGCACCGGGCTTGAAAAAATTCCGATCTGCGAGCTCAAGTCCTTCTAAATGACACCACTTTCCAGCTGCGATCGTTCGACTAGGTAAGAGATTTGTCAGCTTGCCCAAAACCAAACCTTGAGCTTCGATGGCGTTTTTATTATTTAAGCTGGTGAGTATGAAATTGACTTGTGCTAAAGATGTACCTAACTGATTTTAATAACTAACTAACTCTTATTATTAGTATTAAGATCCGTATGATAGGATCCTTGAGCATGATTGGCCGCAATCGGCTCTCTATGTAATAGTGAGTGATGCCGTCGTTGGCAAATAAGACAATTTGTGGAGCTGGGACAATTTGTCACTGTGTGCCCAGTCCGTAAGCAGTTAATGCATAAGCCCTTTTTTTCGCCATTTCGAATCTTTTACTCGGATTCAAAATGCTAAAAAAATGACACTGTTTAATCTTGTGTGATCCAGCACAAATGACACAAACTGATTTTGATTCTACATGAAAATTTCTGACATTTGTTTGGAATTTGTTTGAATTGTTGGGGGCATTAGTTCTTTTATCATTACTACATGAGTAAGATTTGTAAGCTATGGCTTCCAAAGTACGAAATCTCGCCTCTAAAAAGGTTCGCAGCTGTCTCCAGGTGGGTAACCCTGTGATGTAACTAATACTCTGTTCCCATAACTGATGAGTTTCCGGCGGTAACTTTTGCACAATACTGTAAATGATAACTGGATCCCAATTAGTTATCTCTATATTTAAATTTTCTAGAGCTTGTAGACACTCTGTGGTAGTGTCCAACAAGTTTTTAATGCCCTGAGCTGATTCATGTACAAGATAAGGTTGAGTAAAAAAACCTTTAATTGTGTCCCTACTAGAATTCTTTTATTGTTATACCTATCTTTTAAAAGTTGCCACGCACTGTGGTAGTTTAAATCGGTTATCTGGAACTGCCTAAGTAAATTTTCAGGTTCTCCAGTAAGATGCATTTTCAGGTATTGCAATTTTTGTACAGGCACAAGCCCAGCATTTTCATGGACTAATGTCCTAAGCAAATCATGAAATGACGGCCATTTTCGATAATCCCCGTGAAATTTCTCTAACGTAATTTTTGGGAGTTGTATTGCTGTAGGAGTGGGAGCTTTACGTATTGTGACCGACGCTGGTTCACAACCTTCATTAACGTCGGGAAATTTTCCATTCATTTCACTTTCTATCAAACCATAATTTGCATAATATAGTTGCATAATATACTTAGCTTCTTCAAAACCTTTCTCCGTATATGATGCAACCAACATTTACCGGTGACGAGCTTTAATTTCAGCCCATTGATCCTGAATGTCTTTCAGAAGTTGCGTGTAACACTCCTTTTGTTTGCTGTCGCTGCTATCTGCTAAAAAATCCTTCATGGTAATTTCCAATATGGTTTTATCAGCGAGCTGTTCCCTAATTAACTTTTCCATGCTTGATACCGTGTGGATCCAGTAATTAATTTCAACCGTAGCGAACGCGAGTAAATTTCTAATCGTGTTAGCAGTACTTTAATATTGAATAACTAAACTTCTCTTTTATTATTTTATTTTATTCTTTTACATTTAAACTCTGGGTTTAAATTCATGAATGTAAATTAAATTTGAAAAAAAGAAGATAAAAATGAATCACCATCACAATTCACTATATTGTTTTTTTTTCTCGTTTTGAATGTTTTCTTTTATATATATACATAAAATCTAATGTTATTTCTAATCAATTATATTCTACTAAGTTAACTTTATAATTTAATTTAAATTTTATGCTTTCTCTTTTTTTATATACAATGTCGCACTGTTTTATTGCTAATACTGTTCACCCTTATAACAAAAAATATTAATTACGGTAACTTCACTTTAATTATATAGTTAAGGTCTTATACGAAAATTATTATTAAATTTTTTTACAAAATTATTTTAATCCGACTCGAAGGACCAAAAAATGTATAGATAATAAACACAATTTAAAAAATTAAAAATCCCATTTCAAAATAATTTAAAAAAAAAACCATATATAATTCATTTATAATTAATTTACATAAGAAACCTCAAAAATATTAAAAAATTAATTACATTACTTTAAAAATATACTGCTAACACTTAGACGGTTCGATTACGATTAAAATTTACAAGTTAAAAATATAGTATAATAATTTTATTCTAACTGATAAATATCTATTAACACTATAATCATATAGTTCCTTATGTAATATAGTTCATTGAACTTAGCAGTAACGATTTACGTTTTATTATAAAGTAAATGAAAGATTTTCGATATTACATAAGGGACATATGATCTTAGTACATAAGAAATCTATTCAAAAGCGATGATTAAAAATTAATTAAATTAATATATCATCCTATGACGATGACATCTGGCGATGAATAGAATTTAAAAAAATGAAATTAATTAATTATTATAATTGTAACATATATTTCATATATATTTCATATATGTTACAATATGAAATAATACTAATAATTAGCTTTAGTAAAAAAGAGAAAACAAATTTCGGTAATTATTGATAATTGTAAACATTAAATGCAGCAATTTAAAATTTAGTATTACATGTTAATACAACTTACATGTTAATATAATAATAATAATATAAACTTATATAAACTTATTAACATAAATCATAGTTAATATAAACTGATTAACATAAATCTTGCAACACGAAATTTCAAATTATTAACACTGGACACATTGGATAGATGTTGGACAAGATATTGACTGCGGAATAGGCTGAATTAGATAAGTATTTGTATTATAAAAAATAAAAATGAGATGCTTTGTGATTATCTTTTAGGTTGCCCATTCAGGATTGAACATTCTGCCGGCCTTGGCATCTTATGGAAGAAGATGACAACATTTCATAACGATGTGATGGTATCAATTTTATTATTGCTTCAAAAATATATAAAAAAATTATTTATTTTAATATATGTATGTGTACTAATTGAACATTAATGTTTTAGGTTGGTTACAAATTTGTGCTGGAATGTTCCTGTGCGGAATTGAATTGCCTGAAAATATAACAATATGAAAATCGGTATGATTATTTTATTTATAACAAAAAATTTTTATCTTGTGCTGCTGCGTATTTTGTAAACATTATTAAGTTCGACTGTATGATATATATTTTGCGACTTGATTTTTAACAATCTTATAGTGAACTAGACATCGATTCGTGATTTTTTGTGTTATTATGTATATCTAAAGTGTGAGCTAGTATGACGAAGTTATTTAGGACTATTTAGTAGATATTTTTGATCTATTTCTGTAGATCTTGAACGACAGTTGTTGATTGATACGCTTGATATGAATTTTTATTTTTTATTTTGCTGGATGTGTGGTTTTTGTATTGATTATTAAAATTATTATTTTATTATTTTTATTGATATGAAATATGATTGTTGATTGTTGATATGATATTTGGGTTGTTTGTTGATAATATGATAATATGTAGGTTGATTGTTAACATGATATGTAGATTGATTGTTAATATGTTTCATATGTTGATTGCAGATATAATTTTATTTAGATATGTTGATTGTGGGTTATTTATCAGCTTCGTCGTGATTTTATTTATCCTATGTTATGAGTTTTGACATTCCTGTTGTATTGGTAATAGGCATATTTTAGTAATCGGACGTTTTAGTATACCAGACTTAGTTTGCAAAGTAACTACTCGTACCAAACCGTCTGAGCCAGGATGAGTTTCTATAATTCGGGCTAATGCCCAACGAGATGGTGGTACATTCTCCTCTTTGAGAATGACTTTTTTTTTTCCATTTCCAGAATTTTTTTGGTCATTTCCCAAATTTATATTTATATGCAAATTGGAAATAGAAACAGCGTGTTCAGTATTACGAATTTCTCCTGTTAGAACCCAACCAAAAATGGTGTTTTGAGCTATAAGAGCTCCTTCAGATCCTTTTTTCAAACCATTTTGTAGTATTTGACCGTATAGGTCGGCTCCAATCGCACCGGGCTTGAAAAAATTCCGATCTGCGAGCTCAAGTCCTTCTAAATGACGCCACTTTCCAGCTGCGATCGTTCGACTAGGTAAGAGATTTGTCAGCTTGCCCAAAACCAAACCTTTAGCTTCGATGGCGTTCTTATTATTTAAGCTGGTGAGTATGAAATTGACTTGTGCTAAAGATGTACCTAACTGATTTTGACCAATCCCCTGTATCCTTACGGTGATCTTAATTTTTTTCAATTTCAAATATTGACACAATGACTCTGTAATAAGAGACGTCTCCGATCCTGGATCGATGAGTGCTCTTATAATCCTTTCGTCGCCTGTAACTGGCGATTTTATTTTCATTTGAGCAGTAGCTAAAAGTACTTGTATATTGTCACTGGGCGTAGCGCATGTATGAACGTTAGTTGAAGACGTTGACGGTTGGTCATAGGGTACAGAACTGGCTGCTGATGCCGACATAGTAGCTTGGGATGTACTCGATTTATCATTATTCGAACAAATGTTTGCATCCTGATGAAAGGAACTCTTATTATTAGTATTAAGATCCGTATGATAGGATCCTTGAGCATGATTGGCCACAATCGGCTCTCTATGTAATAGTGAGTGATGCCGCCGTTGGCAAATAAGACAATTTGTGGAGCTGGGACAATTTGTCACTGTGTGCCCAGTCCGTAAGAAGTTAATGCATAAGCCCTTTTTTTCGCCATTTCGAATCTTTTACTCGGATTCAAAATGCTAAATTTATGACACTGTTTAATCTTGTGTGATCCAGCACAAATGACACAAACTGATTTTGATTCTACATGAAAATTTCTGACATTTGTTTGGAATTTGTTTGAATTGTTGGGGGGATTAGTTCTTTTATCATTACTACATGAGTAAGATTTGTAAGCTATGGCTTCCAAAGTACGAAATCTCGCCTCTAAAAAGCTTCGCAGCTGTCTCCAGGTGGGTAACCCTGTGATGTAACTAATACTCTGTTCCCATAACTGATGAGTTTCCGGTGGTAACTTTTGCACAATACTGTAAATGATAACTGGATCCCAATTAGTTATCTCTATAATTAAATTTTCTAGAGCTTGTAGACACTCTGTGGTAGGTCAGTAGTTAGGATATGGGGTTGCGGATATATGGAGCGATGAGGAAAAATGTCTTTGGTATGTATTTTAAATGGTAGAAAATTGTCTAAGCTAGAGGGTTCAATGAAAAAGCGTCAGATGTCGGTAGTGTAGAATGAGGAATTTGAGTAGATTGTGTCTTTGATATTTTTTATATTATAAATGAGGTTGGTAGGTTTGTGACTTTGGTTTGGATTGAAGCGAGTTAAAAAGTAATTTTAGTACATTGTGTCTTTGATAGTTTTTATATCAGAAAAGAGGTTATTATGTTTGTGACTTTGGATTGAATTGAAACGAGTATGAAGCGAGTTAACAATTTGAAAGATCTTTCAACGATCGTGTGTGTGTGTCGTTGATATTGAAACACCTAGATCGGTGGAGGTGGTGGTGGACAGTGGCTGTTGCGGTGGCAATTTTCTTAAACTGAAAACTGAAATGACGTTAGGGGGATTCCGTTTTGTTTTAAATATTAAAGAAGAAAAGAAAAAATAAATTACCTATATATTAGAAAAAATTTTTAAAAACTAAAAAATTTTATTTTTTTATATATGAAAACAAATGCCGTCGGCAAAACAATGTATGATAAGAAAAAAAGAACAAATAAAAAGAAAAACACAACAAAAAAATTTTTTTAACATAGAAAAAAATATTTTAAGAAAAAAAAAAAAATATAAAAAGATAAGAATGAATTATATATTAGAAAAAAATTTAAAATGACGTCAGGGGGATTCCTATTGTAAAAAATTAAAAAGAAAAATGTATATTAGTGTTTAAAAGTTTGCTTTTATTTATTTTTTAACATCTTCCTATATTTGGAATTACTTTCAAAAACGATTTTTTATTCTACATAATTAGCTATTTTTTTTATTTAACTTTTTTATTACAGAATAAAGTTTTTTATTACATAAATAACACGAAAACTTTTCAATGTTTTGAGAAACAATTTCAAATGTTTCAGAAAAAGAATTTATAGTCAAATGTTTTCGTTTATAATGCTCAGCGCATGTTTTACACATTCTACGTGAATAATCATTGTGATTCGTACCAATAATCCAATATTTGTGTATTATCTTTTCCTTATCAAATATATATTCCGCTTCTCTTTTCAATATGTTTTTTCTATCGAATGATAGTTGTTTCACACGTGCAAATCTTCCCAACATTTCAAAATCTACATTATACAAGAAGCTGCTCTTCATATTCTTTTCTTGTGAAGAACTTTCAATAGACTAAATAATAAATAAATCATTTAAAATACTTTTTGTAATATTTTTACACCTAAAAATTGTATAAAAGGCTAATCTTAATATGAAAAAATACCATAACCTGATTAGACTATTAAGTATAAGCATCATAATGTTTTGGGCTGATAATATTTTACATGGGTATAAATATTGCATTTGTGGACGGAAATGGGCTTCAATTAAAATAATTAATTGGAGAATATTTCACGATTTTTTGGAGGTATATATAACTCCAGAAGGTGGTGAAAAAATTTGTTTATTTAAAATTACAAATGGTGGATCATTTACTAACCAATTCGATTTATCTCCTTTGGATTGGCAACATCTAAAAATAGAAGTATATGGTGGTGATATATCTATTATTGGTAAAATGAGGTTTAACAAATAAAAAAAAGCAAGCACCTAATCATTTTCATGCCGATTGCCCTTTTTCTGAAGAAGATGATTGGGAGATGATTGATAAGAATATTTCAAATATTCTGCCAACTGGTAAGAATAAAATTACTGAACATATTGATTCATTACCACTAACAAGAAATGAATATGAAGAAAATCAGAATGAATTGAAAAAGTCGATGATAAGGAAACGAATCGATGAAGGAATTATATTTATAGCATCAATAGAAAATGCATATAATGAAAGAAATAATAAATCAAAAATTGGTGACGTCTTAACTAATTTTAGAAAATTACTTGAAAAGTTAAAAGAAGAATATTTAGATTATATGGAAGCTTATTCAGATGGGAGAGATAGATTTTTACCGCTCTTTATGTATGTGTGTTCTATTATAAGTCAAGTAAAGTTTGTGCATAATAAAGAACTTTCTAGAAAATAAAAGTGTAAAATATATATTTATAATTTCCAATCGCGCATTACTGTATAAACCTTGTATGAAGATAGATCAAAGTTTTTTTATGACAATGAAATCATTTTTAATTTTAATATTTTGCTTGTTTACTATTCAAGTAAATTCAGCTCCAACTTCTAATATTAGATTGGATGAATCAGCTTTTGGGAGCACATCTTTTAATATATTACTTCCAAATAATGAGACTGTTAAAGTAAATTTATCAGTTCAGTTTTTGAAACATGCAATTTCCTCAGAAACTAATACTAATACTAATGAAATTACAACAACAACTACAACACAACCATTAACTACTTTGCAAGCAGTTGATCAATTTTTATCAGATAAAGCTGATTCAGTACCACAATATGGATCTATAGATGATGCTATTAAAGCTTTTAGAAATGAATTAGTTTTAAAAGAGCAGAATATTGGTGGAATAATAAATAGTGAACATATATTTTATAGACATTTTGTATTGAATTTTGGTGAGAATCAAAAACTCACTGTGAGATGTGAATATGAAAGCATTTTTATTAAAAAGTATCTCAAAATTCAATGTCATGAATATCGAGAAATATTAGTTGAAAGAATTACAGATGAAGGAGAAGCAGAAAAAATTATGATGGTAGATACAGAATATAAAACGGATTTCACTGTAATTGATTTACAAACAATCAAACAGGATCCGACATATCAAATGGAAATTCATTAAAAACAAAAAAAAAAAAAAAATGTAATTAAAATAATATGAAATAAAAAAATTTTTTTCTCTATATTAAATCAGTTTTATTTATCCATGAATTGTGGTCGGATGAGAATCCAAGCCATTTTACAAATATTTTATTATCTTTAGTTTTCATAACCTTTTCAACTAAAAAAATGTTATTATGATTAGATTTTAGTAACTCATACTCATAAAAACCTCCTTCAATAGCCTGACCTTCATAATCTTCTAATAAATAAGTTACTGGGTTGGTAATTTGAACTTTCCTGATTTTAAATATTTCAGTTGTCCAATTAGGTGTATAACCTTTCTCAAAAACATGTTTATACTTGCTTATCCGGACTGAGTCACCAATTTTGAATTTAGCTGGTGGAGAAATTTTAATATGACTATAAACAGTTGCCAAGAGCTCATTAGCATTTTTTTTATTTATATCTGATGGACGTCTATGAATGGTACGATGTTTTGTATTGTTGTATTGGTGAACTAATGAATCAATTATATGTAACCATTTGTAATTACCATTAAAACTAAACTCTTTCCACATCTTTTCTTTTAAAGTTCGATTAAAACGTTCTACAATAGATGCTTTTAATATGCTAAATGTTGAATAATGATTTATTTGATATTTATTCATTAAATTCTTGAATATTTTATTGAAAAATTCTTTTCCATCATCAGTTTGTAAATTTTGGGGGCGTCTTTTAGAAGTTTGAAAAATATTTCGCATTGCTTGCGTAACATTTTCAGCAGTTTTTGATTTTATAGGAATTGTCCATGCATATTTTGAGAAGTTATCAATCACAGTTAATAAAAATTTAAAATCTTTATTCTCTTTAGCATATGCACCCATTTCTACTAAATCAGCTTGCCAAAGATCATCAAACCCTTTAATTATAACTCTACGGCGTTTAAAATTTCTTCGTGCAGGTTTATGCAACTCTTCAACAACCTCTCTTTTAGCCATTTTTAAATAAAATAAAAATATAATAAAATGTATAAAATTATTATATAACTAGTTAGAAAATCTTTGATTGAAAATGAATTTTCGATGATTACTATTTAGAACTTTAGAAATAATGTAATTAGTACTTTGGATTCTTTGATTGAATCTGCAGCGATCCAGTGCTATGAATTCCCAATATTTTTGTCGCGCTAACTTATATGCCGTATTCCATTTGTATAATATAAGTGTTTGAGGTTTTAAATTAAAATGAACTCTCTTTTCAACCTCTGGTGGATTTAAAGTTTTAAATTTCTCTTCATCATCTTCCTTTTCCTCGTTTTCTTCAGAAGAATCTAAAATATCTAACCATTCGAATAAATCTATAGCCTCGTCTTTACTCATCTTAAATATAACTAATAATATTAATAAAAAACAAAAAAAAAAACGATTATTTTTATTTATTTTTTTTCTATTCTTTTATATAAATCCATTAGTTTTGTACATTTTAACATATATATTTCAGCTGAATGACATGGACAAGTATCGGGTAGACTTGTAACATCCTCTAATGTATAGGGGCAAATATCCCAATGATATTCACATTCATTTGTTTTAACGTGAATGGAGCTTTTAAATAATTTGAAAAATTTGAAATATTCTCTCAACTCATCATAATGCTCTTCTAGTAAGATATCTCCATATTTATTTAAAAATGTATTTAAAGAATATCCAATTTGTGGTATATCCATTTCAAGAATTAAATTAAGACTGATTCAAATTTTTTCTAAATTACTTAATAAATCTAATGCCGATTGAGCTTGAGCTTCAGTTTTTTGCAGTCTCTCATTAATAAATTTAAGTGGTTTTTTGATTTGAAATTGGATAAAATCATTCATTTCTGCAAATTTTTCATTTATTAATATAGAAAATTTGATATGAACTCTTTCTAAACTATCCTCCATTTCTTTTTTGAATATTTTAAATTTTTCTTCTGATAATTTAAGTTCTTTAGATACTGATGTCTGTAAATGATCAAACATTTCTCTCATCTCGTTTTGTAATAGTTCTTTCTGAAAGAAAATATGATTATTTACAAAATTTTGTGTTGCTGCATCCCTTCCATCAATTGGTTCTTGAACATTTGATAAAATTTTGTTATCTAAATCATAATTTCCTTCAGAAGTCAATTTGAAACCTATACCTGGAGGACCTTGAGTATGTAGTTTTCTAGAAGAAGAAGCTGTACTACGCCCAAACTTATCAAGTGACATTTTGATTTTTACTAATTGTTAATGTAAAATATTAGTGAATTATATTTGCTTCTCTCAATTCTTCAATTATAGATACAATTTCATTGTGATGATTGTTGTTACCAGCTGTTTCTGATGCAATTAAAAGCTTTAATCTATCAACTAACTCATTAGGATCATCCCAATAAACTAACTGATTTGATTGATTTGTATAATTTAAATGGGTTTCCGGTGTAGAAGATTTATTAAAATAATTTGCAAATTTTTTTTTCAAACAACCTGAACCAGTTTTTTTATGTCTAGTGTTATAATCATGTTCATATAATTTTCTTAATATATTATTGTATTTAAAACCTTTGTTTCCTTTTATTTGCTCTAAATGATTATAATTTCTTCTATGTGCATTAGTTTTGTTAAGTACTTGATGATATGTTTTTAAATCATTTTCAGTATAGTTTATAGGTTTTTTTTTAAATATCAATTCATATAGACCATCAGTTCCTTTAAAAACTTCATTATCAATCAAAATATTTTTAGTAATTTCATCTATTTCAAAATTAGCATTCCCAAGTTTTCGAACATTTAATGACCTATCAAAATAGGGTCCATATGTCTTATCAAGTTCTGACTTGTTAAGAACAGGAAATTGCGAAATTGATGATTCATCAATAATATTATCAGTTATAGATGAAGTCTCAAATTTTATAGTATTTGGTGTTGAAGTTATAAATTTACTGTGAGTATTACTTTTGTTGCTAGGCGTTTTAACTTCCGGCTTAAATGATCTCAATAATTTTAAGGTGTTATCATCATTAGCAGGCAATTTAATTTCAGGTTTGATAACATTATTTGAAAATTGTTGTTGTTGTTTGACGACATTTGTTAATTCTTTCAATGGTTTTATAATTGGAATGAAAGCTTCTTCTCGATTACGGTCTTCTGATAGCTTCTGAACTTTTAAAGATTGAAATTTCCTTTTTAAATTTTTACGAGTTTTCATTAAATTTTTCATAAGTTGTTCATCCATTTTTTTAATAATAATTTAATTAACTGTAAATTATCGACTGAACTGTTCTCTTGCTAACTGATAATCCCTAACTGCTGACTGGTAACTGCTATCTGCTATCTGCTAACTGCAAACTACTAACTGATATCTATTAAATAACCTGTTTAGTTAGTAACTGCCAACTGCTAACAGATCTTGGTTTAACTAAAATTTAGCAAATGCATCAAAATTTTTTCTATATCGCCCATTATTTAAACCACTATCTTTATCAATTAATAGAAAACCATAATTATCATTCCAGCAGCATGCACTCAATTTTTTAAATTCATTAAATGTCATATCAGAATTTATATGATCATTATATATATGTTTTAAATTTAAATCATCTTGCTTAAATATAATTAAAAAATTAGCATTATCTCTAACTAAATGCTTTGGAATTCTTGTATATGACTGACATAAATAAAAGCTATCTACTTCTTGGTGACGTCCCATACAAAAATAGGCTCTTATATTATCTTGTTTATCACAAGCAACATCATCAAAAATAAATATTGAGTTTGGTTGTGAGGCTGATGGCTCAATTACATCAGCATTATTTGAAAATTCGTTATATCCCATTCCTTTGATTGGTTTTATTAATTTTTTTAAATATTCATATTTAGGTTGATGCAATGATTTCGAGTAGATATATATGTTTTGAAATTTGAGTCCTTTAGGATCTAAAAGCATACTTATCATAGCATTAGTTTTACCGCAATTTGAAGGTCCGACTATTAATCCTCTTATACTATCTGGAAAGCATTCACCATGTCTTTTTATTTTCTTTTTTGAATTTTGATCGAAATTTTTAACTTTAACTGCATTATCTAGTTTTATAAATTTCATTTTATAAAAGGTGATTAGTATTTGAGTGACTTTATTAAACTAAACAACTTAATGTTATGTCTCTTCATAATAAATATCCAATCAGTAACCAAAAAACTGTTATTGGAAAAGGTGTAGTTAATTCTCTAATTAATAAACTACCATTTGAAGCACATTTACCTGGCTATAATTATTGCGGTCCTGGGACAAAACTAGCAAAACGATTAGCACGAGGTGATAAAGGAATTAATGGTTTAGATGAGGCTTGTCGAGAGCATGATATAGCATATTCTCAAAATACTGATCAAAATCAGCGTCATATAGCTGATAAAATATTAGCAGAAAAAGCTTGGCAAAGAGTTAAATCTAAAGACTCCAGTTTTGGTGAACGATTAAATTCATATCTAGTTACAAACACAATGAAAGCTAAAGTTAAGCTCGGTATGGGTTTAAAAAATAAAAAAAATAAAATTCCGAGAAAAAAGCCCTTGAAAATGTTATAAAGGAAGCTAAAGTAGCTGTTAAAAGTATAAAAAAACCAACGAATGCTAAGAATATTATAAAAACTGCTTTGCATGCTGCTAGAAAATTTTCTAAAGGACAGAAAAAAAACATTAACATTCCTCGAATAATTCCTGTACCAAAAATTGGAGGACTTTTGCCTTTAATCCCTATATTTGCAGGTCTATCAGCTATTGGTGCACTTTCCGGCGGTGCTGCGGGCATAGCAAAAGCTGTAAACGATGCTAAAAGTGCTCACAAGGAATTACATGAAAGTAAACGTCCTAATAAAATGATGGAAGCAATAGCATTAAAAGGAGGAACTGGATTGCACTTAAAACCATATAAGAAAGGATTAGGGCTTTATTTAAATCCAAAAACCCAATAAATCAGCTACCCAAAAGAGCACTAAACAATTATGATATAGAAAAATTTAGTAAAAAATATTTAAAGCATTTCCGTGGAGTTTTTATGCGAGATAATTTACCAACAAGCAAACCTTTGAAATATGAATGTGGTATAATAAATTTGGATAATTCTATTGGAGATGGAACGCATTGGGTAGCTTATTTTAAAAATGATGAAATAACTCATTATTTTGATAGTTTTGGAAATTTAAGACCACCATTAGAAGTAATAAAATATTTAGGAGATAAGCTTACATATAATTATAATAAATATCAAAATTTTAATTCTTACAATTGTGGACATTTATGCTTAGAATTTTTATTTCATATTGTTAAGAAAAAAAATTATTATCAGTAAATAAAACATAATAAAAAATAAAAAAAGTTTTTATTCTTAGTCTAGCTTTATTTAAACTGACCTACATTAATAATTTTGTTGAAGTTCAAGGTTATTTCTCTATATTTGAACATAAATGAAATAAAAAACTAACTGATAAAGAATAATTAGAATTTAGTTATAACAAAAGAAATTTAAACGAAAGATTTTTGTATTTATGTATATATTATATTATTAATGTGTATTAGCCTTAAATCTAAATCATTGAATTTTGGATTTAAAAACCTATAAAAACAGAATACACAACTGAAATATCTCATTATGTCGATTAAAGACATGTCAATAACATTAACTTTAAACGGAAACTCTTCTACATTGACAACTAATTATTTTCCTCCTATAGATCTAAATGGAAGAGAATATATCTGCGGTTTAGTGGATTTCCAAACATATAATTCAATACCTAACATAGATGAAGAGAATAATAGATTTATTATTGATGATAAACCTATTACAATTCCAACAGGTTCATATGAAATTGGAGATATTGAGCTTTTTCTTAGAAAAACATTGAATGTACCAAAAGCAGATAAGGAAAAATTAATTATAAGAGCAAATAATAATACATTAAAGTGCGAAATTTTTGCTGATAAGGATATTGATTTTGAAAGAGAAGATACAATTGGTGGATTATTAGGTTTCAGTAAGAAGAAATTATTAGCTAATAAATGGCATACTTCAGATCTTTTTGTTGATATTAATAAAATAAATATAATAAGAGTAGAGTGCAATGTTATTTCTGGAGCTTATATTAATGAAAAAGAAGCTCACATTTTACATGAATTCTCTATTAACGTCAGTCCTGGATATAAAATAATTGAAGTCCCTAAAAATGTAATTTATTTACCTGTAACTATTAATCAGATAAGTTCCATTACTCTAAAACTCCTTGATCAGAACGGTAATTTAATTAATTTTCGTGGAGAAACAATAACAATTAGATTGCACTTAAAGCTTCAGAATGATAGTATTTAATCAAAATTATCGGCCCCATATACATTCGCAGAATAATAAACATCATCTTAATTCATCAAAGTTAGTCAAAGGAGGAGGAACTCGACATTTTAAATACAAAAAACGATTATCATTTGAAAATAAAGAATATCTAAAATCTCTTGGATATCTACTAAAAGTAAATTAAAATGGATCTCTTTAATAATCCAATTTTTGATGAAACTATAACTAGTGCTCAATGGCATTCGTATACTCCATTCTTAAACTCATTTGGATTAAGTGATATTATACGAATACAAATACAAAATCAGAATTTAAATATATTGCCATCAACAAGTCAAATTTATGTAGAAGGATTTGTATCAAAACATGATGGAACAGCTGTTGTAAATATTAAACTAATTAATAATGCTATACCATTTCTATTTGATGAAATTCGTTATGAACTTAATGGTAAAGAAATTGATCATAATCGTAATGTGGGGATAACTTCAACATTAAAAAACTATATTTCACTCAATCAAAATGAAAGTACAGCTTTATTCAATGGAAGTTGGTCACCTAGTGCATCAACTAAAATAAATGGAATTCATTTCAATTTTTTAATACCCTTAAAGAGATTATTAGGATTTGCAGAAGATTATAAAAATATTATTCCGAATGCAAAACATGAATTAATATTAACTCGCTCTCGGTCAAATGATAATTCATTATTATGTAGTGCTACTACTGCTGCTAATGAAAAACCAAAAATTCAAATTACAAAAATACATTGGAAAGTTCAGCATATTAACTTAGCTGATAATCTTAAATTAAATTTATATAAAAGCATTGAAAATGGTTCGGTTATGAAAATTCCTTTTAGAAATTGGGAATTACACGAGTATCCTACATTACCAGCAGGAACTACACATCATATTTGGAATGTTAAAACAGCATCACAACTTGAAAAGCCTCGTTTTATAATTTTTGCTTTACAAACTAACAAACAAAATAACCTGGAAGAAAATCCATCAATTTTTAATTATTGCGATATTGAAAATATAAAAGTATTTTTAAATTCTGAATCATACCCATATGAAGATATGAATTTAGATTTTGCAAAAAACCGTTATGCTTATGAAGCATATTCAAATTTCAGAAGCCTTTATTATAATAACTCGACAACAGAACCGTTAGTTTCATGGGAAAACTTTAAAAATAATTCTCCTATCTTCATAATTGATACTCGTTTTCAAAATGATAATCTTAAAATGGGATCAGTTGATGTTAAAATTGAAATAAAGACTTTAAATGAAATTCCAAACAATACTGCAGCTTATTGTCTTATTTTGCATGACCGCTTAGTGAAATTTAAACCATTAACAGGAGAAGTTGCTAAAATTATCTAAATTTATGTATAAAAAATAAATGATTTTGTCTATAAAGAAAAAGCTTATTAATAAACATGGAATATGTAATCATTGACATGCAAGGTTTTCGAGACAATAGCAATAAATTTATTTTAAAAGAAATTGTTATTCTTTCATCAAATGATGAAATTCAACATTTTATAATAAGATCACCTTACAGTTGGCATTATTTAGACGCAAAAGCAAAAACCACCAATAAATGGCTCACTAAAAATCATCATGGCTTGCAGTGGTCTGATGGTAAAACCCATTTTTGTGAAATCATCAATTTTTTGAAAATTTTTTTATCCAATCAAACAAAAATTTATGTTAAAGGAGGAGAAAAACAATCTTGGATTATTAACATATTGAAAAATAACAATGTTTTCGATTTGAATAATCGCGATTCTACATGTTTAAAAATATTGAAGAATAAGAAGAATCAACAAATTCATTGTTCTAAAAGATGTTCTTTTAACCATATTGGTGTTTGTGCTTTGGAAAATGTTTACATGTTAAAATTGTTGATTTAGCTAATTCAAAGGGGGCTTAAGAAGAAAAGAAATGATCAGAAACATATCTAATTTACCATTTACAATCGCTAGTTTTAAAGGAAAAAATAAAAATCTGAAAACAAATCAATCTTTAAAAGATTAATAAACCTAAAATTCTGAAAAAATATAAGGAAAATAAAAAAAAAAATCTGGAAAAAAATAAATAATTTAAAAAATAAAAAATTGTTGTTTAATTTCTTTTGATAATTTTTTTTATTAATAAAATTACATTTTTTTAATAAATTCTATTTCAATAAATTTATTCTTTTTATCCGTAATTTTAAAAAAGTATTTAATTTTGCCATTGGCAATTTTTTTATTTAGCAAGTTTACGACGGTGGAATTATGCTTGTCAGCATAATATTTTGGTAGATAAATAAAAAACTTTTCTGTGTGGAAAACCACACAGCGACCACCATCCACCTTATTTTTTTGGAACTTTGACACTGTTTCCTGCAGTCTTGTTACTTGAAAGGTTTCATTTAAATTAACCTCACCCATTGGAACGAATTTCGTTTTTCTGTTGATGTCACTTAGGAATTCTGCTAACAAATTTTCTTCTTCCATCTCGACATCGTATTCATCATCATCTTCTGTGAAATTTGTGAAATCTACTAAATCTACGATTGGATCCATTTTTAGGTTTGCGTTGTTTTAATTGTAATAAAATACTAATATATTTTAAAGAAAACTTGGTTAATTTATATAAAAATAATTGCACATAAAATAGCTATGAGGTTTCGAGCCCACTTTTTCATATATTTTTATGATGCGATTTTTTTTTTAACGGCATTAATTGCTATAGTTGGTCTAGTTCTTATCTCTTATTCAGAGAGATCTATATAGGTTCAAATATCAGTAAAAATGAAATGTCACATATGAAAAACAAAATATTAAATGTCGTGGGCAGAAATTTGCAATACTCAATATCATATTGCGGAGTTTGACTGCATAGAAGAGGCTGAGGATTTCGTGAGCAAAAAAGGGCTTAAATGTCGTAGTTGTTGTTCACATCAAAATAAAATATACAAGATTTTGCATCAAAGTGAATACGAAGAGAAAGCTTTGGAAATAAAAAAATTTATAGAAAAAAGAGAAAATAAAATTTATTAAAAAATTAAAAACAGTTTTTTTTTTTCATTTTAATTTCATATATATATTTTTTTTTTTTTTCTTGCAGATTTAGATAACATTTATTACATAAGTATGTGGAACATTAAATAGTATTGACATTAATATTTTTGTGTCCCCATGAGTAAGTTTTTACATTATCAGGTAAAATATACTTCTTATCATCTAAATAACTTAAAGCTATTTTATTTAGTTCCTGCGTATAAATTGTATGTAATTTAGATTTGAAAACCTGCATATTTCTAAACAATATTTTTTTATTTTTCAAGCAATTTCTATAATCATCTATATCTAAATTATCTATCACAAACTTCTTAACACCTTTAGATTTCTTGATAGTATCATTTGTGAGCGTCTTTATAGAATACATTTTAGAACGCAAGCCTATAAATTCTGTAATAATTTTTCCGCTCATTTCATCTTTAAACATTCCTAAAACTTTTTTATTTACAGAAGGAAAATTGTATGGATTATTTATCTCATAATCTGAGGTATCAAAATATTTATTAAGGTCGGGTCTTATTGTCTTATAAAAATCTTCGGTTTGTATAGTATATACAAAACTATCGGTATCCATATAATTTAGTTGAGCATTGCTTTGAAATTTTGATTTTATGTAATCATAATGAAAATTATACATTAGAACTTTTGATAATTCTAATATGCAAAATCCTGCATAAATTGGTTTATTATAAAATATTTTAGTTTTTTCTAATTCTATTGCTATCAAATTATTTGTAAATACTGTTAAACTATGAAAATTAGGTTTAGCTATATAAGCTCTCGCTCCTAAATGTCTATATTTATTTTCCCAACTATCTACTATTTTAATTTCCCTATATTTTTCTACATTTTCCATCGTCTTGCCATAAACTGCATTATTTTGTTTCTTGAAAAATTTTTTGTCAAAATCATTTTTAGCATTTTGTCTATGGAAAGTATTTAGATCAATATATTTTTTAAGCCAATCAGATTGTTCAAATTCTAAAATCCTATGAATTTTGCGTAGTATTAACCCATTTTTCAGGCATTGCTTAAGATTTTTATAATGGATAACATATTTTGATTTATTTTCTAATGTTGTTAGTAATTTGCAAAGTTTTTTATTGGGAGGGGTTTCTTTTTTTGAGCAAAATGGTAAGTCGTTATGCAATTCATGCAAATAATTGGGATATTCTAAATCAACTTCTAAAATATACCCAAGTGATGAATTGTCTGAAATATTATTAACATCGTAATTGGTTACCAATGAATTTTCAATCCATTTAAAATTTTTATATGGTAGGTACTGTGACATAGCATAACCGTACAAATTTACGGCATCTAAATATATAATATATTGTGCTGGCTGTTCGGAATCAAATTTTTCTTTCATATATTTATTGTTTGCAAGAGAATGACGTAAAGAACATTGGCTAATACCTCCGCGCATTCCCTTTTTAATAAAATTAAACATATTAATATCAGTAAATAGTTCCAATTCTATATTGGTATATTTGAGCATTGCTTGCCAAGAAAGACCCGGTGCTGTATAAAAATTAGCTGGATCTAAATCGTAGACAGTTTTACATATATCAAGAAAACTTTCAAAAACGTCGGTCAATATTAACACGTCAGTTTTTAAATGTATTTTTAAATAATCTAACATATTTTTACATTTAAATGTGTGCCATACTAAAAGGGCATGATTATAATCAGCATCTGAACATAGCGTTTTTGTCAGCTGATTATAGAAAGCAATCTGAGGAGGTAAAGATTCATGCAATTTTGACCAGTCATCTAAATATTCATAAGGAAATACACCTTTTTTTGTAATTAAATTTGAATTATCTGCAAAATATTGTTTAACATGTAATTTTTTCCTAATGTCTAAATTAGTAAATAAGCTATCAAGGCTCTCATCCATAAAACGAAAGCTATCAAGAAATCTGATTGAAAAACTAGCACCTTCTTCTATTAAGAATATTGTCTTAGAAAGAGAAATATATTTTTCTTTATTTAATGGTATTATATTTATATTACCACTTGTATAATTAAGAGCTTTGAATAATAAATGGCAATCATAGCCTGAAAAATTGTGAAAAAATACCGGGAAAAAATTCGGTTTTTTAAAATGTAAATTGCATACATGATGGGCGGGGCCCCTATAATTGCCGCTAAAGTGGCAATGATCTCTTATTCTATTTTCTAAATCTAAATTCTTACCGCAAATATGACAAATTTCATCTGTGAGCTGCCTCAGTTCTTCATCTAATGTTAATGGTTTCATGGGGATTGTTTTTAAATAATATGCTTTGAATAAGTCCTTACAAGTCTGAACTAATGATAAAATAAACTCCTTTGCACAGTTTAATCCTACACATTCTACATATTTGTTTAATTTGTCATCAAATGAGCATTTTATAAAATATCCGAATGCAACTGGTACATGTTCCTTAATGTTGTTGGTTGATGATTGATCGGGATTAGGAGCACATGTTGATATCGATTTTAAAATACTCTCACAATCTGCATATATCACAAATGGTGCTTTCATTTGCAGTTGATAATTTGTATATTTTAAAATATTGCTATTTTCATCTGGTAATTTGCTGACAATTTTACCACATTCATCTTTGTGAATTTCCAAGTTTGAAATATTGGTGAAATGCTGCAAACAACTATTGCAAATAAAAATTCTGCTTTTATGCGATGTTAAAGATGTTCGGATTAATCTCGATAAGTCTTTTATGTAAACAAAATGGTAAACATTAGCCTCTTCAATTAATAGCAAATTAATGTGGTATTGCTTTTCTTTTTTCGTTAAATAATATGGACCAATTACTTGATATTTATAATCTTTATTTAAGTCGAGCCCAAAAATGTTCACGCTTATATCAATATTGATTTTCTCAAACTCTGAGATTTTATCAATTTTTATTGGAAACAATATATTACCAAATTTCAAAATTTTCCCATTATTTAAATTTATACTGGATGCTGATATATCATTTATATTGTAAGAAGACGGATTCCACGGCATAGAAGAAACCGGCTTCAAAGCAGAAATCAATGCCCATTTGAAGCAGAATTCATCTTCGTTGTGTACGTTAATACAGGCTTTCTTTTTTTCCACAGATTTAGGAAGTTTAACATATGTAGATCCTCTTATGGGTTGATACTTATTTATGTTTATTTCCACTCCAACAATTCGTATTAATGCCCATCCGCTATCTTTCTCTTGAAACTCCTCACTTTTCTTAGTTATAAATTCAACTGCATCATCATAAGCAGGATTTATATCTTCATTGTTTATAATTATCCTCATTTTTGTTTGAAAAGATTTTATGCTTAATTGTAAATCATCTTCTATTTTTTTATTTTAATATATTTTAATATATTCAGCAAAAAATTCAACATTCATTTTAAAGCTTTGATGATTTAGTATTGATCTCTGAAGAACGGCTACAAAATCATCTTTAATATTCGTTAAAAATTCTCTTGGATTAATCAGTTCTTCATTAACATTATCAATTAAAAATGTTTGAATCCTATTTTGAAAAGATTGATTTATCATTCTCAAGTGTGGCTGCAATTTTTCAGCTGCATTGGTTTTATGCATATTTGTTCTCAAATGATGACTCCAATTTGATGTTAAGATATCACATTTCGTGCAATATTTATGCGCTTTCATGTGACGTTGCAAATTAAATTTATTTGAGAATTCTTTCTTGCAAACACTACAATTAAATTCGCACTTTATTCTTTTAACATCCATTTTCAATTTATTTTGCTTTTAAATTATTTTATTTTATATATGTAATTGCACCTTCAAGTTTAAAAACTTAATAATTGCCAAATTTAATTTTCTCTGTTTTGAATACTCTATTATCAATCTTATTATTTCTTAATTATAAATAAAAACCAACACAAAATTTTCGGATTTCTTTGAATTAAAATCTTTTAAATTTTATAATCTCTTATCAGCATTACCAAAAGGTTTTTAGTTTGTTAGAAACGTTAAAAAAATTTTTTTGTTGTGTTTTTCTTTTTATTTGTTCTTTTTTTCTTATCATACATTGTTTTGCCGACGGCATTTGTTTTCATATATAAAAAAATAAAATTTTTTAGTTTTTAAAAATTTTTTCTAATATATAGGTAATTTATTTTTTCTTTTCTTCTTTAATATTTAAAACAAAACGGAATCCCCCTAACGTCATTTCAGTTTTCAGTTTAAGAAAATTGCCACCGCAACAGCCACTGTCCACCACCACCTCCACCGATCTAGGTGTTTCAATATCAACGACACACACACACGATCGTTGAAAGATCTTTCAAATTGTTAACTCGCTTCATACTCGTTTCAATTCAAGCCAAAGTCACAAACATAATAACCTCTTTTCTAATATAAAAACTATCAAAGACACAATGTACTAAAATTACTTTTTAACTCGCTTCAATCCAAACCAAAGTCACAAACCTACCAACCTCATTTACAATATAAAAAATATCAAAGACACAATATACTCAAATTCCTCATTCTACACTACCGACATCTGACGCTTTTTCATTGAACCCTCTAGCTTAGACAATTTTCTACCATTTAAAATACATACCAAAGACATTTTTCCTCATCGCTCCATATATCCGCAACCCCATATCCTAACTACTTAGGTCCAACAAGTTTTTAATGCCCTGAGCTGATTCATGTACAAGAGAAGGTTGAGTAAAAAAACCTTTAATTGTGTCCCTACTAGAATTCTTTTATTGTTATACCTATCTTTTAAAAGTTGCCACGCACTTTGGTAGTTTAAATCGGTTATCTGGAACTGCCTAAGTAAATTTTCAGGTTCTCCAGTAAGATGCATTTTCAGGTATTGCAATTTTTGTACAGGCGCAAGCCCAGCCTTTTCATGGACTAATGTCCTAAGCAAATCATGAAATGACGGCCATTTTCGATAATCCCCGTAAAATTTCTCTAACGTAATTTTTGGGAGTTGTATTGCTGTAGGAGTGGGAGCTTCCCGTATTGTGACCGACGCTGGTTCACAACCTTCATTAACGTCGGGAAATTTTCCATTCATTTCACTTTCTATCAAACCATAATTTGCATAATATAGTTGCATAATATACTTAACTTCTTCAAAACCTTTCTCCGTATATGATGCAACCAACATTTACCGGTGACGAGCTTTAATTTCAGCCCATTGATCCTGAATGTCTTTCAGAAGTTGCGTGTAACACTCCTTTTGTTTGCTGTCGCTGCTATCTGCTAAAAAATCCTTCATGGTAATTTCCAATATGGTTTTATCAGCGAGCTGTTCCCTAATTAGCTTTTCCATGCTTGATACCGTGTGGATCCAGTAATTAATTTCAACCGTAGCGAACGCGCGAGTAAATTTCTAATCGTGTTAGCAGTACTTTAATATTGAATAACTAAACTTCTCTTTTATTATTTTATTTTATTCTTTTACATTTAAACTCTGGGTTTAAATTCATGAATGTAAATTAAATTTGAAAAAAAGAAGATAAAAATGAATCACCATCACAATTCACTATATTGTTTTTTTTTCTCGTTTTAAATATTTTCTTTTATATATATACATAAAACCTAATGTTATTTCTAATCAATTATATTCTACTAAGTTAACTTTATAATTTAATTTAAATTTTATGCCATCTCTTTTTTTATATACAATGTCGCACTGTTTTATTGCTAATACTGTTCACCCTTATAACAAAAAATATTAGTTACGGTAACTTCACTTTAATTATATAGTTAAGGTCCTATACGAAAATTATTACTAAATTTTTTTACAAAATTATTTTGATCCGACTCGAAGGACCGAAAAATGTATAGAAAATAAACACTATTTAAAAAATTAAAAATCCCATTTCAAAATAATTTAAAAAAAAAACCATATATAATTCATTTATAATTAATTTACATAAGAAACCTCAAAAATATTAAAAAATTAATTACATTACTTTAAAAATATACTGCTAACACTTAGACGGTTCGATTACGATTAAAATTTACAAATTAAAAATATAGTATAATAATTTTATTCTAACTGATAAATATCTATTAACACTATAATCATATAGTTCCTTATGTAATATAGTTCATTGAACTTAGCAGTAACGATTTACGTTTTATTATATAGTAAATGAAAGATTTTCGATATTACATAAGGGACATATGATCTTAGTACATAAGAAATCTATTCAAAAGCGATGATTAAAAATTAATTAAATTAATATATCATCCTATGACGATGACATCTGGCGATGAATAGAATTAAAAAAAAATGAAATTAATTAATTATTATAATTGTAACATATATTTCACTAATAATTAGCTTTAGTAAAAAAGAGAAAGCAAATTTCAGTAATTATTGATAATTGTAAACATTAAATGCAGCAATTTAAAATTTAGTATTACATGTTAATACAACTTACATGTTAATATAATAATAATAATATAAACTTATATAAACTTATTAACATAAATCATAGTTAATATAAACTGATTAACATAAATCTTGCAACACGAAATTTCAAATTATTAACACTGGACACATTGGATAGATGTTGGACAAGATATTGACTGCGGAATAGGCTGAATTAGATAAGTATTTGTATTATAAAAAATAAAAATGAGATGCTTTGTGATTATCTTTTAGGTTGCTGATTCAGGATTGAACATTCTGCCGGCCTTGGCATCTTATGGAAGAAGATGACAACATTTCATAACGATGTGATGGTATCAATTTTATTATTGCTTCAAAAATATATAAAAAAATTATTTATTTTAATATATGTGTGTGTACTAATTGAACATTAATGTTTTAGGTTGGTTACAAATTTGTGCTGGAATGTTTCTGTGCGGAATTGAATTGCCTGAAAATATAACAATATGAAAATCGGTATGATTATTTTATTTATAACAAAAAATTTTTATCTTGTGCTGCTGCGTATTTTGTAAACATTATTAAGTTCGACTGTATGATATATATTTTGCGACTTGATTTTTAACAATCTTATAGTGAACTAGACATCGATTCGTGATTTTTTGTGTTATTATGTATATCTAAAGTGTGAGCTAGTATGACGAAGTTATTTAGGACTATTTAGTAGATATTTTTGATCTATTTCTGTAGATCTTGAACGACAGTTGTTGATTGATACGCTTGATATGAATTTTTTTTTTTTATTTTGCTGGATGTGTGGTTTTTGTATTAATTATTAAAATTATTATTTTATTATTTTTATTGATATGAAATATGATTGTTGACATGATATTTGGGTTGATTGTTGATATGATATTTGGGTTGATTGTTGATAATATGATAATATGTAGGTTGATTGTTAACATGATATGTAGATTGATTGTTAATATGTTTCATATGTTGATTGCAGATATAATTTTATTTAGATATGTTGATTGTGGGTTATTTATCAGCTTCGTCGTGATTTTATTTATCCTATGTTATGAGTTTTGACATTCCTGTTGTATTGGTAATAGGCATATTTTAGTAATCGGACGTTTTAGTATACTAGACTTAGTTTGCAAAGTAACTACTCGTACCAAACCGTCTGAGCCAGGATGAGTTTCTATAATTCGGGCTAATGCCCAACGAGATGGTGGTACATTCTCCTCTTTGAGAATGACTTTTTTTTTTCCATTTCCAGAATTTTTTTGGTCATTTTCCAAATTTATATTTATATGCAAATTGGAAATAGAAACAGAACCCAACCAAAAATTGTGTTTTGAGCTATAAGAGCTCCTTCAGATCCTTGTTTCAAACCATTTTGTAGTATTTGACCGTATAGGTCGGCTCCAATCGCACCGGGCTTGAAAAAATTCCGATCTGCGAGCTCAAGTCCTTCTAAATGACGCCACTTTCCAGCTGTGATCGTTCGACTAAATAAGAGATTTGTCAGCTTGCCCAAACCAAACCTTTAGCTTCGATGGCGTTTTTATTATTTATGCTGGTGAGTATGAAATTGACTTGTGCTAAAGATGTACCTAACTGATTTTGACCAATCCCCTGTATCCTTACGGTGATCTTAATTTTTTTCAATTTCAAATATTGACACAATGACTCTGTAATAAGAGACGTCTCCGATCCTGGATCGATGAGTGCTCTTATAATCTTTTCGTCGCCTGTAACTGGCGATTTTATTTTCATTTGAGCAGTAGCTAAAAGTACTTGTATATTACTTGTCACTGGGCGTAGCGCATGTATGAACGTTAGTTGAAGACGTTGACGGTTGGTCATAGCGTACAAAACTGGCTGCTGATGCCGACATAGTAGCTTGGGATGTACGCGATTTATCATTTATTCGAACAAATGTTTGTATCCTGATGAAAGGAACTCTTATTATTAGTATTAAGATCCGTATGATAGGATCCTTGAGCATGATTGGCCGCAATCGGCTCTCTATGTAATAGTGAGTGATGCCGTCGTTGGCAAATAAGACAATTTGTGGAGCTGGGACAATTTGTCACTGTGTGCCCAGTCCGTAAGAAGTTAATGCATAAGCCCTTTTTTTCGCCATTTCGAATCTTTTACTCGGATTCAAAATGCTAAATTTATGACACTGTTTAATCTTGTGTGATCCAGCACAAATGACACAAACTGATTTTGATTCTACATGAAAATTTCTGACATTTGTTTGGAATTTGTTTGAATTGTTGGGGGGATTAGTTCTTTTATCATTACTACATGAGTAAGATTTGTAAGCTATGGCTTCCAAAGTACGAAATCTCGCCTCTAAAAAGCTTCGCAGCTGTCTCCAGGTGGGTAACCCTGTGATGTTACTAATACTCTGTTCCCATAACTGATGAGTTTCCGGTGGTAACTTTTGCACAATACTGTAAATGATAACTGGATCCCAATTAGTTATCTCTATAATTAAATTTTCTAGAGCTTGTAGACACTCTGTGGTAGTGTCCAACAAGTTTTTAATGCCCTGAGCTGATTCATGTACAAGAGAAGGTTGAGTAAAAAAACCTTTAATTGAGTCCCTAGTAGAATTCTTTTATTGTTATACCTATCTTTTAAAAGTTGCCACGCACTTTGGTAGTTTAAATCGGTTATCTGGAACTGCCTAAGTAAATTTTCAGGTTCTCCAGTAAGATGCATTTTCAGGTATTGCAATTTTTGTACAGGCGCAAGCTCTGCATTTTCATGGACTAATGTCCTAAACAAATCATGAAATGACGGTCATTTTCGATAATCCCCGTGAAATTTCTCTAACGTAATTTTTGGGAGTTGTATTGCTGTAGGAGTGGGAGCTTCCCGTATTGTAACCGACGCTGGTTCACAACCTTCATTAACGTCGGGAAATTTTCCATTCATTTCACTTTCTGTCAAACCATAATTTGCATAATATAGTTGCCTAATACTAGAAAATATATTTTTTTCAAAATAAGAATACTTAGCTTCTTCAAAACCTTTCTCCGTATATGATGCAAACAACATTTTCCGGTGACGAGCTTTAATTTCAGCCCATTGATCCTGAATGTCTTTCAGAAGTTGCGTGTAACACTCCTTTTGTTTGCTGTCGCTGATATCTGCTAAAAAATCCTTCATGGTCATTTCCAATATGGTTTTATCAGCGAGCTGTTCCCTAATTAATTTTTGCATGCTTGATGTCGTGTGGATCCAGTAATTAATTTCAACCGTAGCGAACGCGCGAGTAAATTTCTAATCGTGTTAGCAGTATTTTAATATTGAATAACTAAACTTCTCTTTTATTATTTTATTTTATTCTTTTACATTTAAACTCTGGGTTTAAATTCATGAATGTAAATTAAATTTGAAAAAAAGAAGATAAAAATGAATCACCATCACAATTCACTATATTGTTTTTTTTTCTCGTTTTAAATGTTTTGTTTTATATATACATAAAACATAAAACCTAATGTTATTTCTAATCAATTATATTGTACTAAGTTAACTTTATAATTTAATTTAAATTTTATGCTTTCTCTATTTTTATATATAATGTCGCACTGTTTTATTGCTAATACTGTTCACCCTTATAACAAAAAATATAGTTAAGGTCTTATACGAAAATTATTATTAAATTTTTTTACAAAATTATTTTAATCCGGCTCGAAGGACCAAAATATGTCTAGAAAATAAACACTATTTAAAAAATTATAAATCCCATTTCAAAATAATTTAAAAAAAACAAACAAAATAAATTATATATTATTATTTATAATTAATTTACATAAGAAACCTTAAAAATATTAAAAAATTAATTACATTACTTTAAAAATATACTGCTAACACTTAGACGGTTCGATTACGATTAAAATTTACAAGTTAAAAATATAGTATAATCATTTTATTCTAACTGATAAATATCTATTAACACTATAATCATATAGTTCCTTATGTAATATAGTTCATTGAACTTAGCAGTAACGATTTACGTTTTATTATAAAGTAAATGAAAGATTTTCGATATTACATAAGGGACATATGATCTTAGTACATAAGAAATCTATTCAAAAGCGATGATTAAAAATTAATTAAATTAATATATCATCCTATGACGATGACATCTGGTGATGAATAGAATTAAAAAAAATGAAATTAATTAATTATTATACTATATGTTACAATATGAAATAATACTAATAATTAGTTTTAGTAAAAAAGAGAAAGCAAATTTCGGTAATTATTGATAATTGTAAACATTAAATGCAGCAATTTAAAATTTAGTATTACATGTTAATACAATTTACATGTTAATATAATAATAATAATATAAACTTATATAAACTTATTAACATAAATCATAGTTAATATAAACTGATTAACATAAATCTTGCAACACGAAATTTCAAATTATTAACACTGGACACATTGGATAGATGCTGGACAAGATGTTGACTGCGGAATAGGCTCAATTAGATAAGTATTTGTATTATAAAAAATAAAAATGAGATGCTTTGTGATTATCTTTTAGGTTACTGATTCAGGATTGAACAATTATTATTATTATTATTATTATTATTGTTATTATTATTTTATTATTATTATTTTATTATTATTATTATTATTATTATTATTATTATTATTATTATTATTATTATTATTATTATTATTATTATTATTATTATTATTATTATTATTATTATTATTATTATTATTATTATTATTATTATTATGATTAGTATTATTATTAGTAATATTATTATTATTATTATTATTATTATATTATTATTATTATTATTTTTATTATTATTATTATTATTATTATTATTATTATTATTATTATTACTACTTTTAGGTTGCTGATTCAGGATTGAACAATTATTATTATTATTATTTTTATTATTATTTTATTATTATTATCATTATTATTTTATTATTATTATTTTATTATTATTATTATTATTATTATTACTACTATTATTATTATTATTATTATTATTATTATTATTATTATTATTATTATTATTAGTATTATTATTAGTATTATTATTAGTATTATTATTATTATTATTATTATTGTTATTATTATTATTATTATTATTATTATTACTATTATTATTATTATTATTATTGTTATTATTATTATTATTATTATTATTATTGTTACTATTATTATTATTATTACATTTTTTTTTTCATCACTTTCACTATCTATAAAATATAGTGCCGCACAATCCATTTTTATTTCACAGTTTAATTAATTTAACTAATTTTTATTTCAAATATAAATAGCTGCCAAATATATGAAATGACTTTTTAAAATATTTTTCGTTAGCAACTAAAATGAAATTCGCAAATTTACGATAGCAACATTGTTTGTTTTGCGTATTTGTTACGCGGTACGGACACATTTCATATTCGCATATGAAGTTCGCATACTATGCGTATTTGGATTTTTTACGCGGTTAGGCCCAGATCAAATACAAATTTATTGTTAAGTTATACTTATTTTCACAATAAAAGTCATACATTAAAAATTTCTGTTGGATTTGACTGCGAGTCGTTTGAAGCTTTAACCATATTTCATCATATCAGTAAAAAGGAAAAGGCCTTAAAATATCATGAATGGAACAAATTTTATTACCAATTTAACAAAAAACTCGATGAGCAGATAATAATAAAAGACATAAAACAGAGTTTTCACCATGGGCTAAGATCAGCAAACGGATAAAGCATAACTATTAACAGAGAAGAAGCAGAAAAATGTTACTATTGAAAGAATTTCTTTAATGCTGTGATGACCTGTAATAAAAATGCTGAGCTTAATATAAAACAATATTTTGGGGAATATCTAAAATTATGTGGCGAACAGCAGGTATTAAGGTTACAACAAGAAATTTAGATACCAATGCAACATTTCAACGTTAATTGCAATCATTCACCGATATTTTTTGATATTCCTGTAATTTTAAAGCAAAAAATCTGTAATATACTACATAAAACAATTAAAATAAATCAAAATACATAGTAATAGATAATTTAAAATAGACAAACCAGAATGAGAAAATAATAAAAACAACATAATCTTAACAGGATTACCCTCGTCGATCGACAATATCAAAGGTGATATTGACAATATCAAACGCATGATGGAAAAAGTCAACTCGAAGGTCAAGGAGGATGGCTTTGTACAAATTTCAACTTTGAACCAATCTTTTGCTGCTGCTAACAAAAACAACGGAAAGACGCAACGTAAACTGTTTATTATAAAACTAAAAACTGAAACAGTCAAAAACGAGATATTGGAAAAAAAATCATTTGTTCACAGCTGAATTTAATCTGCTACAAGAAGGTAATAAAGAATTATTTCTCCAACTTCATCTATCATCATTACAAAGAGAAATACTTATGGTTTAAGAACAACTCAATCAACTTGCGGGAAATTGATACGGCTACTGTATTTAGGTTCACCAATTTTAATGAACTTAATTTATTTAAAGATAAGTATAAGCATCATTACTATCTCACTCATTAAATAAAATTTTCAATAAAAATTTAATCAATTAATAATCGAAATTTACAACATAGAAGTAAATGTAGCCCTCAAACCAATTCCCCATTCTCCTTTTCTACGAAATCAATCAATTAAATCTTCACTAATTTCCACAATGGCACCTCCTGACAATTATTTTCTTTTTTTTAACAACCCCATGGGTACATTTTTATTATTGCACAAAATAAAGTATCATATCTTCCTTTTGATTTGCATAATAAATAATACACATCTCATTTTAATTAATTTTCTTTTTATTAGTTTTAGTCCTAAATTAATCATGATATTTTACTTAAAACTAAAATTTGTTTACAAAATAAATTTACATATCTTCTTTCTATTTTACTACAACTTTTATTCACACTTTCACTTATTAATTTGAAATTTTAACAAAACTACTTTATTTGCAGCACTTAGAGTAGTTATTATTTTAATAAATCTTATAAACTAAAACATAAAACAATTATTTTTTACCAATCTTTAATAACATTTCACTTAAAAAAATTTTTTTTCATTTTTATTAAGTTAACAGATTTCACAAACTTAAACATAAAAAAATTTTTTCTGTACCAAACCAAACAATAATTAATAACATAGAAAAAAAAACAAAAAATTACATATCTTGATTTTATTTTTAAGATTAAAATTTGTTTTCATAAAAAATTACACATTTAATTTCTTTTACCTTATTTACATTAAAACACCACCTATTTACATTATCACTTAACAATTCGAAATTTTAACAATATTACAAACACGATTAACAATTTTGATTACATTAATAAATTTTATAAATTAAAACTCAATATAATTTTTCGCTACCAATAATTTAAAAAATTCCACATCACAAACAATTCTATTAAATCATTATAATTTACTATTAAAATTGCTAATATAGTATAGGGCAAAAAAAATTAAAAAAACAAAAAAATTAAATAATGCATTCTTTCTATTTCCATACAAGACTAATTCACGTATTTACTTAAAATTTCTAAATATTAACAAACTTTATTTAAATTTTTTCTCTTATAAATATAAAATAAAAATAAACATCCTCCATGAATTGATAAAAGACTCCAAGTTTTCTTTTTTTATAAAAATCCTAACTTTATGTAATCTTACTTAAAACACTTTCATTGTAATACTTTTAATTGTTACTATCTTGAACGTGAGGTTTATACTAATTCGACTATTAATTAGCCAAAAAGCAAATACTCTTCTTTGTAAACACATTACAGTTATTTCAATCATTATTATACTTGGCACATGTATTTATTTCCAAACAACAAATGATTGATATAAATAGTAGCATACAAGTCAATTATTCTACAGTACTGAACAAAAAAATAATGTCACGATATAAAAAGAACTTAAATGTTATTTATCTTATCTTATACAAAGTATCAGAAACAAAATTTACGACTTAGAAACATTTTTATACTCCTTTGATACTAACATTGAAGTAGTAGTATTAACAAAAATCTACAGAGCACCTCAAACAAATATTGATGTGTTTATCGAGAAAATCGACGAACGTACTTCTAGATTTAAACACTCAATGATATATGGTGACTTCAATATAAACCTACTGAGTAAAAAAAATAGTTATTTGATTAACTACTCCCATAAACTTCTAACTAACGGTTACATAATAGCTAACAAAATCGGAATTGAATTCGCAACAAGAATAGGCAAAACTACCAGCTCCATAATTCATAATTTTATCACCGACATATTTAATTTAGAATATAAATTTCATATTATAGACACAACATTATTCGATCATCAGCTGTTCCTTGTAAGTGTAAACGCAACTCCTATTAGAGAGAACTCAAACAATTTAAAAACAGTTATAAACTACAACGATCTTTCTAATGATTCAATTTGGGAGAATATTTATGAACACACAACCTTCGTCAATTTTGTAGGTAGTCTAACATATTTAATCAACAAGCATACCATTATAATCCAGTCAAAGAACAAGGCTAGAAAACATGATTGGATCACTAATGACATAATTGCCGTGATTAAAGTCCGCGACTCTTTTCTTAAATATAAACGGAAATATCCCGATGACTCTCATATTGTTCATTTATATAATTCTATAAAACTAAAGTAAAAAAATGATTCTTCAGGCTATAATTGCATTTTGCTCTGCAGAAATATCGAAGGACCCATGCAATAGTAAGAAACTGTGGGATTTATGCAAAAAAATCATTTTTAACAGTGGAGTCAATCCCTCAAATAATCAGATTACTAAAGCAAAATAACAACATAATCACTGACCAACAATATATAGCAGAATGTATGATTGACCATTTCACAAATGTGACAGATAATCTAAATATTTCTCACTCTCCTATTGACGAAATCTACTTCCAAAGTCTGGCTCGAAATATCTACTCTCCATTTAACCTTAGTTCAACCACTAATGTAGAAGTAGTAAATACCATATCCTCTCTCAAACCAGACTCTACAACCGGCCATGACAATAGGCTAGCTCTGATATTGCAAACATTTATAAATATATCTTTTGAAACTCATCTCTTTCCGGATTCCTTAAAAACAGCCATTATTACTCCAATACACAAGAAAGATGACAAAACAGATCCGACCAATTATATGGCCGATCTCTGTCTTAACTACCTTCTCCAAAATCTTTGAGAGAATAATAAAAAAAGACTAAGTAGCTTTATGTCAGATAACGGTATATTGCATCCAGAACAATTTGGTTTTGAGATGAATTCAAATACTATCGCGGCGTGCCTATCTCTCACTGATTTCATTTCCAGGAGTATGGATGAAGGTAAATTAACAGGATGTCTCTTTATTGATCTCCAAAAGACATTTGATTTTGTAAACTTTGACGTTTTGCTTTGCAAACTTAAAAGTTTGCATCTAACTCCGCAACAAATCGCTTTTTTCAAAACATTTCTGTATGGTCACTCACAAATAGTCGGAATCAATAATGTGTACAGCACCACCAAAATTAGTAAGAAAGGTGTATCTCAAGGATCAAACCTGGGTCCAGACCTCTTTAAACTATACAAAGATGATCTGGCTCGTCCGGAACTGAAAGGATCCCTAAAGCTATTTGCCGAAGACGAGGCAATAAAATACTCTGCAAATAGTGAACATGAACTCAAAAAATCCATAATACATGATCTAGAAAATATTGAAGATTGGTTAATGAAAAATCCTTTAATACTAAACTGAAAAAAAACAAATGTTTTTCTCTTCAAAAATAAGATTTTCGAAAGCCAGTCACTTATCTATGACAATAGTTCAATAGGAACAGTAGATTCCTTCAACTATCTAGGTCTAGAAATTGACTGTAACCTCAAGTGGGCGGAACACATTGATTTCATATGAAAAAAAATTGTCCCATACATTTTTATTTTTAAACAGGCTAAAACGTTTTTTCGTCAAAAAAACGGTTTTTATTATATACTCATCATACATTCAGTCAAACATAATCTTCGCAAACTCCATCTGGAACGGAGCGTACAAAAATAACCTGAATAAACTTAATATACTTCACAAGAAGGCAATTAAAACTATTCACAGATATCCATTAACACATCCGAAGAATCAACTCTATTCACCACAATACCCTAGTCTTGAAATTATTTGTAAACGTGAGTCATACCTTCTAGCTTTCAAAATAATAAATAACTAGAATAAACATAATTTTTTCCTCAATAGAAACATCGAAATACACTTCCATAACACATGAAATAGATCGAATTTTTATCTTACATTCTTCAAAACCAACAAACAAAAAACAAATTGTCTATACAACTGTTTGAAATCGTACAATGATCTGCCGCAACATTTAAAGCTAATTGAAAGTTGCAGCTTGTTTAAAAAAAATATCATTGTGTTCTTACAATCAACCTAATGGAATTTAGAGAATAAATCTATTAACTTTGTTTGTATGTGTTGTTATATATGTACTAGGAACATCCAATTGCAACAATAAATTAATAAAAAAAAATATATGTAAAAAAATATAAATGTAAATAATAAAACAAAAAATTAATTAGAGAATAAATCTAACAGAATATAAATATAGAAAAATAAGTAAATGTAAACAATAAAACAAACAAAAAATTAAAACTAGGTACAATAACAACAAAATAAAATAATATTTTTTTTTTTTTTGTTCTTCTTTTTATTTTTTTTAATAAAACAATAAAACGAAAAAATATCATTAGTTCCACAAAAAAGATGAAAAAGAATGAAATAACTAACAATTAAAACTTAAACCTAGCAAAAGCAAACAAAAATATATAAAAAAAATAGAATTGTTCTCGTTAGCACTCGTCTCGTATCATCATGATAAGACCAGACTAGATCTCGGCTCGGTCTATACCAGCCTCGACTAGGTCTAAATACTAATAATTTAATCCATAGTTCCATAGTTATTATAAAATTAAATAACTATGGATTAAATTAATGTTACATTGTATTAAATAATTATATAGAAATTAATTTAAATAATATTACATATTATATAAGAATAGATATAAAAACTAGATATAAGTAGCAATGAATTATACTGTTATTGAATTATTATATAGAATTGATAAATAAAGAAAAAAAAAATAACTTAGTTTTATTTTTAATTTATATGTTTAGATAGACAAATATATACAATTTGCTTCCGACTCGATCGGGCATATCGGGAATGGGTGATCGGGCATATCACGACCAACAAACCTTCATAAGTTTGTAACTGTTATGATATGGGAATTATTAGAACACAAAAATTACCTGACAACTTACTCTACAAAACGCATTTTTATTTATTTCTCTATAGCAAGCCGTTTAATAGGTATAGATTTTTAGCACAAAAAAATTTGAAAAAATGTGAATATTAGTTTCACTCTGTCCGTTCGTCCAACTGTCCGAATGTATGTCCGTCTGTTTACAAAACTTCTACACCGTTAAAAATAAAGAAAAAAATTTTAACCATGAGTAGGTCTCATAAAAAAACTAATTTTGTGGAACAACTTTTTCATGTAGCCCCATTCATCAGGGAACTACAGCCCCTCAAACTTTGAAAAGGCCTTATTATTAAACGCGTATATATCAGGTTTCGCTTAACATTTTTTCAACCTGAAAACGCCATTCAACAGGAATTTTTTTTACCTTTATAAGGCAATATCAAAATTATATATAGTTTTTAAATTTAGTATTTAAATTTACCGTTATGAGAAAAGCAAATTTTGCATGGTTTTTCTACCTTCATAACTCCGGCACGCTTTTAGATAGGGCTTGAAATTTTGAGGCAAGAAAGAACTTTTAGAATTAGTATAAGTTTGCTCAGAAAATTTTTTGAATTTTGTTTAAGAGTTATTACGCCTCAAAAATTCAAAATTTGCTATTTTTAGATACCTGTAACTTAGGCACCTGTAAATATTTTTCTTCGGAAAGACATGAAAATTAAAGGTTCAATAATATATTTTTATTTTTTTGTACCACCGCCTGTTTATGATTTATTAGGGCTCAAAAATTTAAAATTTGCTATTTTTAAACACCTGTAACTTAGGCACCTGTACACACTTTTATTCGGCAAGATCCAGTAATATATTTTTAAGTGTGTTAATGGTTTCTTTTAATTGTATAGGGTTCCAAAGTTAGAGACCCCCAAAATTGCAAAAGAGCCCTATTTTCAGACGTATATATTTCAGGCTCTGCGTAGTAGTTTTACAATCTAAAAACACTAGAAGACCGGAAATTTTCTTACCTCTCAAATAATAACAATATCAAAATGCAATATTTTGTAATTTACTATTTAAATTTACCGTTATGTTAAAACCAAATGTTACATGATATTTCTTTTTTCATAACTCCGGCGCTGAAATTTTGAGACAAGAAAGAACTTTTAGAATTAGTATAAGTTTCGACAAAAAATTTTTTGAATTTTGTTTAATAGTTATTACGGCTCAAAAATTCAAAAATTGCTATTTTTAGACACCTGTTACTTAGGCACCTGTAAAAATTTTTCTTTGGAAAAACATGAAAATTAAAGGTTCAATAATATATTTTTACAAGTGTTAAAAGTTTTTCTTAGTTATATAGGATTGCAGACTTACAGCCTCTCAAAATTTCAGAAAAGTCCTATTTTCACGTTTTTTGTTATTACATGAAATTTTCAAATTTTTGTGCAAGTCACAATACTAAAGTTGTATTGTTTTTTGAAAATGTGCACTATTAAAAACCGTTGGTTTACATTCTACCTTGTTTTATGAAAAGTCCCTAAAACATATTTTTTTTTTCTTTATTTCAGTTGAATTCAATATAATTAAATTAATCCCAATATTATTCCTTTTTTTTCCTTTAAGCGTAGTATTCAGGTTATATCTCAGCTCAAAAAATTTAATTTAATATGGCAAAATAATCTCGGCAAAAACTTTTTAATAAATTTTTTCAATTTTTTCTCAAGTAGTACACAGCTTAGTACGCCAAGAAAATATATAGTCCAAGACACAAACCGAGAAAAAATTTGTTTTTTTCCCGATATTTTTCTACCTAGGTAGAAAAATTTTAATTTAATCTGTCAAAAAATATTTTGAAATTCGGTCTTTGTTTTATAATAAAATTATTTATTTACGTTTTTAGAATTAAATTTTATTTCAAAACAAACAATTGTTTACAAAATTTAATATTTTTGGTTATAACAATATATTGACAAAATTTATTAATGATTCTTTCGAGTCATATGTTTTTCCGGACTCTTTGAAGATTGGTGTTGTAACGCCAATTTTCAAAAAAGATGATGCAACTGATCCAACAAACTAGAGGCCCATATCAGTTCTGAGTGTATATATTTATGAACAATAAAAAACTCTAACTCGTGTTAGGAAACGTATAATTAATGCATATTAACCTAATTCGACCAAACAGCTTAAGCTAGGTCACTTAACTTTGAAGTATTTTTTTAATTAGTCTATAGTATTATAATTAAACTTCATTTTGTTTCTTTTTGATAAATTTTAAAAATGTTTACAAAATATTAATTTATGTAAAGCATAGTATTTAGGCTATATCTCAGCTCAAAGACAAAAAGATGAAAAATATGAAAATTTTTCGGGTATATAAAATTTTTGACAGTTTGAAGAAAAACTTTATAGATAGAATTTTTTTTTTTTGTTATAATTGTTATAACCAAATATAAAAATTTTGTAAACAATTGTTTGTTTTGAAATAAAATTTAATTCTAAAAACGTAAATAAATAATTTTATTGTAAAACAAAGACCGAATTTCAAACTATTTTTTGACAGATTAAATTAAAATTTTTCTACCTAGGTAGAAAAGAACATAATATAATATCACAAAAGAACATAATATAATGACTATATATATTTTACTTACAAAACTAAATAATCTAATTTTACTAATAAATTTAAGTTTTATTATCTGATTCTCATCTTAACTGTTTTACTGTTCTCATTATTTACTCACTTATTATTTTATTATTATAATTCATGAAGACCATGAGTAAATTAATTTAAATTAATTTAATTTACTATGTATGTAGGTATGTATGTTAGCTATGGACATAAAAAATTGTTTTCTAATAATTTACATATTTGGTTTATGATAAAGTGTGGGTATGTAACCTTTTTGAAGAAGGAGAAACTGTTTATTTCTTTAATATGTGAAGGCAAATCATTATATGTCTTTAGGCAATTTTAAAGACAATTCGTTCTCTGCTTTTCCGTTCGGAATAACGAAATATAATAATTTGATTTGTTTCTTGTATTATAATTATGAAAGTCGATATTTTGATTTAGAATAAAATTATGTTTGATATAATTATTTATTATTTTGAAAGCTAAAATGTATAATTCTCTATTGCAAATAAAATCGAGGCTTGGAAATTGAGGTGAATACAGTAAGTTTGTTGGATGTACTAATGGGTAATTATGGATAACTTCAAAAGTTTTCTTATGAAGAATATTTAGTTTATTTATGTGAACATTGGATGCTCTACTCCAGATTGGGTTTAAGTAAGTAATATTCGAATTAATATACGACGAATAAATAACAAAGAGCGTTTTTTGGTCTAAAAATAGTTTTAATCTTATTAATACAAAAATATATGGATCGATTTTCATACATACAAAATCTATGTGTTCCATCCATTTCAAATTAGAGTCAATAACCATTCCTAAGTAATTGAAAAGGTTAACAACACCAATTTCATTATTTTTAAATAAGAAAGAGGGATCAGTAAAAATTTTGTCATCAAAAAGGAGTATTTCAGTTTTTTTAAGTTTATAACTACTCTGTTTTTTACCAACCACTCATCTATCAAAAACAAATCATGCATTATTATGATTTAAGCTCAACTTCATTATTAGCTATATATTTTAGTGCTAAATCATCGACAAATAGTTGAAGTTTACTCTTTAGTTTAAGACGCGCTATATCGTCAATGTAAATTTTAAATAAGTTAGGTCCTAGTATCGACCCTTGGGGTGCGCCCTTTTTGTTATATTTACAACTACTATAGATTTTACCTATTTTTACTTTTTGAATACAGTCGACCAAATAGCTATTGAAAAAAGCGATTTGCTGGTGAGCAAGATGAATGTTCTGTAATTTTAGTAATGTTATCTCATTATCCACGCAATCAAAAGCTTTATGAAGATCGATAAATACGCAAGCGGTAAATTTACCTTCGCTCAAAGCCGAACTGTTCCCAATGTAATATTTCATTCTCAGTTAAAAATTTGGATAATCTATTTTTAATAATTTTATCATAAATTTTAGAAAAAGTACTCAGAACTGATATGGGCCTGTAGTTTGTTGGATCAGTTGCATCATCTTTTTTGAAAATTGGCGTTACAACACCAATCTTCAAAGAGTCCGGAAAAACATATGACTCGAAAGAATCATTAATAAATTTTGTCAATAGTGGTACAATTTTGTCAGCAAATTTTTTAACAAATTTTGTGGAGACATTGTTATATCCGGTACCGGAACACGATTTTAGAGACGTAACCGATGTTGCTACTTCTTCAATTATAGTTGGGGTCAAATCAAAGGAGTTGTATATATTCCGCTGGAAATATTCAAAGTAACTCAGATCAATATGGTCTGCTGAAATATTAAGGTCATTTGTTACATTTGTGAAGAAATCGTTCATACACTTAGATATTTCTTCTTCTTCTATGACTACTCGATTTTTGTACTTAATCTTCTTAATTGGGCTATTTGGTTGATCTTTCCCGGTATTAAACATTATATTTTTGTATAATTCCTATAATTATTTCCCCTCATTTGGATATTTTTCTATCTTCGCGGAGCATAATTTGGTTTTCGCTTCAAGAATCAAGGACTTGATTTTTTTCCTATACATACTATATAACTCTGATGTGTATGCATTTAGATACTTCCGCTTAAATTTAAGAAGCGAATTTCGGATTTTAATGGTTTCAAGTATTTCGTTAATCATCCAGATGTTTTTTTTTTTATTCTTTGACGAAATGACTGTGGTATATTTATTAATTAAAATTGTTAAACTTTTAGGGAGGAGATCTACATTACTAATCGAATTAATATCATACCAGAATGAGAAATTATAAGAATTGCATTGTTGTAGGGGATATGAATATAGATATACTATCATCTTCTAATGAAATAGATGATTACTTATTTTTTATGTCGTCTAGAGGTTTTCAGTCGGTACAAAATGATCAACACGTATTACACCATCTAGCTCGACGTGTTTAGATCATGTTTTTTGGAGATCAAAGAAAAATTTAAATGTGCTTACTGAAATTTTTGTTAGTGAGACTCATATATTTGATCATTCTTTAGTAAATATATAAATTTCGATATGTTAAATTCGTTTTTAAAAAATGAGCTATGGAATGAAGTTTATTGTACAATCAATGTGGCTAAAGCATTTCATATCTTTACTGATATATTATCAAATTATATTGATATGTGCAAAGTCTCTGCTAAAACTACTTATAACCATACAAAGTTGAAACCTTAGATGAATGTTAGCATATTAAATAAAATTAAAAAGCGATTATCTAAAATCTTTAAAAAAAATAATAATAATTTTAGATTGGTGAACCACTACAAAGAATTATGTAAGGCAAATAATGATATAAAGAAAAATTATTATGTTCGTAAATTTGAAACGGTCAAACACTAAGAAAGAATGGGAAGAAGTTCTTTATTAAATAGAAAAATAGTAGAGGCTGCTATAAATTGTGGAGTACCCTAAGGGTCAGTTTTTGGCCCCATTCTTTTTCTTATTTGTATTAATTCATCAATAATTCATTAATTCATTCGATCAAGTCATAATGAAACTGCTGAGCATATTTATCACGATTTAAATATTCTTAGCAAGTGGTTTGCTAAACACAAACTTATAATCAGCTCTAAAACCAAATATAAATTCATTTTCACAAACCATATATAAATTTTAATTCCCCTTTTTTAAGCCTACATACTATTTACTACCACTCTCCGTGCTGTCCAAATAATTATATGTATAGAAGTGGCGACCCAAGTAATGTGTTAGCATTTAACTCACAGTGTAATATTAATTGTTTTATAATAGAGAATGTAGATACGTTCAAATATTTATGTATTACAATAGACTCCAAAATGTCATGGTCTGATCACACTTTGTATCTGAAAAAACACTTTAATAATATCATCCGACAATTATACCAAGTTAGTTTATATAGTTCGTCAAAAGTTTGTTTAATGTTTTATTATGTACTGTACCATTCCAAACTCCAATATGGGAGTAATTCTCAATAACCGCTCGCAAAAAGATGCTGTAAGAGTAATATACAAAAGAAATAGATATACACATACCCAACATCTTTTTGTTGGTTCTGGTATTCCTTCTGTCAGAAATTTGTATTACTACAAAACTTTAAAAGTTTTTTTCGTTAGATCTGGTTACCTAATTACTCGAGGTATTATTCACTATAATTTAAGAATTAATAGTAGGAATCTTGTAGATACTCCTCGTTTTCGTAGAAATCATTTCTGTCACTTTCATAATATTATTGCACCAAAAATTTTTAATAGATTGCCAGAGAATGTAAGGAATATTAGAGTTCTTTCGAAATTTCTTTAACATTAAGTCTTGGCTGATAACGTTGTCTTTTCTAACATTAAGTCTTGGTTCATAACGTTGGATTCTATGACGATATGATGAATTAACTAATAACAGAATAATTTATGACGAAAACATCTATTTTTGTTTAATAAGACCTATATATTGATACGATGTTAATACCTTGATGCAAGAGTTTCACTATTAATACATGTGATTGATCGAATTCTTCTTTAAAAGTTTGCATAGAAGATAGGAAATTCGCCACGTAGATAGCAGCACCTCCGTATGAATTTTCTCTACTTGAAAAATAAGCGGTAAAGCCTGGAATATTGAAAAATTTGTTTTCGCTCTTATTTATCCAAATTTCAGTAAGCACTATAATGTCGATTCTATTGCTGAGAGTCGAGAGAATTAACAAAAGCTTCTAAATTATAAATTTTATTCCTAATACTTTGAATGTTAAGGTAAATAATATTTAATTTTTCCCTATTTTGTGTCCTAATACTTTCGGATAATACTGTAGGGTAATTTATTTTCACACTACTACTAATATCAATCATTTGTTTTCAAGATTATTAATTAGGTAAATGCAATACATCATGTTCATGAAATTAGAATAATTAATATTAATAATAATGAAAAGTAGAGTATATTATTAGTTGTATCAGATCACGTGCGGAGAACACTGATCAAATCAAAACAAGGATTATCAAATGTATGATTGATTACAAGTAATATTAAGTTCATAAAATTTTGTAAAAATATTGGAAATTAGAATAAAAGTTAAAAAAGAAAAATTAAAAAATAAATTTGAAGATATAAAATGTATAATATAGATAATATTATATAAGATATAATATGTAAATTTAAATTTAAAAATTTTAGTAAAAACTTTGTTGAATTAAAATTGAAAATAAATAAGTAAAAAACACAAAAAAAAAAAAATAGTTATTAAATGTGAGAATATAAGTAAATTTAAGATTTGGAACTTTAATAAAAAATATTTTAAAATTTGAAAGAAAACGAAACAAATAAAATTTGTAAAATTAGAATAAAAATTATCTAAAAAAAAAAATAAAAACTGTGAAATATGAAAGTATAAATAAATTTAAATTATGGAATTTTAGTAAAAATTTAAATGTAAAAGTAAAATTAGAATAAAAGTTACGTAGAATAATAAAAATTATGAAATGTGAAAATATAAATAAATTTAAGTTTTGTAATTTTTGTAAAAGTTGTGTGAAATTTGAAACAAAATAAAAGTAAATATTTAAAAAAAGAGAAAACTTTTGTAGTTAAAATATAAAATAAATAAATAAAAGATTTGAAAAAAAATTAAATATATGATTAAATTTAAGTTCTTTAAAAAGAAAAAAATTAAAAATCTAAGTCTAATATAGCTAAAAATACTTTTAATAGTTGTGTCTAGTTTTGAAATTGTTGAAATCATTGAGATTCTTGAATCGGAAAATTTCGGCACCATCATCTTTTCAAAGATTAATTGAGTCATTTTTAAAGTCATTTTTTAAATGTTATCAATGTTATCCAATATTTGGAAAAAAACATTATCAATATTTTCCAATCTGGATGGTAAGCCTGACACAATAATGTTCTTTTTATTTTTACATCTTTCCATTTCATCAGCCTTGAATCACCAAGATGTTTATTTTCTCTTCTAGCTTTTTAAACTGATTTTCATTATGTTGTATTTTTTCTTTTAATATTTTGTTTTCTTCAAATACTTTTTTGTTGATCAGCATCAATTCATCCATTTTTTCCGATATGAAACTTTAAGACTTACGTACTTCAAGAACCACAGACCTCAAAATTTTTAAGTGTTTAGCCACACTTTCGAAAGAACACCCATTCGTATTAAAACCTGTCCGTGGCCACAAGCTCTCAAGTGGTTCAGCATTACTTATGTCCTCCTTAATGCCGCCGCTCTGTGTCTGTTGAGATGAACTTCAGGAGAAGTGTTTTCCTTCAGTCTTCCAATTATTTCATTGTGCTCCACAATTTCGATAAAACTGGTAGCTCCTACCGAATCGTTGTGTAATAAAGTTGCGCAATTTGCACACGTCCATATTCTCCTACCTGTAACAACATCATCGTATATATCTTCTGGAATAGCTTCACATTTGAGATGGTACAGAGCCTTACACTCTCCACCGCAGTGCAGTCCTCTTTTTAGTTTAGATGTGATATTTTCATTACATGAAACACATTGGAGTTTTGCCATCATTAAAGTAATTATTTTATTTTATTTTAACTATGTTTATTTATTTTAAAGAGTTAAATTTAATTTTCCTTGTTAATTTTTTTTTAGCTTATAAGTGCACTTTAATATATTTTATTGTTTAAATATTTATTTTTCCCAGTTATTTAATTAAAGTTTTTATTAGTTATTTGTTTTTATTTTTTTAGAAAATTCCCTATCTTAAATTTTGACAGATTAGAATAAAAAAAAGAAAAATTTTTTTTTCTTTTCTCTTCTTTAGTTAGAATTCCAATTTTAATAGTCAATAAAAATTTTATTGTGAGTTCAATAATGTAATTTTTTTGCTTAAATTTCTTTTAATTTTTAATATAAAGCAAAAAAATTTATTTGATTTTAATTTTATAAACGAACAAGTAAAATACACGTTAGCTCGCACTAGAAACGCCCCCTCATATCTCCTCCCCTCATATCTCGAAAATTGTCCAAAATGTAGCATAGGTGTTAATCTCGAGTAAAACTGCTACAAATTTTACAGTAAACTTCTCCACATGTATGTTTCCCGTTTGCTTCATAAACTTTGACACAGTTTTCACATTTTCTAATTTCCTCCTCGAAAGTAACAATTGCAAGCGACACATAATATATTTGTTATATATTGTGGGCATACTGGTGTTTTGTGACAGCAAGGACAACTCTTTGAATATTATGTTTATCTTTAACATAATATGGAATGTGGTATTGTTGACAATAAAAATCAGCCATAAATGCTGCAGTGGAAGAAACAATAATATTATAGTGATGTTCAGCAGTTAACCAATTAATTCTTTTAGCTCCATTTTCCCCTTCAAATATTACTTAAATGCCTTTAATTCCATATTTATAAACCACAATCTTATCATTTTGTAAACATTTCTGGAATTGTTTTAATTCGGGTATTCTGCAACCTTCTGAAGGGATAGATACACCTGATTCTTTTACCAGCTCTAAAGCTAATTCAATTTTAAACTTTCCAGTATCAAATCGAATTTTTTTCTAATATTTATATTTTTCAATTTTAGCTATTTAAACAATAATTGCTCGAGGTAAACATAAATTATTTTAATTTTTAATGGTAATTATTCCTCTTTCCAATTTGCATTGTTCCTTATAATTTGAATATTTTTTCGCCCTTCCACTTCCAACAGGGAGTTTGATATACACGAAATTGCTAAACAAAATTTGTCGGTACTTATGCCTGTAAATATAAAATAAAGTAAATAAAAGGTGACATAATATTATCAAAGATCTTCAAATTAAAACCAGTTTTGGACTTACCTTCTGAATTACTTTCAAAAACTTTTGATATTATATCCCAAAGTTCAGAAAATTTTTGATTTGCCGATTTAAAATTAAGGGCTTCGTTTTTCAAAACTTTCTCCATAAAATGTTATTCCCAACATAATTTTTGGATCTATATTTTTCGTACCATCTTTTACAATAAAATGATTTTTATATGAAGAAAAGATTTTTTTTATAAAAACAAGTAAATGTAACAGTAAGTCGATGCAACAGACTTATTAATACCCTGCACCTGAGTAATTCGAATTAAATTAAAAATCCATAAGTTTTTTTGGCAGCTGTTTGAACTTCTTCCCTTTTCTGTCTTATTCAACTCGACTTTCAGGAACCTAAAAGAGGCATCCTCTAGGGATATGCTTGACACCCTTGTAAAAAATTTTAAGTTTCTATCTTTATTAATTTCGAAGATTATTAGTCCTTTGGAGGTGTGTGTCAGGTACCCGAATTGCCACTCCAATTCATCGAATCCATCTCAGGGACATAAAGAAAACATGCCAGAACACCATTGTACTAAATTTAAAGGTTCTACTTTTGTTTTGGAGATATGCTCGTTACTCTTGTGCTCGTAAGGAAGTTTACAAAATACGAACCCATGGTTCAAATTCTTTCAAATGTCAGTTTCCAATTTTACAGAAAAGAAAACATAACAGAACAGTTTTGTACTAAAAATAAAAGTTCTAACTTTGTTGGTTGTGGAGATATACTCGTTTGCTCTGGGGCTCGTCCGGAAGCTTCCAAGATTTGAACCCATGGACCAAATCCTCACAAATTTCAGAAACACAAATCAAACATCAAGGAACACCATTCTGCCTAATTTAAAGGTTATATATTTGTTGCTTTTGGAGATAATCTCATTTGCTCTGAGGCTCGTTCGGAAGCTTCCAAAATACGAACCCATGGACCAAATCCTCTTAAATTTCAGAGACACAAATCCAACGAGAAGGAACATCATTGTACAAACTTTAAAGGTTCTACCTTTGTTGGTTTTGGAGATAATCTCGTTTGCTTCGGAATCATTCGGAAGCTTCCAGAATCTGAATCCATGGACCGATTTTCTCCAGATTTGAACTTAGCCTACCTTTCGTAATTAGTAACCTACTATATAAATTTCATCAAGATTGCTTTATTAGTTTTGAAGTTATCGTGCGAACGGACGGACGGACGGACATCGTTAAATCGACTCAGGAGGTGATCCTGATTCAGAATATATATACATGTCCAAATCTAACTCGCTTCTTTTTGGTGGCTACAAACACCATACCAAAGTTAATATACCCTATACTTTAGGTGTAGGGTATAATATATGCCGAAAATTTGGGCAAACCAATAAAAAAATTAGCTGTCTCCACCACAGGACCGACCAATCACAACTACATGAAATATACGCCAAATTTATAGATTTTTTACATTGATATCAAAGCAAAATCTAATAATTTAACATTTTTTTTTTTGTCGTTATTAATTTTATTTCAATATTCTTAAACTAAAACAAGTAAATGTAACAGTAAGTCGATGCAACAGACTTATTATTACCCTACACCTGAATAATTCGAATGAAATTAAAAATCCATAAGTTTTTTTGGCAGCTGCTTGAACTTCTTTCCTTTTCTGTCTTATTCAACTCGAATTTCAGGAACGTAAAAGAAGCATCCTCTTGGGATATGCTTGACACCATTGTAAAAAATTTAAAGTTTCTATCTTTATTAATTTCGAAGATTGTTAGTCCTTGGAAGGTGTGTGTCAGGTACCCGAATTACCATTCGAATTCATCGAATCCATCTCAGGAACATAAAGAAAACATGCCAGAACACCATTGTACTAAATTTAAAGGTTATACATTTGTTGGTTTTGTTATACAGATATGCTCGTTGCTCTTGTGCTCGTCCAGAAGTTTTCAAAATACGAAGCCATGGTTCAAATTCTTTCAAATGTCAGTTTCCAATTTTACAGAAATGGAAACATAACAGAACACCTTTGCACTAAAATTAAAAGTTCTACCTTTGTTGGTTGTGGAGATATACTCGTTTACTCTGGGGCTTACCCGGAAGCTTCCAAGATTTGAACCCATGGACCAAATCCTCACAAATTTCAGAAACATAAATCAAACATGAAAGAACACCATTCTGCCTAATTTAAATGTTATATCTTTGTTGCTTTTGGAGATAATATCATTTGCTCTGAGGCCAGAAAACGGGAAGGCACATCATTGTAAAAAATTTAAAGGTTCTATCTTTGTTGGTTTTGGAGATGATCTCGTTTGCTCTGGGGCTCGTTCCGAAGCTTCCAAAATCCAAACCCATGGACCATATTCTCTTAAATTGCAGAGACATAAATCAAACGGGAAGGAACATCATTGTAAAAAATTTAATGGTTCTATCTTCGTTGGTTTTGCAGATAATCTCGTTTGCTCTGGAGCTCGTTCGGAAGCTTCCAAAATACGAATCCATGGTTCAAATTCTTTCAAATGTCAGTTTCCAATTTTATAGAAAAGGAAACTTAACAGCACACTCTTGTACTAAAAATAAAGGTTCTATCTCTGTTGGTTGTGGAGATATACTCGTTTGCTCTGGGGTTCGTTCGGAAGCCTTCAAGATAAGAACCCATGAACCATATCCTCTCAAAATTTCAGAGACTTAAATAAAACATGAAAGAACACCACTCTGCCAAATTTAAAGGTTATATCTTATTTGGTTTTGGAGATAATCGCATTTGCTCTGGTGCTCGTTCGGAGGCTTCCAAAATCCAAACCCATGGACCAAATCCTTTTAAATTTCAGAGACATAAATCGAACGAGAAAGAACATCATTGTACAAAATTTAAAGGTTCTATCTTTGTTGATTTTGGAGATAATCTCGTTTGCTCTGGGGCTCGTTCGGAAGCTCCCAAAATCCAAACCCATGGACCATATTCTCTTAAATTGCAGAGACATAAATCAAACGGGAAGGAACATCATTGTAAAAAATTTAATGGTTCTATCTTCGTTAGTTTTGCAGATTAGCTCGTTTGTTCTGGAGCTCGTTCGGAAGCTTCCAAAATACGAATCCATGGTTCAAATTCTTTCAAATGCCAGTTTCCAATTTTATAGAAAAGGAAACTTAACAGCACACTCTTGTACTAAAAATAAAGGTTCTATCTCTGTTGGTTGTGGAGATATGCTCGTTTGCTCTGGGGCTCGTTCGGAAGCCTTCAAGATAAGAACCCATGAACCAAATGCTCTCAAATTTCAGAGACTTAAATAAAACATGAAAGAACACCACTCTGCTAAATTTAAAGGTTATATCTTATTTGGTTTTGGAGATAATCGCATTTGCTCTGGTGCTCGTTCGGAGGCTTCCAAAATCCAAACCCATGGACCAAATCCTCTTAAATTTCAGAGACATAAATCGAACGGGAAAGAACATCATTGTACAAAATTTAAAGGTTCTATCTTTGTTGGTTGTGGAGATATACTCGTTTGCTCTGGGGCTCGTTCGGAAGCCTTCAAGATAAGAACCCATGAACCAAATGCTCTCAAATTTCAGAGACTTAAATAAAACATGAAAGAACACCACCCTGCTAAATTTAAAGGTTATATCTTATTTGGTTTTGGAGATAATCGCATTTGCTCTGGTGCTCGTTCGGAGGCTTCCAAAATCCAAACCCATGGACCAAATCCTCTTAAATTTCAGAGACATAAATCGAACGGGAAAGAACATCATTGTACTAAATTTAAAGGTTCTACTTTTGTTGGTTTTGGAGATATGCTCGTTGCTCTTGTGCTCATCCGGAAGTTTCCAAAATACGAACCCATGGTTCAAATTCTTTCAAATGTCAGTTTCCAATTTTACAGAAAAGGAAACATAACAGAACCCTTTGTACTAAAAAGAAAAGTTCTATCTTAGTTGGTTTTGGAGATAATCTCATTTGCTCTGGTGCTCGTTCGGAAGCTTCCAAAATCCAAACCCATGGACCAAATCCTTTCAAATAAAGACTTAAATAAAACATGAAAGAACATCACTCTGTCAAATTTGAAGGTTATATCATTATTGGTTTTGCAGATAATCTCGTTTGCTCTGGAGCTCGTTCGGAAGCTTCCAAAATACGAATCCATGGTTCAAATTCTTTCAAATGTCAGTTTCCAATTTTATAGAAAAGGAAACTTAACAGCACACTCTTGTACTAAAAATAAAGGTTCTATCTTTGTTGGTTGTGGAGATATACTCGTTTGCTCTGGGGCTCGTTCGGAAGCCTTCAAGATAAGAACCCATGAACCAAATGCTCTCAAATTTCAGAGACTTAAATAAAACATGAAAGAACACCACTCTGCTAAATTTAAAGGTTATATCTTATTTGGTTTTGGAGATAATCGCATTTGCTCTGGTGCTCGTTCGGAGGCTTCCAAAATCCAAACCCATGGACCAAATCCTCTTAAATTTCAGAGACATAAATCGAACGGGAAAGAACATCATTGTACAAAATTTAAAGGTTCTATCTTTGTTGATTTTGGAGATAATCTCGTTTGCTCTGGGGTTCGTTCGGAAGCCTCCAAGATAAGAACCCATGAACCAAATCCTCTCAAATTTCAGAGATTTAAATAAAACATGAAAGAACACCACTCTGCCAAATTTAAAGGTTAAATCTTATTTGGTTTTGGAGATAATCGCATTTGCTCTGGTGCGCGTGCGGAGGCTTCCAAATCCAAACCCATGGACCAAATCCTCGTAAATTTCAGAGACATAAATCGAACGGGAAGGAACATCATTGTACAAAATTTAAAGGTTCTATCATTGTTGATTTTGGAGATAATCTCGTTTGCTCTGGGGCTGGTTCGGAAGCTTCCAAAATCCAAACCCATGGAGCAAATCCTCTTAAATTTCAGAGACATAAATCGAATGGGAAGGAAAATCATTGTACAAAATTTAAAGGTTCTATCTTTGTTGATTTTGGAGATAATCTCGTTTGCTCCGGAATCATTCGGAATCTTACATAATCCGAACCCATGGACCGATTTTGTCCAGATTCGAACTTAGCCTTCCTTTCGTAATTACTAACCTACTATATAAATTTCATCAAGATAGCTTTATTAGTTTTTGAGTTATCGTGCGAACGGACGGACAGACGGACATCGTTAAATCGACTAAGGAGGTGATCCTGATTCAGAATATATATACATGTCCATATCTAACTCGCTTCCTTTTGGTGGTTACAAACACCATACCAAAGTTAATATACCCTATACTTTAGGTGTAGGGTATAAAAAACAAAAAACTTAATTCTAATTTACAAAAGTTTAAACTATATATATAAGAACATTAAAACTGAAATGGCCATAGCCGAAGCTGTCGGGTCTAATAATTTCTAAGATTTTTATAAATATTGAATGGAATTTGTATTAATTAATATATGCAACTATAATTATTAAAATAATATAATTTTTTTTTTACTTCATTTCTACAAAAAACTGTATAATTTTTACATTAAGTTTTGAATTACAATTTTTTTTGAAAGTTATTAGTCTGTTAGGTTTGTTATAAATTCTTTAATTTAAAATTTGAAAGTACGTATATTATCAATATTTTTTAACTCTACTTGTACAGGTAGCTCATTAAAGGTTTTTAAGCAATTTTTTTAATTTATACAAGCAATTTTTATTTTGATTACAAGTTCTGAAGAGAGTTAAGTAAAAATTCGATTTGTTCCTTGTGTTGTATTGATGTAACTCTATTCAATAAGAAATTGTGTTTGATTTCGTTATTTATTATTTTGAAGGCTACTATATACAATTCATATTTACATATATTACATATTAAAGCTTATATATCTTGCACTATACAGATTAATAGTTGGAAATCTAATAAGATATTTATTCATTGTTTTAATTGCTTTTTTATGTAGAATGTTTATGTTATTTAGGTTAACATGGGAAGCAAATAGGATTTAAAGAGCTCAAGTGGTTAAGAATCTAGGAGCAATAAATGAAATATAAAGTTTTGTGATTTAAGTATGACCGGAATCTTCTTAATATAAAGATGTAAGGGCTATTTTTTTGCTATGTGGTATGATGGTCCCACTTAAAATTACTGTCAACAACCAAACCTAGGTAATTGTAGGTTTTAACAACTTCTAGCGTATTACCTTTAAATTGGAATACCCTATTTTGAAAAACTTTATTTTCAAAAAGCATTACTTTGGTTTTTTTAATATTTAATTTTAGCTTATGTTTTTCTAGCCATTCTTCGAATATTAAAAGATCATCAACGATAGCATTTTTGATTCTTAATTCGCTCACATCGGAATATTTTAATACCGTATTATTCGCGTACATCGGAATTTATCTCTTTAAGTTTAAATGTGCTAAGTCATTGATGTAAATTTTAAATAGATCGGATCCAAGTATTGAGCCCTGTGGTACACCATATATCACTCGCTTTGAAGCACTTATTGACTTATATATTTGAACCATTTGGTCTGTGTGGTATATGTATGATTTAAAAAATTGGATTTGGTTTTCCGAAAAATGAAATTTAGAAAGTTTGTGTATTAAAATGTCATGATTGACACAGTCGAACGCTTTCTGTAGGTCGAGGAAAACACATCCAACATAATTTCCCTTATCAATATTTAATGAAGAATGATGAGATGAAGTGCGTAAGATTTAAGCAAGCAACTGTAGTATTGGAATTTTGTTCGAAACCGTATTGCTTATAACTAAGTATTTTGTTATCTGTAATAAATTTGCTTAGTCGATTTTTAATAATGGCGGTAGTTAGAAATTAATGTCTTACTACCATTTTTGAAAATGGGGGTTTTTATGGCAGTTTTAAGTGACTGCGGAAATGCGGAATTTTCAAATGAGAGATTTATAAATTTGACAAGAATTGGGACTAATTGCGCCGTATATTTTTTTATAAATTTAGCAGATATATGGTCATGTCCTGTAGCAATAGCTAATTTCACTTTGTTTGACGCTTGCAGGACTTCTTCCGGGTTTGTAGAAGTCAAGGCAAATTCATATTCGATATTAGGCTTGAACTGGTTCACATACGCATAATCCATTTCCTCAGTTAAAATATTTAATTCCTTTGTAACATTCACAAAATAATTATTGAAATGTTCGGCAATTTCTTCTTCACGACATATTTCCCTACCGCTAACTTCGAGCACTTAAATTGGGTTTTCATTTACTGATGAGCTTTTGTTGAACATTATCTTTTTGCAAATATTCGACAGATTTTTGGAATTAGATGGGTCCTGTGAAATTAAATCTGAGTAGTACTTTTGCTTAGCTTGTTGAATCATTACTTTAACTTTTTTCGGTAGTGAATATACAGGTCCGTAACATGACGATTATCTATGTATTTTTATGGTCCATAACAGACTTCAACGAATTTACTTCCGAATTTACTTTACTTTAATTAAAAGAAACACCATAACTATTCCTACAATTCACCAAAGAAAATAAAAAAAAGATTGGATCAATGAGGAGATCATAAAATTTATAAATTAAGTTTTTTTGTTAAACCAGGAAGAATACAGTTGCCTTTGTCAACTCTTAGATACGAACCGTTAGTATGTTCACAGCCTGTCACTCTGCTTACAATATTATTTTTTTAATATTTTAGTATTTTAAAATAATTTGGGTGAATTTTATAATTTCTAGAACTATGGGTTGTACATATATTCAAACTATATGTTTATATGTACATTCTTCAAAAGCAGATTCTAACCTTCCACATAACGATTATCAATCCAAAACTTTCTCAAATATTCTATAATACCAATTAATACTAAGCGGTAAATGTATATTAAATTTACTTAGTACAAATATAATTTTAAATATTATATTATATAATATTTAAATATTCCATTGACAGAATAATTTCTTATAAGTACAATAAAATACATATATGTATGTAAATAAGACGCTATATAATATACATATATACTCTTATCATTCATTCACTAGTGACATATACGATATGTAAATAAACACGATATTATATAAGTTCTATATATATCAATATCATATAAATAAAAATTCTTCAAGCAACCGTTACGTTGTTTATTTATTTACATTTTTTTGTACTACGCATTATATCCTCAACAATTTCAAATTATCGAGTAAATCAAATGCAAAAACTTTGTTGAAGAAATTTGTTAGAAAATTTAAAAAAATCAAGTAACACTTTCGTCAATTATAAAGTAACCCTATATTATTAAAAAAAGTTGTTAACAGAGATAAGAGTATAATGTTGAAGCTTTAATTTTTGTGTATTACTTCAAAAAAATTTTAACAGGTGTTCAAGTTACAGGTGTTTAAAAATAGGAAATTTTCAATTTTTGACCCCTTCCAGCTCCTAAACGGCGGGTGATACAAAAAAAATTTCTGAAATGACTCATACTTATTTTCGAGATCTAACTTCTGTCAAAATTTCAAGTTTCCAACTTAAACCGTTTAGAAGATAGAAGGGTTAAAGGATTTTGCAAAATTTGAGTTTCGCATAACGGTAAATTAAGACACCGTATGCCACAAATATATATTTATTGTATATATACTTTTAAAGCTAATAAAGTAAGTAATCGTCTGCCGTTTTCAAAATGAAGATATACCTTATACAACTTGTGCTATAACAATTTAAATATAGAGCTTTTTTGAACTTTTGGGGAGCTATAGCTCCGTAACGGGTGGGGCTACAAAAAAAAGTTATTAAAAATAAAATTAATATTTTTGTGAGATCTATCAGCAGTTAAAATTTCATAGCTATATTTCAAAAAAAATGTGGGGATCTAAAAGTTAGGTGTTCGAGAGCTACCCTAAGCTTTGGTCCAAACTCAACCAAAAAAAATATGGAACCTACAAATTATTCCCAGAATATTTTGTGTAAATTTCAAGATTCTAGCTTTCTTAGTTTTTGAGTTAGCGTGCTGACGGACGGACGGACATGGCTCAAAAGTCTTAGAATTTTTTTCTGATCCGATCCATACCTTTGAAGGTATATCTAGCTCGCTTATTTCGAGGTGTTACAAACGGAGGGGTAATTTTATTATACCCGATCCTATCGTACGGGTATAAATATTGTTGTTTGATGTGTAAATATGTATAATTTTAATATTAATTGTGTAAAAATAAAAGAATAAAAATATTAAAGTGAGTTCTATGTGTAAGTTTAAGCCATAATGTAATAATAAAATTAAGGTTTTTTTAAATAATTATTTTGATTTCAAAATTATGTACTGTATATAAAAGATTTGAGTAATAATAATTCTTTTGGTATTACCGTATATGTACTTATATGAAGTAAATAATAAAATAAAAATTAAATGGATTTTGAGTTGGAATTGAATATGTTTGATCAGCTGATTAAATGTACAATAAAATATTTTCTTTTTAAGTCTTTTAGTTTTAATATTAGTATAATAAAATAAAATTTTTTTAATAATATTTGAGTGGAGTGATTATTTGTAAATTTATATATTAATGTAATAAAAAGATAATATTTTATTGGAATTTTTAATATAATGAATTTTTTATACAATTTATTGGTGAAAGAAAATAATAATGTTAAATAAGTACTTATACGTAAGAAACAGTAGAAATTAAAAATTGCTTGCATAAATGTATAACAATATGTTAGGTACCTAGATTTTTCAAAAGTAATGTTTTCAATATCATTAATAAAGTTAATTAAGTCGGTAATTGGTTTAAAATGTAAAGTAAAAGCTTAAATAAATATATGTTATGTATGGTTAAAAAATGTTGATCAATAAAGTTAATATGTGTAAAATTAAATTTTTTGAGTTTAAATCGTACCAATTTGTTATTAAACAAGTAAATGTAACAGTAAGTCGATGCAACCGACTTATTAATACCCTACACCTGAATAATTCGAATTAAATTAAAAATCCATAAGTGTTTTTGGCAGCTGCTTGAACTTCTTCCCTTTTCTGTCTTATTCAACTCGAATTTCAAGAACGTAAAAGAGGCATCCGCTTGGGATATGCTTGACACCCTTGTATAAAATTTTAAGTTTCTATCTTAATTATTTTCGAAGATTGGTAGTCCTTGGGATGTTTGTGTCAGCTACTCGAATTGCCACTCCAATTCATCGAATCCATCTCAGGAACATAAAGAAAACTTGCCAGAACACCATTCTATTAAATTTAAAGGTTCTACTTTTGTTGGTTTTGGAGATATACTCGTTGCTCTTGTGCTCGTCCGGAAGTTTCCAAAATACGAACCCATGGTTCAAATTCTTTCAAATGTCAGTTTCCAATTTTACAGAAAAGGAAACATAACAGAACACCTTTGTACTAAAAATAAAAGTTCTATCTTTGTTGGTTGTGGAGATATACTCGTTTGCTCTGGGGCTCGTCCGGAAGCTTCCAAGATTTGAACCCATGGACCAAATCCTCACAAATTTCAGAAACATAAATCAAACATGAAGGAACACCATTCTGCCTAATTTAAAGGTTATATCTTTGTTGCATTTGGAGATAATATCATTTGCTCTGAGGCTCGTTCGGAAGCTTTCAAAATCCGAACCCAAGGACCAAATCCTCTCAAATTTCAGAGGCCTAAATCATACATGAAAGAACACCATTCTGCCAAAAGTAAAGGTTATATCTTTATTGGTTTTGGAGATAATCTCATTTGCTCTGGGGCTCGTTCGGAAGCTTCCAAAACCAAACCCATGGACCAAATCCTCTTAAATTTCAGAGACATAAATCAAACACGAAAGAACACCATTGTACCAAATTCAAAGGTTCTACCTTTGTTCGTATTGGATATAATCTCATTTGCTCTGCGGATCGTTCGGAAGCTTCCCAAATTCGAATCCACGGTTCAAATTCTTTCAAATTTAAACCCATGGCCAAATCCTCTCAAATTTCAGAGACTTAAATCAAACATGAAAAAACACCATTCGGCCAAATTTAAAGGTTATATATTTGTTGTTTTTGGAGATAATCTCATTTGCTCTGGGGCTCGTTCGGAAGCTTCCAAAATCCAAACCCATGGACCACATCCTCTTAAATTTTAGAGACATAAATCAAACTGGAAGAAACATCATTATAAAAAATTTAAAGGTTCTATCTTTATTGGTTTTGGAGATAATCTCGTTTGCTCTGGGGCTCGTTCGGAAGTTTCCAAAACCCGAACCCATGGACCAAATCTTCTCACATTTCAGAGACTTAAATAAAACATGAAAGAACACCACCCTGCCAAATTTAAAGGTTATATCTTTGTTGGTTTTGGAGATAATCTCATTTGCTCTGGTGCTCGTTCGGAAGCTTCCAAATCCAAACCCATGGACCAAATCCTCTTAAATTTCAGAGGCCTAACTCATACATGAAAGAACACCATTCTGCCAAAAGTAAAGGTTATATCTTTATTGGTTTTGGAGATAATCTCATTTGCTCTGGGGCTCGTTCGGAAGCTTCCAAATCCAAACCCATGGACCAAATCCTCTTAAATTTCAGAGACATAAATCGAACGGGAAGGAACATCATTGTACAAAATTTAAAGGTTCTATCTTTGTTGGTTTTGGAAATAATCTCATTTGCTCTGGTGCTCGTTCGGAAGCTTCCAAAACCCAAACCCATGGACCAAATCCTCTTAAATTTCAGAGACATAAATCGAACGGGAAGAAACATCATTGTACAAAATTTGAAGGTTCTATCTTTGTTGCTTTTGGAGATAATCTCGTTTGCGGAGATTATCTCCAAAAGCCCGGAACCATTCGGAAGCTTCCAGAATCCGAACCCATGGACGGGTTTTGTCCAGATTCGAACTTAGCCTTTCTTTCGTAATTAGTAACCTACTATATAAATTTCATCAAGATAGCATCATTATTTTTTGAGTTATCGTGCGTACGGACGGACGGACGGACGGACATCGCTAAATCGACTCCGGCGGTGATCCTGATTCAGAATATATATACATGTCTATACCTAACTCGCTTCCTTTTGGTGGTTACAAACACCATACCAAAGTAAATATACCCTATACTTTAGGTGTAGGGTATAATAATATGTAAATCATTAAAAAAAATTTAGTTAAATGAATGCAAGTAATAAAATATGTAAGTTTGTATAATAATGAAATAAAAAATTTTTTTTACTCTAATTACAAATTGAAAATGTATGGAGCATTATGTTAAATTGTTTAATATAATTATAAAAAAATATTATTAGGAAAAAGAATAATGAAAAGAAGTTTAGTTCCAATATGAATTATGAAAATAATTATTCTTAATTAAACTAACCCATTATAAGTGTGTTCTTAATGAGAGTGTACTAAAATAAACTTACCTATTAAAAATTATCGTAAATTTAAGACTAATATTTAATAAATCAATGTAATTCAAATGTTTTAGTAAAAAATAATAAAAATATATATCTTAAAAGAAAATACTATAGTGTTAGTACTTATATTATATTTATTGTAAATAGTTAAAATTTTTTGTAAAATTTTAAGATAATAGAATGTTTAAGATCATAAAAAAAAATTTTGTAATTAAATCTAGGTAAAATTATATTAAATTAAGTATAATAGCTGTAGAAGTAAAATTTAAGAAGTTTATATTAATATAATTCATATGTTCAAATGTTATGTGTAATTTTAAAATTTTTGTAACTAAAAAATATATTAAGGTATGTGCTTGTATTGTTGCAAATAAAAGTTAAATTATTAAAAAAATTCGCCTCATAATACAATTTGCTTTGAAACGATGATAAATGGTGTCGAAAAAGTATTTGGCTATTATTACCTTTGTAATCCAGATTTAATTCCGCGGTGAATAATGGTCCAAAGCTTTTTTTCTTTTTTGATTTCATCAGAGCTTAATTGTAGAATATATAAACAATTTTCGGATGTGTCTCCATTTTTTTTTGTTAATTGTGTTAATTGTGTTAATTGGAAAATTAATTTTTTTATTATAAGTACATAGGTACATTTAAATTTAAAAATTTTACACAGCTAATATATATAATCCAAGGCTATATTGAACATTTTCTATATAAATAAGTAACTTTGAATTACATATTACAACATACTTATATCATAGTAAAATAAGTAAATATATTCATTTTCTCTTCTTTATCTTTCTCAATATTTATATTGTTCAAAAGCATTCAAATTTAAAAAAATTAAAACAAATATTCAAATTAAATAACGTTTAACAAAACAAGTATGTATGTATGTACATATTAAACTTTATAATTAACTTAAACACAAGGCTTTGCATTAAAATAAACTTTTTATTTAAAAATACGATAATTTATTAAATTATTCAAACCATTGAAATATATCTTGAGATCTATTGCAAAGGAAAAGTTTAATTGTGTGTGTGTGTGTTTGTGTGTGTATGTCTGTGGGCACGTGTACAGCCTAAAAGATTGAGCGGAATTTTTTGAAATTTCATATTTAAAGTTTTGATGTAAATATCTCGGATTGATAAGCTTTTGGAGCAAATCGGACAACCGGAAGTACTAGTGTCATTTTTAAGTTTTTTACGAATATTTCGTAACAGAAAAATACTATGAGAAAAATTATTAAAAAAAAATTGAAAAAGAGTAACAGCTTTGCCTTAGAACATTTTTTGATCCGACTAACTTTAACTTTTATTTAATTTTTTATTTAAGTCCAAATGAATTTATATGAACCATATGAATTTATATGAACAAATTTTTTTTATTTTTATTTTTTATATCTTTAAAAATGTATATACATACGTATGTACATATCTATAGTTAGATATTATTGTTTTGTTGATGACGTAAAATTTAAACGGTAAAATTTTTGTTAGCAGATTCAGTAATCAAGCAGAGAGAAATAATAAAAAAAAAAACCAAAGTAAAAATTAATAAAATAAAAAAAAAAAAAATGGTGAATCAGTGTGTAAAGTACAATACAACATTATTAGCCAGATCAAAGGCATTATAATGCTCGGTCTGCCAGAAGTTATATCACATTTGGGTGTGCCAAAATTTCAGATGATACTTACAAACTTGTCAAATCTGGTAATCTAATATGGAAATGCACCACCTGTCCGGCACAATTTAATGTTTCAATTGTGGAGCTTGAAGATGTGGATGCTGCACCTTCTGCCAAGTCGGATGAACATGTGACTAGCGATGCGGCAGAGGACGGATTAGTTGCATTTGATTTTACAGAATGCACGCTAGAGAAAATGGCGCGATACTTAAAGACACTGGGCTGTGCATTTGCAGAAATCTGTTATTCGCAGACCTTTTTGGCAAATAAGCTTGATAGTGTTCTTAAAGAGTGTTCTTATTTAAAACCAGCTAAACCAGCTAAAACGAAAAAATAATATTGTAGTCGCTGGCTTTCCTTCAGGATTAAAGCACATTTAGTTTTCAACCATATTCAATAAATTAAATATAAACCTACCAGATGAGAAATCGTTCAACATTACTAATAAAATATATTACTTTTGGGAAATAATTTAATCATTCTACCCAAAAGCATATTTTAACTCAAAAACTAAATAGGTTAGAGCAGCCAATGAGGGGTTGTTAGAAAGTGGTGAAAGATAAGAAAAATTTTATATGTACCCATGTATGTTGTATGTTGCTGTATGTATGTTGTCCAATGTCTCTTTTAATTGGGAGCAGTTTTTCGTTTTATTAAAATGGGCAGAAATAAAAACCTGCTTTAAATAATACTTTTCAAAGAAAAAGAGTAGGTAGGTATTCAAATTAAAAATGAGAGGACAATTAAAAAAAGAGCATTTACAAACAACCAAAAATAATCTCAACATTAAAAATAACTTAATAAAGTACTTTTTATTTTTAAAATTGTGTAGAATAAAATAAAATTTTTTTTTGATTTAAGAAGAATTTTTTAAATGATTTGGAAAAATAAAAATCACAAATGAAAGTTTTTCCAATTTTCCGAAATTCAACGAGGTTTTGGATTTGTCCTTCCACAACCAACAATAAAACACTTAAAACCCATTTAAAACTAATTTCATTGTTATAGCTAAACATTTTAAAATGAGAACTAACAATTAAAACTACTTAAGTATTTTACCATTAAATTTTAACTACCAAAAGAAATATTTTGCAAAAATAAAATAACTTAATAATTCATATGTATGCATATAATAATACATATAAATCCTCTATTAAAAATATTAAACAAATATTAAGGCTAAATTCTAATCCAAAATTTTTTAATTTTTTTCACTTTTTAAAAAATTCCCATACGATTTACTTATCTATATGTTATTTTTCTATGGTAATACGTATGTAATATCATTACTGTAGGTATAAGTATGTTATTGTAAAAATATATAAAAAAAAAAAATAATTTAAATAATAAAAATAAACTCTGATGGTGCCGAATCTGACCTAATCCCCCCACTCTTCTTATATAACTGTGCTCATTATCTAATTACTCCTCGTCATTTCATTTTAAACAATCCCTTTCAAGTGGTTACTTCCATCCTTCATTGGAGTTTGCGTTTTGGCTTATGATGGTCAAATTCTATTCGTTTTTTTTATTAATTTTCTCCTATCTTCATTGCTCCCTAAAATTTTAAAAATTCATATTTTTATCAAAACATGTTTATTTATATTTTTTTTTTTTTTATATACATCTAATCACTAAAGCTATGATATTTATTTTTAATTATCTTAATTTGACTACTGCTTTCGGGTAAAAGGTCTTAGTACAATTTCATTTTTTTTAAATTGTTATATATTTGTTTTTAACTTATTTTATGGTATATACATTTATATAGTATATAGTTCTTGTTTTTTATTTAATTTATTTTGAACTAAAAGTTTAAAAAAGTTCACTGTATTTAATTTATTTTATGTTAAATCCTAATTCTAGTGCTTAATAATACTAGTGTTAAATCCTAATACTACTACTTAACCCTATCCTATAACTAAACAACTATCTAAAGACCAAGAAAAACAGAAGAGAATCTTCCTTTCTCCTAGTGTCTTGCTATAAATTCTAATTTACCCACCAACATATTGTATTATGCAAAATAGTTTTTATCTGTGTGTTAGGTTTGTATAAAATTTTAAGTTATTGTTTTCAATATTTTCAGGGATATTTAGTATTCTTTGATCATTATTTCTTCTATTAATATGATAGATTATTGGTAGACCTTCATTGTTCTGAATATATTTGTTTTCATCTAAGAAAATGAAACCTTCTGGTGGTATTAATCCGTTTTGCATTGTTTTTTGAAGTATTTTTCATTTGGATAGTATTCATGTGTTATTTGTGAATTTTCGTCTATTTCTCTTACTCTTGCAAAATGATTTTTAATTCATTTCAGTATAAAAAAATCGATCCTCTCTATTTTTGCCATTTCATAAATATATTTTGTTCGATAATATAGTTTGTAATCACTTTCAGGGTCTCTAAATTTATTGAGGCATGCTTTCGTATATGCCTTTAAATTTTTCTTACTTTTTCCATGTTGGTTAAATTTATGTTATACCAAATTGGAGCTCCGTATGTTATAACGGGCTCTAATTAGGCTTGTATGCCTTGTATGCAATTATTTTTACTTTCTCATTTATTTTTTTTATTATAAAACAGGTTTCTACACATCGCGAATGCTGTTCTTACTTTTGTTACATGTTTTTCAATATGCTTGGAAAAGTCAATCTATTTGTTAAGTGTATTCCTAAATATCGTAATGATTCTTTATGAGGTATCATATACCATTTTTTGTTTTTATTTAAAATTTCCTCCATCTTTTTTTAATATCATAATTACATTGATAATTAGGTTCCAATTATCAAGGAACTCTTCAATTGTATTATATAAGACTTGCAGATTATTTTGTGCAATAGAGCTTTTCTCTGCTCTTGTATAAATAACTATGTCCTCAGCAAAAGTTATTCCTCTGTTTGTACTTATTGCAAAATTCTTATCTTGGAACATGTCCGATATAAGGATATTAAATAATGTAGGTGCTGTTCTTGTTCTTAGTACTGTTCCTTGCTGTAATTCTGAGTGTACATTATATATTATTTCTGATTCTTCATAATTATTTTATATCACAAATTTTATTTTATTTTATATTTATTTATATCACAAATAAAAATATTGATCATTTGATAAATTATTAGTACTAAAATTTCAGGAAAGTTGTATTTTACCATTTTATAGATTATACCACTTACCCATAATGTGTCGAACGCTGTTTTTAGATCTATTAGACATCTGTTTGCATGTGTTGCATGTCTGATGTGATTTTGTTTATTGCGTGAACTGTACTATGTTTTTTTTTTAAAAGCGAATTGTCATTCTGGTATTATTTTTTTATAATACCATATGCATTTTATAATATGTATACATTTCGTTCACTCAGCTGTTTATATTTATTAAAATAATGTAAAGCAGTTTTTCATAACCAGTTTCATTCAGAGATTTTAAGTTTTTATATTACTTAATAATTAATGTATTTTGTTTTTAAAATTAAAATTTAATTTAATTAAGGTTATTCAAAATTTTAACTACTTGTAAAGTAACAAAATAAGTGATAAAATCCTTAAAAAAGTTAGAAATGAATTTATTTCACCTTTAAGGAACCTATTTCTGAGGAAACTAAAGCAATACATACGCATTGATTTTTTCATAGTATTTGCCTAGTATTTTCATTTTATTTTCAATATTTGTAATAATGAAATTTCCATTTATGAAGTATAATGGATTTCTAGCTACATCAGCTTGTTCTAATAATTTCTCTTGTGCCTGTGGTATTGTTAGGTCATTAATGTTTTAATGGTTTCTTTCTAAATATTTTATTTATTTGCGGAAACATATTTCTAGAAGGTTTAATCGATTTCAGCTCTTGTATCCATTGTTTATCATTTCTTTATATATGTTGTCCTTTATTAGTTTTTGTATATTTTTTACGTTATTAATTTTATAAGTTATCATTTCTATTACTTAAATTATTACTTCTGAGATGATTTAGCTTTTTTACCATTGTGTTCTTATATGATATCAGGTTTTCAGTTAGTTTATTTTTAATTTTATTATACAGATTTTTTAATTTTATTTTTGGTGTGCTGTATATAATACTAGTTTTAATTATTTTTTCAATATTGTTAATGTTATTTTCTATTTCTAAATTATCTAGGTTTCTATTGTTGTCTATATTTATTTTTGAATTTAAAGTGTTGAGTTTGCTGTAAAATTTTTGCCAATTAATAGCATTGTAATTCGTTTTAATTAATTTAATTTGGAATTTTTGTTTATTTTTTTTTTCAATGATCAACAGTACTGCTCTATGATCACTATCATAGTCTATAGTGTCTAATTTTTCTGAAAAGTTCAATGTCAACATATTTAATCTTGCGTCCACTAATGCAAAATCTAAAAATGAGCTTGTTCTCGGATATGTTGGTTCTTTTGTGGAGCATAATTTGCATCTGTATTCAATTTCTTTTTCTGTGAGAAACCTTTTTAAAGTGTTTCCCTTACTATTGTTGTCTTTATTTCCCCAGTTTTTGTGTTTGGCATTTAAGTCTCCTGCTATAATAGTTATTGTTATTACTTAACTCTAATTCCTGGAACATGTTTTCTAAATTTCTTTTGAATTCTATTGTGTGGTTATTTGCTGAATATACTGTTGATATGTATAAATGTTCGTTAGCGTTAATTTTGAAACCAATTACGGTCATTTCTATACTTTTATGTATGCTAAAAGATTTTTTTATTTCTGTATATTTTATATTATCTCTGATCAAAATTGCAGTTCCTCCACGCCTTTCTGAGTTTTTTCTATCATTTCGAATAAGTATATAACCCCCAAAATAAAGTTTGTGCTTATAATTTAGCTTACTTTTATTTTTTTTAATTAAAATAAACAGAGATAGGCAGTATAAAAAACTGGTATAAATCTCTCCTTATAACTAATTTATATTCTAATACAATATATTCAGATATTGTTTAATATAACACATTATAATACATTTTAAAATTATCTTTACATTTCAATTTAAATGTTTATTTTGTCTTACTTTTTTTTTTTTAATTAACTTGAGTAGGTAATGCTTTCCATCGTTTTTTAAATACTCTTATGTTTGGGGCATATTTTATATTGTTAGGAAGACTGTTGAAAACTTTTAGACAGTTGAATATAACATATCTTTTACTCTTTTCCGTCCTGGGAGCTCCGAGTTGAAAATGCTCTGCACTCCTTGTGTTATAATTATGGATTGAATCATTTGTTTGTAGTCTAAGGTTGCTTTTCATTAAATTATTTGATAATTTATAAATCAGCTTACAGTTTTCTAAAAATATTGTTTGTTCAACAGAGTGTAATTTGCAATCAGAATACAATGATGTTGTTGAGTAATCATAAGGTAGTCTGTATAAAATTTTTATGGCTCTATTAATGAGGACGGTAACCAAGTTTATAATAATTTTGGAATATTGACTCCAAATTGTGATTAAATACCGCATTTTGGATTGGATGTGAGAGTAAAATACTAACTTTGCTACATGTTCACTTAATCTAGGACATCTTCCAATTGAACCAATTATTGACATTATAGATTTTTTTAATTTTTCAATATGTATTTTCCAAGCCAGGTCTTCATCAATGAATAAGCCCAAATATTTGGCTGATTCAACTCTTTTTATCGGTTGTTGATTCATGTTGATTGATAAATTAATATTTGCTTTATTTTTTTGCTTGAATAATATGAACTCAGTTTTGGGAACGTTAATTGTTAATCTGCTAAATTTTAACCACTCGCTGACTTTATGTAGGTCACTATTGATGATTTCTTCCAGTTGATTGGTGTTTTTGCTTTTATATAAAATTATTGTATCGTCAGCAAACATTGAATAATGCCCTTTTAGTCCAATTTGGTTGAAACTATTTACATAAGGTAAGTAAAGAATTGCACCAAGAACTGTGCCCTGAGGAACTCCAATTGGTAAACTTGCTTCTTCACTAATGGAATAATTTATTCTCGTTTTAATTTTACGATCTTCCAAATTAAATAGATTAGTTGCAATTCTTCTAATACAAATATTAAAAAGATTATTTAGTAGTATATCATGATTCACGGTGTCGAATGCTTTTTTTAGGTCTAAAAGAATAGCAAAAGCGTAGTTGTTGTTATCTAATGCCGTGTTTATAAAATTAGCAACTTCGACTGCAGCTGATTCTGTACTACTTCCATTTAGGAAACCCAATTGGTGGTCGTCAGTTAGATTGAAGTTAGAAAGGAACATAATTAGACGACGTTTAATAACTTTTTCAATGATTTTAGATAGACAATTTGTTAAAGATATTGGTCTATAGTTGTTACAGTCTGTATTATTTCCTGATTTATAAATCGGAGTGATAATACATTCTTTAGCCGCATCTGGAAATTCGCCAGTATGTAAAATTTCATTTGTTATATCAGGAAGTTTGTTGGATATTAAATGCCCGATAGATTTGATGTGTTTTATTGAAATACCGTCAGGTCCAGGCGATGAATTAGATTTAAAAGTGTTTATGATTTCCATTATTTCATTGCTATTTGTTGGCATAAGGAATATTGTATTCTCATTTGTGAATAGATGTAGACCTATTTCATTATTTACTTGGTTGCTAAATTTTTTGTCTAAAACGCTTCCAATGGTAGCAAAATGATTATTTAAAATGTTTGCTGCTTCTAAATCAGATTTAGAGATGTCACCGTTGCTATTAGTCAAATGAATTTTCAGTTTCCCCTTGGAACTATTAAGATTTAACTGTTCATTAATAACTTTCCACATTTGTTGGGGATTTGTGGCTTCACTTATTTGATTATTAAAGAAATTTTCTTTTGCTTCTTTTACCAGTTTTTGAGTAAAATTTTTGATTCTTATGTACTTATTTTGTAGATCCACGTTGTTCTTGTTTTTACGAAGTTTAGCGTAAAGTTTGTTTTTTCTCTGTTATGGTTGATGATGCCAATGATTTACTTTCCTTTAAACATTCCGTGAGTCCATTGTAAGAATTACACATTTGAACTTTGTGTGCGACTAAGTTTTGAACATTTCCCAATTTGTTTTAACAATATTTACCCGTATCATTGGTTCAGGATTAATATCACATTTTTCAATACTAATATTCAATATTTTGTGATCACTAATAGGATTATCAGATGACTTGATCAATACTTTGAAAGTTTTAGAGTTGGAAATAACATGATCAATAATGCTTCCATGATTGCAATCAGATTGACAATTGCAGTTAACGGCTAGACGAGTAATTCCGCTTATAGTGGTGTTATTGCATATATTGAAATTATATGATTCAACTATGTTCTTATAAGTATTAGTAAGATCATTAATTGTAAGCAAATCAATATTTGTATCTCCCACTATAATACTGTTTTTATTAAACGTTTTAAGAAGGATTCCAAGTGAATTGACGTAATCATTCTTATCATTATCAGGTGCATTATACATAGTAAAAATTTTTAGGTTAGGCTGACAGTTCAGTAATATTATTCCAATAGGATTAAATTTAATATTTATTGATTCAGGTAACGAAAGAGTAGAAAATGAAATTGAATCTTTTATATATATTGCGGTACCACCTCCTCTGTTATTATCTCTGCAAGAATGTACTGCCGCTTACTCAGGGATTTGCATAAGTGGCATTTCAGATGAGTATATCCATGTTTCATTTAAAACAACAATATCTGGAATGTGCAATTTAATCATTAAAATTAGATCAACTAGTTTTTCTCTCATACTTCTAATATTTACATACAGAATTTTTATTGATTTCTTTTTGTTAAAATTATTATTTCTGTCCGTCATTTTGAAATAGGGTTCATGTATTTATTCCAAGTTTCTCTACTTCTTTGAAGATAGTCTCTATATTTGTTGTCAATATGACTTCTGTATGAAATTAAATCTTCCTTAACATCCTCTTTGGCAATTCCAATTTTTTCATGGTATTTATAATACAATTTACAAAGTTCATGATTTGTAGGTAATCCATCTTGATTTATTAAAACTTTCAGATTTGTTTGCGTAAGACCATCATAACATATATCTTTTTTATCATGAAAGTATGATAAAAATAGCCTTATGGTATATTCTATGGTGTCTTAACGGTGCAAACGCGTAAACGCTGTCATCTTCTAGAACTGCTTTACGCGTTAGTTTTACTGCAGGTGGATCAATTGGATCAAAAACAAATTTCTTTGAAGAATTATTCTGAGCAGATACAAGTTTATTTTTAGGATTTAGTGTTTCGCCCTTAACCCAATTCGAATAGTTGCTTGAACTCTTTTTGGTAATATTAGTGATATCGTTATTATTATTACTATTACTTTTATTATTGCTACTAAGGTTGTAATCATAAATACTATCATTATTGTTTTAATTATTGCTATTATTATTAGTATTACTATAATTATTATTATTGTTATTGAACGAATTTGATATAGCTTGAGTTATATTTTCAGTTGCTTTATTACAACCATTGGTTGATGTTGAAGCATCATTTACTGCTAAGTGATCAATTAAAATTTCCGTTTTTGCTAATTGGTCTTTTATATTGGGACATTGAAAGTTATGTGTGTCGTCTGTTGAATTATCGGTTGCAGTTTCGCTTAATTTTAATACAATATCTTTACTTATGTCACTATTATCTAACTGTAATTGCTAGTAGCCTATTTTTTTTTTATTGCACTAAGTTTATTCAAATAGACTGGACAAAGTTTGCTTAAAGTATCATGCTGTTCGTTGATGCCAAGCTTTAACCTCTTATTTGCAACTGAACAATTTATGCATTTTACTACTTTATTCTCTTTGCACTCGTTATTTTTATGATTTCCAAGACAATTAGAACACGTTTCTTCATTATTGCAATCACTAGCCCTATGGTTAAAACCTTTGCATTTAAAGCATCTTATAACTCTCAAGGCGTCAAATACTTTACAGCGTTCCCAACCAATTGAGACTTTTTCATTTGCAATAGCTTTTGGAAATAATTCTCTGTCAATTTCGACAATTGCATTAAATCTTATCTCATTATATTTACTTTTCTTGTACATTGTACTTGTACTTTTCTTGTATATTTCATATCACTCACTTCGAGATGCGGGTTTTGATCTTTTAATTTTTTTATCAATTCATTTTCAGCGTAGTTCACGCTTATGTGAACTATTTCAATTCTTGGTTTAAGTTCTAATGGGATTTTAACTTCGTAATTTACCTTTTCTAAGTTATTTTCAATAGCAGATTTGATTTTATTTCTTTCCTGACTATCCTCAGCTTCAACAATAATTACACCGTTTTTTCTATTTTCAATATTTTTTATTTTAAAATTTTTTGGATCTATCTTCATATTTAATTCCATTCTAGTAGTGTTACATTTTTTCTTTGATTTAGGTTTAATTATTAAAGGCATTTTTTATTTAAATTCTGGAACAATATTTTTGTTTGCACGCTCTGACCTACATTACGTGTTAATTCATTTTCATTAAAGTTTTTTATTTGATTGCAAAGTTCATCACTTTTTAATAAAGAATTATTTATCACTGTGTTCAGTTTTCACTATCCGTTTTGAATATATCAGTCATTTTTGAAACTTTTTCAAATTCTTTTTGTTGCTCACTTTTTATACTTTCCAAACGTTCCATATATTTAATTTCAATAGCTTTTAGTAGCTGTATTATTTCATTTTCATTTTTTTTTATTGCACATTCAAACTCATTTTTATATTCGTTCAAATAATCGTTATTTTTTTTTTACCGCACAATCAATATTTTGTAACACCATGTCCACATTATGTATATACAGAATGCAATCTTCACATATAAATTTAATGTTCTGATTAGAGTATAATAAATTACTCGCATACTGTTCAAGTCCCGAGCATTTAGTAGCACCGTGATAAATTTTACCGCATACTCCCGCACAACGAATTCCCGTTTCACCTCTTATTTTTGTATTGCATTTATGACAATCCACCATTGCCCGCTAGTTGTAAGAACAACTATTTAACACCGAATCCAAAAAGAAAAAAAAAAATGCAATCATATGCAATTTTTATTAGTATTTTTATATTTAATTTTGATTTATCCGTAATTTAAAATACGTCCGATTACTTCAAGTTCAAATTTTACTCTCTTGCATTTATTAACATAATATCTGGTTGATCTTTTTCTAAAAAATAAATTAAATTTATTCTCTTTTGGTGAGAAATTAAAGAATTTATATTAATGGAAATTATTTTAACACTACTTATTTCTATCATTATTTTTATTTACTATATTAAAGAACATTTCTATTTGTTTGCTTTGTTCTTTTATTTTGTTATCCATCATACTTATCTTATTACTTATTGATTTAATTTCGTTTACCAATTCCATCCACGCTTGTTGTTGTTGTTGATTTTGTTTTTGGTTTTGAAGATGTTGGAAATTTTCGATTTGGTTCTCTCGTACTACCTTTGTTTTTGCAGAATATGTCATATTTTATTTGACATATTGGTGTATATCTATGTTGTTCCCATTAGTCTTTCTATCCATGTTGTTGGTTTTTATTTTGGCGATTGTTTCTTTATATTTTTCACATCCTCTATATGATGCTGGGTGACCTGCTTTTTTGCATAAAAAGCATTTCAGTTTATCTTTAGTTATTTTACTTTCCTTTTCGTTGTTGGTTTTTTTTTGGGATATCACATTTTTCTGGTTCGTGATTTTCACAACATTTAACACATCTTGCTTTTAGATAACAGTTTGCTGCTGAATGTCCAAATCTTTGGCATTTTATGCATTGTGTTATTTTATATTGTTTTACTATCGATTCGCATTTTATGAGATTTGCACTAAAAATAGTGATGTATTATAATTGTTTATTTTAGAATGTTTGGTTATTAGTCTTTTGACACTCGTAAATCTGATTTTTGGTAGATTATTTTCGTTAAGTGCTATCAAAATTTCAGGCTCATCTTCAGCATCTAGACCTCTTAATATTAATGCTTTGTTTTTGTTTTCAGTTGGTGTAAGAGTATAATAGTCTTTATTATTTTCGGTTAATTCTGCTTTAATTTTATTATATATTTTTACTTTTTCTCCGTAAATTACTAATTAATTTTTTATTTTGAATTCATTTTTTGTCACTATTCTATTAATTTGTTTTGTTAATAAATTTATTTCTTTATCGTATACATAAATTGATGGTATTGGTTTACTTTTTTTTTTGTCACTATTGTTTTTATCTATTTTTATTTTACAGCTTTAATCAATATCCTCATCATAATCATTCTCAGTGATTGTGAGTGATTTAAGAGATATAAGTTACCAAAGTTAACCAGAATCTCCAAATCTAAAATTTCAATAATATTTTTATCAAGTAAAATTATCATATTTCTTTTTATTGCAAAACGCATGATAAACAAAAATGTTTTTAAAAATTAAATTAGAACAAAGAACTCTGTAATTTTAAAATATCAACTTTTTCTTTTATCAATACAAAAACGCAAAATGCGCTTTCTAAGCATTTTTTATAAATTGACTCTTTTAAACAAGAAAGTAGAGGTACAAAAATAAAATTGTATTTTTTAGTAATAATATTATTGTCATGAAATAAAGACCGATTTTATAACGAAGAAGAAAAAATCTTTTTAATTAATTTTTCTAATAAACCAAATGAACTTTCGTTCCAACCAGTAGCAAACATAACTGGCGCCAGAGCAGGGACAGGCGATGTACCAGCAGTTGCAATCGAGTGATGATCAGGGAATTATTAAAAAGAATAAAAAGAGGATACAAAATACAAGAATTGAAATATCTTGAAACTTTTTAATATAAATCTACAAAAAATACTTTAAAAAAATAATACAAAAAATAAATATAACAAAAAATATATTCTTTTAGCTTAAAGGCAAAATTTCAAAAAGATCAAGGGATCCTTTTGTGGTTGCGAGTGGTAAGTAGGGAACTAGGAACTACCCTACCCGAAAAAAAATCCGGTGCATGACAAAAGGAAAAGAGGTCCCTTAGTAGCGCGAGCAAAAGAGTGCAGAAATTGTAACTAGCAGCCGCCTGTTTAGCCAGAATTTAAAAGACCACGGACATCTGCCTATAAAAAAATGCTGATCTGGTTGAATCGGTAAGTCAATTTTCTTTAATTATATCTAAGAAAAAAAAAAAAAAACTAGAAAAGTTTTGATTTCTAAAAAAAAAGAAAAAAATTGAATTTAAATCAAAAACTTTTAGTAAAAAAAATAAAAACAAGCTTATAAAGATTAAGCAAAAGAAAAAAATATAACAAAAATTAATCCTCTACATTCTTGTATCATTTGAAAATCCTATTAAGGATTAATATTAAATATTTCAAAAAAATGCAAATAAGCAATCCAATTAATTTTTCTTTGTTTGAAAAAAACCTGTAACGTTACAATAAAAAAAATATATATGAAAATAAAATTATAAGAAAATCAAATGCATAAAATATCTAATAAATAAGGAAGAAATTCTGTTTGTTTGTTTGTTTGTGCCCTTTTCACGTAAAAACCACCAGTCCGATTGCAACCAAATTTTGCAGGAACGTTGCTACGACCCCGGAAAGTCTTATATCGCGTTTCGGTTCATTAAGCCATTGCGTCCCGAGAGCCATTTAAAGCCGTTTCGTTTTTTCGTTGTCTTGCCTAAACGGTTTGATCGATTGAGTTGAAAATTTGGACAAATATTCTTCTTATCATTGGATGGGTACCGAAGAATATATATTGAATTTGGATTCAATATGTTACCCGCATTCGGCCCGGAGGGCTTCCAACAAATTTTTTGTTTCCGTTTTATGTCCAATTTTGTATGGTGGTTTTATGGTCTGAAAAAAAGCCTGCGACAAATTTTCATGAAGATCCGGTAACCCGTTTGGGCATGAGAACCGAACGAAGTTCATTAAATGTTTTTGTTGTCCTGCTTAAACGATTCAATCAATTGATTTGAAAACTTGCAAAACTGTTGCTCTGTAGCCTAAAAGTCCACTAAGTTAATTTGGTTATGATCCATTAACAATTTTCGGCACCAGGTCTCAATGAAGTTTTTTAATTTACTTAGTTGTCGCACTTAAACTGTTCGACCAATTGAGTTAAAAATTTATCAAAGTGTAGCTCTTTACAACAGGAGCTTACTGAGGAGATTTGGTTACGATCCTTTAACCCGTTTCGGCACCAGGACTCAATGAAATTTTTCAATTTCTTTGTTGTCGCGCTTAAACGGTTTTGCCAATTGAGTTGAAAATTTACAAAAGTGTAGGTCTTTATAACAAACGCTTGCTGAGTTGATTTGGTTACGATACATTAACCCATCAGGCTTCAGGCCATGAAATTCTCATTTTTTGTTGTTGTGCTTAAACCATTTGACCCATTGAAAATTTGCACAAGTATTGCACTTTGACACACAAACTCATTCAATAAATTTTGTTGTGATACATTAACACATTTCGACACGATAGATTGTCAAAAAAAAATTTCGTTTCTAATTTCTGTCTAATTTGGCAGGATGAATTTATGGTTCTAAATTAAGCCTGTGACAAAATGTTTGTTAACGTTTGTTAACCCATTTCCGCACGAGCACTTATTAATAATATTTTGCCTAATTTTGTGTATTGGTATTATTATTAAAAAGATATTTCCAACACTCTTTACTTTTATCTATACTGTTTCTAATATTCCAAAAAAACCTTTCAATGCAAATTTCTAATATAGAACAGTAATTAAAGAAACCTTATTAAGTATCTTAAGAATACTGTGTTTAAGTCTTAACAACATAACATTTTCGGCCGTTGTTAAAAAACAGAAACTATCTCCTACATTAGACAATCATCATGTCATCATTCAGAAATACATTACTTACATGTGCTCTTTACATGTGGTCTACCTAAATAATATGCATTTGTATAACAAATAAAATAAAATATCATTGAAATATGTACATATAGTATGTATAATATCCGTATATTTAAAAATACTATAAACTTAATCAATTAAATTAGAAAACATATTCACATTTCTGTACATCATTTAATCAAAAATGAGTACATACATATATAAAGAACAGAAAATCTTACATTCTTATCCATATACAATTTTTACACATATTTTTAGCCAATCAATTTGGAAACATAATTAGAAAAACTAAAGGTAAAAAAATTCTAGTTGATTTGTAAACGTAAAAAACAATCATGTATTTTTTATATTGAAAATATGTTAAACCGAAACTGAAATGTACGCATTTAAAAAGAAGGTTTTTCAAAATTTGAAGAGCTGTCGGTGCTGTAGGATCTCCAACGGTGAGGGTGCATAAAAAAGTTGTTCTACAACATTACTCTTTTAAGAGACCTAGACCTATATTTCATTGCTCTTTATTAAACAGTATATAAGTTTTAACAGACGGAGGGACAGAGCGAACTTAATAACAAATTTTTCAAAATGTGCTTAAAAGTATAATTCACCAAAACATGAAGTGACATTACTTACAAAAAAAAAATTGATTACATTATGGTCTTTTATAATTTAAATACGATTTTATGTTTCGGTATTAACGAATATTAACGAATATATAAGTTTTGTAAACAAACAGAGGGACAGAGCGAACCTAATAGCAAATTTTCAAAATGTGCTTAAAAGGATAATTCACAAAAACATGAAGTGACATTACTTACGAAAAAAAATGTGTTACATTATGGTCTTTTATAATTGAAATGCGATTTTATGTCTCGGTATTAAAGAATATATTGTGGAAATTCACTTCGCCGTAATTGTGTACTCAAGATTATTGATTTCTTTAAAAATTTTTTGTAGAAGAATTGTCTCTAATTCTTGGCTCTGTTTATTCAATTTAACCAAATCTAATAAAAAATAGAATATAAACTACCAGCATCTGTAAATGCATAGTAATAAGTTAACTATATTAATTAAATTATATTAACGCAGAAACAAAAGTTAATAATTTTTATTTCATAAAGCCAATAAAATACTTCGGGCAACGCCGGGTACTCTGCTAGTTAATAAATAAAATAAATAATAATAAATAGCATATTTTTGAGGGATCCCTAAAACTAATCAAAAATCAATTAATTGAAATATCAAAAGAATTATTAAATAAAATATAAGTGATGTATGTAAAAATTATATTTAATGTTTTTGAAAAATTATTGTTTAAATTATTATATAAATTATATAAATATATTTATTAAATTATTGTATGGGTTTTTATAATTGCAGTTTGTATAATTTGTAAATATAGATTGCGGTTGTAAGGATTTGTATAATAATTATTAAATTTTTAAGTTTTATGTTAATATTTTTATGTAACATTTGCAGATGCTTGTTAAAATTTTTATCTGCAAATGATAATATCTATTTTATATCTTTTTAAAGTTAAAAGCTATAATATTTAAAAGTTATAGTGATTGAATATTTATAAATTTTTTTTTTGCTAAATCTAAAGAAAAAATCTATACTCAAACCTTTTATAACATTTAGATATCTCTTTTAAGAAAACTCGACATAGATATCTGAATTTTTTTTCATATTGATAATTTGTGAAAACTCAACAGCCGTTTGTAATATTTTCATTCTTAGTATCTCTTCATTCTAAAATCAAATTTAACTAAAATATTCTTGAGATTATTACGGGTGAAGATATTTATTCTTTTGAGCAATTATTGTTCTTCTTTATTCGAAAATTATTTTTATTTTTAATAGTAGATTGTTTGTGATTGTGTTTGCAAATTTTTATTTTTTTACTAATATTCAACAAACTCAATAATAATTTGGGATACCAATAAATCGCTGAATCATATGAATATTCGTCTTTGAAAGTCACTGCATATTATTGTGATGCTATTAAATTTTTTCTAAAACTAATTTTATTATTGACTTTTGTGTTTAAAGTGTTTCCAATTGAAGCGAAAAAATTCAATATTTTCGTAATTCTGTCTTTCTTAACTCTTTATTTTAAATTTTAAATACTTTAGTTGCAAGTTGCGGTAAAATTAATCTTTTGTTCATTATCTCTAAATTACATTGAGGTATTAATTTTGATAATTATTTTCAATTTAAGAAAAAAAACATTACTCATTTTATCTTTATTAACTAATTTTTGGCCGTTTTGTTTTTTTGTACTATTGTTGTCATTTGATAATTTAGAGTGAGAGTTTAGACAGTTGTGTTTTTGAACTATTGTTGTCATTTGATACAGTTTTGTTTCCTTGCATTATTGTTGTCATTTGATAAACTTTCACTTGTAATTCGATAAAATCTTCAACATGACACAACGGTTAACTTCGACTATGGTAGGTTCACCAGAACCAGAACCAAACTCTTTACCAAAAACAGGTACTCGCACAAGCGCTGACCAGTTGCCTGTAATTTCTGAAGAAGAGTCATTAAGACTCACTATCTCTGAAATAATCCAATCTGAACTTAAAAGAATTTTCGAAAGTAGACAAAATGAAAGTTTCACAAACAGAAGTTAAACAGACGAACAATTAGACCAAATTATAAGTATCGATGATAGAAATTTGTCCGGTATGGATAAAATACCAGATATTGTTAAAGTGAATACTAACAACGTATGGCCACTTGAAGGGTACTTCAAAATATTTTGGCATTCTTAGTGTAGTCCGTAATAAAATTATCGGAAGCGCTGACGTTGTCCTTGAATCTTATAATACCCCACTAGATTGGAAGCAAATAGTAAAATGTCTTAATATGCACTACTCTGACAAACGAAACTTGGGTACGTTAGAATACCTAATGACTATGTTAACACAGAAGAGCAATAGTAATCAGAAATTTTATCAAGAGGTTTACCAGCACCTCTCACTAATCTTGAATAGAATTTCTTCCATGAATTTGGGTCAAGAATCTTTCATGAATTTGGTTCAAGAATCTGGGTCAAGAATCTTCAATGACACAAGCCTATAGGGATAGGGCTCTTGATACTTTTATAAGGGGTCTTAAAGGAGATCTTCCACGCTTGTTAAGTATGCGTGAACCCGAAGATTTACCATAGGCTCTTTATTTATGTCTAAAGTTAGATAATGTAAATTATAGAATAAATCATAGTCAAAATAATATGAAAAGATACCAACCAGCTACTTCACACCCACAGGGAAAAGTTAACTCACGATTTTTCTCAAAACCAAACTACAATTTTCAACACCAATCTTATCAAAATCCTCAGCTTTACCAAAAACCAAACTTTCAGTATCGATTCCACTCAAATCTGCCAAATCGCCCTCAACCAATTTTCAAAATTATTCCCAACGAAATACGCAATACCATAATAATAAAAAATAACAAAAAATTCTACCAAAAACTTAGAATAGCTCCAGCGAACATTGAGCATTCTCAACATTCAAGAATAAATAATTACCAGAATAGATTTAATCAAACTTCGGGAAATTTTTTTGCTGACGTTAATAGCAAACGACTATCAGTTCAACAGTCTCATCAAAAGGATAAATTCCAAAAAAAAATTTATACCGAACCTAAAATTATCAATCAACAACCTTCGCAAACTTGTAGTAAATGTAAAGGTTGCTCATTTAAATGACCGTCAGCCGATGACGATAATAATGACAATTTTTTAAACTAAACTGTTCTTCGTTACCCTACATACAACATCAAACGAAGAACGGAGAAATTTTAAAATTCCTAATTGACACAGGCTCGAATAAAAACTACATTCAGCCACGATTAATCAAAAATTCTATCCCAAATGAAATCAAAATTACCTTATAACTCACCTGCATGGATCGTTCCAAAAAAAAAGGACGCACCGGCGAGAAAAAATACACAATGGTAATATACTATAGAAAATTAAATACAATTACTATAGCTGATAAATACCCGATTCCAGAAATAAATGAGCTCCTTGCCAAGCTTGGGCAAAACATTTTTTTTTCAATCATCGATCTAAAAAGCGGTTTTCATCAAATACCTTTAAAAACCTGCGATATTGAGAAAACTGCATTTTAAGTGAACAATGGAAAGTATGAGGCTCTGGATGACATTCTCAGAGATCATATAGGAATACGTTGCTATGTCTATATTGATGACATTATTATTTTTAGTAAAAATGAAGAAGATCACTTTAAAAATCTCAAAACTATCTTTGAAACTCTTGAAAAGGCAAATATGAAAATACAACTCGATAAGAGCGAATTATTGAAAAATGAAGTTGAATTTTTAGGGTTCTTAGTGACCGCTGATGGAATAAAAACTAATCTTAAAAAGGTACAATCTATATGTGATCTACTATTCCCGAAAACACTAAAAGACTTGAGATCGTTTCTTGGTATGTCAGGGTATTATAGACGATTTATCCAAAATTATGCAGGAATAGCCAAACCCCTGGCAACCCTTTTAAGAGGGAAGGAGGCCGCGTATCAAAAAATAAACATAAAGACGTATCTATAACGCTTAATGAGCAAGCAAAAAAATCTTTCGAAGCCAAAGATTTTCAACTTACAACTGAAGCGTCCTATTACGCGATCGGTGGAGCACTTTCACAAGAAAAAAAACCTATCACCTTTATTTCAAGAACACTTACCAAAACAGAAGAAGGATACGCCACAAACGAAAAGGAAATGTTGGCAATCGTATGGGCTTTGACTCCTTACGAAATTATCTTTAAGGCTCAAGACGAATAACGATTTTTACAGACCATCAACCTCTCACGTATGCCCTTAGAAACAAAAACAGTAATAGCAAAATGAAATATGGAAGGCAATAGTCGAAGAATATAACTATGAGTTAAAATATAAACCGAGTCCCATGGATGTAGTAGCCCATACGTTATCAAGGCTTGTTCCTACCACACAAACCAACACTTTGACTTCGACGCAACACAGTGCCGATAGTTCATCGCATAATTGTGTTATTTTCACTGAAGCTTCTTTAAAAGTATTTCCTAATCAAATAATATTACAATTATCTAATGAGAGTAAATATGAAACGACAAATGCCTTTCCAAAATTTAACAGACATACAATAACAGAACTAGAAATTTCTGAAACAAATTTGATTAACATTCTTCAAAAATATTTAAATCCAAATATCCTTAACGGAATAATGACCGAAGAAACCATTATGGGAAGAATACAAAATATCTATCCTCTTCACTTTAAAAATTATAAAGCAAGATTTACAAGAATACTACTTAAATACATACTGAACGATTGTGAACAGAACGAAACAGAAAACAAAATACAAATATTGGAAAGGTATTACTTCCCTACGCTAACTAGCAAGATAAATAATTTTGTAAAAAATTGCACTATATGCCAACAAAATAAATATGACAGACATCCTACTAACCCAGAAATACAAAGTACCCCTATTCCAAGTTACGGAGGACACACACTTCAAATCGATATCTTTTCGACAGAACGAAAATTAGTTTTAACTGCAATAGATAAATTAACCAAATTCGCACAAACAAGAATTATTCAAGATATATCAATCGAACATATCCGGCTACCATTGGGAGACATCTTATTTTATTACGGTAAACCTGAATGGGTTGATTAAAAATCTCTTAACTCAGCTTCAATAAGAGCAATGATGGAAGATGAGCTAAAAATTAAAATATTTACAACTCCACCCTATAGAAGTGAAGTAAATGAGCAGGTAGAAAGATTTCATTCCACTCTATTTGAAATAATACGATGTCTAAAGGTTTATTTATTTGTCGAAAGAGCAGAAAATGAATACAATCATACCATCCATTCTACTACAGGAAAAAACCTACTGAACTTTTCTTAGGAAGGAGTCCGAATATTACACCTGCAGAATTTGGTAACTAGACTTTCTAATATAGAAAAAGTTAGAATAAACAATTAAAGGATGTGAAATTACATAATCTTAAAAGAAGAAAATTAAAGAATTGAAATGTGAAATTAAGGATGTGAAATTACATAATCTTAAAAGAAAAAAATTAAAGAATTATAGGAGAGGCCAAAAAATTTACGTAAAACACAACAAAAGATTAGGTAGTAAATTAACAATAAGATATAGGAAAGAAATAGTTAAAGAAAATAGAAATAGTGTAGTTATAACACAATCTGGAAAAACAGTTCATAAGTCTAACTTTAAAAACTAAATTCTTTTAGGTTTTTCCTGCACATAGCAGTATGTGAAGTCCAGATACTAGACTATTCAAAATCACAGCTAATTAGCATACAATTAGGAAAAGCAAAGATTCAGGAATGGAAATTTAAATTAATCCATATTATCGAACTATAAGCTTTCCAACATGCAGCAGATGAAATTAACAAAGCTTTCGGAATACATATCCTTACTTCTCATCCATTCTATCCTTATCTAAAACATGAATCAATACAAATACAAGATTTCTTAGTTGAACTTAATCCAAATCGAAAAAGATTCACTGATTTTCTAGGAACAACCTGGAAATGGATCGCTGGTACACAAGATCATGATGATCTTATCATGATTAAAAGGAAAATTAACAATATTTTAGAGAATACTAATAGACAGGAGATCATCAATAATGTTCACAATGAAAGAGTCAATAATCTAACATCTAAAATTACAAATGAAAATCTAAATATCATTAAAGAAGAAAACTTTCTCCATAATCCATCAGGATTTAAATTAGAATATAAATTGAAATTATTAAAAGAAGAAATTTTTAATATTAAATACGCCATACATTGAGCAAAGCTAGACATTATAAATTCTATGTTACTTTCCAAAGAAGAAATAAAGGTCTTAAGAGACGTATTGGATAAGGATAATAATTTTTCATATTCCACTCCAGAAGAAGCTCTAAACTTCTCTGAAATAAAGCTAATTACAAACGAGTACTACTTATTTTAAGTTATAGAGCTACCTCTAACGAATACAAAAATTTATGAAAAATTTTTAATAAAAAATGTAAAATTTAATAATATTGTAAATCAAATTGAATATGAAAAAATTCTGTTAAATAAAAATGAAAAGCATGGTATCTTAAACAATTGTAGTACAATTAACTCTGTATCAATCTGTAACAGATATTGTAAATCTAAATACCTCTACTTGTCTTGCAAATTTGTTAGATAGTAAAAATTCGACATGTAACATAATCAATAATCAACATATTCCTACTGTGGAAGAAATATCCGAAAGCATCTTACTTCTAAATCAATTCAAGGGTGTTATCAAAATCGATGACAATCAACAAAATCTTTCAGGTACCTATCTCATCAAATTGCATAACTCTACAATTTCAATTGGTGTCAAATTATTCACATTAAAAGAAGAATCATCAGTTAAAATACTACCACCTGTACTTCAACCACCTTCAATCAAGAAACAATTTAGAGAACATCTATCATTGGAATTTCTGAGAGGTATTCATATAATTACTCTCTTCATAGTAATTCTGATCACGAGATTCAGAGCCAAGTTTGTTATTAGAAATAAATCGCAAAGTACGGCAGTAATAGAAAATATCATACCAATCAATGAGCAAGAAGATTTCAGTAAATCATCATCTTCACCATCATCATCATCAAAACCGACATTACAACAACCAAATCCATCTTTATCTTCACAGGGCAACCATACTGAAAAGGAAAGTTCTACAAATACTACAATAGATCTAAGACTATCACAAGCCAGAAATTTCAAGAAAGAAGTTCTATGACAACAAACTGTTCTAAATCAAATGAGGATATTTGAATCTAAGAGAGGAAGAGTTACCAAAGTTAACCACAATCTCCTAATCTAAAATTTCAATAATATTTTTATCAAGTAAAAAATGTTTTTAAAAATTTAGATTTAGTTTTTAGAAAATTTAATTAGAACAAAGAACTCTGTAATTTGAAAATATCAACTTTTTATTTTATCAGTACAAAAACGCAAAATACGCTTTGTAAGCATTTTTTATAAATAGACGCTTTCAAACAAGAAAGTAGAAGTACAGAAATAAAATTGTATTTTTTAGTCTTAATATTATTGTCCTGAAATAAAAACCGATTTTATAACGAAGACGAAAAAATCTTTTTAATTAATTTTTCTATATAAACCAAATGAACTTTTGTTCCAACCAGCAGCAAACTTAACTTATATTTTCTATCTCTTCTTCGTTGTATGATGTTTTATTTTTATTTGTTTCTATGTCAACAACATTGTTGTTTAACTTTAACTGTTTGTTTAGTTTTGAGATTATATTTTAATTTAATTATTTTTAATTATTTTCTTTAATCTCAAAATCTCAGCTTTTAATAGTTTAGTCTCATTTTGAGCATTTGGTTTTTTTTTTATTTCCCATTGTAACACTATTGTCACTATTGTCACTTTGACATCTTTTTTTTTTTTTTTTGTTCCAATTGTCTTTTCATACAAAATTTTTGATTTAAAATGTTTTGTTTTATTCTTTTACTTTTTTCTCTTAGTTTTTATAAGTTTTTTTTAATAAATATTTTTTTATTGATTCTTTTTAAATAATTAGTTATTATAATAATTGTATTACTACTCATTATCAGAAAACTAATATATACTAATCAATTTTGTAAGATAATTTTTTTTTTTTTTAAACTTCACTAACTAATTAAAAGTGCATACGTTGTTCTCTGTACAACAGTCCGATCGCGACTCCTGTTTATTTATATTTATTATATATTAACTTACATGTAACATAATATTTTTTCGCTTTTTATAACGGTGTCTCCATTTTAAACTTTAACTTTATTTTGAAATTGTAAACAAAAAAATAATTGTTTAAATTTTACCTAGTCCAATAGGCTAGGTAAAATTTTGACAATAATATTCACCACTATTCACATTAAAAATTTTCTTCTGTACGTCAAAACTATACGAAAAGTAAAAAGTTTTCGTCGTTTGGCACACAGGCAAGGTAATAAAAACTATCATATGCAATTGATGTTTATTTATTTATTTTATTTATTGCCAATATACATTGAGACGACAAGTCTCTAAAATACGTATATACATAGTAAATGAATTCAATTAACCCAACACAATAATAATAATAATTAATGATCCAGATGCAACCTAAAATTAAAATACTACAAAGAATCACCACTAAAAATAAAACAACCAAATACTTATCTGACTCATGGCGCAGTTGTCAAGTCGCCAACCTTTCAATCGAAGGGTCTTGGGTTCAAACCCCGATCAGGTCATAAATAAAAAATATGTAGTACTTTTATATCGTAATAATTGTATATCGTATAATTAATTGTAGTAATAATAACAATATTAATATTAATAATAATAGTAATAGTAATAATAATAATAATAATAGTAATAATAATAACAGCTGCTAATAGTAATAATAATAATAACAACAGTGGGAGTTATATGCTGCTGCACGTTGTAATCCACTGATGGCGTTGACTCTGTGGTAAAATAATAATAATAATAATAATAGTAATAATAATAATAATAGTACAATTAATAGTATAATAAATAGTACAATAATAATATAACAATAATTATAATAATAATAATAATAATAATAATAATAATAATAATAATAGTAATAATAATAATAGCTGCTGCAGTGGAGCTATCTTTGGTTATATCATGCAGAAAGGTGTTATATTCTACACGTTCTAATCCACTGATTGCCCTAACTTTGTAGTAAAATAATAATAATATTAATAAGAATACTAATACCAACAATAGTAACCGCTACAGTGACAGTGGGGGTTGCCTTCAATATTTACCTCATGTAGAGTACTATACTTCTACTACATGTTGTATCTGTTGTGACGGCTTTAGTCACTGTTAGCAAAATAGTAATAATAATAGGCGAATTCATTGTTTCCTTACAATCCCACTCCCAAATCAATGTTTCCGTATCCATTTCCGATCCTTTCCTATTCCTACTCCCTAGCCAATATGCTGCGGTAAGGGTTTCATCCCATTATATTGGCTAAAGGAGGAGGTGGGTTTAGTCAGTAAGAATCTGACACTACCAAGGGGGGAATTCTTGGTGTCTTTGGAAGATCTAACCTCCCTTAGGAAAAACAAAAAAATCTGAAACGATGAAAACCATCAACCATGACATCACTTGCATCTCTGCATCAAGATGAAACATCATAGCAATTCATATATTATCTGCAAATAATTTCAATTATTATTGTAATATTTATATTGTTATAATTTATTGTTTTAAAAGCAAACTTAACTTGTTTATTTTTTTAGTTTCATTATGCACTGTCAAAATAAGATTATGTCAAAAATTCAATAAATCATTATAACAGCTTAGCCAACTTAGAAAAAATAACTAAATATTAACATTTCAAGTCATTTTCAATTTCCTTCAGATTTCAATCAATGTAATATTTTCTTAACAGATAAAAAAAAGATCATATGTAGGTTATGTTTTTTGCTATATACTTTGTTTGATATAATGTAAAGGTTAATGAACTCGAGTTAAACGTAAAAAGAAACAGTGCGTTTATGTTAAAATAAAACACATGCGTTTATGTGTTTTAATTATCTATAACAGTATATCTAAAAACAGTAAATTCTTATTTTGTCATATAAGATTAAATTAAACATTTTTTGGTCCTTCGAGCCGAATAAATTTAATTTTTTTAATTTTTGTGACTCTTATTTAATTTTAAAAACAAAAAAAAATATTTACATTTTATCATATAAAATAGAGAAAGAGTTACAAAAAGAGGCTTAATTTAAACAGACCATTGAAGTAATTATGGCTAGATTTCTAGCAAGTAAGGCTAGAAGGAGAATCTAGCAAAAATAAAGGAATGTACTACTATTTATAAGAAATTGTTAGCCGATTTAGAAGAATATTGGAATGAGTTTAAAAAGCACCACATGAAGATTATGAAATCTTTGGATGAGAGCAAAGACCACAGGTAATATTTCAGCCAGAACCTTTATGGGAGTACAGAAGAGCTGTTCCTCGTAATGTACGATGAATTATCCAAACGGATTAATGAACAACCTAAAGCGGAGCTGAATTCAACGCAAAAAGAACACACTGTTAGCAACAGAAGGTTGCCAAAAATCACCTTAGATTTACGGGTGAATACGAAAAGTGGCCTCTTTATCTTTAAGTGGATCTTTTTACCTTATTAATTGACGCAAATGAGAGTTTGTCGCCGGCTCGGAAGCTACAATATGAACTACATTTAACAGGTGAACCGGAGAACTTGATACGTCATTTCTTGATAGCAGATTGTAATTACTAAGCAGCGTGGGACACACCAAATATCAATACAAAAATAAAAGAATGCTGGTAAATACACAATTGCGCAGAATTTTATCACAAATGGAAATTCAGCAAGAAAGGCCACATGACATTCGTAAATTATTAGACACTACCAATGAATGCCTGTTGGCGTTGAAAAATCTAGGTATTGATGTTTCTGGGTGGGAGCTTTTGATGGTGTATATGACAGTCCAGAAGTTACCATCACAAACTCACCAGTTATGAGAACAAGCAATGAGTGAGGATAAGGAGCTACCATCTTGGATTGATTTGGAAAAATTCATGGGAAGTCGGGTAAGGGCCTTAGAAGCCGTGTATGAGAAAACTAAATCATTATTCAATAATAAGTTTAGAACCACTATCACCCATTCCGTATCAATTTAAGAGAATATAACTTGTCCATTATGTTCAGGTTGCCATGTACTTCGGAAATGCAGTAAGTTTCTAGGATTAACAATAAAAAAACGCGTGGAGACAATTCGTAATAAAGGATTATGTTGGAACTGCCTATCTCTTGGACATATGTCTCAAAGATGTCCCAGCATTCATAGGTGCCATAACTGCAAAACGCTGCACCATACTCTGGCATATCTGACTGCAAACGGGACAGCCTCAGAAGTTCCCACATGGCCAAGATTCTTAAGTAATAAAAACAATTCCACGACATCTTAACATGTGACATTATAGGATCATATATCACCAATAAAAGCTCCTGTAAGAATAGTTGGTCCAATAGCATTAGTAAGAAGCAATAGCAATTTTAACTTACTATTACTATTTGGTATACTGTTGGTATGCTTACTACCAACTATTATGCAAGCAATAGCATTAGTAAGAATAGTTGGTCCATCAGGTGAGGAATAAATTCTGCGGGCCTTGATAGATCAAGGATCGCAAGCGTCATTCTTAACTCAGAAAATAGCACAAGCCTTGCGTATACCCAAACAAGCTGTCAGTATTACTGTGCAACGTATAGGACGAGATAATTTACATAAGATTAACACAAGGGCAGTTTTCACAATCAGACCAAACAAATATTCCCAAGAGATTCAAGTCGAAGGAATAATAATGCCCAAATTAACGCAAACTCTAACAAGTGCATCCATGAAAAATTATAAATGGAACCATATTATTGGTCTGCAATTAGCCCACACGGTGTTTAACAATCCTAGGCCAATCGATTTGCCCTTAGGTGCAGATATCTTTAGTCAAAAAATGTTAGAAAGTGTTAAAAAGGTTCCAAAGGGAACACCAATAGCGCAAAAAACTATTTTTGGACGGATCCTAACGGGGTAATACATAGGGAACCTGAAAAAGACATGTCCATTTCAAACTTTCATATTCAAGTATATTTAAAGGACGAATTGAAAAAATTTTGGGCATTAGAAGAAATACCAAAAAAAAATGATTACATACAGAAGAAGAGGCAGCATTTTGCACAAATACACAAACGTTTAGCAGATGGAAGATATGAAGTGCAAATACCCTTTCACATGGATGAAGAATTGTCTCTAGCACCATCCAGACAAATTGCAGTGAATCATTCTCAATCGTTCATTAGTACAGACGTGTTTATTTTTGCTTAATTTAATTAATTTTGATTTATAACGTAAATTTACCGAAATAATACAATAAAAATAAAAAAAAATTTAATAATACTTATAACCGTCTCGTCATAATTGATTGTTCAGCATTTATTTTAACCGGTAATAAACTTTTGACATAATTAAATCTTTTAATTTAATTTTATAAAAAATAATATTGATTAAATCAAAGTTGCATTGTTATTAACTCTTTTTAATTTAAAATTTTTTTTTAATAATTTCAAAGTATTAGCTTTTTGCTTACATATACAAAATTTTAATTTTTATCAATACTTAATTTTTTTCTAAATATAAAATATTAAACTATAATGGAATTTAAATGTAATGCTACTAACTGTACCGTTTTCGATAATAAATCTAAAAAAATCACATGTCGTGCATTTTGCGGAAGAAAATTGCATGGAGTATGCATAGGAGCCGATAGAGATTGGCATTATCCATCTCTGGATCAATGGTTCATCTGCACTGAATATCAAAACCATGAATCACTTCTTCGAACGATGTACGACAAAATTATCGCCGGCATAAATAATCTAAATGACATCAACACAGGAACGATTTCAAAAACTACTGGTGTAATAAATTCTAACAAGGCAGCTTTTACAGAGCTCTGTGAGTCATTTGGTACCTGTATCTCCAAAATGACACAATTTTCTTCAGTGCAAAAAAAAGTCGTAGAAGCAGCTCTGGCATCGGTTAAGTTAGATCTCAAAAAGGAAATGACAGAATTTTTAGAATTGCAATTCAACGAATTTACAAAAAATATAACAGCAAATCTTAACCAAAACACAAATAATACTAACATTAATTTTAATAATGACATTATCAGCCAACTTATAGCTGACAAAAATGAAGTATCTGCAACAATTAACGCGTTATATATTCATTGTAATGAAGCTGCTTCCAATTGTACAGAACTTGTCACTGAGGAGTTTAGGCAGCTAAAAGAATCCATTTCTTCTTCAAATACTTCAGCTAAAAGCAAAAATCTTTATGAAGAATTAATCGAAAGTGACACTACACTTCAAATGGATTCTAACAGTAGTCTACTTATTAAAAATCAACTTAACAACCAACTTAGCATCAACCATCCCAGCAGCATCCAATCCACTAACAGTCATTCCATAGTCAGCATACCTAGTTCGAGTCAATTCATCACCAGCCAATCCAGCCCACTTGCTAGTAGCCAATCAATAACCACTAATAGTCAACCTGTCATCATCCAACCTACTTTAGCCGAGAATGTTAAAGCCGTTAACTTTGCGTTATACTTTTCAAAATTTTCAGCCTCTACAACAGTAAGTAGCTTAAGAAATAGTGTTAGCGTAGTTAATATTACACCAAGAAATTTAAAATACAAACCTAAGTACAAATCATTTAAAGTTATGGTACCTGAGTCCAATGTTAATGATATACTTTCTCACATACATTGGAAAAAGAATACTATAATACAACTTTTTAAAGACTTTAATACTCAAAAACACACATTAACACTGTAGACAATAAATCAGATACTAACTTAACAAATCACTCTAAAATCATTAAACCGTTAAATAAAAAAGTATATTACAAAACACAAACTGATACACAAATGAAAGTTAAGCAAAAATATAAGAATTTTGTAAAAGGTGAAACGCTCAATTCGGGAAAAAGCCGGTTCAAAAACAATAGTAATAATAATAATAACAATAATAATGATAATAATATAAATAATAATAATAATAATAATAATAATAATAATAATAATAATAACAATAATAATGATAATAATATAAATAATAATAATAATAATAATAATAATAATATTAATAATAATGATAATGATAATGATAATGATAATAATAATAATAATAATAATAATAATAACAATAATAATGATAATAATATAAATAATAATAATAATAATAATAATAATAATAATAATAATAATAATATTAATAATAATGATAATAATAATAATAATAGTAATAATAATAATATAAATAATAATAATAATAATATTAATAATAATGATAATAATAATAATAATATAAATAATAGAATAAAAAAACATATTACATTAAACCCGGCATTACCACCAATTGTTAGAATGACGCAACAATCTCTAACCGAGGACTGCACTTATGCACTTTCTAGATTTAGAGATGAGAAAATTCTAAATTATGTAAGATTATTCCTTGCATATTTACATGATGATTCTTACAATTGTGTCATTGAGGGTAAAACGAGAACTAGCTTACTTGTGCTGATACACAATGAAGGTTTACCATCAAACTATAAAGAGTTGTATAGTCTTTATTTCAAGTATCATAAAAATATTGGTTTTACCCAGAAACAAATTGAGGAAGATCTTAGAGCTTTCCGTAGTTACTGCAATAGTAACTACTACAACCACCTGTACCAATCTCGTGAGAACTACAATAAGTTTTTTCGGCCCAGCTCCAAATAATAATTCAGCTTTAAATCTCAATACCATTTCTTATACAAATTCAAATCTAATAGCACTATCTAACTTTAATACAAATAATAATAATAATATAAATAATAATAATAGCGTTAATTGTTCTAATAATATTAAAGTTTATTATCACAATTACAGTGGTATGACAGGTAAGCTAAAAAAATTATTTATAGATGCTAAGTCATATGATTTCAGTGTGTTAGCTATTACTGAAACATGGCTGAATGATTCGCTTTTAAACGAAGAAATATTAGACAGCACTTGGGCTCTATATATATAAGATCGAGACTACCGGACTGCAAATTGTTCCCGAAGAGGCGGTGTTCTACTTGCAGTCAAAAATAACTTATCTAGTATAGGTTTAACCACTAGGACTTGTAATTCTTTCGACCACCAATTTATTAAAGTAAACTTAGGTAAATACTTTTTTACCTTGGAATAGTTTACTTCCCTCCAAATTCTGACAATTCCTCATATAATGAATTTTATGATATATTATATCACAATATATTATCAAATATGAATGAGGATGATTCTATTTTTATTTTTGGGGATTTTAATCGTCCTTCTCTTTCTTTTATTGTCGACGACTCTGATAATTTGTTACTACCAATTAACTTTCAGGACGAAATAGATTTCGACCTTATTAGTACATTCTATGGTAATGATTTACAACAAATTATCAGTTTTCCTAATAAAAATAACAAGTGGTTATATCTTGCATTTTCAAATGCATATGACAGCGTAGTGGTAAACCTTGCTGATGACGCAGTAAACCTTTTTACTAACACCTCTCATCATAACGCAGTCATCTTCGAAATCGCCACGTCTATACCACTTTACACTAAATCGTACAATAATAATTTTGTATATGATTTTTTTAACGCTGATTATGATAGCATTAACAATGCTTTATCAGTCATCAATTGGGACGAGCTGTTAGCACAACAGGACATTGATTCATTAATCTCTATCTTTTATATGAGAATTTTTGACATAATAAACTCCTTTGTGCCAAAAATTCGTAAAAAAAACAAGACAACTGAACCTTGGCTCGATAGCGAACTTAGGACATTGCGTAACCAACGCAACAAATTGTACAAAAAAATCAAATTTTCAAAGGAGTCTAATATCAATTTGTTGAATATGCACAAGGATCTTGCATTTGAATTCAAACAAAAATCAATCAAAAATTAGTATACGATAATTATGTCACCGATATCGGCAACAGATTAATTTCAGATCCAAAAAATTTTTTTGACTTTATAAATATTAAGCGTAAAAGTTACGGCTATCCAAACTCAATGTCAAAAAACAACACTTCCTCGTCTTGTCCTAAGGTAATTTGTAATTTCTTTGCTGATTGTTTTCAAGAAGTTTATCGTCCACAGGAATCTTCTATAAATTTCGATCTTTCAAATCAAACAAATAACTCAAATTCAATTATTACGGATCTATATCTTACTGAAAATGAAATATTTGAAGCAATCATTAACATCGATACTAAAAAAGGTGCAGGACCTGACTTAATCCCGCCGACTTTTTTATACAATAGTGTTAGTTATTTGACTTATCCACTTCATCTCATTTTTAATAAATCACTTTCCTCAGATGTTTTCCCATATGCTTGGAAATCGTCTTATTTAATTCCCATCCACAAAAAGGGCGACAAAGCACAAGTCGAAAACTACAGTGGTATAGCTATTTTATCGACTATTCCTAAGTTGTTCGAAAAAATGGTCGTAAACAAAATTACACCCATCATAAACACAAAATTAAATGAACAGCAGCATGGTTTCAGAAAAGGTCGTTCTACCTCAACAAACCTTTTGGTTTATACATCTCAAATCCTTAATGAAATGGAAAATGGCCACCAAGTTGATGCTATTTACACAGATTTTAGTAAAGCATTTGATCGTGTCAATCATACTATTTTGCTTAACAAACTTGTTGCAATAGGTATTTCGGGTACATTTCTTACATGGCTGTACTCTTACTTAACAAATAGAACTCAAAATATAAAATTCCAAGGTTTTTTATCAAACACAGTGACCGTTACTTCAGGAGTACCTCAAGGTAGCCATTTAGGCCATTTACTTCTATTTAATATATTAATTTCAGACCTTTCAGCCAAACTAGTGGGTGTACCACATATTGCATTTGCCGACGATTTTAAAATTTACCACGTTATCAAAAATATTTCTGATGTTGCATTACTTTAGTCAAACCTAAATTCTTTACAAGAATGGTGCTTTTCCAATAAGTTAGAGCTGAACATTCAAAAATGCAAGGCTATTAGTTTTACACGGAAAAAATCTACTATTTTATTCGATTATTCTATTGATAATGTAACTCTAGAAAGGGTAAGCAGCATGACCGATCTAGGGATTCTTTTGGATGATAAGCTTAACTTCCATCTTCACTATGAGCATATGATTTCCAAGGCAAAAAGAATTCAGTAACGTAGCGGTGGCAAAATCTCTCTACTGTTCTTTAGTACGATCTATTCTAGAATACGGCAACATTGTTTGGAATCCTGTATTTCAAATACATTCCGATAGAATCGAATCTGTTCAAAAACAATTCCTATTATTTGCTTTGAGAAATCAATATAACCCTATTGACTATTCAATGCTACCTAATTATAATGTAAGATTAAATTCATTGAACATAACTTTATCTTCACGCAGGCAGATACTTTCATCCTGTTTTACTTTTGACGTTTTAAATAAAAATATTGACGTTCAGTTTTTGATAGATAGTTTTAAATTAAACAATGAAGTTAGAGTTACACGAAACACTAAGTATTTAATTGAAAATACTCATAGAACTGAATATGGAAGAAATGAACCAATTAACAGATGTTGCATTAAATTCAACAAACACAGTAATCTCTTTTCAACACAAATATCAAGGAACACTTTCTAACAAAAATTAATACAAAAATTTGTTACTAACCTTACACAATAACTTTAACTTTCATAATATTAGATTACACTTCATATTGTACAAATTATTTTATTTTTACCTAACTGAGTTATATTAATTCAAATCTAACTGTGTTTTTGCTTTGTAAGCAATTTGTAATTTACCATATAAGTCAATGTAATAATTTTTTTTTATTTGCATTTATCGTGTTTTATTTTGTACTTGCTATTATTAAGTTTTAGCCGTAAGATTTGTTATGTAAAAACCTTGTTTTGGTTATAATAATAAATAAATAAAATAAATAAATAAATAAATAGATTTTATTCACTGTAAAGGCAATTCTTAAAAAATCCAAAGTTCAAAGATGAATATACTAAATGTATTAACGAATATATGGAATTGAACCAGATGAAAAGAACTAGATACATAGACGAAAATCATGTGTTCTCAACACCATGTGAATATAGTTATTTATCTCATCATGGTGTTATCAAGGAGTCCAGTACGACAACCAAATTGAGAGTTGTTTTCGATGTATCAAGCCCAACAGATAGTGGTTTATCGTTGAAAGGTAAAATGATGAAAGGTCCAGTGATTCAGGATGATCTGGCTATTTTTATCCTAAAATGGATATTTTTATCCTATTCCTATAACAGATTTTAAATTAAACACCGTAGTATTTGCAACAAAATCAGCCCCACATTTAGTCACATGGGTACTAAAACAGTTGTCCATAGATGAACAAAAGAAGTATCCATTGGTATTCGAAAAGACACTAAATTCATTCTATGTCGACGATTTAATTTCCGGAGTAGACACAATCGAATTAGCGTTGGAAATACAAAAACAACTAATAGCGCTCATGAAATCAGCGGGTTTTCGCTTCGTAAATGGTTGTCGAATAACCAAAAAATTCTAGAAGCAGTACCAAAAGCTGATCGGGAAGTGACAATACCACTCGATATAAAGGAAGACGAAACTATAAAAACGCTCGGTCTTCATTGGAATCATGCTACTGATAACTTTTCGTATACTATCAACATCACTCAAGATACAGCTCAAAAATGAACGAAAAGAAAGATATGAAGAAATATCAAAATCATTTGAGCCGTTGAACGATTGTCTGAAATATCAAAATCATTTGGACCGTTAGGACCGTTGTCACCTGTTACTGTAATAGCAAAAATGTTCATTCAAAATCTTTGGTTACAAGGGCTAGGTTGGGATGAAGAAGTCGAATCGAAACTTGAAACTGAATGGTTGCAATACCGAAACCGTATGAAGGAGATTGAAAAAATTCAAATAAGTCGATAGAGTAACTATACGAAAGAGACGCAATCCATCGACGCAACTATTTCACTACCACGCTTAGAATTGTGGAGCTGCTTTGCTAGCCAAACTGTTCAAATACGTTTTAGAAAACCTGGAGCTACCAGTGGAACCTATCAAGAGATCATGGACTGACTCAGAGATTGTGTTGGCATGGTTAAGAGTCATACCAATAAATGGACTACCTTTGTAGTAAACATAGTGTCCGAAATACATTGGAAACTGATATTTGAAAGAATTTGAGCCATGTATTCGTATATTGGAAGCTTCCGATCGAGCCCCAGAGCAAACGAGATTATCTCCAAAACCAACAAAGATAGAACCTTTCAATTTTTTTCAATGATGTTCCTTCCCGTTTGATTTATGTCTCTGAAATGTAAGAGAATATGGTTAATGGGTTTGGATTTTGGAAGCTGCCCAACGAGTCCCAGAGCAAATGAGATTATCTCCAAAAACAACAAAATATAACCTCTAAATTTGGCAGAATGGTGTTCTTTCATGTTCTATTTAGGTTTCTGAAATTTGAGAGGATTTGGCCCATGGGTTCGGATTTTGGAAGCTTCCGAACGAGTCGCAGAGCAAACGAAATTATCTCCAAATTCAACAAAGATAGAACCTTTAAATTTTGTACAATGATATTCCTTCCCGTTCGATTTATGTTTCTGAAATTTAAGAAGATTTGGTCCATGGGTTTGGATTTTGGAAGCTTCCGAACGAGCACCAGAGGAAATGAGATTATCTCCAAAACCAACTAAGATATAACTTTTAAATTTGGCAGAGTAGTGTTCTTTCATGTTTTATTTAAAACAATGAAATTTGAGAGGATTTGGTCCATGGGTTCAAATCATGGAAGCTTCCGGACGAGCCCCAGAGGAAACGAGTATATCTCCACAACCAACAAAGATAGAACTGTTATTTTTAGTACAAAGGTGTTCTGTTATGTTTACTTTCTTGTAAAATTGGAAATTGACATTTGAAAGAATTTGAACCATGGGTTCGTATTTTGGAAACTTCCGGATGAGCACAAGAGCAACGAGCATATCTCCAAAACTAACAAAAGTAGAACCTTCAAATTTAGTACAATGGTGTTCTGGCATGTTTTCTTTATGTTCCTGAGATGGATTCGATGAATTAGAGTGGCAGTACGGGTACCTGACACACACCTCTCAAGAACTAACAATCTTCGAAATTAATAAAGATAGAAATTTAAAATTTTTTACAAAGGTTTCAAGCATATCCCACGAGGATGCTTCTTTTACGTTCCTGAAATTCGAGTTGAATAAGACAGAAAAGGGAAGAAGTTCAAGCAGCTGCCAAAAAAACTTATGGATTTTTCATTTAATTCGAATTATTCAGGTGTAGGATATTAATGAGTCGGTTGCATCGACTTACTGTTACATTTACTTGTTTTTTGTTTCATTATGCACTGTCAAAATAAGATTATGTCAAAAATTAAAATAAATCATTATAACAGTTTAGCCAACTTAAAAAATAAACAAAATAATAACATTTCAAGTAATTTTCAATTTCTTCAAATGTTTTTTTTATATTTTCTTAACAAATAAAAAAAAAGATTCATGATGTTAATTTGTCATGTAATGTATTATCAAAGAACATATAATTGTAAGAAGTATCAACAAAACATCTATGATGCGTACGGTCGAGGGAAAAAATAAAATAAAAGAGCATTCACTTATTCTCTTTAAAATTTTTTATTTTATTTTTTTTTATTTTTGGTTACTGGTTAGTGACACAATACAAAGAACATTATTCTATAGAGATATGTATGTATATATAATACATATTCGTATAGATATGTATGTATGTATAATATTGTATTCGTATAGATTTAGATTATAATAGAATTCTTTTAGAAGTAGAAATTAGAATTGGAATCCATAAAAATTGATTTAGGAATAGTGAACGATTTTGTTTTGTTTTTCTTTATTAAATTTTTTATTATTTGACTTGACAAGACACTGTAAAATAAATACATACATAATTGTAAGAATGAATAGAAATGCGTTATTTGAAAAATTTTGGAAATGCATTTGTGAATGCAAAAATTGTAAATGTTTTGAAGTTATGAGTAAAGTTTGAGAAAAGCGTGTAGCGTGAACATTTCAGATTTAGTTATTGAATTAAAATAAATTAAAATGAATTCTGAAAATAAGATTAATATTAAAAAACCTCAAAATTTCTACAAATCAGGAATAAAATGTTCCATTTCTGATTGACCCATTAATAAAGGCTTATGCAGCTTCTATTTATTTATGGGTTGTTGATAAAAAAGGCACAAGACAAAACAACGGTTCAAATTTTAAAAACCAAGGTAGCGCCAATTAAAACTATTTCACTACCACGCTTAGAATTGTGTAGAGCTACTTTGCTAGCCAAACTGTTCAAATACGTTTTAGAAAACCTGGAGCTATCAGTGGAACCTATCAAGAGATCATGGACTGACTCAGAGATTGTACTGGCATGGTTAAGAGGTTATACCAATAAATGGACTACCTTTGTAGTAAACATAGTATCCGAAGTACATGAAAAACTAGGAGAAAACATGTGGTCTCATGTGTCACCATCAGAAAACTCTGCTGATTGCGCATCTAGGGGATTGTATCCACAGGAAGTTAAGCGATACAATCTCTGATGGCAGGCGCCAGAGTGGCTCCTTAAATCTTTCGATAATTGGCCAAAAGGTAAAAACCTAAAAATAATCGAAACCGAACTACGCAAAATCAAAACATTCCATTAAGCTATTTGTACACCGAAATTAAGCCCAACATTCAACTTTGATTTTTTAGAAACACGTTACTCATCTTTTACAAAATTGATTGGTGTTACTAGTTATATCAAACGCTTCATTTTTAACTGTGTGCATAAAAATTAAAGAAAATTGACCAAATATTTAACTGCTGAAGAATTAAAAAAAACATTAAGTTTAATCATAAAACTGATACAAAACCAGAATTTCCAACAAGGAATGTCTCTTCTTCAATAAAATAAACCAACTAACAACAATAGCAAATTAATTAAACTAAATCCATTCATAAACAATGGTGGACTTTTGAGAGTGGAAGGACGTTTAAAATTTTCAAATCTGAATTATAATGAAAAATATCCAAATTAAATATTACTAGATAAAACCATATTTTCAAAATTATCGATTGAAAAAACTCATGAAGAAACATTGCACGCAGGTGCACAACTAATGTCCAATATAATCTCAAAACAATATTGGATCTTCAACATTAGAAATGCTGCTCGACAGCAGATTCATAAATGTATAGTTTGTTATCGACAACAAGCGACAGCACAAACTCAACTTATGGGTGATTTACCGTCATCAAGAGTAAATCAGAGCCGTCCTTTTAGTCATTCAGGTGTTGATTATTGCGGTCCTTTTGAGCTTAAAACGCATAAAGGAAAAACAGCAAACGTCATAAAGCTTACATTTCCTTATTTATTTGTATAGCTGTGAAAGTTTTTCATTTGGAATTAGTAACCGAATTAACAGCAGAAGGTTTTTTACCTGCTTATCTTCGCTTCTCATCTCGTCGTGATCGAATAGCTTTAATAGGTCGAATAGGAACAATTGTATAAATATAGTATTAGATAACAAAGAATTAAATATTCAAAATAAGCAAATTTTACAACAATTAACATCAAAAATTGCAGCTTTATATGATAATGAAGGCGTACGATTTAATTTCATCCCACCTGGCTCTCCACACTTTGGTGGATTCTGGGAAAATGGAGTAAAGTCAACAAAACAGAATCTTAAACGCATTCTAGGAAACTCAATATTACCGTCATATATTAAGTAATCGTCATAACAAAAATGAAAGCCTGTTTAAACTCAAGACAATTATTGTCAAAGAATAACTATCCTGACGATTTAAATCCGATAACACCAGCTCATATTTTAACTGGAGATTTATTAATAATACCGCCTGAACCCTCGCTATTATCAATCAAAATCAGTAGATTAAATCGTAGGCAACATTTACAACATATATTTTAATGCTTTTGGCGACCATGAAGTAGTGAATATCTGAGTCGACTACAACAACGTCCAAAATGGAACCAGGCATGTGAAAATGTAAAAGTTGGAGATTTGGTTATCGTAAAAGATGAAAACCTTCCACCGTGTAGGAGGCTATTAGCACGAATCGTCGATACTCATCTAGCTTTCGACGGTCTAGTTCGAGTTGTAGCAATACGTACGAAAACCTAAATTTTAAAACGCCCAATATGTAAGATATGCGTTCTTCCAATTGAGAGCCAAAAGTAGTAAAAACACCGATTATAAATCGCGTAAGGAAATCGTTTGCAAACCATATAACAAATAATAATAAAAAAAAAGTAGCCTTTTATTAAAAAAATGTTCTTACCAATTTAAAAGTATGCAATTTTTTATATTTTCATCAAGATCCAGAGAGTGAGTCAGGAGCACTATATCTCCTATGTTCGTTTTTTGGATATAGCTTATCTGATGAAACAAATAAAGACAAATCACATCTAACCTAAAAAACATCTAAATGGCAGAATATTTTATTTCACCTTTATATTTTTTAAATATAATTAAATATAATTTAAAATAATTTTTCTTCTCTTTAAGTATCCTTAATTTTATTTCACATATTGCATTACTATGCAATGGCATGGTAGAGGGGGAGGGGGGAAGAATGATCGAACATGATCCAGAAGAAACCTAAAATGAAAATACCTCAAAGAATCCCCACTAAAAATAATACAACAAAATACTTATCTGAAACGTTGAAAGCCTTCAACCATGGCATCACTTGCATCTCTGCATCAAGATGAAACATCACAGCAACTCATATATCTCCAAATATTTTCAATTATTATTATAATATAAATATAAAAATATATATTTATATTATAATAATAATTGAAAATAATTTTTATTATAATATAAATATAAATTTCAATTATTATTATAATATAAATATAATATATAATATATATAATATAAATATAATTTATTCTTTTAAAATCAAACTTATTTTGCTTATTTTTTTTTGGTTCATTATGCACTGTCAAAATAAGATTATGTCAAAAATTAAAATAAATCATTATAACAATTTAGCCAACTTAAAAAATAAACAAAATAAAAACATTTCAAGTCATTTTCAATTTCTTCAAATTTTAATCATTGCAATGTTTTTTTTATATTTTATGTTAAGATAAAAAAAAAGATTCTTGATGTTAATTTGTCATGTAATGTATTATTAAAGAACATATAATTGTAAGAAGTCTCAACAAAACACTTTTTCAATTTTTACATCTATGATGCGTACGGTCGAGGGACAAAATAAAATAAAAGAGCATTCACTTATTCTCTTTAAAATTTATTATTTTATTTTTTTTTATTATTGGTTACTGGTTAGTGACACAATACAAAGAACATTATTCTATAGAGATATGTATGTATATACAATACATATTCGTAAAGATATGTATGTATGTATAATATTGTCTTCGTATAGAATTAGATTATAATAGAATTGTTTTAGAAGTAGAAATTAGAATTGGAATCCATAAAAATTGATTTAGGAATAGTGAACTATTTTGTTTTGGTTTTCTTTATTAATATTTTTTATTATTTGACTTGACAAGACACTGTAAAATAAATACATACATAATTGTAAGAATGAATAGAAATGCGTTATTTGAAAAATTTTGGAAATGCATTTGTGAATGCAAAAATTGTAAATGTTTTGAAGTTATGAGTAAAGTTTGTGAAAATCGTGTAGCATGAACATTTCAGATTTAGTTATTGAATTAAAATAAATTAAAATGAATTCTGAAAATAAGATTAATATTAAACCTCAAAATTTCTACAAATCAGGAATAAAATGTTCCATTTCTGATTGCACAAAATCTAAACGAGATAACATATGACTCAGACTTTTTAAGTTTCCTCCACAAGATTCCATAATTGGTCAAATTTGGTGCGAAAATTGTGGTATTTCAAAATCCGAGCTCGTAGTTGCGGAAAAAAAAGTGTTTATTTGTAATAACCACTTTAATCCAGGCGATATAGGTAAGTTAAGTAACATTATTTTTGTAACACTTACTTTAATGAAGACAGTATTCAAACTTGCCACATTATTTTATATGGAAAGAATAAATTGAAATCCGACGCTATACCCTCTGTAAAATTAGGCCTGCAACAATTGCGAACAATATGTAAAAGCTAGATATTACTACATGGAAAAATATAATTTAACTTTAAAAAAGAACACTCTACTTAAAATTAATGAAAAAAATTAAAAGCCGATCTCAAATAAGAGTGAAAAGAAAACTAAGACGATGATTAACAACTTCTTCTCAATAGCGAAGCAAAAAGGGTTATGTTCGAACTCCCTATCTCGTAGAAATGTGTCTCAAAAATGTCGCAGCATTCATAGGTACCATCACTGCAAAAAGTCGCACCATATTCTACTACATCTACCCGCGAACGGGTCAGCCTCAGAAGTTCCCACATAGGCAAGATTCTCCAGTAATAACAACAATTCCACTACATCTCAACATGTGACGCCGAGTAATTTTATATTACTCATCATTCATTATTCATCATATATTACTCATATTACGAGTCATTCTTAATTCAGAAAATGGCACAAGGCTTGCGTATACGCAAACAAACTGTCAGTGTAACTGTGCATAAGATTAACAAACGGGCAGTTTTCCAGGCCAATCAGGCCAATCAGGCCAAAATCAGGCCAATCAAAGGTTCCCAAGAGATTCAAGTCGAAGAATTAATAACGCCCAAATTAACGCAAACTCTACCAAGTACATTCATGAAAAATTATAAATGGAACCATATTATTGGTCTGCAATTAGTGGACAAGGAGTTTAACAATCGTAGGCCAATCGATTTACCCTTAGGTGCAGATGTCTTTAGCCAAATAATGTTTAGCAGATGAAAGATATGAAGTTCAAATACCCTTTCACAAGAATGAAAAATTGTCTCTAGGACCATCCAGAAAAATTGCAGTGAATAGGTTTTATTCACTGGAAAAGCAATTCTTAAAAAATCCAAGGTTCAAAGATGAATATACTAAATGTATTAACGAATATATGGAATTGAACCAGATGGAAATAACCAACTACATAGATGAAAATCATGTGTTCTTAAAATCATGTGAATATAGTTATTTACCTCATCATGGTGTTATCAAGAAGTCCAGTACGACAACCAAATTGATAGTTGTTTTCGATGTATCAAGACCAACAGATAGTGGTTTATCGTTGAATGGTAAAATGATGAAAGGTCCAGTGATTCAGGATGATCTTGCTATTCTTATCCTAAAATGGAGATTGTATAAGGTAGCATTTTGTGCAGATTTAGAGAAAATGTGCAGGCAAATTAAAGTATCACCGCAGGAATCAGATTACCAAAGAATTGTTTGGCAAAGTTCCACAAATGTTCCTATAACAGATTTTAAATTAAAAACCGTAACATTTGGAACTAAATCAGCCCCATATTTAGTCACAAGGGTACTAAAACAGTTGCCCATAGATGAACAAAAGAACTATCCATAAATTCATCTATGTCGACGATTTAATTTCCGGAGCAGACACAATCGAATTAGCGTTGGAAATACAAAAACAACTAATAGCGCTCATGAAATCAGCTGGTTTTCGCTTCGGAAATGGTCGTCGAATAACCAAAAAATTCTAGAAGCAGTACCAAAAGCTGATCGGGAAGTGACAATACCACTCGATATAAAGGAGGACGAAACTATAAAAACGCTCGGTCTTCATTGGAATCATGCTACTGATAACTTTTCGTATACTATCAACATCACTCAAGATACAGCTCAAAAATGAACGAAAAGAAAGATATGAAGAAATATCAAAATCATTTGAGCCGTTGAACGACTGTCTGAAATATCAAAATCATTTGAACCGTTAGGAAGGTTGTCACCTGTTACTGTAATAGCAAATATGTTCATTCAAAATCTTTGGTTACAAGGGTTAGGTTGGGATGAAGAAGTCGAATCGAAACTTGAAACTGAATGGTGGTTGCAATACCGAAACCGTATGAAGGAAATTGAAAAAATTCAGATAAGTCGATGGAGTAACTATACGAAAGAGACGCAACCCATCGAACTCCATGGATTTGCAGACCCATTAATAAAGGCTTATGCAGCTTCTATTTATTTATGGATTGTTGATAAAAAGGGCACAAGACAAACAACGCTTCTAATTTTAAAAACCAAGGTAGCGCCAATTAAAACTATTTCACTACCTCGCTTAGAATTGTGTAGAGCTACTTTGCTAGCCAAACTGTTTAAATACGTTTTAAAAAACCTATAGCTACCAGTGGAACCTATTACGAGAGCATGGACTGACTCAAAGATTGTGTTGGCATGGTTAAGAGGTTATACCAATAAATGGACTACTTTTGTAGCAAACACAGTATCCGAAATACATGATAAACTAGGAAAAACCATGTGGGCTCATGTGTCATCATCTAAAAACTCTGCTGATTGCGCATCTAGGGAAATGTATCCACATGAACTTAAGCGACACTATCTCTGGTGGTACGGGCCAGAGTGGCTCCATAAATCTTCCGACAATTGTCCAAAAGGTAAAACCTCAAAAATAATCGAAACCGAACTACGCAAAATCAAAACATTCCATTAAGCTATTGTCACACCGAAATTAAACCCAACATACAACTTCGACTTTTTAGAAACACATTACTCATCTTTTACAAAATTGATTCGTATTACTAGTTATATCAAACGCTTCATTTTTAACTGTAACATAAAAATTAAAGAAAAGTAACCAAATATTTACTGCTGAAGAATTAAAAAAACATTACGTTTAATGTCTCTTCTTCAACAAAATAAACCAATTAACAACAATAGCAAATTAATTAAATTTAATCCAGTCATAGACAGTGGTGGACTTTTGAGAGTTGAGAGGACGTTTAAAATTTTCAAATCTAAATTTCAGTGAAAAATATGCAATAATATTACTAGATAAAACCATATTTTCGAAATTATTGATTAAAAAACTCATAAAGAAACATTGCACGGATGTGCACAACTAATGTCCAATATAATCTCAAAACAATATTGGATCTTCAACATTAGAAATGCAGCTCGACAACAGATTCATAAATGTATAGTTTGTTATCGACAACGCGCGGCATCACAAACTCAACTTATGGGTGATTTACCGTCATCAAGAGTAAATCAGAGCCGCCCTTTTAGTCATTCAGGTGTTGATTATTGCGGTCCTTTTGAGCTTAAAACGCATAAAGCAAAAACATCAAACGTTATAAAACTTACATTTCCTTATTTATTTGTATGGCTGTTGAAGCTATTCATTTGGAATTCAAGATGAAACATCACGGCAACTCATATATCTCCAAATATGTTCAATTATTATTATAATATAAATATTACAATAATTTATTGTTTTAAAAGCAAACTTATCTCATTTAATTTTTTTGTTTTATTATTTGCCAACTTAAAAAAAAAAACTAAATAATAACATTTCATGTAATTTTCAATTTCTTTCAAATTTTAATCAATGTAATATTTTTTTGTTATATTTTCTTAACAGATAAAAAAAAATACTTGATGTTAATTTGCAATGTATAATTATAAGAAGTCTCATCAGAACACTTTTTCAAGTTTTACATCTATGATGCGTACGGTTGAGGGAAAAAATAAAATAAAAGAGCATTCACTTATTCTCTTTAAAATTTTTTATTTTACTTTTTTCTTTTTTTTTTTTTTTATTATTGGTTAATGGTTTGGTTACTGGTTAGTGACACAATACAAAGAACATTATTCTATAGAGATATGTATAGATAATGTACGTATAGATAATATTGCATTCGTATAGAGTTAGATTAGAATAGAATTCTTTTAGAAGTAGAAATTAGAATTAGAATCAATAAAAATTGATTTAGGAATAGTGAACAATTTTGTTTTTCTTTATTAATATTTTTTATATTTCACTTGACATGACACTTTATGATACATACATACATGTAAGAATTATAGAAAATATAATTAATAAGAAAAATTTTTGAAATGCATTTCTAAATGCAAAAATTGTAAATGTTTTAAAGTTATGAGTAAAGTTTGTGAAAAGAGTGTAGCGTGAACATTTCAAATTTATTTATTGCATCAAAATAAATTAAAATGAATTCTGAAAATGAGATTAATATTAAAAGATCGCAAAATTTCTACAAATCAGAAATAAAATGTTCCATTTCTGATTGCACAAAATCTAAACGAGATAACATATGACTCAGACTTTTTAAATTTCCTCCACAAGATTCCATAATTGGTCAAATTTGGCGCGAAAATTGTGGTATTTCAAAATCCGAGCTCGTAGTTGCGGAAAAAAAGTGTTTATTTGTAATAACCACTTTAATCCAGGCGATATAGGTAAGTTAAGCAACCTTTTTTTTGTAACACTTACTTTAATGAAGACAGTATTCAAACATGCCACATTCATTTATATGTAGGAAAGAATAAACATTGATTTTTTAAATATTTGTCCACTTGAAAAAAAACGTTTAAGTAGCTGTGAAGATTTTATAGACTCTGCCTGCAACAATTGTGAAAAATTTGTAAAGGCTAGATATTACTAGTGATTAGACGTTTTTATAGTAAAAATTCTGTTGTTCCTTTTTTCTTTCGATTTTTCACTAGTCGTCCTTTTCCTTTTAATCTTTTTCTTTTTTTTGTTTGTTCATTTTTCACGAAGTTAACCTAAAATGTTTAGATATAAATATAAAAAGTAAAATCAGATACATACTTTGTGCAGAGATAACCCAATCTTGATTTGAAAATAGTGCACCATGCTAGGCCAGCTGCCGATACCTACGGAGAATCGGTTTACTGAACTACAGGATGATGATACTAGTCAACCTGGCCCTAGGCCCAAAAGAGGAAGAGGTAAAGATATAACCAGCAATGTGTTTCCAAACTTAATTCAGGTAAATATAAATCATAAATGCCCAAAATTCGTCGTTATTGAATCCACAGAAAAAGACAAACCACTTTCCTCCTTTAGTGTATTCGCCAAAAAAAGGCCTTAGATTGTATTAGAACAGAAATTGATTCCGTCAGCCTTCTTCGTGATGGAAACCTACTTGTTCTCGCCAAATCACAAAAAGTTGCAGATAAATTTCTTAAAACAAAAAATGTTGGTGGTTTATGTACCGTATCAGCTAAACTTCATGCTACACTCAACTCCACGAAAGGTACAATTTTTGATAGAAATTTAATCTCAACAACCGAAGAAGAAATTTTAAATGACCTTAAAAACAAGGAGTTACTAATGTATTCAAATTCTCAAAATTAATTGAAAACAAAAAGGTTTACACTGGCCTTATTCTCCTCACTTTTGACTCCTACACTGTTCCAAAAAAAATTAACATCGCTTGGTATCAGGTTAAAGTTCAGGAATATTTTCCAAATCCCATGAGATGCAAAAATTGCCAAATCATAGGCCATACCACTAAACACTGCAAAAACTCAGCAAACTGTGTTAATTGCAATCTTCCGCCACACTCAACATCAGATTGTACTCGAACCATGTGTTCAAATTGTTTAGGAGAACATCCATCTTCCTCGAATTCCTGTCCAAAATACGTACAACAAAATGACATCCTAAAAATAAAAACTCAAAAAAAATGTAGCTTTGGTGAAGCGCGTAAAGTTTATAACCAAAACAATCCAACATCAATAAATAATTCACAAACCTTTTCTGCTATTATAAAAAATTCTTCAACACAAAAAACAAATATTTCTGCATCAAAAAAAAAACTCTGATATTCCTAATAATAATTATAAATTACTACCACATTCCTCTATAAATAAACAAAACAATTATTTAATTGATAATGCAACCGAAAATTCAACATTATATTTACCAATTAATAATCCTCCTTCTCGTTCTTCTTCAATTTCAAATCAAATTCCAAACACTTTAATATAATCTAAAAACTATCTTCCCTCTTCTTCTTCTTCTTCAAGAAAAAATCAAATAGCATGCGATGATAATCAAATACAAAACACAAATTCTTTCTCTCTCACTCCCATAACTAATCAATCAGCTATCAATAACAATCAATCTCAAAGCATTAATTTCACCAACATAGAAAGAGATAATATTACATTCAACAATAACTCATTCGCAAACAGCAACTTAGATAATAATTTTTCACTCAAATTTTCTCACTCAATCCAATCCACTCATTCCAACTTAACTTCGATCAAATCTAATAATAGAACAAACACAATTTTGCCTGATTTATCGGTCGAACTTTCAGACACTTTTGACTAATAAATTTTAACATACCTTTTACTATTTATTATTCTAATAGTAAAATTGGTGTGATTGACAGAAATTTCCTTAACATTTATATTTATTATACTAACTATTATGTAATATATGTTATTTAATACAATTACCTGTTTGATACGTTATGTTTGTATTATATGTTACTAGCAGAGTACCCGGCGTTGCACGAATTATTTTATTGGTTTTATGAAATAAAAATTATTAACTTTTGTTTCTGTGTTAATATAATTTAATTAATATAGTTAACTTATTAACTATGCATTTACAGATGCTGGTAGTTAATATTCTATTTTTATTACATTTAGTTAAATTGAATAAACAGAGTGAAGAATTAGATACAATTCGTCTACAAAAAATCTTTAAAGGAATCAATAATCTATTGAGTACGCAATTACGGCGAAGTGAGTTTTCCTAATATATTCGTTAATACCGAAACATAAAATCGCATTTCAATTATAAAAGGCCTAATGTAATCAATTTTTTTTTGCAAGTAATGTCACTTCATGTTTTGATGAATTATCCTTTTAAGCACATTTTGAAAAATTTGCTATTACGTTCGCTCTTTCCCTGCGTCTGTTTACAAAACTTATATATTGTTTAATAAGGAGCAATGAAATATTAACTATGCATAGGTCTCTTAAAAGAGTAATGTTATAGAACAACTTTTTTATGTACCCTCACCGTTAGAAATTCTACAGCACCGACAGTTCTTCAAATTTTGCAAAAACTTCTTTTTAAATGCATACATCTCAGGTTCTGTTTAACATATTATTTTTAATATAAAAACCACATTATTGTCTTTTACCTTTATAAATCTACCTGAATTTTTTTACGTTTACTTTTTCTAATTATGTTTTCAAATTGATTGGCTAAAAATATGTGTAAAATTTGTATATGGATAAGAATGTAAGGTTTTCTGTTCTTTAAATATGTATGTACTCATTTTTGATTAAATACTATACAGAAATGTGAATATGTTTTCTAATTTAATTGATTAAGTTTATAGTATTTTTAAATATACAGATATTATACATACTATATGTACATATTTCAATGATATTTGATGGGAAATATGTTATACACATGCATCTCATATAGGTAGATCACATATAAGTGATGCATTTCTGAATGATAACATGATTATTGTCGTATGTAGGAGATTGTTTCGGTTTTTTAACTGCCAAAAATGTTATGTTGTTAAGACTTAAACACAGTATTCTTAAGACACTTAATAAGGTTATTTTAATTATTTTTATACATTAGAAATTTGCATTGAAAGGTTTTTATGGAATATTAAAAACAGTGTAGATAAAAGTAAAAAATGTTGGAAATATCATTTTAATAATATTAACAATACCAAAAATTGAGCAGAGTATTTTTAATAGGTACTCCTGCGGAAATGGGCCAACGAACGGTAACAAAAATTTGTCACAGGCTTTATTTAGAATCGTAAATTCATCCTGCTAAATTAGACAAAAATTAGAAACAAAATATTTTTTTTGAAAGTCTATCGTGCTGAAATGGGTTAATGTATCACCGCAGAATTAATTAAATGAGCTTCTGTCTTAAAGTGGAATAATTGTGCCAATGTTCAATTGGTCAAACAGTTTAAGCACGACAACTAAAAAATGAAAAACTTCATTGAGGCTTGATGCTAAAATGGGTTAATGTATCGTAACCAAATCAACTCAGTAAGCTTCTATGGTAAAGAGCTAGAGCTTTTGTGAATTTTCAACTCTGTTGGTCAAACTGTTTAAGCGCGACAACAAAGACATTAAGAAATTTCATTGAGCCGTGGTGCCGAAACAGATTAGCGGATCGTAACCAAATCAACTGAGTGGGCTTCTGGGGTGAAGGACTACACTTTTGTAATTTTTCAACTCAATTAGAAAACCTTTTAAGCGCGACAACAAAGAAATTAAAAAATATCATTGAGCCCTGGTGCCGATACAGGTTAATGTATTGTAACCAATTCAACTCAGTAAGCTTCTGTGCTAAAGAGTAACAATTTTGCAATTTTTCAACTGAATTGGTCAAAACGTTTAAGCGCGGCAATAAAAAAATTAAAATACTTCATTGGGCTCGGGTGCCGAAACGCGTTAACAGATCGTAACCAAGTCAACAGAGTGAGCTTCTGGGGTGAAGAACTACACTTTTGTAAATTTACAACTCAATTGGTCAAACCGTTTAAGCGCGACATTAAGGTAAATTAAAAAATTTCACTGAACCCTGGTGCCGAAACGGGTTAAAGGATCCTAACCAAATTAATCTAGTAAGCTTTTCTGCTAAAGAGCAACAGTTTTACAAATTTTCAAATCAATTGGTGTAAGCGTTTAAGCAGGACATCAAAAAAATTTAATGAACTTCGTTCAACTCTCGTGCCCAAACGAGTTACCAGAACTTTACAAAAATTCGCCTCAGGGGTTTTTTCAGACCACAAAACCGCCATACAAAATTGAACATAAATCGGAAACAAAATTTTTTTTGCAAGCCCGCCGGGCTGAACCCGGGTGACATATGGCAACCCAATTGGATACATCATCACTAAAGATGATGGATACATCACTAAAGATGAGAAGAACATTTGTGCAAATTTTCAACTCAATCGGTCAAACCGTTTAGGCAGAACAACGAAAAAACCAAAACGCTTTAAAACGCTCTCGGGTCGCAATGGGTTAATGAACCGAAACGCGATATAGCCTATAACTCCTTCCGGGGTCGTAGAAATGTTCCTGCAAAATTTGGTTGCAATCGGACTGGTGGTTTTTACGTGAATCCGTGCCAAACAAACAAACAAACAAACAAACAGAATTTCTTCCTTATATATTAGATTTAACTTTACTATTTGTTTGATAATTCTTCAGTTTGTTTCGCTTTCACTCAATATTTATTTCGTTTAAACTCTTGTAGCTATATAATACGTATTATTCAATATGAATAATTATGATTGTTATATTATATATAAATATTGTATATGTAAACAAATTAGCATTCGTTTCAATCCGAAACAATTAAGTTCATTCCTATATTAATTATAACATTTCATATACATTAGGGTATACTTTTATAACTATTCTTTGATTCCTTATGGTGTTCAAACTTCTCCAATGGAATCTAAACGGTTACCGCAATAACTTCGATGAGCTTCAATTAATACTAAAGAAAGAAAATCCTAATGTACTAGCATTACAGGAAACTCACTTACCTTCATCTTCCGCTGTACCAAATATTCCAAAAAACCATATCCTCTACCACAAAAATGACACTCAAGCAAACGAAAAAGCAAAGCGTGGTGTGGCCTTTTTGGTATCCAATAACATGAAACATAAATTAATTAATTTGCACTCAAGCATCTTAGCAATTGCTATAGAAATAGAAATTAGCTTAACATTCATCATGATAAATTTATATAGCGCACCAAACGAACGAATTAGTGAAAACGACCTTCAGGCTCTATTATCTACCGTCAGAAAACCGGTCCTTATTATAGGAGATTTTAATGCTTGGAGCCCTTTGTGGGGCTCACCAAAATACAATAAAAAAGGTAAAGAGATTTCCAACTTCATTAATAACAGCGATTTGATTGTTCTCAACAACAACTCGCCAACTCACTTCTCAACACACTCCTCCTTTACGCATGTTGATCTAGCCCTTTGCATACACCCGTTGAACTTGTCAGCCTCTTGGTCAGTCGACCAACTCCCTCACGGAAGCGACCACTTCCCTATAAAAATAGAACTATTCGCCCAACGTGCTCCTCCTATTGCACCCAAAAAGAAACCCAAGTATAAAACAGACAAAGCAGACTGGGCTAAGTTTCAAGATTCGGTTAAAAAACAACTCGAATCGTTCCAAAATCATAACAAAAACATCAATCAAAAAGTTGCTGAGTTTCACAAACTCATAATGAGGAGTGCAAATGATACAATTCCCAAGACACAATCTAAAATGAGCATAAATATACTTGTTGGTGGAACAGAGCACTTTCCGCACTCCAAAAAGAAAAACAAAAATATTGGAAGATAATTAAAAAATACCCAAACACCGAAAACATTATTAACTATAAAAGAGCCAATGCAAAATTTAAAAGAGAAATTAAACTCGCTAAAAGGGATTCCTTTATTAAATTTACAAGCGTTATAAATCCTAACACATCGGCAAAAATAGTTTGGTCAAAAATTCGTTCTCTATCTAATGTCTGCCCAAAACCCAATATCTCTTATCTTACCGATACAAATAATCAAATTACAGATAACCCTAATGAAATAGCAAATATACTAGCCAATTTCTGGGCAAAATATTCAAACGACGGTAACTTTCCACAACCTTATTTAAACATAAAAAAATCTCAACCTGCACGTACTGTGATAACCCATACCACAAGCAAACGTGCCAAAGAAATAGAACTTCCAATATCACTGCTCGAATTACAAGCTAGTTTGAATCAGTTAAAAGGTACTACTCCAGGTTACGACAATATGCCCTACTCGTTGTCAAAAACTTGCCAAATGTAGCAAAGTCAACTCTATGTGATATTTATAACCAGATCTTCTCTTCAAACATCACTCCACAACAATGGAAACTTGCTACCATAGTTCCTTTAGTCAAGGTAGGGAAGGATCACTTCAGTCCGTCAGGGTACCGCCCGATCTCACTCCTCCCATGCATAAGCAAAGTACTTGAAAAAATTATTTCTAAAAGACTCTTCTGGCTCCTAAAAGAGGAAAACCTCCTTACTAACAAACAAACTGCCTATAAATTAGGGAAAGGAACTATGGACGCCTTGCTTGGCTTAGATCAAGATATTTGTGATAACCTGAGCAGAAAAAACCACCTCTCTATTTTATCACTAGATGCCGAAAAAGCCTTTGACCGTGTAGGTACACACTCTATTATAGATCAGCTAGTCCAATGGAAGGTAGGAAGCACTATAATAAATTTCATAAAAAGTTTTATGACAAACAGAAAAATCAGGGTGAAAAATCTGAACTTCTACTCAGATGTATGACCACTCAACAATGGGATCCCCCAAGGATCGCCATTGTCCGTCGTTTTATTTCTGGTAGCCTACAATAGATTAAGCACAATCATAGACGAACAAAAATTCTTTAAACACATATTATACGCAGAAGACTTACTTATATACTGCACCATCAAGAATTCTGTTGTATTCATAAACAAATTAGAAGAACTTCTAATCAACTTAAGGCACTGGGGCAGTTATAGTGGTTCAAAAATATCCATAGAGAAATCAAAACATCTCCACATTTGCAGAAAACACAATTGCAACAACCTACCAACAACCTGTTCAGGATTAACTCACTAAACATAGAAAACGTCACTAACCTAAAAATACTTGGTCTGATTTATGTAAATCGCTGAATAATAAATTAAATTGTCTCAAGTGTCTCAGCAGTAAGTATTTCGAATGTAACACAAAATCGTTAGTTGGCGTAAGAGCGCTGATCCTATCCTGAGCGCTGAATCGAATATGGGCTCCCAATCAACGGGTTAGCTCCAAAATCCCAGCTTCAAAAAATTGAATCAGTGTATCATGCAGCAATTCGCTCAGCTCTCGGAGCACTCCGCTCCTCTCCAATACCAACTATCCTCGCTGAATCGGGACTTCCATCTCTAGAAGAAAAAATCAAGCTATCCACAAGAAAGCTGTTAACGAAAATAATCTTCTCTGATGGTGTTGAACTTCACAGGATATGTAAGAATGTCATAGGTAGAAAGCGGAAACCGAGAAAACCGTCAACTTTGTACCAAGCTCTTACGTTCGCAAAAGAAAATAATCTATACTTCAAGCCAAGGCGCAACTCAATTTTCCACCATGGAAGCTCAACTTGGACAGTACAAACTTAGCTCTAACTAAGTGGAAAAAAAACGAAGTCCATCCGACTTCTTTCAACAGCAGTTTCTCGATTTGAAAAACAAGTACGCCAACTGGAATTTCTTATACACAGATGGTTCAAAATCTTCGCATGCAACATCATACAGCATTGTCGATGAAAACAAAAAAATCATCAATATCGGAACTTTATCCAGTTATTCAACAGCATACTCTGCCGAAGCACTAGCCATCCTGAACGTAGTCAAAATCAACCTGCACCCTAGTGAAAAGCGGGTAATCTGTACCGACTCCCTTTCAACTCTAGACGCGGTTATCAACATCAACCATACAGATCCTACCATACAAGAAATCAGGGACAACTTAATTAAAAAAGAAAATAGTTAAAACTCCTGCGGGTTCCTGGACATCTGGGTATTACTGGAAATGACTTTGCAGACAAAACAGCAAAAGAAGCTGCAAACTCTCCATTGATCATGTCAGAATATGTTAACAAAACAGACACAACCAATGAAATATTTAACATAACAAAGGAAGAAATGATTCGCACATGGGGCAATTTCAACCATTATTACAAACATATTAACCCACATAAAAGACCTTCCAATATTCCTACTTCGATTAACAGAACAAACACAATCGTGTATACAAGATTCAGAATTGGACACACGCTGCTTTCGCACGAGCATCTGTTCAAAAAGGAACCACCTCCTACTTGTTCCTTCTGCATTAACAATATCACAACTATTAAACACATCATTGCCGAATGTCCAACAATTGACAATATAAGAAAGCAAGAAAACATACAAGCGCTACACAGGCTTCTCACAGAGGTGACAGCTGACAACGTCACAACGTTCATTAACTTTCCCAAAAAACTAAAAATTTATAATAGAATATAAAACCAAAATATTTTTTTCTCTCAACTTAAGTTCTATTTCTTTTCTTCTTTTTTAACATGAAAATTTAACTTAGCTTTATTTTCTCTTCTTTTAACTTGATTTCAATATAAACTTTATCTTTAACTTTAACTTAATTTTAATATTAAATTCAACTTAAGTGCATTTTGTTCCAATTATTTAGGTTAAACCACAATTTGATCATTAAATCAATATTGTAAATAAATAATATCAAAGTAAAACTATGTAAAAAAAAAAAAACTTAAAAAAAAGCCGAAGACCCTTAGTTGCCAGAGCTAGCATTTGTATAACACTAATTGTATTAGGAACTATACATTTTTAAATAAATAAATAAATAAATACTACATGAAAAAATATGATTTAATTTTAAAACTGCACTTTTAGCCAAAATAAAATTAATGAAAAAAATTAAAAAGCCGATCTTAAATAAGCATGCAAGAAAACCAAGACGATGATTAACAACATCAAAAAGTCTATCGATCCATTTCTTATATGAGTAATGAATCGACAATATTTTGTAAACTTCTTCTCAATAGCGAAGCAAACATGAAAAAGCGATGCATACGCCAAATTTTTTTAAGAAGACACATTCCGAGCATCCAAACATCTTCCGATAGATTCCAATTCAATGAGATACTTTATTGGATATGTAGCATTTGTCTGCTAAAAAGTTAGAAAAGGAAAAAGAATATCAATGTATATGCTTTAAAAGTTGCAATATTTATTTAAAGAAAATGGAGGGTCTTAAGACCATTGTTATCAGATCATTTAAAGATTTAATGAAAATATAATTATAAATTTCTAAATTTAAAAAAAAAAAAATTATGTTTAGCAATAATTTTATTCTAGATGCGGATGATCTTATTAACAATGAATTTACCATACCCACCATTAATAATGTTGATAGTTATAATTCTAATTGTTTAAATAAATTTATTTTAGTGCACCAAAACATTAGAAGTTTGAGATGAAACTTTGATCTATTGGTATCTAATCTAGAAGCACTTATATCAGTTCTAAGTTTCATTTTTGTTTCCGAAATATGGATATGCAATGAAGAACTTACTGAATATGAAATTCCTGGGTATTCTTTTTATGCTTGTACTAATGAAGGCTATGCTGCAGGTGGTGTAGGTTGTTTTGTTATTAATGTTTACACTAGTTTAGTTATAAATTATAAACTTACTAGTGCGGATATTATTAAAATTAGTTGCAATATAACTAATACAGATTTTACGTATTTGTGTGTGTATAGATTCCATAAACATAAGTTTAGTATATTCTTAAATGAGTTTTGTGTACTTTTAGAAAACGAAAGGACAAAAAATCTTTAAATTTTAGGTGATTTTAATATAGATCTTTTAATAGAAAATGAGGATGTTTCAAATTTTTTGAATCTGTTAGCTTTACATGGTTTAGCGTCTATAATAAATGATCCAACAAGAGTATGTCAGGTAGATGCATAGACCATTTATATGTTGGTTTTTCTGAATACTCGATGGAAAAATGTGAGAAAATTATAATTGATTTAAACATTTCTGATCATTATGTATTAATGATTTTATTGTAAGGAAAAAAAACAAGTTTACGGATATCAAGCAACATACTAGAATCGACTATCTTAAAATAAATACGTGTTTAAAATATGAATTCTGCCAAGAAGTTTTTACAGAAAATGATATAAATCGCGCTCTTGAAAACCACTCTAACATGAAATCCCGGTTTCATGTTAGAGTGGTTTATGAGTTATTTAAAATCAAGATGTATAAGAGTTAAAATTGGAGAAAAACTAAACGCAAAACATATTAGACAAGGAGTACCCCAAGGCTCAGTTTTAGGTCCTATATTATTCCTGATTTATATTAACTCGTTACTTAAGCTAGAATTTAAAAGTAATCTGACTAGTTTTGCAGATGATCTAGGCTGCATATACGAATCAAATAACCTTCTGAACCTAATATGTGACACTAACTACGACTTGAATTTATTGCATAACTGGTTCTCACAGCATAAATTAATAATAAGTAGTAAAACAAAAATTATGTTTTTTAACTTATCATATCAAAAAAATTATGAAGTGCAAGTGAGATACCATGCACCAGAGTGCAACAAATTTAAATTAAAACAAGTAAATGTAACAGTAAGTCGATGCAACCGACTTATTAATACCCTCCACCTGAATAATTCGAATTAAATTAAATATCCATAAGTTTTCTTGTCAGCTACTTGAACATCTTCCCTTTTCTGTCTTATTCAACTCGAATTTCAGGAACGTAAAAGAGGCATTTTCTTGGGATATGCTTGACACCTTTGTAAAAAATTTTAAGTTTCTATCTTTATTAATTTAACGAACGAAAAGTTATCAGTAGCATGATTCCAATGAAGACCGAGCGTTTTTATAGTTTCGTCCTCCTTTATATCGAGTGGTATTGTTACTTCCCGATCAGCTTTTGGTACTGCTTCTAGGATTTTTTGGTTATTCGTCGACCATTTTCGAAGCGAAAACCCGCTGATTTCATGAGCGGTATTAGTTGTTTTTGTACTTCCAACGCTAATTCGATTGTTTCTGCTCCGGAAATTAAATCGTCGACATAAAATGAATTTATCGATAGTTCTTTTGTTCATCTATGGGCAACTGTTTTAGTACCCTTGTGACTAAATATGGGGCTGATTTAGTTCCAAATGTTACGGTTTTAAATTTAAAATCTGTTATAGGAACATTTGTGGATCTTTGCCAAACAATTCTTTGGTAATCTGATTCCTGCGGTGATACTTTAATTTGCCTGCACTTTTTCTCTAAATCTGCACAAAATGCTACCTTACACAATCTCCATTTTAGGATAAGAATAGCAAGATCATCCTGAATCACTGGACCTTTCATCATTTTACCATTTAACGATAAACCACTATCTGTTGGTCTTGATACATCGAAAACAACTCTCAATTTGGTTGTTGTACTGGACTCCTTGATAACACCATGATGAGGTAAATAACTATATTCACGTGGTTTTAAGAACACATGATTTTCGTCTATGTAGTTGGTTATTTCCATCTGGTTCAATTCCATATATTCGTTAATACATTTAGTATATTCATCTTTGAACCTTGGATTTTTTAAGAATTGCTTTTTCAGTGAATAAAACATATTCACTGCAATTTTTCTGGATGGTCCTAGAGACAATTTTTCATCCTTGTGAAGGGTATTTGCACTTCATATCTTTCATTTGCCAAATATTATATGGCTAAAGACAACTGCACCTAAGGGTAAATCGATTGGCCTACGATTGTTAAACTCCGTGTCCACTAATTGCAGACCAATAATATTATTAATTATTAAATAATAATTATAATATTATTATTTCATTATAGTTCCATTTATAATTTTTCATGGATGTACTTGGTAGAGTTTGCGTTAATTTGGGCATTATTAATTCTTCGACTTGAATCTCTTCGGAACTTTTGATTGGCCTGATTTTGAAAACTGCCCGTTTGTTAATCTTATGTAAATTATTTTGTCCTATACCTTGCACAGTTACACTGACAGCTTGTTTGTGTATACGCGAGCCTTGTCCCATTTTCTGAGTTAAGAATGACGCTTACCAAGGGTCTATCAAGACCCGTACAATTGATTCCTCACCCGATGGACCAACAATTCTTACTAATGCTATTGCTAGTAATATCTGATTGCAGGAGCTTTTATTGGTGATATTTGATCCTATAAAATTACTCAGCGTCACATGTTGAGATGTAGTGGAATTGTTGTTATTACTGGAGAATCTTGCCTATGTGGGAACTTCTGAGGCTGACCCGTTCGCTGTTAGATGTAGCAGAGTATGGTGCAATTTTTTGCGGTGATGGCACCTATGAATGCTGCGACATCTTTGAGACATATTTTCATGAGATAGGAAGTTCCAACATAATCCTTTGTGCTTCACTTTTGAGAAGAAGTTGTTAATCATCGTCTTAGTTTTCTTTGCACGCTTATTTGAGATCGGCTTTATATTTTTTCATTAATTTTATTTTGGCTAAAAGTAGAGTGTTCTTTTTTAAAGTTAAATTATATTTTATATTTTTCACAACTGTTGCAGGCCTAATTTTACAGAGGGTATAGCGTCGGATTGCAATTTATTCTTTCCTACATATAAATGAATGTGGCAAGTTTGAATACTGTCTTCATTAAAGTAAATGTTACAAAAATAAGGTTACTTAACTTACCTATATCGCCTGGATTAAAGTGGTTATTACAAATAAACACTTTTTTTCCCCAACTACGAGCTCGGAATTTGAAATACCACAATTTTCGCGCCAAATTTGACCAATTATGGAATCTTGTGGAGGAAATTTAAAAAGTCTGAGTCATATGTTATCTCGTTTAGATTTTGTGCAATCAGAAATGGAACATTTTATTCCTGATTTGTAGAAATTTTGGGGTTTTTTAATATTAATCTTATTTTCAGAATTCATTTTAATTTATTTTAATTCAATAACTAAATCTGAAATGTTCACGCTACACGCTTTTCTCAAACTTTACTCATAACTTCAAAACATTTACAATTTTTGCATTCACAAATGCATTCCCAAAATTTTTCAAATAACGCATTTCTATTCATTCTTTCATGTATGTATGTATTTATTTTACAGTGTCTTGTCAAGTCAAATAATAAAAAATTTAATAAAGAAAAACAAAACAAAATCGTTCACTATTGCTAAATCAATTTTTATGGATTCCAATTCTAATTTCTACTTCTGAAAGAATTCTATTATAATCAAAATCAATACGAATACAATATTATACATACATACATATCTATACGAATTTGTATTATACATACATACATATCTCTACAGAATAATGTTCTTTGTATTGTATCACTAACCAGTAACCAATAATAAAAAAAAATAAAATAATAAATTTTAAAGAGAATAAGTGAATACTCTTTTATTTTATTTTTTCCCTCGACCATATGCATCATAGATGTTTTGTTGATACTTCTTACAATTATATGTTCTTTGATAATACATTACACAAATTAACATCATGAATCTTTTTTTTTATCTGTTAAGAAAATATAAAAAAAAACATTACATTGATTAAAATTTGAAGAAATTGAAAATGACTTGAAATAATATTATTTTGTTTATTTTTTAAGTTGGCTAAGCTGTTTTAATAATTTATTTTAATTTTTGACATAATCTTATTTTGACAGTGCATAATGAAACAAAAAACAAGTAAATGTAACAGTAAGTCGATGCAACCGACTTATTAATACCCTACACCTGAATAATTCAAATTGAATTAAAAATCCATAGTTTTTTTTGGCAGCTGCTTGAACTTTTTCCCTTTTCTGTCTTATTCAACTCGAATTTCAGGAACGTAAAAGAAGCATCCTCGTGGGATATGCTTGAAACATTTGTAAAAAATTTTAAGTTTCTATCTTTATTATTTTCGAGGATTGTTAGTCCTTGAGAGGTGTGTGTCAGATACCCGAATTGCCACTCCAATTCATCGAATCCATCTCAGGAACATAAAGAAAACATGCCAGAACACCATTGTACTAAATTTAAAAGTTCTACTTTTGTTGGTTTTGGAGATCTGCTCGTTGCTCTTGTGCTCGTCCGGAAGCTTCCAAGATTTGAACCCAAGGACCAAACCCTCACAAATTTCAGAACAACAACATGAAGGAACACCATTCTGCCTAATTTAAAGGTTATATCTTTGTTGCTTTTGGAGATAATATCATTTGTTCTGAGGCTCGTTCGGAAGCTTCCAAAATCCGAACCCATGGACCAAATCCTCTCAAATTTCAGAGACCTAAATCAAACATGAAAGAACACAATTCGGCCGAATTTAAAGGTTATATCTTTGTTGTTTTTGAAGCTTATCTCATTTACTCTGGGGCTCGTTCGAAAGCTTCGAAAATCCAAACCCATGGACCATATCCTCTTACTTTTCAGAGACATAAATAAAACGGGAAGGAACATTACTGTAAAAAATTTAAAGGTTCTATCTTTGTTGGTTTTGGAGATAATCTAGTTTGCTCTGGGGCTCGTACGGAAGCTTCCAAAATACGAAACCATGGTTCAAATTCTTTCAAATGTCAGTTTCCAATTTTATAGAAAAGGAAACATAACAGCACACTCTTGTACTAAAAATAAAGGTTTTATCTTTGTTGGTTGTGCAGATATACTCGTTTGCTCTGGTGCTCTTTCGGAAGCTTCCAAGATAAGAACCCATGAACCAAATCCTCTCAAATTTCAGAGTTTTAAATAAAAATGAAAGAACACCACTCTGCCAAATTTAAAGGTTATATCTTAGTTGGTTTTGGAGATAATCTCATTTCCTCTGGTGCTCGTTCGGAAGCTTCCAAAATCCAAATCCATGGACCAAATCCTCCTAAATTTCAGAGACATAAATCGAACGGGAAGGAACATCATTGTAAAAAATTTGAAGGTTCTATCTTTGTTGGTTTTGGAGATAATATGGTTTGCTCTGGGGCTCGTTCGGAAGCTTCCAATATACGAATCCATGGTTCAAATTCTTTCAAATGTCAGTTTCCAATTTTATAGAAAAGGAAACATAACAGCACACTCTTGTACTAAAAACAAAGGTTCTATCTTTGTTGGTTGTGGAGATATACTAGTTTGTTCTGGGGCTCGTTCGGAAACTGCCAAGATCCGAACCCATGAACCAAATTCTCTCAAATTTCAGAGACTTAAATAAAACCTGAAAGAACACCACTCTGCCAAATTTAAAGGTTATATCTTAGTTGATTTTGGAGATAATCTCATTTGCTCTGGGGCTCGTTCAGAAGCTTCCAAAATCCAAACCCATGGACCATATCCTCTTAAATTTCAGAGACCTAAATCAAACGGGAAGGAACATCATTGTAAAAAATTTAAAGGTTCTATCTTTGTCGGTTTTTTAGATAATCTCGTTTGCTCTGGGGCTCGTTCGGAAGCTTCCAAAATCCAAACCCATTAACCAAATCCTCTTATATTTCAGAGACATCAATAGAACGGGAAAGAACATCATTGTAAAAAATTTAAAGGTTCTATATTTGTTGGTTTTGAAGATAATCTCGTTTGCTCTGAGGCTCGTTCGGAAGCTTCCAATATACGAATCCATGGTTCAAATTCTTTCAAATGTCAGTTTCCAATTTTATAGAAAAGGAAACATAACAGAACACTATTGTACTAAAAATAAAGGTTCTATCTTTGTGGGTTGTGGAGATATTCTCGTTTGCTCTGGGGCTCCTTCGGAAGCTTCAAAGTTCTGAACCGATAAAGCAAATCTTCTCAAATTTCAGAGACTTCAATAAAACATGAAACAACAACACCCTGCCAAATTTAAAGGTTATACCTTAGTTAGTTTTGGAGATAATCGCATTTGCTCTGGTGCTCGTTCGGAAGCTTCCAAAATCCAAACCCATGGACCAAATTCTCTTAAATAATAGGGACATAAATCCAACGGGAAGAAACATCATTCTACAAAATTTAAAGGTTCTATCTTTGTTGATTTTGGAGATAACCCATGAATAACATCCTCTTAAATTTGAGAGACATAAATCGAACGGGAAGGAACATCATTGTACAAAATTTAAAGATTCTATCTATGTTGGTTTTGGAGATAATCTCGTTTGCTCTGGTGCTCGTTCAGAAGCTTCCAAAATACGAATCCATGGTTCAAATTCTTTCAGATGAAAGTTTCCAATATTATAGAAAAGGAAACATAACAGCACACCATTGTACTAAAAATAAAGGTGCTATCTTTGTTGGTTGTGGAGATATATTCGTTTGCTCTGGTGCTCGTTCGGAAGCTTCCAAGATAAGAATCCAGGAACCAAATCCTCTCAAATTTCAGAGACTTAAATAAAACATGAAAGAACACCATTCTCCCAAATTTAAAGGTTCTATCTTTGTTGTTTTTGGAGATAATCTCCTTTGCGCTGGGGCTCGTTCGGAAGCTTCCAAAATCCAAACTCATGGACCACATCCTCTTAAATTTCACAGACATAAATCAAACAGGAAGGAATATCATTGTACAAAATTTAAAGGTTCTATGTTTGTTGATTTTGGAGATAATCTCGTTTGCTCTGGTGCTCGTTTGGAAGCTCCCAAAATCCAAACCCATAGACCAAATCCGCTTAAATTTCAGACACATAAATCAAACGGGAAGGAACATCATTGTAGAAAATTTAAGGGTTCTATCTTTGTTGATTTTGGAGATAATCTCGTTTGCTCCGGTGACCGTTCGGATGCTTCCAAAATCCAAACCCATAGACCAAATCCGCTTAAATTTCAGACACATAAATCGAATGGGAAGGAACATCATTGTACAAAATTTAAAGCTTACGTCTTAGTTGGTTTTGGAGATAATCTCGTTTGCTCTGGAGCCCGTTCGGAAGCTTCCAATATACGAATCCATGGTTCAAATTCTTCCAAATGTCAGTTTCCAATTTTATAGAAAAGAAAACATAACAGCACACTCTTGTACTAAAAATAAAGGTTCTATCTTTGTTGTTTGTGGAGATATACTCGTTTTCTCTGGGGCTCGTTCGGAAGCTTCCAAGATAAGAACCCATGGACCAAATCCTTTCAAATTTCATAGACTTAAATGAAACATGAAAAAACACCACTCTGCCAAATTTAAAAGTTATATCTTGGTTGGTTTTGGAGATGATCTCATTTGCTCCGGTGCTCATTCGAAAGCTTCCAAAATCGAAACCCATGGACCAAATCCTCTCTAATTTCATTGACCTAAATCAAACATGAAAGAACACCATTCTGCCAAATTTAAAAGTTATATCTTAGTTGGTTTTGGAGATAATCTTATTTGCTGTGGTGCTCGTTGGGAAGCTTCCAAAATCCAAACCCATGGACCAAATCCTCTTAAATTTCAGAGACATAAATCAAACGGGAAAGAACATCATTGTACAAAATTTAAAGGTCCTATCTTTGTTGATTTTGGTGATAATCTCGTTTGCTCTGGGGCTCGTTCGGAAGCTTCCAAAATCCAAATCCATGGACCATATCCTCGTACATTTCAGAGACATAAATCAAACGGGAAGGAACATCATTGTAAAACATCTAAAGGTTCTATCTTTGTTGGTTTTGGAGATAATCTCGTTTGCTCTGGGGCTCGTTCGGAATTTTACCACACAAATGTCTACTCATCAGCATTTAAGCTGGACTGAGCTTAACCCCGTGATTGGAGAATTTCTATAGATTAAAAGTCCGCTGAATATATCTTTTCTTTCTTCGTGACATTTTTTCATTAATAACTTTGCTATACCCACACCCTTTTCCGACAGACATTCATTCCATTCATTACAAAATTTTTTAAACCCAAATGAGTTAAACGGCATATTGTCTGCTATTATCGTCTGAGGGATCCCATGGCACGCAAATATGGGTTTTAACAATTTGATAATCTCACTAGCTGTTTTATTTTTCATTTCTGCGAGTTCGAGCCACTTGGAAAAATAGTCAATATGTTTTTTATCTTTCATTGCAACAAAATCTTTCGTTTTCTGTGGATCAATTTTAATCCTTCTTTTGAAATTGAATAACCTAAATATTTAACTTCTTTTTGGCAATATTGTAATTTATTTGCATTAAACTTAATTTCTTTTGCACCGTTAATTACTTTTTTCAAGTTTCTATCATGATCCTCTTTAGATTTTCCATACACCATTATATCGTCGAAATAAATAAGAACAGGTAAATCATTAAAATATTTAGAATTTAATTTCTGAAAAATTTCGGGAGCGGAACTAAATCCGAAAGGTAGTCTGCAGAATTTATAAACTCCAAAAGGAGTAGTAAATGAACAAAGGTTAGAACTTTTATCACTAAGTCGCACTTGCCAAAATCTGTCTTTTAGGTCTAAAGCTGTAAAATATTCCATTTCTTCTAATCTTGTTACTAAATCTTCTAAAACAGGTATTTGAAATGGCTCTTTTATAACATTTACGTTTAATTCTTTTGGATCGAGGCACAATCTTACACTTTTATCTGGTTTTTCTACAATAACTAAATTATGAACCCATTCAGTTGGCGAATCTACTTTTTGAATAACTCCTACTTTTTCCATATTATCTAATTTTTGTTTTACTTTTTGTTTTAAGCTTAACGCAATTCTACGGGGTGACTTCACAATGGGAATAGCGTTACTTTTTATTTTGATTTCGTATTTTTCCGGAAAACACCCTAATCCTTCAAACACTTCGCGGTTAGTCTTAATGAAACTTATCTTTTCTTTTTCAAAATTATTTACTTCTGTCGAGTCAACTAATTTTACTAAATTTAATTTTTTACATGCACAAAGTGCTAGTAGTGGAACTAATCTTCTATTTTTCGAATTTACTATTAAAAAATTTAATTTATAATTCATATTATTATAACTTACATTTAAATCGTAGATCCCAATATATTTAGTACAAATCCTCCGTGTGATTCCACTTTATAATTTATTGTTTTTAATTTATTTGCAACACCCAGTTTTGAATACGCCTGATATGTAGTGTTCATTGATAACCTCTGACCCCGTGTCTATTTTGAAATCTACAAATGCATTAAAAATTTTAATTTTTGCATACCAATTTAATTTATGGTTTTATGGTTTAAACTGTATGGTTTTTAAACTGTTAATATTATTATTATTTAAATTAACTGTATCTATTACTATATTACTAAGACTGGAATTTTCATCATCACTATTACTGTTTTCTATTTGCAGGTTATGTGCAGCACGTGTACTTCTTTTACACAGTGAGGCAAAATGGTTTTTTAATCCACACTTGTTGCACGTTTTTCCAAATGCAGGACATTTACTTATTATGTGATTGTAACTGCACTTACCGCAATTAGTAACTTTTCGGTTAGTTAATTTTAGATTAACTTTTTGAATTTGATGAATTTCATTTCATTCATCATTCATGTTTGCTCTGGGGCTCGTTCGGAAGCTTCCAAAATCCAAACCCTTGGACCATATCCTCTTAAATTTCAGAGACATAAATCAAACGGGAAGGAACATCATTGTAAAAAATCTAAAGGTTCTATCTTTGTTGGTTTCGGAGATAATCTCGTTTGCTCTGGGGCTCGTTCGGAAGCTTCCAAAATACGAATCCATGGTTCAAATTCTTTCAAATATTAGTTTCCAATTTTATAGAAAAAGAAACATAACAGCACACTCTTGTACTAAAAATAAAGGTTCTATCTTTATTGGTTGTGGAGATATACTCGTTTGCTCCGGCGCTCGTTCGGTAGCTTCCAGGATAAGAACCCATGAACCAAATCCTCTCAAATTTCAGAGACTTAAATAAAACATGAAAGAACACCACTCTGCCAAATTTAAAGGTTATATCTTAGTTGGTTTTGGAGATAATCTCATTTGCTCTGGTGCTCGTTCGGAAGCTTCCAAAATCCAAACCCATGGACCAAATCCTCTCAAATTTCAGAGACCTAAATCAAACATGAAAGAACACCAATCTGCCAAATTTAAAGGTTATATCTTAGTTGGTTTTGGAGATAATCTCATTTGCTCTGGTGCTCGTTCGGAAGCTTCCAAAATCCAAACCCATGGACCATATCCTCTTAAATTTCAGAGACATAAATCAAACGGGAAGGAACATCATTGTAAAAAATTTAAAGTTTCTATCTTTGTTGGTTGTGGAGATATACTCGTTTGCTCAGGGGTTCGTTCGGAAGCTTCCAAGATAAGAACCCACGAACCAAATCCTCTCAAATTTCAGAAACTTAAATAAAACATGAAAGAACACCACGCTGCCAAATTTAAAGGTTATATCTTAGTTGGTTTTGGAGATAATCTCATTTGCTATGGTGCTCGTTCAGAAGCTTCCAAAATCCAAACCCATGGACCATATCCTCTTACAAACGGGAAGGAACATCATTGTAAAAAATTTAAAGGTTTTATCTTTGTTCGTTTTGCAGATAATCTCGTTTGCCCTGGGGCTCGTTCGGAAGCTTCCAATGTACGAATCCATGGTTCAAATTCTTTCAAATATCAGTTTCCAATTTTATAGAAAAGGAAACGTAACAGCACACTCTTGTACTAAAAATAAAGGTTCTATCTTTGTTGGTTGTGGAGATATACTCGTTTGCTCAGGGGTTCGTTCGGAAGCTTCCAAAATAAGAACCCATGAACCAAATTCTCTCAAATTTCAGAGACTTAAATAAAACATGAAAGAACACCACGCTGCCAAATTTAAAGGTTATATCTTAGTTGGTTTTGGAGATAATCTCATTTGCTCTGGTGCTCGTTCGGAAGCTTCCAAAATCCAAACCCATGGACCAAATCTTCTTAAATTTCCGAGACATAAATCGAACGGGATGGAACATCATTGTACAAAATTTAAAGGTCCTATCTTGGTTGATTTTGGAGATAATCTCGTTTGCTCTGGGGCTCGTTCGGAAGCTTCCAAAATCCGAACCCATGGACCAAATCCTCTTAAATTTTAGAGACTTAAATAAAACATGAAAAAACACCACTAATTTTGTTTGCTCCGGAATCATTCGGAAGCTTCCAGAATCCGAACCCATAGACCGATTTTGCCCAGATTCGAACTTAGCCTTCCTTTTGTAATTAGTAACCTACTATATAAATTTCATCAAGATAGCTTTATTAGTTTTTGAGTTATCGTGCGAACGGACGGACGGACATCGTTAAATCGACTCAGGGGGTGATCCTGATTCAGAATATATATACTTGTCCATTATTAACTCGCTTCCTTTTGGTGGTTACAAACACCATATCAAAGTTAATATATCCTATACTTTAGGTGTAGGGTATAACAAAGATATTGTACGTGTATTGAAAGTTGTTTGTTTAATAGTTCGATCATATGTAGTAAAAATTGTTTTGATATAGAAATTGTAGAACAGACAAAATATTTGGGCGTTATCATTCATAGTAAAATTAATTGGTCCTTACATACTGAAACTTTAAAACAATATTTTCGTAATAGTTTACGCAAGTTTTACTATTTACAAAATGTGTGTTCTTCGAAAGTAATAAACATTTTTTATTATGGTATTTTTCACTCTAAGCTTCAGTATGGAATTACTTGCTGGGGTGGAACTGTTGTATTTTATTTTATACCTCTTTATTTCTTGTTTATCTAAATACTACTGATCATCAGATCTCTTATAATTTAACATTACATACATAATTATATTTTAATGTTAGAACATATGTTATTCATTATTAGTACTATATACATGTGTTTACAAACAGTGCACTTACCATTTTATGAAGTATGTTAACTTAACCATAATATCAAATATATAACATCTTCCTTTTTCTAACAGAATTCATTTGTTAATTATTTATTCATTTATACATTTTAAATTTCATTTGTTAATTCATGTATACATGTTTTTTTTTTTTTTATAAATATAGGTGTTTAATAATATAAAATTTCCATTAAGAATTAAATAAAAAAATATGTTTAACTAAAGTAAAATAACTACAATAAATAAATATTAATTAATATACAATTCAAAAAAATACCAACAACAATATGATAAGTAATTATTAATTTTTTTTTTGTATTTTATTTTATAATGCTAATCTTTCCGGTTTTTTAATGACTCGGCCAAATCTAGTTTGATACGGTTGCTGATTGTTGTTGTTATTTTCACCATTATCATAGGTATTTTTATCAAATTGATTACATTCACTTGACAAATTATTACAATAATTTTTATCAGATCGATTACATTCACTTAACACATTTTTGGGTACATTTGTTGTTTTAATTGGCTCAAAGTTTTCTTCTATATCAGGTGATCTCAATTCTGGTTTGAATAATGATCTTCTAAGATGAATGGAATTTCTTCGGAGTATTTGGTTGTATTCGTTTTGAATATGATACAATCTAGGACTTTGTGCATTTCCTATTATAGTAGCTGGTTTCCAGATTTTATCTACTAATAAGTGATATTTTCTTTATCTTATATTTATCTTCTATTATATTTATTCTTCTATATTTATCTAATAAGTGATATTTTCACCTTTAACAAATTTGGTTTTTTTACTGTTCTTTATGTGCTTGTTATGATAAAACTTATATTTGGCTTGATTTTCTTTTAATTCCTAATAATACATCTAATTTAACTCGAATTTTACCACGCAAATGTCTACTCATTAACATTTGAGCTGGACTGAAACTTAACCCCGTGATTGGAGAATTTCTATAGACTAAAAATCCGCTGAATATATCTTTTCTTTCTTCGTGACATTTTTTCATTAATAACTTTGCTATACCCACACCCTTTTCCGACAGACATTCATTCCATTCATTACAAAATTTTTTAAACCCAAATGAGTTAAACGGCATATTGTCTGCTATTATCGTCTGAGGGATCCCATGTCACGCAAATATGGGTTTTAACAATTTGATAATCTCACTAGCTGTTTTATTTTTCATTTCTGCGATTCCGAGCCACTTGGAAAAATAATCAATATGTTTTTTATCTTTCATTGCAACAAAATCTTTCGTTTTCTGTGGATCAATTTTTAATCCTTCTTTTGAAATTAAATAACCTAAATATTTAACTTCTTTTTGGCAATATTGTAATTTATTTGCATTAAACTTAATTTCTTTTGCACCGTTAATTACTTTTTTCAAGTTTCTATCATGATACTCTTTAGATTTTCCATACACCATTATATCGTCGAAATAAATAAGAACAGGTAAATCATTAAAATATTTAGAATTTAATTTCTGAAAAATTTCGGGAGCGGAACTAAATTCGAAAGGTAGTCTGCAGAATTTATAAACTCCAAAAGGAGTAGTAAATGAACAAAGGTTAGAACTTTTATCACTAAGTCGCACTTGGCAAAATCCGTCTTTTAGGTCTAAAGCTGTAAAATATTCCATTTCTTCTAATCTTGTTACTAAATCTTCTAAAACAGGTATTTGAAATGGCTCTTTTATAACATTTACGTTTAATTCTTTTGGATCGAGGCACAATCTTACACTTTTATCTGGTTTTTCTACAATAACTAAACTATGAACCCAATCCGTTTGGCGAATCTACTTTTTGAATAACTCCTACTTTTTCCATATTATCTAATTTTTGTTTTACTTTTTGTTTTAAGCTTAACGCAATTCTACGGGGTGACTTCACAATGGGAATAGCGTTACTTTTTATTTTGATTTCGTATTTTTCCGGAAAACACCCTAATCCTTTAAACACTTCGCGGTTAGCCTTAATGAAACTTATCTTTTCTTTTTCAAAATTATTTACTTCTGTTGAGTCAACTAATTTTAGTAAATTTAATTTTTTACATGCACAAAGCCCTAGTAGTGGAACTAATCTTCTATTTTTCGAATTTACTATTAAAAAATTTAATTTATAATTCATATTATTATAACTTACATTTAAATCGTAGATCCCAATATATCTAGTACAAATCCTCCGTGCGATTCCTCTTTATTATTTATCGTTTTTAATTTATTTGCAACACCCTCTGACCCCGTGTCTATTTTTAAATCTACAAATTCATTAAAAATTTTAATTTTTGCATACCAATTTAATTTATGGTTTTATGGTTTAAACTGTATGGTTTTTAAACTGTTAATTTTATTATCATTTAAATTAACTGTATCTATTACTATATTACTAAGACTGGAATTTTCATCATCACTATTACTGTTTTCTATTTGCAGGTTATGTGCAGCACGTGTACTTCTTTTACACAGTGAGGCAAAATGGTTTTTTAATCCACACTTGTTGCACGTTTTTCCAAATGCAGCACATTTACTTATTATGTGATTGTAACTGCACTTACCGCAATTAGCAACTTTTCGGTTAGTTAATTTTAGATTAACTTTTTGAATTTGATGAATTTCATTGGTTTTTCGTAAGTTTTGTGCTTGTTGTTTTGTTATCTCTGATACACGACATATTTCAATAACCTTTTTTAAATTTAATTCTTCCATCCTTAGAAGTTTTTCCTGAGTATCTTTGTCATTTATACCGAACACAATTCTATCTTTTATCATCTGATCCGTTATTGGCTCGGTTACATTTGTAAAATCACATTTCTGAACTAATTTTGTTAATTCCGTAAATTTTCAAAAGATTCACCTCCTAACTGGTTTCTTGAGTGAAACACAAATCTGTCGTATATAGTATATTTTTTTGGGTCACAATATTCATCAAATTTTGTTAAAACCAGATCAAATTTCTTTTGTTGCTCTTCTGATAATATAAAAGAATCGAATATTTGAATTCCTTTTTCGCCTAGTAAATTAAGCAAAATTACAACTTTCCTTTCATCCTTCATATTTCCTGTTTCGTCACGTGCTATAATGTATATTTGGAACGCTTTCTTGAATTTGTTCCATTCTGCGGCAATACTTCTCTCAAAATTAATGGGACCTGGAGCTCTCATTGATTCCATTTTTTATTTTATTTTAGTTTTTTAGATTTTTATTTATAAAATAAAATTTAATATTTGTAATATTAATTAACTATAACAATTTTTTACTATTATTATAATAAATTAGTAATAATTTTTTTTTTTTTTAATTCGACTGCGCCATGTTGTATTTTATTTTATCTCCTCTTTATTTCTTGTTCATCTAAATACTACTGATCATCAGATCTCTTATAATTTAACATTAAATACATAATTATATTTTAATGTTAGAACATATGTTATTCATTATTAGTATTATATACATGTTCTTGCATACAGTGCACTTACCATTTTATGAAGTATGTTAACTTAACAATAATATCAAATACATAACAGGAACTAAGTGGAATAAGATACAACCATTGCTTGTTTTACAAAAACAAGTCCTAAGAAGAATTTTTAAAAAACATCGCTTATATCATACATCCCCACTATTTAAAGAAGCTAATATTTTGCCTGTACACCATCTGTATTGCTATAAAGTGTTGAAAATGTTTTATATTAGATCGGGTTCTTTGAATAGTATGTAATTGAATATTTACATGAATTAAAGTTATGAATTTGAATATTTATGGATTGCGTATAAATAATATGTTCCTTGTATCTGTTTCAAATTTTCGTCCACTTTTTTCCGTAGCTTTTATAGCGGTGTTGCTTGTCGTCTGTTTAAGGTTACGCTTTCACATTAGAAAACTGAGAGCTTTTAATCTTTTTAGAAAAAAACTTGGTCAATGGCTTTTAGATAAAGATATCAGTGAAATTGAAGATTTGTTTAATATAATGATTTGAGTATTAATTAACAGCTATAAATAATTATTATAACACATTAAGTATTTGATGCACTTTTAATGCTACAATTTTAATTTTCCTTTTTTTTAATTTTTTGTTTTGTATTTACCTCTCGATTTTGAATTTTAAAAATATTTTTTGTTCATGTTTTTCTTAAATATTGCATTTTGAATTTTTGTATTTTAATCATTTTTTAATATCATTTTAGATTGTTTTCATTTTAATAATTTTGGATTTAGTTTTTTTCTCTTTTGTAACTACATTATAATTTTTCATTTTGATAAGCAGATTTTTCTTGTATTTATTTTTTTTTTCTTTTCTTCTTTATATTTATATAAAATATTTTGTTATTTCTTTTGTTGAATTACTTTTTGAATTATTTTTAATTGTATTACCCCACTTAATACTTAATATTGAATTATATAGAGTTAAGTACATATATGGCATTTAGCACTATTTTTTAAGAAATATAAAATGTCATATTAAAAAATTTTTTAATAAAAAAAAAATATATATATATACTATTTCTATATACTATTTAAAATTTTACCTAAACTAAATTACGATAAATGCAATTGTTCATTAAACGAGGAAGAATACAGTTGCCTTTGTCAACTCTTAGATACCCGTACGAACCGTTAGTATGTTCACAGCCTGTCACTCTGCTCACAATATTATTTTTTTAATATTTTAGTATTTTAAAATAATTTGGGTGAATTTTATAATTTCTAGAACTATGGGTTGTACATATATTCAAACTATATGTTTATATGTACATTCTTCAAAAGCAGATTCTAACCTTTCACATAACGATTATCAATCCAAAACTTTTTCAAATACTCTATAGTACCATTTAATACTAAGCGGTAAATGTATATTAAATTTACTTAGTACAAAATAGTAAATATAATTTTAAATATTATATTATACTAGCAGAGTACCCGGCGTTGCCCGGAGTATTTTATTGGCTTTATGAAATAAAAATTATTAACTTTTGTTTCTGCGTTAATATAATTTAATTAATGTAGTTAACTTATTACTATGCATTTACAGATGCTGGTAGTTTATATTATATTTTTTATTAAATTTCGTTAAATTGAATAAACAGAGTCAAGAATTAGAGACAATTCTTCTACAAAAATTTTTTAAAGGAATCAATAATCTATTGAGTACACAATTACGGCGAAGTGAATCTCCACAATATATTCGTTAATACCGAAACATAAAATTGCATTTCAATTATAAAAGACCATAATGTAATCAATTTTTTTTTGTAAGTAATGTCACTTCATGTTTTGGAGAATTATCCTTTTAACCACATTTTGAAAAATTTGTTATTAAGTTCGCTCTGTCCCTCCGTCTGTTAAAACATATATACTGTTTAATAAAGAGCAATAAAATATTAACTGTGCATAGGTCTCTTAAAAGAGTAATGTTGTAGAACAACTTTTTTATGTACCCTCATCGTTGGAGAACCTACAGCACCGACAGCTCTTCAAATTTTGAAAAAACTTCTTTTTAAATGCGTACATTTCAGGTTCTGTTTAACATATTTTCAATATAAAAAATACATGATTGTTTTTTACCTTTATAAATCAACCAGAATTTCTTTACGTTTAGTTTTTCTAATTATGTTTCCAAATTGATTGGCTAAAAATATGTGTAAAAATTGTATATGGATAAGAATGTAAGGTTTTCTGTTCTTTAAATATGTATGTACTCATTTTTGATTAAATGATGTACAGAAATGTGAATATGTTTTCTAATTTAATTGATTAAGTTTATAGTATTTTTAAATATACGGATATTATATATACTATATGTACATATCTCAATGATATTTTATTGGAAACATGTTATACACATGCATCTTATATAGGTAGATCACATATAAAGACCACATGTAAGTAATGCATTTCTGAATGATGGCATGATGATTGTCTAATGTAGGAGATTGTTTCTGTTTTTTAACAACGGCCGAAAATTTTATGTTGTTAAGACTTAAACACAATATTCTTAAGATACTTAATAAGGTTAGTTTAATTACTGTTCTATATTAGAAATTTGCATTGAAAGGTTTTTATGGAATATTAGAAACATATAGATAAAAGTAAAGAGTGTTGAAAATATCTTTTTAATAATAATAACAATACACAAAATTAGGCAAAATATTATTAATAAGTGCTCGTGCGGAAATGGGTTAACAAACGTTAACAAACATTTTATCACAGGCTTAATTTAGAACCATAAATTCATCCTGCCAAATTAGACAGAAATTAGAAACAAAAATTTTTTTTACAGTCGATCGTGTCGAAATGTGTTAATGTATCACAACAAAATTTATTGAATGAGTTTGTGTGCCAAAGTGCAATACTTGTGCAAATTTTCAATTGGTCAAATCGTTTAAGCACAACAACAAAGAATGAGAATTTCATGGCCTGAAGTCTGATGGGTTAATGTATCGTAACCAAATCAACTCAGAAAGCTTTTGTTATAAAGACCTACACTTTTGTAAATTTTCAACTCAATTGGTAAAACCGTTCAAGTGCGACAGCAAAGAAATTGAAAAATGTTATTGAGTCCTGGTGCCGAAACGGATTAATGGATCGTAACCAAATCAACTCAGTGAGCTCCTTTGGTAAAGAGCTACACTTTTGTAAATTTTCAATTCAATTGGCAAAACCGTTTAAGCGCGACAACAAAGAAATTGAAAAACTTCATTGAGCCCTGGTGCCGAAACGGGTTAATGGATCGTAACCAAATCTCTTCAATGAGCTCCTGTTGTAAAGAGTTGCACTTTGATAAATTTTTAACTCAATTGGTCAAACAGTTTAAGTGCGACAACTAAGTAAATTACAAAACTTCACTGACCTCTGGTGCCGAAACGGGTTAATGGATCATAACCAAATAAACTCAATGAGCTCCTGTGATAAAGAGCTGCACTATTGTAAATTTTCAACTCAATTGGTCAAACCGTTTAAGCAGGACAACAGAAAAATTTAATGAACTTCGTTCGGGTCTCCTGCCCAAACGGGTTACCGGATCTTCATAAAAATTTGTCACAGGCTTTTTTTCAGACCATAAAACCACCATACAAAATTGGACATAAATCGGAAACAAAAAATTTTTTGGAAGCCCGCCGGGCCGAATCCGGGTAACATATTGAATCCAAATTTCTTCGGTACCCGTCCAATGATAAGAAGAATATTTGTCCAAATTTTCAACTCAATCGATCAAACCGTTTAGGAAGGACAACGAAAAAACGAAACGGCTTTAAATGACTCTCGGGCCGCAATGGGTTAATGAACCGAAACGCGATATAGCCTATAACACTTTCCGGGGTCGTAGGAACGTGCTTGCAAAATTTGGTTGTAATCGGACTGGTGGTTTTTACGTGAAAAGGGCACAAACAAACAAACAAACAAACAAACAGAATTTCTTCCTTATTTATTAGACTAGCAGAGTACCCGGCGTTGCCCGGAGTACTTTATTGGCTTTATGAAATAAAAATTATTAACTTTTGTTTCTGCGTTAATATAATTTAATTAATATAGTTACCTTATTACTATGCATTTACAGATTTATGGTAGTTTATATGCATTTATATTTGTATTTATGCATTTATGGTAGTTTAGATTCTATTTTTTATTAGATTTAGTTAAATTGAATAAACAGAGCCAAGAATTAGAGACAATTCTTCTACAAAAATTTTTTAAAGGAATCAATAATCTATTGAGTACACAATGACGGTGAAGTGAATTTCAATTATGACCATAATGTAGTACATTTGTTTTCGTAAGTAATGTCACTTCATGTTTTTGTGAATTATCCTTTTAAGCACATTTTGAAAAATTTGTTATTAGGTTCGCTCTGTCCCTCCGTCTGTTTTCCAAACTTATATATTCGTTAATATGCGTTAATACCGAAACATAAAATCGTATTTAAATTATAAAAGACCATAATGTAATCAATTTTTTTTTTGTAAGTAATGTCACTTCATGTTTTGGTGAATTATCAATTATTGGTGAATGAATATGAATTATTTAAGCACATTTTGAAAAATTTGTTATTTCAGTTCGCTCTGTTCCTTCGTCTGTTAAAACTCATATACTGTTTAATAAAGAGCAATAAAATATTAACTATGCATAGGTCTCTTAAAAGAGTAATGTTGTAGAACAACGTTTTTATATACCCTCACCGTTGGAGATCCCACAGCACCGATAGCTCTTCAAATTTTGAAAAAACTTCTTTTTAAATGCGTACATTTCAGGTTCTGTTTAACATATTTTCAATATAAAAAATACATGATTGTTTTTTACCTTTATAAATCAACCAGCATTTTTTTTTCGTTTAGTTTTTCTAATTATGTTTCCAAATTGATTGGCTAAAAATATGTGTAAAAATTGTTTATGGATAAGAATGTAAGGTTTTCTGTTCTTTAAATATGTATGTACTCATTTTTGATAAAATGATGTACAGAAATGTGAATATGTTTTGTAATTTAATTGATTAAGTTTGTAGTATTTTTAAATATACGGATATTATACATACTATATGTACATAATCATACAAATATCATTGAATTTTATGGGAAACATGTTATACACATGCATCTTATATAGGTAGACCATATGTAAAGACCACATTTAAGTATTGCATTTCTGAATGATGACATGATGATTGTCTAATGTAGGAGATTGTTTCTGTTTTTTAACATGAAAATGTTATGTTGTTAAGACTTAAAAACAGTATTCTTAAGATACTTAATAAGGTTACTTTAATTACTGTTCTGTATTAGAAATTTGCACTGAAAGGTTTTTATGGAATATTAGAAACAGTATAGATAAAAGTAAAGAGTGTTGGAAATATCTTTTTAATAATAATAACAATACACAAAATTAGGCAAAATATTATTAATAAGTGCTCGTGCGGAAATGGATTAATAAACGTTAACAAACATTTTGTAACAGGCTTTATTTAGAACCATAAATTCATCCTCCCAAATTAGACCGAACTTAGAAACAAAATTTTTTTTTGACAGTCTATCGTGTCGAAATGTGTTAATGTATCACAACAAAATTTATTGAATGAGTTTGTGTGCCAAAGTGCAATACTTGTGCAAATTTTCAATTGGTCAAATCGTTTAAGCACAACAACAAAAAATGAGACATTTCTTGGCCTGAAGCCTGATGGGTTAATGTATCGTAACCAAATCAACTCAGAAAGCTTTTGTTATAAAGACCTACACTTTTGTAAATTTTCAACTCAATTGGTAAAACCGTTTAAGTGCGACAACAAAGAAATTAAAAATTTTTATTGAGCCCTGGTGCCGAAACGGGTTAATGGATCGTAACCAAATCTCCTCAGTGAGCTCCTGTGGTAAAGAGCTACACTTTTGTAAATTTTCAAATCAATTGGCAAAACCGTTTAAGCGCGACAACAAAGAAATTGAAAAACTTCATTGAGTCCTGGTGCCGAAACGGGTTAATGGATCGTAACCAAATCAACTCAGTGAGCTCCTGCGGTAAAGAGCTACACTTTGATAAATTTTTAACTCAATTGGCCAAACAGTTTAAGTGCGACATCTAAGTAAATTACAAAACTTCACTGACCCCTGGTGCCGAAACGGGTTAATGGATCGAAACCAAATCAACTCAGTGAGCTCCTGTGGTAAAGAGCTACACTATTGTAAAATTTCAACTCAATTGGTCAAACCGTTTTAGCAGGACAACAGAAAAATTTAATGAACTTTCTTCGGCTCTCGTGCCCAAACGGGTTACCGGATCTTCATAAAAATTTGACACAGGCTTTTTTTCAGACCATAAAACCACCATACAAAATTGGACATAAATCGGAAACAAAAAATTTTTTGGAAGCCCGCCGGGCCGAATCCGGGTAACATATTGAATCCACATTTCTTAGGCACCCGTCCAATGCTGGGAAGAACATTTGTACAAATTTTCAACTCAATCGATTAAACCGTTTAGGCAGGACAACGAAAAAACGAAACGGCTTTAAATGGCTCTCGGGCCGCAATGGGTTAATGAACCGAAACGCGATATAGCCTATAACACTTTCCGGGGCCGTAAGAACGTTCCTGCAAAATTTGGTTGCAATCGGACTGGTGGTTTTTACGTGAAAAGGGCACAAACAAACAAACAAACAAACAGAATTTCTTCCTTATTTATTAGATTATATTTAAATACTAGCAGAGTACCCGGCGCTGCCCGGAGTATTTTATTGGCTTTATGAAATAAAAATTATTAACTTTTGTTTCTGCGTTAATATAATTTAATTAATATATTTAACTTATTACCATGCATTTACAAATGCTGGTAGTTTATATTCTATTTTTTATTAGATTTAGTTAAATTGAATAAACAGAGCCAAGAATTAGAGACAATTCTTCTACAAAAAATTTTTAAAGGAATCAATAATCTATTGAGTACACAATGACGGCGAAGTGAATTTCCACAATATATTCTTTAATACCGAGACATAAAATCGCATTTCAATTATGACCATAATATAGTACATTTTTTTTCGTAAGTAATGTCACTTCATGTTTTTGTGAATTATCCTTTTAAGCACATTTTGAAAAATTTGCTATTAGGTTCGCTCTGTCCCTCCGTCTGTTTTCAAAACTTATATATTCGTTAATATTCGTTAATACCGAAACATAAAATCGTATTTAAATTATAAAAGACCATAATGTAATCAATTCTTCTTTGTAAGTAATGTCACTTCATGTTTTGGTGAATTATCCTTTTAAGCACATTTTGAAAAATTTGTTATTAAGTTCGCTCTGTCCCTCCTTCTGTTAAAACTTATATACTGTTTAATAAAGAGCAATGAAATATTAACTATGCATAGGTCTCTTAAAAGAGTAATATTGTAGAACAACTTTTTTATGTACCCTCACCGTTGGAGATCCTACAGCACCGACAGCTCTTCAAATTTTGAAAAAACTTCTTTTTAAATTCGTACATTTCAGGTTCTGTTTAACATATTTTCAATATAAAAAATACATGATTGTTTTTTACCTTTATAAATCAACCAGAATTTTTTTACCTTTAGTTTTTCTAATTATGTTTCCAAATTGATTGGCTAAAAATATGTGTAAAAATTGTATATGGATAAGAATGTAAGGTTTTCTGTTCTTTAAATATGTATGTACTCAGTTTTGATTAAATGATGTACAGAAATGTGAATATGTTTTCTAATTTAATTGATAAAGTTTATAGTATTTTTAAATATACGGATATTATACATACTATATGCACATATTTCAATATTTTATGGGAAACATGTTATACACATGCATTTTATATAGGTAGACCACATGTAAAGACCACATGTAAGTAATGCATTTCTGAATGATGACATGCTGATTGTCTAATGTAGGAGATTGTTTCTGTTTTTAAACAACGGTCGAAAATGTTATGTTGTTAATACTTAAACACAGTATTCTTAAGATACTTAATAATGTTACTTTAATTACTGTTCTATATTAGAAATTTGCATTGAAAGGTTTTTATGGAATATTAGAAACAGTATAGATAAAAGTAAAGAATGTTGGAAATATCTTTTTAATAATAATAACAATACACAAAATTAGGCAAAATATTATTAATAAGTGCTCGTGCGGAAATGGGTTAACAAACGTTAACAAACATTTTGTCACAGGCCTAATTTAGAACCATAGATTCATTCTGCCAAATTAGACGGAAATTAGAAACAAAATTTTTTTTTGACAGTCTATCGTGTCGAAATGTGTTAATGTATCACAACAAAATTTATTGAATGAGTTTGTCTGCCAAAGTGCAATACTTGTACAAATTTTCAATTGGTCAAATCGTTTAAGTACAATAATAAAAAATGAGAATTTCATGGCCTGATGGGTTAATGTATCGTAACCAAATAAACTCAGAAAGCTTTTGTTATAAAGACCTACACTTTTGTAAATTTTCAACTCAATTGGTAAAACCGTTTAAGTGCGACAACAAAGAAATTAAAAATGTTTATTGAGCCCTGGTGCCGAAACGGGTTAATGGATCGTAACCAAATCACCTCAGTGAGCTCCTGTGGTAAAGAGCTACACTTTTGTAAATTTTCAATTCATTTGGTAAAACCGTTTAAGCGCGACAACAAAGAAATTGAAAAATTTCATTGAGTCCTGGTGCCGAAACGGGTTAATGGATCGTAACCAAATCGACTCAGTAAGCTCCTGTTGTAAAGAGCTACACTTGGATAAATTTTTAACTCAATTGGTCGAACAGTTTAAGTGCGACAACTAAGTAAATTACAAAACTTCACTGACCCCTGGTGCCGAAACGGGTTAATGGATCGTAACCAAATCACCTCAGTGAGCTCCTGTGGTAAAGATCTACAACTTTTTCAACTCAATTGGTCAAACCGTTTAAGCAGGACAAAAGAAACATTTAATGAACTTCGTTCGGCTCTCGTGCCCAAACGGGTTTCCGGATCTTCATAAAAATTTGTCACAGGGTTTTTTTCAGACCATAAAACCACCATACAAAATTGGACATAAATCGGAAACAAAAAATTTTTTGGAAGCCCGCCGGGCCGAATCCGGGTAACATATTGAATCCAAATTTCTTCGGTACCCGTCCAATGATAAGAAGAATATTTGTTCAAATTTTCAACTCAATCGATCAAACCGTTTAGGCAGGACAACGAAAAAAAGAAACGGCTTTAAATGGCTCTCGGGCCGCAATGGGTTAATGAACCGAAACGTGATATAGCCTATAACACTTTCCGGGGTCGTAGGAACGTTCCTGCAAAATTTGGTTGCAATCGGACTGGTGGTTTTTACGTGAAAAGGGCACAAACAAACAAACAAACAAACAAACAAATAAACAAACAAACAGAATTTCTTCCTTATTTATTAGATTCCATTGACAGAATATTTTCTATAAGTACAATAAAATACATATATGTATGTAAATACGGCGCTATATAATATACATCTATACTCTTATCATTCATTCCCTAGTGACATATACGATATGTAAATAAACATGATATTATATAAGTATGTATATATATTATTATCATATAAATAAAAATTCTTCAAGCAACCGTTATGTTGTTTATTTATTTACATTTTTATGTACTACGCAATTATATCCTCAACAATTTCAAATTATCGAGTAAAACAAAATGGAAAAAATTCGTTAAAGAAATTTGTTAAAAAATTTGAAAAAATCAAGTAACACTTTCGTCAATTATAAAGTAACCCTATATTATTAAAAAAAGTTGTTAATAGAAATAAGAGTATAATGTTGTAGCTTTAATTTTTATGTATTACTTCAAAAAAATTTTAACAGATGTTCAAGTTACAGGTGTTTAAAAATAGGAAATTTTCAGTTTTTGACCTCTTACCAGGGCTGTGGAGTCGGAGCTGGAGTCGGAGTCCGGAGTCGCGGAGTCGTGCATTTTTGGGGGCTTGGAGTTGGAGTCGGAGCGGAGTTAACAGAAGAAACTCCGACTCCGAAAAAAATTAAAAATTTTATTTGGAATTTCCAACATTATTATGACTATTTTTACCTTTTGCTTTTCTATGTAAGAATATTATTGAAAAACTTTTGGTAAGGTCTTTAATTAATGACATGAAATACCGGCTGCTTTTATTTAAAATTAACTCAATTACCTTTTAAAAAGAAAATCTAAAAAAAACATTGTTACTTTTATTGTAACAATAAAAATTTAAATGTAATTTTTAAATTCTGTAGATTTTTTAAAGATTTAATAATTTAAACAGGTAAAAACAATTAGCAGATGTCCTTTATACGTATCCGCATAAAGTAATAAAAATACTAATAAGTTTTAAAAATCAAAAAATATTCATAAGTACACCTAATTTGCAGAACATAATTATTACAGGCAAAAATAATTCTTCATAAAAATATTACAAAAAATTTTTGCAACGGTTGTCAGACAGGTAAATAATGTATATAAGAAAATCTCAAATCCTAGTTTAATTTTGGTATAAATACATGCTCATCTTAATTGAAGAGCATCAGTAATTTTTTTAAAATAAAGTAGACAACAACTGAAATAAATTATAATTACCAAACTACATCGTGAAATTCTTTGTTGAACGGAAGTTAAATATTATTCTTTTTAATATTTATTGTTAATTTAGTATTTTTGAAGGCTTCAAAATGGATAAAAAATTAAAATTGGCATTACTTAAGCATTTTGCAATTACATCAGATGGGAAATTCTATGAATGCCTATGTTATATAGAAGGTGATGAAGAAAAAATGTGCAAAGCACAATTAACAACTGGCAGAATATCAAATTTAAAACGACATTTGCAGCGTTATCATCCGAAAGTACTAGAAGAAGTAGATAAGGCGAATACGAAACCAATGACCGCTAAACCATCCTCCTCCTCATCAAACATATCGCAACCCGGATTATCCAAATTCTACATTAGCGATAAAATTACTGTGACAATGACAGCAGAAAACTTCAAAAGTGCCTTAATAAAAATGGTGGTTCAAAACAGTATACCGATATCCTTTTTTTCACAGTCAGCATTTTTAGAATTAAATGGTGAAATGGCTAATAAACTTAAAGTTTCTTAAGGAAGAGAAAGTATTAGAAAAATGATATTAGATGAGGCTGAAAAACACAGAAGTCATCTTATAGAAAAATTAAAAGGGAATTTTGTTTTTATTAAAATGGATGGTTGCACTCGGCATAGAGTAAACTATATTGCAATTAATGTCCGGTTTAATAATAACAAAGAAACTATAACTCAGACCTTGGCAGTAAAAGATACTCAAGCTCATCACACAAGTGAATACATAAAAAATATATTGGAAGAAATTCTAAAGGACTTTAAAATTAAAAAAGAGCAGATTTTATGTATAGTTACTGATAATGCTTCGAATATGCTAAGTGTTACGGAGAAATTAAATAAGGAAAATGAAGAGGCGTTGGTTATGGAGGACGATTTTGATGCAACTGAACTCTCAGTAGAGCAAAACAGTGAAGACTTGAATGATATTTGTGAAGAAGTATCCAAATCATTTTATATTCAACATATGAGATGCGCTGTGCATACATTGCAATTAGCAATACGAGATGGTCTAAAAAATCATGATGCAACAAATATTATCATAAAGCTGAGACAAATGGCTGTCACAGCGAGAACTCCTAAAATAGACGCTATTTTAAAGAGGCGCGCTGGGAAAGGTGCGATTTTAGATCAAGCTACACGTTGGGGAAGCACTTACCTTATGATAAAGCGTTCGCTTGAATTAAAAACATTTTTTGCAGATATGGATAATTCAAATCTTTTTCTAAATGAAACCGAATGGGAACAAGCCGCAAATTTAGAAAATATTTTATTTCATCCATATCTTCTGACAAAAAAATTGCAAACTGAAGATATAACTCCAGGGACCTTCTTTTTTGAGTGGAGAAACTTAATTTATCAGTTGTCCCGCACTGATGAACCAATTTCCAGTGCTATTACATCTTCCATGAATAAAAGGGAACTGCTACTTTTGCAAAATGAAATTTTGGTAGCCGCTATTTACATTGATCCAATGAGCCGAATTCTATTAAATGACCATCAAATTGCAAAAGCAAAAGAGACGCTCGATCAAATCACCGTTCGCATCAAATATTTTCCGGGATTAGATAGTGAAACACAGATCGAGCCTTCTTACTTTGTCTCTAGTCAGGAATCAGCTTCTAGTTCAAATGAAGATTTAGATTTTGACAAATATTTAAATCAATTGGATGTTATAAAACGAAAGCGTTATAATGAAAAGGAACCAGATACAGAAGAGCAGAAGTTTAAAAAGGAGTTTTTTACCGCTTTGGAGGGAGTTGAAAAATATGATCGATCATCAAAATTGAACGTCCAAGAAGCTATCGATGTGTACCCAAAAATAATCGAAAATGTTGCTAGAATTGTAACCGCTTTACCGCCGACACAAGTCAGTGTCGAAAGATTGTTTTCTGCTCTGAAAATAATTAAGTCAGACCTACGTGCATCGCTTAAAGAAGATTTGATTGAAGCAATTCTATTTTTAAGAAATAATATATATTTTAAAAATTAAAACAGAAAACAATACATATTTTAAATGAGATTTTTTTTTGTTTTTTACTTTTTTTTTCTCATCTTTTAGTAAAACATAAATTTAATAGAATTAAATAAAAAAAAAATTTTATTTTATACATGTTGATGAATATAGGTCGGAGTCGGAGTCGAGTCCAATAAAAGCCCGGAGTTGGAGTCGGAGTCGGAGTTGATCAATTTCGATACGACTCCACAGCCCTGCCTCTTACAGCTCCTAAACGGGGAGTGATACAAAAAAATTTTTTGAAATGACTCATACTTATTTTCAAAGATCTAACTTCCGTCAAAATTTAAAGTTTCCAACTTAAACCGTTTAGAAGATAGAAGGGTTGAAGGATTTTGTAAAATTTGAGTTTTACATAACGGTAAATTAAGACACCGTATGCCACAAATATAAATTTATTGTATATATACTTTTAAAGCTAATAAAAATAGTAATCGTTTGGCGTTTTCAAAATGAAGATATACCTTATACAACTTGTGCTATACCAATTTAAATATAGAGCTTTTTTGAACCTTTGGGAAGCTGTAGCTCCGTAACGGGTGGGGCTACAAAAAAAAGTTATTAAAAATAAAATTAATATTTTTGTGAGATCTATCAGTAGTTAAAATTTCATAGCTCTATTGCAAAAAAAATGTGGGGACCTAAAAGTTAGGTGTTCGAGAGCTACCCTAAGGCTTGGTGCAAACTCAACTAAAAAAAATACGGAACCTGCAAATTACTTCCAAAATATTTTGTGTGAATTTCAAGATTCTAGCTTTCTTAGTTTTTGAGTTAGCGTGCTGACGGACGGACGGATGGACATGGCTCAAAAGTCTTAGAATTTTTTTCTGATCCATACCTTTGAAGGTATATCTAGCTCGCTTATTTCGAGGTGTTACAAACGGAGGAGTAATTTTATTATACCCGATCCTATCGTACGGGTATAAAAAAGAGAATGAAGTGTTAACATCTCCATCAGAAATATTTATTTCTGAAAAAAATTATAGTTCTTCTTCAGATTTTAGAAATTTAAATCACAACAATTTTTTGATGTTAGCAAAAAATTTATTTTAGTATTTGACCAGATATTTAATATGAACCCTCAAACAGTGGGCATTAAACAAATTATTATCGAAAGTGGAAAAGTGTAATCCGGAATGGTTCACTAACTGTTATGATCATAATATGAAACTAATAAATTTTTTATTAATTTTTTATTAATTATAACTAGTTAAAGTAATATTCTTTTACTCTTTCCATGGGATATGGAATGAGATATGAAAAGCTAACAACTCCAAAAATACAATAAAAAACACATAATAAATAAAAACAAACCTAAAATATAATTAAAAATTTAAATAAAAACTAAAATTAAAAATACTCCAGTTTTCAGTTTCTGAACATCAAAAATAAAAAATCAAAAGAAATAAAAACAAAAATATTAAATGAATGAATCATTAAATTTTAATTTAAGTTCTACAAAAATTTTTTTATATAAATATCAGAGAGAATTTTATATAAATATCAGATAAATATATAAATATCATTATGAATTATAAAAATTAGAACAAGAAAAAGAAGAAAAAAAAAATGATTTTACATATTAGATAAAAATTTAAGAAAAGTTTAAGTGTGCAAAAGATGTAAAGTAGATATATTATTTGATTAAAAAAAATTTAAAGATTAGATATAAATGTATATGTATCATTAATATATACAAATTTAAATCTTAACAATATGATAATTTATGACAATACAAACATATTGACACTTTGGTCTTTGAACATATTTGATATTTACGCGGTACGAAGATAAAAATAACATGTTATTTACATTTTTTTCTCTTCTATTTTTTTACATTTAATATAATAAATAATTTAAATTTAATTACCTTAATAATTTATTTGCGTTGCATATAATAATTACATTTCTTTCATATAATAATTACTTTTATTTGATAAAAATTAATGAAAACTATGTACATACATTTGGTTTAAATAATGTAGAATTGCAAAAACGAAAGCACAAAAACTAGGATTAAGATTTAGAACTAAAGATTTAGTTATTAGATTAATTACAAAAAAATTTTGTTTAGATTAAGTAATTAAATAAAATAATTAAATTAGTTAAAAACAAGTAAATGTAACAAGTCGATGCAACCGACTTATTTATACCCTGCACCTAAAAAATTCAAATTAAATTAAAAATCCATAAGGTATTTTAGTTACGTATTTAATATAAGCTAAAAAAATAAATGCTTTTACAAACTTTGTACAAAATTTCAGATTTCCATCTTTACTAAATTCGAAGATATGCTTGTTAGGTCTTGGGAGTTGTATGCGAGGTACCCGACCAACCCCTCCAATTCATCTCAAATTTTAGGCAAATCAGGGATTCAGGAAACAGCACCCTCGTATCAAATTTGAAGCTTTTATCTTTATTAATTTCGAAGATATGTTTGTTCGGTTTTGGGAGTTGTGTGGGAGGTAACCGAACAGCTCCTCCAATTCATGTCAAATTTTGGACAAATCAGGAATTCAAGAAACAACACCTTAGTACCAAATTTGAAGTTTCTATCTTTATTAATTTCGAATATATGCTTGTTCGGTTTTGGGAGTTGTGTGGGAGGTACCCGAACAACCACTCCAATTCATCTCAAATTTTAGGGATATCAGGGATTCAGGAAAACACATCCTCGTACGAAATTTTAAGTTTCTATTTTTATTAATTTCGAAGATATGCGTATTCGGTTTTGGGAGTTGTATGGGAGGTACCTGAACCCATGGACCGATTTTGTCCAGATTCAAACTTAGCTTTCACTAGTTTCACTAGTTTTTGAGTTATCGTGCGGACGGACGCACGGACATCGCTAAATCAACAAAGAAGGTGATCCTGATTCAGCATATATATACATGTCCATATTTAACTCGCTTCCTTTCGGTGATTACAAATACCATACCAAAGGTAATATACCCTATACTTAATGTGTAGGGTATAATAATAAACCAACATAATAAATTAAACGGTTAATATAAACAAACAAAAATTTTCTAACCGAATAAATATAATTGTAATAAATAAAAATAATATTAAAAATAAAAATAGCTAAACCAAACTAAACAATCTAACAAAATAAACGATAAATAATAATAATAAAGCTGGTAATAATAAAAACACAAAATACTTTTCGTGTAGAAATCTGAACCATTAAAAAATATTCCTACGAAAACATCTTAAAACTTAGTTCACACCTCATAGTAGTAAAATCAAAATACAATCAATAATCCTGGGTCATAATTTAATACGTACTTTCAAATAATAATAATAGGAATAATAATAGTAATAATAATAGTAATAGTAATAATAATAGTCATAATAATAATAATAATAGCTGCTGCAGTGGAGCTATCTTTGGTTATATCATGCAGAAAGGTGTTATATTCTACACGTTCTAATCCACTGATTGCCCTAACTTTGTAGTAAAATAATAATAATATTAATAAGAATACTAATACCAATAATAATATAGATGCTGCAGTGACATTGGGGTTGCCTTCAATAATTATTTTATGCAGTAACTAGTAAGGTCTTATTACTACTGCATGTTGTAACTGTTGCAACGGCTATAGTCACTGCTAGTCAAATAGCAATAATAATAGGCGGATTCATTGTTTCTTTACAGTCCCACTGCCAATTCAATGTTTCCGTATCCATTTCATATCCTTTTCTATTCCTACTACCTAGCCAATGTACTGCGGTAAGGGTTTCATCCCATTATATTGGCTAAAGGGGGAGGTGGGTTTTGTCAGTAAGAATCTGACACTACCAAGGAAAAATTCTTGGTGTCGTTGGAAGATTCCCACCTACCTTAGGGAAAAAAAAAAATATTGAATTTGCTAATTTTACTACAAAATTTATATAAAAATGAACCACATATGCAAGGAAAAGGGCCCCTACACAAAAAAAAATTAAATTAGTAAAAGAATTTATTTAATATGAAATTTTTACCAAATTTCATTATGCCAAAATTAGTTTTCATTGAAGATTTTTGCAATAACAAAATATAAATCTGTTTTTTTGATTTATGATCCTGATCGGTGCGGACGTGTTTTTCTTTTGCTCAATAATTGTTTACGTAAACTAGTTGAAATTGCTAGAATAAGTATACAAATAACTTAAGTATATTTTAATAAAAGCGTTTTGTTTTATTTTGAATTAAAAACCTGTGCACATTGCTCGGATTGTTCGTATAATTTGGATTTAAATTATATAATATTATAGTTGTCGAAAATTTTATTAATTTTAATTGCAAGCGTTTTATTATTATATCGGTGAATCGGTGCGTGATTATGTTTTTATTTAATAAAGTAAAACATTTAGTTTTATAGTTTGGTCTTAAGACTGATTTTTATTTTACAAAGTTATACTTATATATTAATATGCTTAAATTAACTTAATGCTAAGATCATCAAAAATAATGTTGTTTTCAAAATTTATTAATAAAATCAATTAACCAGGAATGCTAATTGCATTTCCTGTTATTGTGAAAATATAAAAATGCATAAAAAAAGGTAAATGAGTTATTACATTATGCCAACACAATACCATGCAACATTATATTAAGTTGTGTCAACGTGATTTATCATGCTACATTATGGCAACACATATGTCATGCTAGATTATGCCAACATATATGTCATGCTAGATTATGTCAACATAATATGTAACTCGCGGGCTGCAATACACTTGTGCCTATCCGTTAACAAGCTACACACTACTGATTATTTACTACAGTCCACTGTCATAACTGACAAAACTATCGATATTATAAATCAGAGTGATCGTCGTGAAAATATCTTTTGAGTTACCGTCGTGCGTAAAAACATCAAATCTACTGTAATAACATGGATGACAAAGTAAAACGCTCAAAATGCAGTAAAAAGGTAAAGAACAATGATAAAGGATGGCAATGTAAAGGCTTTTGCAGCAAATGGTATCATTCGCTCTGCTTAGAAATTGATAATGAACTACAGGAGAAATTAGAAGATCAAGAGATCTTCGACCATTTCACCTGGTTATACGAAGAATGTAAAGGGCTATTTCTAAGCCTAACATATAAAAATTCCAACACAGCATTGAAAGCATTGAGTTCAAAATAGATCAGCTAGCAACAAAAATGGATTCGCTTCAGCAACAGGAGCATTTGTTATACTTGGAGGTTCTAAAGCTACCGGTGAATAATGTGATAAATTCAAATACATTCTCTCCTAGCAGCAGTAATAAGAAAACAAATGTGCGAAGCTTAGTTATAAAATCGAATAACAAAAGCCTTACGTCAGACAAAATTATAAAAAAAGTAAAAGGCAGAATCCAACCGTCGAAACTGAAAGTCTCCATTCAAAGAACAAGGAGGACTAAAAATGATGGAGTTTAAATTATGCCAGGTAGTAATGAGAAGGTAAAATTTTAAAAGAGGATCTGGTAAAAATATTGGGAGAGGAATGCAGTATTAAGGACACTAGCATGAACAATCCTAAAGTTATCATTAAAAATGTGGAGTCGGAATACAAGACGGATCAAGATTTATTAGGTGCACTAAAGGCGCAAAATAGCTTCATAAAGGAAAATGACGTAATAAAAATTATTCACTCGAAGGAATACAAAGGGTGCTATAATTATGTGGTAGAATGTGGTAGAAACCTTCAGGAAAATTGTAAATAACTACATTAAGATCGGTTGGAGAGATCATTTTGTTAGAGAACACTTATACGCGCCAAGATGCAGCAACTGTAATGATTTTGGGCATTATGTTGCCAACTGCTCTCGTCAAATATCCTGTGCAAAGTGTGGGGACACGCATGGCACTCGGACTGCAAAGTAAACAAGATTGAATGCTGATTGTAAGGCCAGAAGTCTGGAATTGTGTGATCATGCTGCAGCTTTGCGTTATCTGCAAAGAATGTCCTACGTATATTAAGCAGATGGAATTTATCAAGTCAAAAATAATATACAACTGTGATTAATGGAAACACTCTCTGCTGAAACTATAGTTCAATGGCGGTTAATAATAACATGATAGCTAACAACAAATGTTAATGTAAAAGTTTTCAGCGAGTACATCGAATCGCTATCAGAAAAGTACAAATCTCATTTTCGTAGGTGATTTGCACAAATATTAATTTGCTGAGAGATAACACAATCTCAAGGGAATATAGAGACATCACAGATTCATCTTCTGCAAGGGTTGTGAACAACATCGATGTGGCTTATGCAACGAAAATCACATCGACCATGTTTTTACTAAAATGCACCCTGCGAATTACAAATTTGATTTAACTTTCGAAGAGATAGCAGTTTTAGACCACAAGATCCTAAAAATTAATATAACACGCGTGAAATCGCCTAGAAGTCCGATGAGGTCGATAATAATCAAAACTATTAACTATAATAAATTTTATGAAATATTACAAGTAACAATTCCACGATGTAAAATTGATGCAATTAGTGATTATAATTATAGAGCTATAATAAATTTTGCTATAATAAAGTGCTATAATAAATTTTGGTGTTTCCTCTAGTGTTTTTATATTGTAAAACTACTACGCGGAGCTTTTTTGATATTTAGAGAGACTGTAAATCCGAAATCCTATATAACTAAAAAAACCGTTAATGCACGTAAAAAGATATTACTGGAGCTTTAATTTTTATATCTTGCCGAAGAAAAATGTGTGCAGGTCCCTAAGTTACAGGTGTATAAAAATAGCAAATTTTTAATTTTTGAACTCTAATAGCTAATAAACAGGGAGCGATCCAAAAAAAATTTTCTGAGAAAACTTATACTAATTCTAAAAGTTCTTTCTTGTCTCAAAATTTCAAGCTCCTATCTAAAAGCGCGCCAGAGTTATGAAGATAGAAAAATCATGCAAAATTTGGTTTTCACTTTTTCAAAGTTTGAGAGGCTGTAGTTCCCTGATGGATGGGGCTACATGAAAAAGTTGATCCACAAAATTTATTTTATGAGACCTACCCATGGTTAATTTTTTTTTCTCTATATTTAACGGTGTAAAAGTTTTGTAAACAGACGGACAGACGAACGAATATGTAAATAAAATATGACAAATATTGAATAATAATATACATTAAAATCAAAGATTATCTATTACAATAAGATGGGCCAATCTTTTTTTACATATATTAATGCATTTCTTACAATTACCTAAATAAAAAACTATTAGTAAAAGTAGGTAACATATATGTAACTTCATTTCAAAACCATTATGTTATTGAAATTACTGTAAGAGAGAAAATGAACGAAATCAAAGATTATATAAGTAGTATACTACATTTGACATTTTTAACTGTCAAAGTGTTGCTGTAATATTTTGTAATAGTATAATTTTTTTTCTCCCTCTTACGCACGATATTCCTTTCACCTCCCTAGTACACTATATTTTTCTCTTTCTAAAGTTGCCATAAAATCTACGAAACTTTCTCATGTAAACCAGCCTTAAAAAACGAATATGATTTTGAAAAAAGACAAATATAATGTTAAAAAGGACAAATTTGAAGTGAAAAGAGTATATTAGAGTCAGAATTCATAATTTAATAAAAAACTTTAATAAAAAAGTGAAAGAATTTGATATAAGAAATGAAATGTTAAGTGTTTAACATTTGTAAAATATAAATATAATATATTTTAAAATTCTATTTTGATTTTTTAAACTTTTCTATACAAATTCAAATTATTTGTTTCAGTACATCATTTTTAAAATTTTGGATAAAATATTCTAAAACAAAAAAAAAATGTTTATTCAAATCTTAAAACTACAATTTACCTATTTAAATTTATTTTGTGTTTTACACTTTCGACTCACTTTGCTGTATAGTTAGATTTAATATGCCAAATCGTTTCATATCAGTTTTTTGTCTTCTTTTCACACCATAAAATATTGTTACTATCTATTTCTTTCAATTTTGTTGTTTTTTTGTTTTTTCGAGTCGCATAGGTTTTTGGTTACGTGGTGAGAGCGGCCCATCTTATTGTAATATATAATCTTTGATTAAAATTATTAATAATATTTTAAGAGCGGATTTGATGTGAGAGAGAAAATAAAAACAAAATAAGAAAGAAAAAATTTCTTATGTGGGTCGTCAATCGTCATATCACGACTACATAATATGAAAAAATATATTTTCAAAATTTATATGAGATATGACTAATTATATTTATGTTCTTTGGTTTTATGTACTCAGTATATTGTAAGATCATACGTAGGTCATTTTTTGCTATATACTTTGTATGATATAAAGTGAAGGTTAATGAACTCGAGTTAAATATTAATCGATAAACCGTTTAACTTGAGTTTACAAAAATCCAAATTCTAGAAGAAATTGTAACATTCGATTACGAAACTCGAAAATAAAAGAAACAGTGCGTTCATATTAAAATAAAAAACAGTGCGTTTTAATTTTAAAATGTTTATAACCGTGCGTTATCTAAAAACAGTGAAATCTTATTTTTTCATATAAGATAAAATTAAACAATAATAATAATAAGGTTCTCAATATATTTATACAATAGAAATAGTTTTTGGTACATTAACAACCAATTTTTTTTCGATGTTACGAATTGTGTTTCTTTATACATAGTTAAATTTTTATGAATTTTTTTTATTTTTATTTTGATATTTCAACTAGTATGGATATGCCAGTTCTGGCGCAGGAGGAGCTTTTTTAAAGCTTTTAAGTTGCTGGTTCTAGCGCAGGAGGAGCTTTCAACCGTTTGAGATAATATTTATCTACAGTGGTTTGTGTCATTGCTAAAATACTGTTATTAAATTTTCTTCTTAAATTTTTTTTTTTCTCAAAGGGAGGTGGAAATCTTCCAAAGACACCAAGAATTTCCCCCTTGGTAGTGTCAGATTCTTACTGACTAAACCCACCTCCCCTTTTAGTCAATATAATGGGATGAAACCCTTACCTGCGAACGCAGTATATTGGCTAGGGAGTAGGGATAGGAAAGGATAGGAAATGGATACGGAAACATTGAATTGAAAGTGGGACCGTAAAGAAACAATGAATCCGCCTATTATTATTACTATTTTGCTAACAGTGACTAAAGCCGTCAAAACAGTTACATGTCCAGGTCAAATTCCACTTTCAAAAGTTAACGCACCTAATTATTTCGCAACAACTTGTCACATCAAATTATAACAATTGGGAAATATTAAAATTATATTTTCCCACATCGGCAAATCACGTTGCAATAACATGTGAATGCAAGTACGAATATTTGGATAATCAAAAACTTAATTATTTTATGGTAATTCTAATATTGACTATGAAATAAAGAAAGACGGTTTAATTTTAAATTAATTAATCTGTTTTATTTAATAAAACATTTTCAAATAACAAAATTTACAAAAAAAAATTTAAATTTAAATTTATTTTTTTATCAATCCCGGAGTAGCAAATTCTTAACTGGCGCCCGAGCAGGGACCATTCGATTTATCGATGTAGTGTAAAAGTGTAAACCAAAAAAATTATTTAAAACAAAAAAAAAACAATAAGAAAAAAAAAACATTTAGTGAAAACTCGAAATTGAACAGTTAAAGACATTTAGTGAACAATTAATTTGAAATCGAGCAGTTAATTAAAAGAAAGGAAAAATTTTAATAAACTCTTAAAATAAAACAAAAGAAAAAAAAAACATTAACTTAAATAAAAATTATATTGTTAAATAAAAATTATTATACAGGTGAGCACTTGGTCCAAATGCTTTAAATCGCGCAACAACTAGGATAAATTTCTATCCGAAATGTTACCAGCAAGAAGGGTTAGGAAACAAGGCCCAAATTATTTCGAAATACTACTTTCCAGGAATGGCAAAGAAAATATCGGATTTTGTTAAAAACTGTTCTATATGTAAGCAGAAGAAATATGATAGGCATCCGAACAACCCAGAAATCAATAGTACACCCATCCCAACCTTTGCTGGACATACAATTCACATCGACATTTTTTCTACTGAGTCCAAACTAGTTCTTACAGCAATTGATAAATTAACCAAATTTGCTCAAGGTAGAATAATAGAAAGCAGATCAATCGAAGATATTGGTTTACGATTAAGAGATATACTTTTTTATTATGGAGTCCCAGAGTTCGTAATAATGGATAACGAAAAGGCTCTTAATTCCGCCTCCATTAGAGCTATGATGGAAGACGAGCTTAAAATTAAAATTTTAACAACGCCACCGTATAAAAGCGAGGTAAATGGACAAGTGGAAAGATTTCACTCCACGTTGTCAGAAATCATGCGTTGCTTAAAGGCTGAAAAAGTAAATCGTAATTTCGAAGAATTATTACAAAGATCCATAAATGAATACAACCATACAATTCATTCGGTAACAGGAAAAAAACCAATTGAACTTTTTTTAGGAAGAATTCCGAATATAAGTCCAGAAGAATTTGAAAAAACTAGACAAAATACCATCGAAAAATTAAAGAACAAACAAAGGAAAGATCTAAAATACCATAACAAAAAAACCAACTAAACATTATGATGTAGGACAAACTATTTATGTGAAACACAACAAAAGAATAGGGTCCAAACTTACAGATTTATAAAAGAAAAAGTTAAAGAAAATTACAAAACAACCATTCTTACAGAATCAGGCAGAATAGTGCACAAATCTAATATCAGATCATAATTTAGTTTTATACTTTTTATTCAATACTTTTCATTACTTCTGTTACTTTCTCTATCCCCCATGTTTACTATTTTTAGATTCCACATTAGCTTAGCAGAGATTCAAATTTTGGATTTTAATGGATCACCCGCTGTAGTCATAAATCTTGGACAGGCCAAAATACAGGAAGGAAGCTTTAGATTAATTCACACAATTGACCTGACAACAATCCAAAATTCATTAAAGGAAATTAATTTCGTACTAGAAGAAGAAGAAACAAAATCTCATTTCTTATATCCCTATTTGGAAAATGAACTTTTACAAATTCAGAATTTGTTAGATGAATACGAAGTACACCAGAAACAGAAAAGAGCTATCAATGCTGTTGGAAGCTTATAGAAATGGATAGCTGGAACTCCTGATCATAAGGACTTTGTGATGATTAAAAGCAAATTACATGATGTTTTGGAAAATACCAACTCACAAGTAATCATAAACAAGGTGTTTAGCGACCAAATTAATAATATAACACAAGTCACAAATTTAATCATAGAAAATATTAGGTCATGTAATGGATTAACGATCAAAATGCTGAAAGAATTCGATATAAATTAAAATTATTAAAGGAAGAAGTTATCAATATCAACTACGCGGTCCATTGGGCTAAAGCAGGGGTTATAAATTCTGTATTGCTACCAAAAACTGAAATAGCAATACTTACAAAAGTATTGAATCAAGAAAATTTTGCTTATACTACACCCGAAGACGCTCTAAATTATAGTAATATAAAAATTATTTGTAATGGTACTTATTTATTTTATCTTGTTGAAATTCCTTTAACAAAATATGAAATATTTGATAATTTAGCTTTAAGATTAATAAAAAATTATAATACAATAGTAAAAACAGATTTTAACCATATTTTAGTAAATAAAAACCAAGTATATGGAATTTTAAAAGAGTATAAGAGCACAAGCTCAATTTTATTATGTAATAAAGAAAATATTGTAAACATATCCAATTCTGCTTCCATTCCGAATATTTTCAAAGGGAAATGTTCAACATGTAATATCACGAATGGACATCATATACCGAATATAGAAAAAATCACCGACGGAATAATCCTGTTGAATCAGTTTAACGGCACAATCAGCACAAATGGTGAAGCAAAAACATCAAAGGGACATATTTAATAATTTTTAAAAATTCAACGGTTTCAATAAATAATACAACCTTCATATCACGCGAACTAACAGCAACTAAAGTATTACCGCCTTTACTCCAGCCAAAAATGATAAAAGAAGAGTTTCACGAACATCTATCATTAGAAATGTTGAAGGACGTTCACATCAACAACACGCAGGAAATTAAAATTTTTAAAAAGCAGAGATTCGAAGACAAAATTATTAGTTTATTAAGTATTGCACCAAGCACAGTCACAGTTATAATAATAAAAATATTTCTTATAACAATAAATTTAAAGAAGAGAAGGAACAAATTAATCATCAATAATCAACATCCCGTAAAAGTAGATGGACAAGTTGATTCAAGTAAACCCAAGGAACAAGATGAAGTAGATCCTAATTATTTAGTTAAAAAAAGCAACGAGCAACCATCATCCAATCGCACTAAAAAGAACACCTTACAAGTTACTGTTTCCTCGACAGTGATCGAATGAGGCTATTCGATTTTTGAGAGGGTAAGAGTTAATAACATTTATTGACCAGGTCAAATTCCACTTTCAAAAGTTAACGCACCTAATTATTTCGCAACAACGTCACATCAGCAAAATTATAACAGTTGGGAAATATTAAAATCATATTTTCCCACTTCGGCAAATCACGTTGCAATAACATGTGAATGCAAGTAAGAATATTTGGATAATCAAAAACTTAACTATTTTATAGTTAAGATAGTTAATAAAGAAAGACGGTTTAATTTTAAATTAATTAATCTTTTTTATTTAATAAAACATTTTCAGATAACAAAATTTACAAAAAAAAAATTTAAATTAAAATTAAAATTAATGATTAAAATTTTTATCAATCCCGGAGTAGCAAATTCTTAACTTATAGTACTACATGAGGTAATTATTGAAGGCAATCTCCACTGTCACTGTAGCGATTACTATTATTGGTAATTAGTATTCTTATTAATATTATTATTATTTTACTACAGAGTCAGTGCCATCAGTGGTTACAACGTGCAACAGTATATAACACCTTACTTGCATGATATAACCAAAGATAGCCCCACTGTAGCAGCTATTATTATTATTATTATTATTATTATTATTATTATTACTATTATTATTATTATTATTATTATTATTATAATTATTGTTATTATTACCATTACTATTATTATTATTAATATTATTATTGTTATTATTACTACTATCAATTATACGATGTACATTATTACGATATAAAAGTACTACATATTTTTTATTTATGACCTGACCGGAGTTTGAACCCAAGACCCTTCGATTGAAAGGTTGGCGACTTAATCATTGCGCCATGAGTCAGATGCCATGAGTCACTTGATTTTAAGTTTATATGAAAAATTAAAAATACCGCGCGACTTTTAATGCGATCAGTAAATTTATCTATGCTTTTACTATCAATTATGTTAGAGGAATGTTTTTTTTTTACTTAACAGACGTTTAATTTAAATTTTTGAAAAGCTTAAAAACTTTGTTAGTTAAGTTTTTTTTTTTTTTTTTTTTTTTATTGACAAATTCAAAAAAGTGCAAAGCACTTGTGTAGAATTTCATATTTACAAAATAACCTACTTAAATATTATTATAACACTTGATCCAAATTCAATAACATAACATTTTAAGAAATAAAAAAAAAAAAAAAAAAAAGAAATAAAAATAGATAAAAAAAAATAAAAAGCTGTATGAAAAGAAATGTGGTTTAGTTAGCCATAAGGTACACTTTTAGTTGCTTTTTGAAAATTAAGATCGTATTTGAGTTTTTTACATGCATAGGTAAGCTATTGTAATGGAATATCATTGTGGACAGAAAAGCATTCATTGGAAAATTTTGAGCTGTTAGATTGTTTCGATTACGTGTATTGTAGTGATGAGTCTCAGAAACTTTTGATAGGATTAAGCCAGATTTAATTATTTTATGAATTAGTTTATAACACAATACACACATTTCAAAGATCTTAAGTATATCCAATGGAAGAATCTTCACATTATAGAGTTGACTTGACGGAGTTAACATAGGTAGATTGTTTACAAATTTTACTGCTTTGTTTTGCAAAACCTGAAGTTCTCGTAGTCTATATGCTGACGCAGATGACCAAATCGAGTTTAAATAGACCAATCTCGAGTGAATATGTGCAAAGTATATATTGAATTGTAATTGCTTTGGTAAATTTTTACGTAGCCTATTTAGCGCTGCGACATATGGTATAATTTTCTTCTTTAAGTAATTAATGTGGTCTTCCCACTTCAAATTTTTATCTATATGTAGTCCAAGATATTTAATTGTATTTACTTTCTCTATAATTTCATTATTTAAACTTAGTTCGTATGTATCCGGTATATTTTTTTTAAATATCATATATTTTGTTTTAGACTTATTAATTTTAAGTTTATTAGAGCTAAAATATTTATCAAGTGAATTTAAGTCCGCCTTCATTTTTCTAAATAAACTTTAAATCGATGCTTCACTAAAAACTAAAAGAGCATCATCCGCATACATAGTTAAGGTACCATTTAAGGGAACGTTAAAAACATCGTTGATGTAGATGAGGAACAATAGTGGTCCAAGAATTGACCCCTGTGAGACACCTTTTTGTACTACGCGAAAAGTGCTTTTATATGACCCTATTTGAACATATTGAGTTCTATTAGATAAATAACTGTTAATAAGCTTTATAGACACATTAGAAAATTGAAACCTTTTTAGTTTCTGAAGCAGTATTTCATGGTCAATTGAGTCAAATGCTTTTTGCAAATCAATACTAATAATTGCCGTCACACAACCATTAGATATAGAAGTTTGTATCTCATTCATAACTTCAATACAAGCAGATGACGTGCTTGAGGTTGGAACAAACCCAAATTGATTTGCGTGAATCAAATTAAAGTTTAGGCAATGATCCCATGTTTGATTAAGTAAAATTTTTTCTAAAAGTTTAGAAAAGACTGGAAGCACTGATATGGCCCTATAGTTATTTAAGTCTTGTTTTGACCCACCTTTGTGAAAGGGAGTTATTTTTGCAATTTTGAGCTCGTCAGGAAAACAACTCTTTTTGATGCAATTATTGAAGAAATTCTTTAACGTAATTATTTTTTCATTGGATAGGGACTTGAGATCTTTAACAGACAGACAATCATATCCAGCAGAGATATTGTTTTTTACACTTTTTATATATTCAGTCAATGTAGAAACTGAAACAGATTTAAAAAAGAATTGGTTTTCCTCAAACAAATATTCCAAACCGAAACTACTTTCGTCACACTCTGTATTTATATTTTGATACCTAGTATTAATATTTGTAGAAAAGTGATCATTAAAACAATTTACGATTTTAATAGGGTCTTGTATCATGGTCCCATTATGATTGATATTTTTAGGTAAATTATTGTTGTTGTAATTTATTGTTCTATTATACATTGAATAATTAATTATTTGCCATAATTTCTTTGGATTGTTTATGTTCTGTGTACATTGATCAATAAGAAATTGTTTTTTTTTATTTTTTTTTTTATTTGCAAACCGGTTTCTTATCTTTTTAAATTCGGCTTGTATATGAGAATTATTGGGATATAATTTTGTCAATTTATACAGTCTTTCTTTTTCTTTCGATAATTCTAGTAATTCATGCGTCATGAATGGTTTTAAAAATTTATATTTTTGCAATTTAATATTTTGTTTAGTATTAAGGTGGACTATTTTAATCCATTTAGAAATAAAATCAGTGTAGTTTAAGTTATCATTGTTGAAGTTTAGATTATTAAATTCTAAAACTGATTTTGTTGTGTTAATAATAGTTTGAGTTATTGTGTTTTCATTAAGATCTTAGAGTTTTTATTTCTAATAGTAATATATTATGATCACTTAAAGAATTTTCATTTATTGAAAGTGTATAATCATAGGTTAAAAGATCAGTGCAAAAATGATCAATTATTGTTGAAGATGTTAAGCTAGTTCTCGTTGGCATTGAAGGTGATATGGAATTTAAGATAGTAAAACCATTAGAATTTAATGAATTAGTGTAACTTTGCGTATAGTTTCGATTTTCTAAAAGATTTATGTTGAGGTCGCCAACTAAATATAAATCATTAAAAGTGTGGGTAAGTTGCTCAAGTTTGTTTATAAAATCTATAATTGAATTGGACGGATTAGGCGATCTATAAACTGCAAAAATCTTAAATTTTAATTTTGGAATTTCTACTAATAAAATATTATTGAGACTATCGGAGTTTTCATAAATAGTATGGCCACAAATACATTCATGCAGAAAAATACTCACTCCACCTCCTCTATTTGTGCTTTCTCGAAAAGAATGAAATCCCACATAATGTGGAATATTTGCAAATAGTTCTTCACCACAAAGCAACCAAGTTTCACTTATGACAAGTACATTAATTATCGTATTATACTGGCTAATTATTTCTTGAATTTTATCCAATTTGTTTAACATACTTCTTGAATTTATATATAATATTTTGAATGATTTTGAATCTAAAATTAAGTTCTGATTAAAAAAATAGTCTATGTTGCAAGCATTATTCATAAGGAAAAAAAAAAAAAAATACTTAAACAATTAAACTTCTTCCACATCACTATTATCTGTTGTTTGAGCATTGTTATTTACATTGTTGTTATATTCACTATTTTCTGGTATCTGATTATCATTTCCATTCTGGTCATCATTTCCATTCTGGATTTTCTTGAGTAAATTATCAACAGTACATTCATTTTTTAGTAGAATAGGTTTTGATGTAGCATTTATTTTAGCAAAAACTTTACCATATAAAACATAAACAGCAGAATAACCATATGTTTTTAATTTTTTTGAGTAATTAAAAAGTTTCATTGTATTTGTTGTCAAAGCGTCAACGTAACGAATATGTTTAAAATTTGGTAGATTTTTGAGAATTTTTTTATTACGCATAAAATTTGTTTTAATATTTGAGTTTGCAAATTCTACTCTTGCGATCGCCTTTTCATATTCTTTGCCATTTTTGGATATTATTTTATAACGTTTGACAATATTTGTATTGTTAAATATAGTTAAATATTATTTGATGCATGTTTGGTTTGAATTTTTTATTTTTAGTTTTTTAAAGTATTCTTGAGAAAACAGAAAGCGAAGAAGAAAAAAAGTTTAGTTTTAATATTAACAAAATAATATTGTTGACTGCGTCTATCGTATAACTGAATATAGGGTGAAGATATGAAAAGTTTTTAAAGTTTGGTTTAAATACAGAATTATTATTGTTAAAAAAATTAAAACTTTTACGTTGGGATCAGTCATATTTAAATAAAGTTTAAAAACTTAGTGGTTAGCATATCAGTTATGATTTAATTTGAAATTTAAAAAGTTTAAGCTATTATAGTGCTGAATATTCTAAATTAGGGTGAAGATATGAAAAGTTTTTAAAGTTTGGTTTAAATATAAAATTATTATTATTAAAATTTAAACTTGATTTAATATTTACCTGAAAAATTAAAACAAAAGTTTTAAAACTTGATTTGAATACATAATTAAACGTATACAAAATAATTTTTTAAATGGAATGTTTTGTAACAGAATATGTAAATTTTGGCTTTTGATGAATATGTTTTTGCTTTAATAAAACTTTGAGTTAAACGGTTAATAAAAATTGAAAACGTGAAAAAGTTCAAGTTAAAAGTAAAAAAAATTTAAAAAAATCTGGTTTTAAAAAGTTTTTTAATATTAAATAACCGCATTGCAATTATGTAACAAACATTGAAAAATGCCTTGAAGAAATCAAAGTAAACAAATCTATAGATTACACATATTATTCATATGACGATTCGGGATTAAATTTAGATGATTGGAAGTTTAATTTTTTGCCAACGCTTATTAAAAATGTAACTCCTGATCCAGGATTTACTCAAAACCAGGTTTTGAAAGAATTTTTTAATGAAGTTTTGACATATATCTCTAATCCAAAAAATTATGATGAAGTAAAATTTAAAAAAGTGTCATAATATAACCGGAATGATTTAATTCGAATATCGTGAACTTTTGATGAAGATAGTTTCTATATAAAAGTTAATCATAGTTATTATGTGAAAACATTAATAACTGAACCATTTCAACAGAAAAAAAATATAAAAAATTTCAAAACAAAATTACCATTCAAATTAGCGGTTACTAATAATAAAGATGATCCAGCCAATGGTGTAGTGGTTAAGAAACCGGTTTTTCATACGATAGGTCTCGGGTTCAAACCCCTTATAATATATAATTAGTAGAATATAATTTAGTAGAATATAATTAAATTAAAAATAAGTATATATGTCTTATAAATTATAATTAATATCATATTGTAATACCTATATAATAATAAAATAATAATAAACCATAATTCTTGATAAGATGATAGATAGATAATAGAAATAAAAAAGAAACGTCTTAGTCTTGTACAATAGCTACAGCCTAGTAATCAACGACTTAGTAAAATTAATGATTCACGAAACTGAAGCTTAGTCAAATATGAATAATAAATGACTTAGTGGATACCCTATGCTTCTCAAAGGAGTGGCAAGGAAAAAAACAAAAATAATAAAGATGAATTGAATGGAATGGTAATGATTTATTCAGATATATTTCAATCATCTGTTTTTGGAAGTAGTGAAGTGGGTGCGTTGAGAGCTCTTAACATGGAATACCTATAAATATTGAATTTGAAAATATCTACTAAATACCTATAGAAAAAAATATTTTTGAAACTATAGCGATTAAATTTTGAAATCAATACGGTGGTGGAATAAATTTTGTTCCAAGCTTCTATCCAACAAAAATTGTTTTACACTTTAGAAAGCATTGATTGCTAAAAACAGCATAAATACTACTACTCAAATATGATACCCTATCAAACATGAAATGAGCTTACATGAGATATTATTTGTCGCAAATAGGAGGGGGTCTCCACAACATTGGACCTCTATTACAATTTTATCCAGTTATAAAGAGAGCTTGCGGTTTTGGAAATATATTTGGAACTTTAATTTATTACTTGAAACCAATTTTTACATCAAGTTGGGATTTAATTAAAAACGAGGAAGACTACAGTTGCCTTTGTCAACTCTTAGATATCCGTACGAACCGTGAGTATGTTCACAGCCTGTCACTCTGCTTACAATATTATTTTTTAATATTTTAGTATTTTAAAATAATTTGAGTGAATTTTATAATTTCTAGAACTATGGGTTGTACATATATTCAAACTATTTGTTTATACATTCTTCAAAAGCAGATTCTATTCATCCACATAACGATTATCAATCTAAAACTTTTTCAAATATTCTATAGTACAATTTAATACTAAGCGGTAAATATATATTAAATTACAAAATAGTAAATATAACTTTAAATACTATGTTATATTAATGCGCACATAGTATATTTATATTGTTATAAGTATATCTCCATACATTGCAATATTTCTTTAAAAATATTTCCATTCATAGAATAATTTCTTATAAGTACAATAAAATACATATATGTATGTAAATACGGCTCTATATAATATACATCTATACTCTTATCATTCATTCATCAGTGACATATACGATATGTAATAAACATGATATTATATAAGTGTGTATGTATATCAATATCATATAAATAAAAATTCTTCAGGCACCCGTTATCTTGTTTATTTATTTACATTTTTTTGTTCTACGCATTATATCCTCAACAATTTCAAATTATCGAGTAAAACAAAATGCAAAAATTCGTTAACCCTTTCGAACCGGCTTTCGATTAATAAAGTTAAGATATATCCTACATCTGGAATGTCTTAACTGTATCTCATAGAAACTTTCTGTGCAAAAAAAACGTTGTAATCAAAAGGGGGGTTATCGGGGGGTGGTGGTATAACATTGTACCATTCGGGATGTTAAGTGGTAAAAGGGTGTACCAACAGTCCTCAAAAAACAATAACTGATTTATTTATTTAACATAAAAAATTAACGAAAACTTTATTCATAATATTAAAAACAAATAAAAAATTTTAAATTAAAATAACAAAATAAAAATATTAAATTAAAATAACAAAATAAAAATATTAAATTAAAATAAAATAAAATAAAAAAAAATTAAATAAATTTTAGGAATGATATGCTGCAAAACAGATTTTACATAATGGAATATTGCACTCCCTGCAGATGGTCTTCGTACGTGTTTGTTTTTTGAACCTGGAACAATTAGTACATCGCCGTCTAGTGTTTCCTTCAATTGGAAGATGATTAGTTCCTTGAGTTTTTTGAGATCTGCGTCCGGGTTTCATTGACCTGCGAACAGCCATAGTGTTCAATCCTTCTTCGACCAATGCCTCTGCCAAAGTTACTAAAAAATTTTTGAATGGTTTTTTACGATTGAACTCAGAATGAATATTCCATGCTTTTACTGCTGACATCATTAGCAAACGATTAAAAACCTTCCACTATTTATCTGATTTTCTGTCATATTCATACAGTCCACTCATCTGGTCTGCCAGATCTACACCTCCCATGATTTCGCGATAAAATTTAATCTGGTCCGGACATTCAACTTCAATTTTTTCACCTGCTTTTAATGTTTTTGTAACTAGTGTCATCTCTGGTTTGTGGCAATTACTTAATACCAAAACTTCTTTGGTGTCCTGCCATTTTACGCACAAAAGACCAGATAACGAGCTCATGAATACTACTTCGCCTTGTAGCATTTTCTTCTTATCAAAAACTGGCAAATTTTTTCTGTTGCACATTACGGTTCCTACAGCTGAATACGAGATTGTGTCTAATAAATGTACAGATGTGAAAAAACGGTCAAAACATAATGTGACATCTGGTTCTATGATTGAACTAGCTAACTTATTAACGACTCGTTCTCCGAGTGTTCCTACAGTTAATTCAAGCTCTTTTCCGGAGTAGATGTTGAAATCGTACGTGTACCCGGTTGAGGCATCACATCGAAGCCACATTTTTATACCACGCTTGACCGGTTTGAGCGGCATGTATTGTTTCAACGTACTACGACCTTTGAATTTAGTCATTGATTCATCAATGCTCTGGTAGGAACTATTTTGTCTACACTTTTGAAAATTTGCTTTCAAACATGTCACCAAATCATCTAAGTAGTAAGTCTTACTACAATTCGAAGGTTTTTCCGGCTTAGCGAAATACATTTTTGATGTAATAAAAGCAAAACGATCACGAGCAATTGATTCCTGAATTGATCGATTACCTAATGATTTATGACCTGACCAATAATCTTTTATAGATGGTACCCGGCTGTAACTCATAATTATCATACATCCAACAATTACTTTTATTCCACCATCGTTTGTTGGAGTAATTTTTATTTTTTTGGTTTTTGGTTGGGCATTTTCATAAATCTGAATACGTTCATTACATAAACGCTGATTTCGGTGAAAAGGTGATTTCGCAATATACATAAAAGCTTGCTACCGAAACTTATGAAAAATTTCCAGAGCAGTTGATGTGCGTGGTATATGTAATCCTAATTTACATTTCCGAGTAGCATTTGGAATTCGTTTTGGAGAAAATTTTGGTTTGGTGGATTCCAAATCAATGCGTTATCTTTTATTATTTGCCGATTAATTATATTTTCATTTTCATTATTTTCATCAGCATTTTCATCCAATAATTCAGCTTCATCATCATTTTCTGTGTCACTAGCCGTTACTTTCGCTTCATCATCGCCATCTTCATCTTCACTTCCTGACGAAAAGTCATTATTTTCACCATCATTTTCTGTGTCACTAGCAGCTACTTCCGCTTCACTCAATTCGTTTGGTACGTAGATGTTGTCACTTCCTGACGAAAAGTCATCCTGTCACTATTGGACTCTTGTAGCGTCTTCCATATTTCTTCCGGCTTCATAGAGTTGACCATATCTACATAAATTTGAAGAAACTGAAATTTATTATGTGCAAAATACGTTTAAAAAATGTAGTTTCGGATCCCTGCCGGTATATATATGTACCACCAAAAGAGACTGCTGGTACATATGTGTACCACTAGCTAAAATTATCAAAAAAACGTAATATTTATATAAATATTCTTACCTTCAGTGCTGATAATAATTGCTAAGTATAATTTTCTTAATTTTACACTGTTTTATTATTATTTACTTTTCAAATTTACTTGAAATGTAATAAAAACTATTAAAAAAAGCAATTTCGGTCTTAATTGTCCAACAAAAAAATCACACTGATCAGACAAGAAAAAACATGTCGCAATATATTATATCGACACAATTTACTAAGAAATTCTTTAGAAACGAAGTGGTACAATATAATATAAAATAATATAAAATTTCTGACTTTCAGGGATGTTTAAACTTTTGCTGGTACATATATGTACCATCCGGGTCGAAAGGGTTAAAGAAATTTATTAGAAAATTTGAAAAAATCAAGTAACACTTTCGCCAATTATAAAGTAACCCTATATTATTAATAAAAAAAGTTGTTAACAGAAATAAGAGTATAATGTTGAAGCTTTAATTTTTATGTATTACTTCAAAAAAATTTTAACAGGTGTTCAAGTTACAGGTGTTTAAAAAAAGGAAATTTCTGTCCAAAATTTCAAGTTTCCAACTTAAACCGTTTAGAAGATAGAAGGGTTAAAGGATTTTGCAAAAATTCAGTTTCGCATAACGGTAAATTAAGACACCGTATAGCACAAGTATATATTTATTATATACATGTTTGTAAAGCTCATAATAGCACCTATCGTTTGGAATCAGATTGAAGATATACCTTATAGAACTTGTGTTATAACAATTTAAATATAGCAATTTTTGGGGGCTTTGGAGAGCTGTAACTCCTTAACGGGTGGGGCTGCAGAAAAATTATTATTAACATAAAATTAATATTTTTATGATATCTATCAGCAGTTAAAACTTCATGGCTCTATTTCAAAAAAATTGTGGAAATCTAAAAGTCAGTTGTTCGGGAGCTATCCGAAGTTTTGGTCGGAACTCAACCACAAAAAATAGGGAACCTACAAATTGCTCCCAAAATATTTTGTGTAAATTTTAAGATTCTAGCTTTCTTAGTTTTTGAGTTAGCGTGCTGACGAACGGACGGACGGACGGGCATGGCTTAATCGACTCAGAATTTGATTCTGATCCGATCCATACCTTTATCGTACGGGTATAAAGAGATTGTAAACACAAGTAAAAATATTTTAAATGATATAACATCTGGTGCAAACATAAAGGAAACTGTAGTTGATCAAAACAAAGGTGGCATAAAAAATTTACGAAAATCAGTAGTTATTCAAATGCATTCGATGTATGGTGAAAAACAAAGAGCTATAAAAAGAAGAAACAATATAAAAAGCCGAGCTGTTTCTAAAAAAACACATTTAAAGTCGAGGCGATGAAAAAAGCAAAATAAAACCTCTGGTATATTCAATTAAAAATGGAGTGTATGAAATCTGAACTTGATCTTTTTTCATCATTACCCGTACAAACAAGTATATTACGTTCAGAATAGGCAGCATAGAATCCTTTACTTCTTTAGAGGCATCACCGTCAACTATTGAAATTGTTTCGCTTGGAAATGGAGATACATATCGAGATTTATCCTCAACCTACATCAAATTTAAAGTTGAAATATTAAAAAAAGATGGATCAGTTTGGAGTACAAATTATAAAGCAGGAACCGGAACTGATGCAAAAGCAGCCCCGCAGCCCATGTTGTAAATAATTTATTACACTCTTTAATTAAACAATGTAATGTAACTATAAATGGAAAACAAATCACTCCTCCAGACTCCTTACACCATTATAAAGCATACTTAAATACTTTACTAAATTATGGTACAGATTCCAGTCAAACACATCTGGAAGCATCTGCTTGGGAATTGGATAAACGATAAACCAAATGTAAATGATTGTATCAATACTGGTTCTAAATTAAGACAAAAATTATATAACAATTCCACAATAGTAGAATTAATGGGGAAATTACATGTACATTTCTTTAACACTCCCAAATTACTTTTAAATAATGTTGACATTCGAATTGCTTTAGTCTTAGAAAAACAAGATTTTTTTATTTTCTTTAACGATGGCGATGAAAGCTATTTAAAAATTCTCGAAGCTACGTTATACATAAAACATTTAACAATTAATAGCATATAATACCGTATTGGAAAAGGCTAAAGCAAAATATTTTTATACCAGAAGTGAAATCAAAACATTTGAAGTTCCAGCTAACACTTCCAACATATCATTGGATAATATATTTATAGGACAAATTCCAAAAGCAATAGAATTTTGTATGGTTAATACTGAAAATTTTAATGGTAAAATTAAGAAGAAAGAAGAAGAAATTCATACTATTTTGATCATGAAAATCTCACTCAATTTCAATTATATGTGAATGGAGTGCTTACACCAAACTCTGCATTTGAAACAAGTTTTACATCGAATAATCTTTGCAATTCTGGTGCATATTTAACATTATTTAGTAGAACAAGTATACATCATTCTGATAGAGGACCTCAAATTTCAAAAGAACTTTCTTCAAAAGTTAAACAATGCTAGCTTTTGATTTGTCACCAGACGGCTCAGGAACAGATACATGTCAGAGTTTATTAAACCAGGGAGTAGTAAAGATTGAAGCAAGACTCAGTTATCCGCTAACTTCAACATTAACATGCACTGTGTTTGCAGAATTCGATGTCAATATCGAAATTGATAAAAATCCTAACGCCTACGTAAACATATAAAAGATAGTTTAGTGGACCACCTCTATTCATTTGAAAAAGGCGTGTGCTCTAGTAGATTTATCGTTTTGTACGGACGATAACAATACAATATTTGTTAAAAACCTTGCGGTGGCTGGAATAAAAGAAAAATGAAAAACGATTCTAAAAGAATTTAAGTGTAAATTCCCAACCAGATATTTAAGAAGAACAGACCTCAAGAATTACTTTTTGTGCATATGAACAACTAGGAAACATCTAATAATTTAATAAACTTACTTGAAAAATTCGATATTGTGTTAACAAATGGAAAACTTAAAGTTGAATTTTTAACAGCATACATAAGTGGAAAAACTCGACTAATTGATATTTCTCATTTACAAAATAATGAATGAATACACTTCATATACCGAAAGTGCTGAAATGTAATAGTGCGACACGTCAATTGTTTAAAGGAGTTTTTGCTCTTGACCAAATACCAAAAAATATTTCTAAACCTGGTATTTTAGTAATAAACACCGACACTTGTGCTAAAAAAAGAACACATTGGCTGACAATTTTTGTACCAGTTCAAGGTTATGTTATATGTAGATTATTTTGATTCATTTTGAAATCCACCATTCCACAATGAGATTGTGAAATTTCTACAAAATCAATCAAAATGTTTTGTTTTCGTTTTCAAAGTGATCTTACATCAGTCTGTAGACAATATTTCAGAACCAGAATGTGGACCACAACAAATTCTTTTATTAAACATTTATTATTTGGATAAAAAAACAAACAACAAAAATACGAATTTGAATTTTGCTGCATCAATAATTTTCCATCGTCATCACAAAGTTATTAACCGGATGAATTATTTGGAGTGGTATGCATTTTATAAAGATTTTACAAACAGCCAACCTCCTAAAGTAAATTCAAATAAAGTGCCAATAACATTTAATCATACTGGGCAAACTAATAAACTTACATTGGGACAAGGTGATAAGTACACCTGTTTTTGCCTTATGTTAGACTTTACACATATTATTTATTTATTTATTTACTTAATTCAAGTATTTACACATTTCATTTAGATAATTATACTTAATCTAAAATTAATATTAAAGTTATACAAAGCAAAATTTATTTTATAAAAAAAAAAAAAATGGTTATTTACTTATATTTAATATTTCACAAAATTTTTACAACAAAAATAGTGAAGAACAATTATGGAATTATTTTGAATCGTGATTTTTTGATCACATCTTTACTCATGTTTATATTTATTATAGTTTTGTATTGATTCACATTTATCAACATTCTATTAATCGGCTCATATTTGCCGTAATTAGTCATATGATATCTAATCGAAAATGTGTTTTCGGACCTGAAATGTGTTCGTGTGTTGAATGAGTTAATTAATATGTTGTTAATGTAGTGTGAATCTATATAGTTATTAAATACCTGAGTAATAAAAACAATACCCATGACTGTTCGTCTGCATTCTAAAGTATTCATTTCAAGTAAATTGAGACGATTGACATATGGAGGCAATATAAGGGGATCAGTCCAATTTAGGTTTCTTAAGGCGAACCTTATAAAATTTCTTTGTATTGCTTCAATTCTAACAATATGTTGATGATAGTGTGGAGACCAGACCTGATTTGCATACTCCAGAATAGGACGAACTAAAGTCGTGTAAAGAGATTTTATAATATATGGGTCATTAAATTCTCTAGACCATCTTTTTACAAAACCTAGCATTGAGTTTGCTTTACTAATGATCTTGCTAATATGTGTATTAAAAGTAAGTTTACAATCAAAAATTAAACCAAGATCATTAAATTCAGTGACTCTTTTTATTATGTTGTTATTAAAAGTGTAATTATTTGTGATTAAGTTTAGGGAAAGCGTAAATGAAATGACGGCACATTTATCAATGTTTAAAATAAGATTGTTACATTTACACCAGTTCATAAAGTTATTAAGATCTTTTTGGAAAGAGTCTGCATCATTCATTGAGCACACTTCTTTAAAGATTTTCATGTCGTCCGCGGAAATTTTTATGGAACTGTTCTGAATAATCTTAGTAACATCATTTATTGAGATAATAAACAACAATGGTCCAAGATGACTACCCTGTGGTACTCCAGAATTAACAACAAAAGATGCTGAAATTGCTGTTCTGAAAAGAACACTATAGATACGGTTATTAAGATATGAATCAATCCAGTTGATTAAGAAGTAAGGAAAACCATATTTTTTTAATTTATAGAGTATTAAACTATGAGGTAGAAGATCAAACGCTATACTTAAGTCAGTGTAAACCATGTCAGTTTGGCGCCCAACTTCCATTGTTTTCAAATTAGTTGAAGCTATTTCTGGAAGGTTAGTTACAGTTGATCCCTTTTTTACAAATCCATGTTGATCATTCACTATAAATTCAAAACAATAATCAAAAATTGTATCAAAGACCATAAGCTCAAACACTTTCGGTAAACTAGAAAGTTTAGCAATAGGCCTATAATTCACAACATTACTTTTTGAGTCTTTTTTATGAACTGGCCTTATGTACGATTCTTTCCATAACTTAGGGAACACCCCAGAAGCAAAAGATTTATTAAAAAGAAATGCTATACGATTAGATAGAGAATCGGCGCAACGCTTTAAAATAATTTCTGGGAGGTTATCTGGTCCAGGAGCAGAGTTATCACCCAATTTAGTTAGATAAAGCTGTATTGCGGCTGGTGTAAAATTAATATTTTGAAGAGGTAAACTTGGAAAGTCTTCCAAATGGTTAAAATTAGATTCATCAATATCGAAATCATACCATGGTGGGCTTGAATTGATATTTCTATCACGAACTGGGGGAACATACAAGTCAAATCCATGGTAAATTACTTCGTAAAATTTATCAATCGTTTTATTTAAATCATATATGTCTAGTAAAGAATTAAAGTCAATTGAAACAAAAAAATTGTTAAGCATATAAAAATTAGTTTTGGAAAAATTAAATTTATGTGAGATATTTAATGACGATTTATTTAAACAATTATAATGAAATTGAAAACTGAAAGAGGGATGATGACAATCAATTTTTGAAAGAGGTGTTGCCGTCAATATTCTAGTTACATTTGCCCAGTCAGAAGTAAAAAGAAGGTCTAATAGATTTTTAGTTGAAGACACTTGTTGAAGTCCGCATGCAAGCAAACTATCTATAACTGTTGATTCGACATTAGAGGTTAAATTAGTTGGAATGTAGAAACATTCCTCGTCATGAAGTTGCCAATTAATATTTGGCAAATTAAGATCCCCACATATTATGAGTTCGTCAAGGTCATTTAATTTATTATTCAAAGAATCAACAACTGAGCAGAAATCTTGGTAAACTTTTATATTACTATTTGGAGGAATGTAGCAACATAGAATATAAAAATTTAAAACATTTAAATCAATTTTAACTGCTATTACATCACAGTTTATTAAATCAGGTATTTGTACCTGTGAAAAGTTAAAGTTATTTTTAGCTGATATAAGAACACCTCCACCTTTAGGAATCAATGAATTATTTAAAATATCAATATCATTTTGATATCTATCTTTCCTGTAAACTAAGTAGGAATTGTCAAACAATTCAAGAGAATTAATAGAAGGAGATAACCAAGTCTGAGTAAGCATAAATATATCCGAGTTTAGTACTTTGGAATTAGTAAAAACTTGTGTTGTTTTAGTGCGTAATCCTCTTACATTTTGATAATATAATGAGAGATTACTTGTCCTATCTTATGCTTTATTGTTGATACAGTGATTAAGTTATTTTTAACTTTTGGCAAGAAAAAACTTATTATAACTTTCTCTCGATTGCTGTAAGTGATTATAGTAGTTACTATTACAATAACTACGAAAGGCTTTTAAGTCTTCTTGCATCATTTTAATGGGCACGCCAATAGACTCATGATAGTTTACAAAGAGGTTATAAATAGCTTTGTAATTCATTGGAAGCCCTTCATTATGTAGAAGTACCAAATCATTAGTCTTTGTTTTTCCCTCGATAACACAATTATAGGAGTCATCATGCAAGTAAGAGAGGTATAATCTCATAAGATTATATATTCCTTCATCTCTTAATCTTGAGAGGGCATACATTTTATCTTGTTCATTTAACGATTTTTTAGTCATTCTAACTATTGGTGACACTAAAGGTTGAACAAAAGTATTGTTTTCGTAGCACCCAGCTTAACATCCGAAATTTATGTTGGTCCTTTAATAAAATTATCTTACTTACTTACTTATTACTTTTTATTATTATTATTAATGTTATTATTGTTATTACTATTATTGTTAACGACATTAATGGTATCAAGATCTATACTGTCATTATCATCATTATTATTATTATTGCTATTATTATTATTATTATTACTATTGCTATTATTATTACTATTATTATTATTATTATTATTATTATTATTATCATTATTATTATTATCGTTATTATTATTATTATTATTATTTTCATTATTATTATTATCATTATTATCATTATTATTATTATTATTATTATTATTATTATTAACGTTGTCATTATCATTATTATTACTGTAATTATTACTAATACTATTAACAACATTAATACAATTATCATCGATATTGTCATTATCATCATTATCTGTATTAATTGGTAATGTGAGAAATTGACTTGAGAAATTTGTGAATTTATTAAATGTGGGAAGTAAACAGTGCTTTTTATAAAGAGGTAGTTTACGTAAAGTAAAATTGTTACTAGATAAAACAGAATCAGTGTTATTATGTTGTAAGTGTTATTATGTTATTATGTTGTAAATTTGATGTATCAGTGTTATTATGTTCTGAGTATGTACATTTACTTTATTAGAGGAAGTGGCAAAAGGATTTAAAAGAGGTGACTTTTTTTGTGATGGTGCTATTTTAAAGTTAATATTTGGAGTGTCTTTTTGGATAAAATTTTGAATTAAGGTACCTTTACCCCAATTTTTTGTGTTCGTTATTACATTAACTTTAGATTTAGGTACCATAACTTTAAAAGATTTGTATTTGGGTCGGTATTTTAAATTTTTAGGTGTAATGTTTGTAACATGAATATTACTACAATTAAATTTATCAATTAACAACTTACTTATACTTTTTGTATTTGATCTGGCTGGAAACTTTGAAAAATAAAGCAGATGACTATCACTGGTAGAGCTGGAATTTGTGTGCTTTGTTGACGTAGGAAGTAAGAAATCTACTTTTTTGAGTTTTTTTTCTGGTTTTTTTTTGGTTTCGATTTTACCTTTATATTATGAAAATTAGTAGAGCCGGATTTTATTTCCCTTGATGAGGTAGGTGGTAAATCTCGTTTCTTAGTTTCTATGAGTTCTTTTTCTGAAACAGAATTAGACATATCCGTAGTACTGCTTGTTAATTCCATATATAAAGATTTATTGTTAATTGACTCGCATTAAATTTCCTTATTGCAATTTGGTAATTGTTCCTTTATTCCCATAGTATGAAGGGATAATTTCACACGGGTTAAATCGTCTTTAAGATTATTAATGTCATTACGAATGCCACCCAGCTCATTTGATGTTGCTGAGATAAGTTCACTTTTTAAGTCATTAAAAAGAACAGTAAAATCTTCTTTTAAATGTTTTTCACGGCCAGACAGGAAACTTGAAAGTGTCTGATTAAAATTATCATGACTTTTAGCCAAATCGTTAAAACACAACGAGTTATTTTTTAACGCATCAACTGCTTTGGCCAAGAAACACTTTTTTCTTTTTTTTATGTATATATTTTATTACACTATATAACTATATTACAGTTTTTTTTAGCAATAATATATTTTAATTTTTTTTGTAGCTCAGACTAACTGGTTTGTAATATAGAACACTAATGCCGCGTGTTTTCTTATTTTGTTCTATATGTACTTTTTTATGTAATACATCGCTTGAAGGTATGTATTATATTTTTATTGTTAGCAAACTATTGGTTTCGAAATCGGAAATGATTTCGGAATCAATAAAAAAATTTAATTTGTTTCACTTTCTTTTTTTGTAATATACCTTAAGTATATACCTCAAAGTAAGTGCAATGTGCTGACCACATGTTTTATTACTTTTCTTTTTCTTCATATATAATGTAGTTCAGAAGTTGTTTTTCTTCATTCATAATGTAGAAAAAATTATCGTGTGGCGTCAAATATGAATAACCAAAAAATATTATTTATACTTTTCAAGTACACAAACTTGAAAAGGTTTTAGTAGATAGAAAATGCCAATTCTGGCACAAAAGGCGCCAGTTTTTCAAGACGAAACTATTCTACCTCTTAATCATTTTTAAAATGCGAACCGATAATGATATATTTTAATCGTCCATTTACGATGATAGTGGCCACGTTACTAGATGTGAAAAACCAACATTTGCATGCAGCTTAATCAAAAATAATACTAGATTTAAGCATCCCAAAATTGAAAAAATAAAATGGTGTAACCAAGAAATTTCTGGTGTTCCAAGAAATATAGATTTCCCTGATATAGGTTTTTATAACGGCATTCCGGGTGAGCTTAGTGAAAATGAAAATAAACCTACTTTAATTGTTTTAGATGATTTAATATTAGATTCAGCAAACAAACAAGGATGGGAACTTTTTACTCAAGGTTCGCACCACCGTAATTTGTATATTATATTATTAACGCAAAACGTTTTTAATCAGGGGAAATTCTCACGAGATATTTTATTAAGTTGTAAATATTTGGTACTTTTTAAAAACCCTCGAGATAAATCACAGATTTTTTCTCTAGCTAGACAACTATATCCGGAAAATATAACAGGCTTCCTGGGGGTATATAATGAATCAACATTAAGCCCACATGGTTATTCTTGTATTAAGACATTAACGATTTGTTTCAGATTCGAACAAACATTTTCTCAGAGGAGTATTGTGTTTGTTTTTGTGCTACGAAAGATTTTAACAATAGCTTAAAATATCAACCGACATATGTTGCATGTACTAGAAAAGTGCAGCAACAAGAATTTTTGTAAAAATATTCTAAAATATTGTGATGATGATATAAAAACTATTGCTGAAATTGCAATTAATGTGTTAAACGGAAACAATAAAATATCACCATCACAAAAAAAAAACAAAACTAAAATAACATAAAAAACAATTGAGACTCTTATCGTGTCCACAAAAAGGTATAAAATCTAAACGAAAAATGAGGATTTTTACCGACATTAATTGGTATATTATCTGGTGTAATAGGAAAACCTCTCAGTAAAACATAATGCAGCGAATATTTGTTATGTCACCTGAAATATTTAAAAAATTTAAAAATATAATTGAAGATGATAAGAATCTAAGCATACTAAATCAAAAAATTAAAAAGGTTATGTATGAAAAAAAACTAAAACCACTTGTATAGACAAAATTTAATAAAATATGGAATCAACAGACGATTCGCAAAGAAATTACCAGAAAAATCATCAATTGATAAATCAATATATACGACATCTCAAACTAAATTAGTTTCAAAACGGAATGCATATACAGAAACCATAAATATCAAACAGCAAATACACAAACAAATTTTTTTCCTTTTGTTGAAGATGATGTATTTGAATACAATCCTAAAATAGAACCAGCAGATGCAAGCAGTTTTAATTTTAGTGATATTAATGATAAGGAAGATGGAGATATTGGTAAAAAATTATCTCAAGCTGAGATAAACAAAGGCGATGTAAAGCTATTTCATTTCATTGATTCATTAAGCATTGACTGATTGATGAAGTTACTTTAAACATGAAACATATTACTATCATCTCTAATATATTGTTAGCACACAATACCATATTAGAAAAAGCAAACGCAAAGTATCACTACAAAAGAAACGAAATTAAAACTTTTACAATTCCAGCTTCAATACTTCAAGTATATCATTGAACAATGTTTTTATAGGAGAAATTTTAGAGTTCTTGTATTTTGTATGGTAAACAATGAAAACTTTAATGGAAAAATATCAAAAACCCATACTTTTTTTTAACACTAAAATTTTTTATGCCAATTTTTTAATTTTTAAAATTTATTTTTAGGGTTAGGTAACTTGGTAATGATGTTTCTACATTCTTTTTTATGTGAAGTAAAGCCACGTAAACATGTTCTACAAAAATAATTCCTATGCCCGTGTTTAGAAAGGTGATTTTGAACTCATCTCGACAAATTTTTAACCCAAACGTAATGCGACTTTTCATTTTTTGTAATTAAAAGCATTTGAATATAATGATTTTTTACTTCCTTTGTATGGTAGTAGGGTCCAATTATTTTTATAGAATTTTTGAAACCTTTTTCATATCCATATATAGTGATGCTTATTTCGGGATTCATTCTTTCAAATTCTTTTATATCATTATGATGAAGTGGAAATTCTAAATTACCAATCTCTAATTGCCCTGCTTTTACATTATTTAAAATTATTATTTATGCTTCTTTATTAGCAATAGCATAATTTTCACATCTCTGAGGATTTCTAATTGCTCTGTTTTGTAATGCTGATATTAAACACCACTTGAAGCAATATACATCTCTATTTTTTATATTAATGCATGCTTTTTTCTCTTTAATTTGCTTTCGTAATTTAATATATTGCGAACCTTTTAAAGGTTTATATTCATTTATATTTATTTTTAAATGAAGTAACTTTTTTAAACTCCATCCAGAATCCTTTTCTTGGAATTCTCCGGTTTCATTCAAAATCTTTTCTATCATATTTTCCAATACAGTATTCCAATAGTAATTCCAATATAATTTCCATTTCACTATTAAAAGATTTTACACTAATAAATATTTTCCACTTCATCATTTTCTAATTTATGACGCTTTACATATTCTGCGAATAATTCAATGTTAAATTTAAACATTTTTAATTTTAGGAGCAAACAAAAATTATTAAATCATCTTTTATTATTTCAAAATATTGTTCTGGTAATAAATATTATATCTTCATTTTTACTTTCCAAAAGAAATGTAGCAATCCTGCTTTGAAATCCTTGCCGTATAATATTACCTTAGTATAATATTAATATTACCTTCATAAGGTACTGTTGCTTTCGCTTTATGTGAATTTGTTCGAATATGGTAGTTCCAATAATTTTTATCTACTTCCATGATACATTCTTCACAATATTTGACTTTAATAAAGCTATTGTTATCTTTTATTTTCTTTGTTCATGCTTTACTTCCATCTGCAATTTCGGAAATATTTTTCCTTTTATTATTTTTATTCTCATGCTTATTTTTAATATGTACTTGAAGATTATCTTTTCTTCTAAAAGTTTTATTGCACATATCACAATTAAATTTTTTTGCTCTCTTTTATGCTTTGGTAGTATATGATGTTTAATTGTTTTAGTGGTTAACTGTTTACCACAATATTCACATATCGTCACTTAGTCTTGGGTGTCGTATACGTTTTTTAGCCCATTCAGACTTAAGGCTTGACACTTACTAAAAAAAACAAGATCTTTCGAATGGTCTGGTCAGAATTTAGCTACCTATTCTGCATTCCAAAGATATCAGTAGCGAGTTTGTATTTTCATAATTTAAAATATTTGTTTAAACCTTATTTGTCGTATATTCCATAACATGTGTTTTTGTTCCATTAACGACAAATTCGCATGTAAGTTAATATCAAAACAAATTTATTTCTTGTTTATCGTATAGCATACATAAAGAGAATTTGAAGTCGTATGCGCAAAGGCTCTCTTGAGTACTTGTTTGTTGTATACTACACAAAAAATGAATTTGGAGTCATAAAAACAAAGTTTCTTTTGAGTTCTTGTTTATTGTATACCATACAAAACAGAATTTGCATTTGTATACGCAAAGTCTCTGTTTAGTGCTTTTTTGTTGTATACCATGCATAAAAAGAATATTTCATATAGTAAAAAGCGAATCATTGTTTATTTTTCTAGTAAATAATAAATATTACAAGAAATTAGTCGCATTTGCGCATGTTTTAGGAAAATACATGTACGATGGTAAAAAATTATTAAATATGGAAATAAACGAAGTGAAGAATTAGCTACTTAATTGATGATAATACTCGCAAAAAAACATCTGTAATAATATAATAAATTTAGAGAAAAGGTAATATTTTTATTTGCATAGATTGTAATATTACTTTTAATGCATACAAATTTATTATTTCTTTTTTCGACAACAGCAACAATGAACATTTAGAAGACTTCTCTCCAGACAATTCTATCACTGATCTTAATTTTGTACCAATTGAGCCTGTCTCTTCATCAGCTAGTGAAATGACTCCTGTTAAAACAAAAGCAGGTAGTCAGAGCGCCAATCAGATTACTTTATCTTCGTATCTGTTGAATTTCTGTCCAACTCCAAATTCACCAGCTAGTCAACAAGTTTCTAATAGTTCGACACCACTTTCAAGAACGAGATTAGTGAAGCAACACACTTGGAAAAAAATGTTGCAAAAAAATTACGAGAAAGTGGAAAAGAATATGTCTCGTATAATGGAAAGATTATAAATTCTATATCTGTTAAACAGGGAATGCTTTGCAGGTTAGGTTGTACTTTTAAATGTGGTGAGAACTTTGATATAAATGAACGTCAAGAAATTCATAAGAGTTTTTGGAGATTAGACGACAAGTCCAAAAACCATTATTACGCCAAATTTGTTAGGAAACTTTGTGTTAAAAGAGTGAAGCAAGGACAAAAAAAAAGTTGAAACTTTACATATCAGTATTTTTTCCAAATTAGTGATGCTGATAACTTGATGCGAGTCTGCAAAGAGTTTTTCTTAAAAACTTTGAATATTAGTGAGAGAAGAATTTACTACTTTTTCAAGAATAAAATTGATAAAACTGGGACAGCAAAATCTCCAATGAAAGGTAAACATGTGAAAAAAGCTACTTCAGATTCTTCTTTAAATGAAATACGAAACCACATTCAAAGTTTTCCAAAGGTAGAATCTCATTATTGCCGTCAAAATACTGCGAAACATTATTTAGATCCTACATTAAATATACGTGTGATGTACGAGCTGTATAAAGAAAAATGTATTCTATTCAACGAAGAATATTTAATTTATCATGTGTAATCCCTAAAAAAGATCAGTGCGATATGTGTTCTGAATATGAAAAAAAAAACTAATTTAAGAAATGGAGAAAATATGATTGAAACACATAAAGTTAATAAAGAAATAGGCAAAAAACTAAGAGATACTGATAGGAAAAGTGATGACGAAATAACCGCAATTATTTGTTATGATTTAGAAAATGTATTTTCCTTACGCAGAGCAGAAGTTTCCAATTTCTTTTACAAACGTAAATTTTCAGTTTACAATCTTACTGGACATTGTAACCTCGATAAGAAAACATACTGCAGCATATGGACTGAAGCACAAAGTGGCAGATCGGGGAACGACGATCAGGGATAGCCAGTGCTTTGAAAGAAATTTTAGAAAAAGTATTAGAAAATAATCCTAATATCAAGCATTTTATTCTCTGGTCTGATTCATGTGCAAAATAAAAATAGAATGAACTGCATGATGATTTTGAAATTTTTAGAAGAAAATGTGAACATTGATTCATGTGTGGCACAAAATAAAAATAGAATGAACTCCATGATGATTTTGAAATTTTTAGAAGAAAATGTGAACATTGACTCTATTCAACACAAATATTCAGAAAAAGGACATTTGCTTATTCAAGTGCAATAGAACGTCATTGAAAAGGTACATCAATATATAGTCCCGTTTCCTTAATAAAGCAAATGCTAAATATGAACTATCAAAAAGTTAGTCTGGTAATAATGCAAATGCAAAGTAGAGATTTTTTTAACTTTAATATTGCTTCGACAAACTGTAACTGGTTGCCATTTAATAAAATAAAATGTATATTATATGACAGAGAAAAATTATTAAATTTACAATATAAAACATCTTTTGCTGATACACATTTTCAAACATTTAATATTAAAAACAGTAGAATTTTTAAAAAAATCGGATCCGCAACGTTATCTAAAATTAATAATGTAAAAATCTGTTGAATACAAGTTTCAAAAGAAAAATTACGTAAAGACTACATTATTTTTACAAAAACAAAATATTGGTTTTTCATTTTAATTTTTGCAGTTTCTTTGACGTATGATAAGAAATTGAGCTAATATAAATGTTAATGCTTGTTTGCCGTATATGACTATATTTGTCGTATATTTATCAAAATTAACGACCATTAATTATGTTTGCATATACGACAAATTTAAAAATATTCAACTTTAAAAATATATATTTAAACAATGGTCTCTAACAAGTTTTCATAGGGTAAACTTGCCGACACACCATTGTTTAAAAAAAGTTAGATTAAAATATTAATAATATTGACGCTACACTATGTATTTTTACTTTAAACTTAATTTGCCAAAAATGACAAATATGCGTATACGACACTTAAGACTAGGATGACGATATTGCTTCCATATTTTTTAGTTTAATTAAATATTAATATTAATATTAAGTTAGTTTTTGTTAAACGATATTGTTTTCAGCAATACTATTTTAATATTAACAATAAATTTGAAAAAAGCAGCATATATAAATAACTAACTTTTAAATCAACCAATCCATCGAAACTTAAAAAAAGCATGTTAAGAATAACAAATACGTGTATAATTGTTATTACATTTGAACTTAATCCTTACTTAAAATAGTTAACCTCCTTATCAATCAAATCGAATCAAACTTTATTAATAAGAAGTAGTTTTAATATTCAATTTACATATTAATAACTTGGTTGGGTACTATTTTAAAAATTTAAAATAAATTAGTTATACCTATACTGAAATCGAACTTCTGCAGAACCGTATCGGACTTCCGCAGGTTGTTCGGAGAGCAGTTATTGGACCTGTAAGGGACCGTTTTCGAACCTCCGGGGGACAATTATCAGATCTCCGAATCAGGAACCTAAAAATCTGAAAAGTAAAAGAATCTGAAAACTTGCAAAATTTGAATTTTTCTTAATTGTTAAATGAAAAAAATTAGGTCTATATTTTTATATTTTATTTTAATAATTTTTCTTGAGAACAAGTATCCACCATAGGATATCAAACAAGCCATATTAAACCTTTCTGAGTCACGACCCATACATTTTAAATAAAAGCACGTCCCGTTTAATTCTTCTCCTTAATTGTCACTTGTTTTGAGAATCTGTAGGGCATGAATATTGTAATTTTTTGCTCATTTATGGTGTCCGTCAATTCACATAACACAATTTTTTGTATCTAAAAATTTCAATGAAATTACCTCGTACAGTTTTATTTGGGCCAAATAGTGTGGTGTTTATAGTGGCCAAATGTTTCAGTATTGATCATTATCACTGACATTAAATTTTTGATCATTTCGATAATTTTACTACTGCCATTAAATTTTGAATAAAGGCATAAAATAATATCGAAAGAAAAAATATAATAATTAGAAATAAATTATAAATAAATATTAATTATCTTACCATTTTTTTCTTCAAGTTAGTTTTTTTTTTTTCGTTTAGTACAGTTTAGTACACTGATAAAAAAGTAAGTAAAATTTTTCGAGTTTATATACTTTTATAAAATACTAAATCAAGGGTTTCCCTACCATGTTTTTAACATTACAATTAAATTTTAATCCAATCAAATTTTTAATGCCTTCAATTAACTCAGTTAGAAATTCTTTCTGGTTAAAAGGTTTTTATATAGAAGGTCACGTTAATAAAAAACTGTTTGAATAATTAGAAATAAACCAAAACATTCACTAAATACCATAGGATATTTTTGATAATTTCATAACATTACATCTTTGCAATAGTCTATTCAAAATTTAAGATCGATGATACATGCTCCCAATAACTTCGGCGGGGTCCGAATCGATCCTAGAGGTCCGCTTCGGTCCTTGCTACTGTCAAAGGGCCCCTTTTAAATCATACTACCAAAGCACTAATTCTTAATTTTTTTGATATTCAAATTTTCCATTTTGAGATTCTACATCTCCGAACTTGGCCGCTTATGATCTTACTCCAAGTCTGCGAACCTGCCGAATTTCCAATTTCTAAATCTCTAAACTTGCTGAAGCTACTACGCTTATAACGTCGTACCGAAGTCTTAAACCCCCTACGCTTAAAACTTTTTACACCCACTTAATAATTTAATTTTTAAATTTCATAACACATATTCTCATACTCTAATCCTAAATTCCAATCCACAATACCCTTCATTTAATCATATACATAATATATATTTTCATTCCGTTTTCTTAATTACCTTCTTAACTATCTACTTAGTTACCTTTTTAACTTCTATCTACTGGGTTTTTTTCTTTTAATTGCTTTTTAATTTTGTTCGTAATATGAGAACGGTATTTTTATATTAGAAGTATTCAGAGTAGTGTTATATTATACTTCCAGTTTTAGGTTTTTGAGAGTTGTTTGCGTTGTCACTTATAAAAATTATAACCGGGCTAACTGGGATGGCTTAAACTCCTTCTTGCGTGACTTTGACTGGTTTATGTACTTCCGCTTAAAGAATATTGATCTTGTTGCTGATGTTGTTAGTAAAACAATAATGCTAAGTATGAAATTCTTCATACCTAGATCATATAAAACGGGCAAACCAAATACCAGATCGTGGTTAAACGAGATCTGCAAAAGGGCTATTCAAAACAAAGAGGACTTTTTTAAGCGGTACAAGGCAAATGAGGAGTCACGTAAGAGCTATAAAGTGGCTAACAACGAATGTAAAAATATTATCAACCAGCAAGTTTCTAGATAACCAAAAGCTAAAACAAAAAATTCTTCATCAGTTCAACTGCAGACGTTCCTTTTGGACCTTTGCTAAAAATGTTAGACAGAGCTTTTACGTATCCAAATTTTTTTTTTAATGCATTTCTCTGCCATATAAATGTGCCTTTCCTGCTCAGGAGTGGGGGGGATTCGTTCTCGCACTAACTCTGTTTTTAATTTTCATCAACCATATTTATCTTCAACAATCAATACAATTCACAGTTTGACCGATGACATCACTTTCGTGGCATCTTATAACTTTCCTAGGAAATCTGATGTCACTTCGACCGCCGTCAACTCATCGAAAATATCAATGATAGACACGATCAACGATAGACTCGATTAGACTTAATTAAGCCACAATCGCTAAAAAATTTCAAAGCTGTCTAATATTATTGAAATAGTTGAACCCTACCCCAATTCTGAGGTTCCAGAATGAAGTCGTGCAACGGTCCGGAAACATAAGCATTTTAGACATACAGCTAAATCAAAAATTGATGTGGAATGATCATATTTTTGATATAGCTAAAAGCGCTGCCAAGTATTTGGGTTTTGTTTTCCAATGTAAACCGTATTTTTCTTCGAGGGACCTGACCAATATATATAAGGCTTATATACGACCAAAGATGGAGTACAACTTCCATATATGGGCTTACGTCTTATTTACTTATTTACTTCTTTGCGTTATCTCGGGCGAATCCAAAAACGCGCCATTCGTCCTATAGGCGATCCCGTCGAAACTAATACTCTTACACCACTTGTCATCATGGCAGTTGAAATGAAAGCAAATGATGCCACCTCTCAGACAATTCCAACGCACATACAGAAGGGCTTCAAGTGCTAATTCCTATTTTGTGGAACTATCTAAATGGTACTCTACCGGGTATATAGGCATTCGTTTGTTGTCAGAATTGCAAAAATGTGGAATATACTATCATCTAATGTTTTCCAGAAGTCGTTGGCCAAGGATATTACGATTTTCAAAAATTCAAGGGAAATCTTAACAGATTCATCACTGATATATTCCCTATTTCCCCCTTATCTTAATTTTTTCCATCAATATCCCTTCCTACAACTACAGAGTTCCAAAAAAAAAAAAGTGAAAACTCAATTTTAATAAAATATTAATTAAAAAATTCTAATTACAAAATGTCAAAAATAAAAAAAAAAGCATAACCTTTTTATGTACTTAATACCTGTGTACCTTTTTATATACTTAATATTTAAAATAAAGTTTTTATCAAATAGCGATACATATTTATAATATGAGAATGAATTGAAAATAATTCAATCTAAATAAAGAAAAATGTTTTACCTTAATATCTTTCTACGTAAAAGAAAATATCTTTTCTTTTACGTAGAAAGAAAAAAATAGATTAATCTGGTAAATTAAAACCGCAAAATATAGTTCACGCTTTAATTCACAATTTAGTACAGAGTATATAAATATTTAATAATAAAAAAAAAAAAAGAAAAAAGGAAATCTTTAGCAATATATCTATAGTGGCAGCAGTTTTGAATTGTCGTGTTTTCACAACCAACAGTAACTCTCTTGAAAAGAAAAGAAAAATAAGGTTAATAACAACAAAAAATATGTGTACATATAAATAATAAAATATAGTAAATAAATAATCAAATCAAATTTAAACAAAAAGAAAAGTTAAAATCTTAAAGATTTAATATTTATTAAATAAATAATATCAATAATAAAAGAGAGAAACTTCATAGATAAAATATTCAAATAGTACTCATTCAAAACTTTTTAAATTTTGTCAAATTTATATCTGCAGCAAAACAAAAGTTTTACAATATTTACTTTAAAGCTGTTTCTAATTATAACATTTATTCTTTGTTTTTCAAATTAAGAATATTTTATGATATGTTCGAATAAAAAATTATAGAAACAAATAGAAGTTCTTTAACATTCATATAATCGAAAAAATTTACTATTTTGTAAGTTTTATTTTTTTTAAGTAATATTCTTAATAAAACAAAAAAAAGGTGTATACCTATATTTATTTATTTACTTTATTTATTTTATTAGTTTATTTTCTGTACAAGTTAGACAATTTCTTTTTATTTGTACATTAGAAATTAATTAATTACGTAAGTATTAATTTTACAAAATAAAGAAACCAAAAGTTAAAAAAAAAGAAAATAAGATAAGATTAAAAACAATTTACATACTATTATTTTAAAAAAAAAGAAATTCAAAATTCCAGTTTAAAAACTTAACACTAAAATTACGAAGTTGCGATAACAAATCAAAAAACTTAGAGACCTAAAATCAAAATAAGTAAATATATCACAGTTCAATACAGATAGCGAAAAAGGAGAGACATGGTCAAAACTACGTAGACAAAAGATATATCTTACGATTAAATTGAAGGCAATTTCAAACTTTCTCGAATTTACTGAACCCAATTTGCCAATAACTACGCATCAGTAAGTCAATGTAGGTATTAAAAGTGATTTCGCCAAAAGTATTCTTGTTGGTGCGGGTACAAAATCCCTTGTAGCCCATAAAGGACGCAGACCGGCGTAAACCTTTCTCAGTATTCCATTAATATGACTGCCCCAAGTAAAAGTGCTGTTAATGAAATCACCAAGATTCATTGCAGAATCCAAAAAAGGAATAGTTTGATTTCCAATGCAAACTGACAACAACTTCTTATCTATAGATACAACTTCTTAACTATTGCCCAGTCAAGTAATTGATTCAAATTTTCATTTATGCAAGAAATGCCATCTTCTACCAAGCCAAGTGGTTTAGACAAGTACAACGGAGCATCATCGGCGTACAAATGTACCTTAAAAAAATAATTAAATGGAAAAATGTCGTCAATCAAAATTGAAAACAAGAGGGGGCCCAATAGACTCTTGTGGAATTCCCGTTTTAACTGCCAAGGGATTGACAAATAGATTCATCTGTAATATTAAAGTCTAAAATGTTATTATCTTCATCAGCCGTGTGAAATAAAAATGTTGAATTAAGCCAATCAGGATCCTCTTTACATAATTCGGTACTACAAGAAGTAACGCCAACTTTCTTTAAATTTTCTCAAAGAGTTTTTGTAGGAAGTTTATGATTAAGATAGGAAATGTTATATCTCTTTTTAGCATCACGAATTGCTTTAACTGTTCTGTTATGTAGTACTTTGTATAAATCATAAAGCGTGGCAATTTTATATCGCTTCCACATAGCATACGCAAATCAATCCTATCACAAATCAATTTGTTAATATATGTAGAAAACCAGGGACACTTAGGATCCAGAGCCGCTTTAGTAATTTTAAGAACGCCTATACTGTAGAGCATTGCTCAAAAAACATTCTTGTTCATTGATATTAAGGAACTGAGAAATTCTATCTAAGTTAAAAGATTCGGCACATCGATATAGTTGTTTGGTGTTAACTCTATTATAACCATAATATGAATATGATGCCCGCCCATCAGATCTAAACATTTGAAAATCGTATATTATGAATATTAAATCGTGATCAGAGATTCCCAGGAGGGATATCTGGATAAAGAATAGAACCTTGTTCAAATTGGCTGTTCCAAAGAGATCAAGGAGTGAAGCAGAATTATCACAAAAGTGTGTTGGTTGGTCGTTAACTCTATGTAAGTCCAAAGTTTCTAGAGTGGTATTGAAGACATTTGTTATAGTATTTGGTCTAACATATAAACAAAACAATTCTATATCAAAATATTTTTTTTGATCGTAATTTAATAATTATTTCAAAACATTTTTTTTCTATTATTGTCAATAAATAAAATAAATTTATTATCTCTAAATAATCCTATTAAAATGCGAATATTAGGAAATTAGAATAGCCGACTCCTTAAGCCGATGGGAAAGAAAATAGAATATGCGACTCCTTAAGCTGTTGCTAATACGGTAACAAATAAAACTAAACCTCATATTACTACAGAAGTTAGTAGATTTTCAATAAATCTTCGATGAAGTTATCAAAATTATTTTATAACGCCTCAGCCAATAGCAAATAGCTCTTCATTCATTTCAAATAGCTGATCATTTATTTTAGTATGTAATGTTTGAATGTCAGCTGATTAATTTCTTCTTCTAAAATTGACAAATTATTTAAAACTTTATTCATCTTTTTCGAACCGCTAAAATAATTAGCATTAAAATATCATGTGGTATTTCTGATACTATTAAAAAGATTACGTTATGTTTGCGGTAAACTCTTGACTAGACGATAGAAACATACTCGAACGCATAAACGTGCAACCAGGGTTTAAGCGAATAATTCCATTTGCAGTTAATACAACTTTTTCGAAATGAGTACCCCAATTTAAATCGATTATGCTTTCTTTATCTAAAGTGTAGATCCAATGGTTAGCTGCGCGCATTTTAACCCATTTGAGGTTTATTGACGAACTCTTTATTTTGCAAAAATTAGATAGCCTTGTTTCTGAGGATAATAACTCCACTTCGCATCGACTAATGCTAGATCCTAGACTATACATTGATGAATTAAATCTGCATAATCTGATTAATACAAGTTTATATTAATCTCGTGCATAGGTGAATATCTATCACGACGTTTATTTAGCAATAAATACTTACTAGAGGGTTGCATATATATAAACTTATTAGGTCTAGTTAGAGGAATAGGAATAAGCTGATATATTGGTAAAACTCTCCATCTAACTATGACAATTTTATTTCAAAAATTACGTTGTTTGAAGTAATTTTACTTGGATTAAAGAATATAATGTCAAAATTTGGTTTTGATCATCTGGTATTTTTAGATGACTAGGAATATGTTCTCGTTTTATTTTAAATTGTGATTTTAGTTGTTTAGTAGTTAGTAACAACGTATTAATTCATCCATAAGATGTGTGGGTTATGACAGAAAGATTGTTGTATGTGTCGCATACTGCTTAAATCTAATGCCATTACTAAGGCAGCTGAGTTAAATTTTTTAAATAAAGCTTGCGTTTGCTTTAATTTATTTACATCATTTTGAAGAGAAGAATGTTGTTTTCTCATAGCTATATATTGCTGATTCATGTGTTCCAGTTTAATTATGTTAAGAGTTGAATCAGATATGGAAGTTTGCCTTAAAAATAATGCTTCCATGTGACGTTTATTTTCTCTAATCTGATCTGTTTCATATTTTTAGCAAATTCTTCGCCTAGAACTCAAAACAGACTATGTGCTACATTTCCAATAATTCTAAACGCAGCTCTTTTCTTCTTAGGTGGATTTTCGTTTTGTTTATAAATTATATAATTAGCGTTTTCTAACTATTTTAAATTATTTTGTAATTGTATGGATTTGAAATTAACCCCGCACTCTATTTCTTCAGCTGTCGCAGTTTTCTCTGGTGAAAGCTCTCCACTTTCCCAAAATTTACTTAGTTCTTTGCTAATGTCAGCTTCACCAATGAAGCAGTTAATTGTATTTTCTGGAGTCTCATTTTTTACTGCACCTGATGAGATGTAACCAAACTTGATTTTCTGTACTATAGAGGTACCTAGCTTTCCCCCTATAACCGTATTTTGAATTATTTGGCAAAAAACATCAGCTCCTAAAATTATATCTATTTTATTTGGTGTATAGAAATTTGGATCTGCTAGTTCTAAACTTTCGATATATTTCCAATTATGATAGGAAGATACATTTTCTGATGGTAAATAGCTAGTCAACTTTGGTAAGGCTAATGACGTATAAAAATAACGTATTCAATCTCGATTTTAATGTAATTTCTACGAAATTTTAAACTATACTGCATTTTCTATTGCCAATGCTCGATACGATTGCATGTACTTTGTGTTTGGGCAGTTGCAAACGTTGTACTGTATTTTCTGAAATCAAAGTGGCTTGCAAACCTTAATAAACAAGCGCTCGGAGTTCCGTATAGGATCCATCTATAGGAATCTTTGTATTTTTATAACCGCTGTAGGTAAAATAACCTTTTGTTTTGCAAAGTTTGTTGCACAGTGAGTGTTTATATCAATTGTCTTTGTTTTGTCAGATGATAATTTCAGTAAAACGACCAGGCCGTAAACAGTATATTTTATGTGTTCCTTGACATATTATGCATAAGTTATTTATTGACCCATAGAATGTTTTAACTTTTATTTCAGTAGTACTTGTATTGCTTTCCAAGTCCTAGAGTTTGAAAATGATATTCTAGAAAGTGAAAGAAATACTTCATGGTTTGGACTTCTCTTGAATAGGTTAACGATTGTTGGTATATTCGGTGAGTTTCTTTATCCAATCTCTGTGTCAGCAGATGTATGAAGATTGGATCCCAATTTGAAGTATCAACTTTCAAATTTTGAATAGCTAATAAATATTCCTTTGATGTATCATGAAATTTCTTTATGGTTATGCCTGATTCTTTGTTTATTTTTCCTTGATTTAAAAATGATTTTAGGTGATCAGATACAAGAGTTCTTGAATTATTGCTGTTGCTGGTAAATGTTTAATTAATTCTGCGGGTTCTCCAATAATGTTAGTCTTTAAATAATGGGATTTTTTAGCTTTTCCTATGATTGCGTTGTTGTTGATAATTTCCATAAACAAGTCTTTGAAAGATTTCCAGTTAGAGTAACTTCCTCAGATTTTTGGAATATCAATTGTTTTTGAATTCAGCTTTTTCAAACATGTTATTTTCAAAATACCCATGTTGAATAGCCTTATCTCCAATGATGTACATATGGTTTTTCATGACTAATTACCAATATTCTTCGAATGTTTACAAATAAGCATTAATAAACTCGGTTCTTTATCTTTCTGTTCCTTAAGCTTCAGGTATATTCACTCTATCGCCATTATAAGTTCCAATTGCTTTTTTATATCTTTTAATAATTTTGATGGTATATTAACTGCAGGGTCGTTTATTTCAGCAGCTTCTAGAATCCCCTTTAGAGCATATACCAAATTTATTAAACTTTTAAAATCGTTGATTTTAACATAAAGATGCTGTAAAGCACCCTCTTTCAATTGATTGAGTTCGGTATTGTTTTCAACTTTAGATTTTCTTTCTAAAGAGTCCTTTTTAAAATTTGCTTTGATCTTTTCAACCTTTGAATATAATTCTTTTTGACGTTTAATTAAGCTTTCCATCTTCTTTTGTCCTATGTTATAAAAGAATTTTGAGATTTGTAATGGTTTTCAGCAATGTTTTAACATTAAGATATGCTTAAAATTATGTATTAATGTGCTAAATCCTTGAAAACAAACTTAATTGAAGACTGTAAATAGTAAATAGCTTGTAAACGATTTATTTTAATGGCTGTAGACACTTGTTCTACAGTATTACTTTAAATTGTTTTTTTTTTTTGTTTCTCTAAAGAACCTGCTTCTATAGATATAATAATAAAAGCTTGTTTATAATTTTAACTTTCAATTACATTATTCAACTAAATTAGCTGACACAACATTCAAATATTTTCAATTAAAATAATTAATGTAGATCAGTATGAATTTATACAAAAAATATTTTTAAATGTTCTACATTAAGTTCATATGAATCATATTACAAACAATTTTATATTAAAAAAAGAATGTATTGAAGATATTAAAGCTAAACTACAATTTAATTAACGCTAAGGTTGTTACATAAATAAAAACTTAAAATTTAAGTTAATGTTAAATAGTATAATTTCTTATTATAGTTTTAGTTTTTGTTTTTATATTTATGTTCTGCGAACACATATCTTACGAATTGTTAAATGGAAATTTGTCTAGTTCCGAATGGGATACTTTGAGGGAAAATATTCACAATAATAAAGTTTCATAATAAAATAAATGAAAAATGTAAAGAACCCAATATTTTCAGGTATAAAGAATTAGTCAAGAACTTAGGATTTCACAATTTAAAACAACTTCCCAGATATTATATAAATACTAAAAAAATATTAAATAGATATTAAAAATACCAAAAAAAAAAAAACATTTTAGAGACGCAAAAGGACAGAAACACAACAAACATATTATAAAAAGAAAATACAAGTATCAATAACATATCATTTGATATAAAATTAACTGAAAGAGACTTCACAAACAGAACGTAATAATAATGTAAATAATGTAAACCTAAAAATAGAAAATATTAGAGATCCCAAAAGTGGAGTTACTCATTTCTCGTCGCAAACCCCTACTCAACAAAATATTTAAATTTAAAAAATTAAAATTAACCAAAATTAAATTATAAGAATTTATGCTAGCTTTATATAATAAATTTTATTCCTTCTATTTCTTCTTTTCTATAAAATTTGTTATTGTTTATTTGATACATATGATATTTTTAATTCATATTTAATAAGAGGGAAGGAACTGAAAATCTCTTTTGACCTTTGTTGACTTATAGTCTATGTTCAAATTTATGTAAGTTTTGGCTGTGTTTTAGTTGGAAAGGTAGAGTGTTAAACATCTTTATTGTACTACATTTTAATCCTTCTTAGTTATAGTTGCTTTAGGTACCACTAGATGTCCTCTATATCTAGTGTTGTAGTTGGGCGCGTTATCTCTTGTTATAATTTTTAATGAAAATTTCATTTTCTTGTTAATTATTTTATACATTTATTTCTTGTTTATTATTTTATTTTACTGCAATTATGGCAGTAGGATCAAATATTGACTAGGGTACAGAAAAAAACAGAAAGCAAGTGATAAATTATACAATTGGAGCAACAAATGGAAAATTAAATTGAATGAGTTGAAACTGTGCATATTAATTTTACAAATAGAGTTATTCAATATTCCGTTGCTATTAAGCTAAATGATATAGATATATCTCAATAGAAAATGGCGAAATACCTGGGTATGACATTAGATGTCAAGTTAAGGTGGAATGAATATATATATGAAAAAGAATTGGAATGTGATTTAGAATATAGAGAAATTTATTGGCTTGCGGGTCGAAGTTCCAGGTTGCCAATTTATTATAAAATACTATTATATAACCAAATAATTAAACCAATTGGTTGTATCGCATACAACTTTGGGGTTGTTCCAAACAGATCCATCTACAGCGAATTCAAACTTTTTAAAATAAAATTTTAAGAAACATTGTTAATGCTCCCTGGTATGTGCAAAATAGCGGCTTGCATAATGACTTAAAAATTCCCACTGTGGTGTAAGAAATAAAAAACTATGCAATGAAACAGAAGACCTGATTAGAAGGGCATAATAAGAGGGAAGGAACTGAAAATCTCTTTTGACCTTTGTTGACTTATAGTCTATGTTCAAATTTATGTAAGTTTTGGCTGTGTTTTAGTTGGAAAGGTAGAGTACTGTGTTTTAGTTGGAAAGGTAGAGTAAAGGTACAAGCCGGTCAACTTAAAAGAAAGAAGCAGCTAGCTATTTCTTTCTACTTATCTAATATTAACTCCTTTTAGAGCGATATCCAACCATACTGTAATGTTTTTAATCCTCATCTCAGGATGCGTTCCACCTCGTTATAAACAAAATTACTGACGAAAACGGTTACATAATACTTCAGGAAAAGGAAATCAAAGTTATTAATTCAACAAAAAAAATAATTCACTATATAAACTTGAAACAATACAATAATCTTTCATCAGTGCTTTTAAATACAATCCTAACATTCGATAAACTTATAATGACACTAAACAAACTAGTTAGTGTTACCTACTTCACAATCTTCAACATTTAAAAAGTAGTATTCGAGCTCTAACCCCACAACTTCGACATAAAAGAGGTTTAGTAAATTTTATGGGTTCTGCTATAAAATTTATAACGGGCAACATGGATGACGATGTCAGGACAGAAATTATAGATGACTTACAAACAATAGACATCAACAATATCACAACATAATCAAGTTAATAAACTTTATGTTATGTAGACCAGAAGTTTTAGGGAAAGACTTACTATCAGACCAGGAAATTAAAAAATACAATATTAATTACGAACATATTTAAGTTCTTCGTAGTTCAGTAATAATTAAAAACCACTTTATAATATTCGCCATTCTAATACCAAAGTTTTTAAAAAATAATTATTTTAAAATTAATAGACAGCCAACATCAAATCGCAAAACTTATAAATAAGTATATGTAAGTAAACATTTATTTTTGTTAAGTAATGGAATTATATATGAATTAGAAAATACCTTTTTCAGATATGAAAATAAACTAAAAAGAAAATGATAATTGTGTTAAAAACATTTTAAAAACCCACAAATATTGTAATACTGAATATCCAGTGAAAGGAGAAATAATTGTAATAAATTAAGAAACAACTTAAAAAAAAATATATAATTATAAGGAAATTGAATTCCCAACAACAAACCTTCAAAAATAGTGTTGTACGGTCTCGATGAACACATGGACATTAATGAGATTAAAGGAGAAATTATGATCTATGCCATCAATGTGTTTGAAATAAAAAAATTAAACATTTTATATATATTAAAATTAAATAATTTCGAAAATCTAGATACACTGACCAAGTGACATACCTTTTATGTCTGAAAAGAAACTCGATCAAACTTTCTGAATTAAGAAATAAAATTAAAGCAATTAATAGCACAATTGTGAGATTCGAATATTACATTAAAAAATCGTCAGATCCAACAAGATGCTTTAACTGCCAAAGCTACGGGCATGCAGAAAAACAATGTTATATTGAGTCATTATGTGGCGTTTGTGCTGAAAACCATAAAACGGCAGACTGTGAACTGTATAAAAATCTGAATAATAATCAGTCATTAAATTATAAATGTAAAAATTGCGCTGGCAACCATGCTGCAGGGTACAAAAATTCTCCATCACGTGTTGACTACAAGACAAACTAAGGCAAAAAAATAGAAAACACTCAAACTCATCATCATTAACCAAAAACAACATTATGATCAAAACTCATTCAGAGCACATGTTTCTAAAACTACATACACACAGAAATTATAATAATTATAATAGTCCAAATAGATATAATAACAACAATACTATAAAAACTAACTCATTTATTAATAATACTAACCTTTCTAACACATATAGTAATATCACAAAATCTCACTCATAAAATTTAATTCATAATCACTTACGACTTTAACTGTCGTCATGTAAACTGGAACTGTTTGAAAAACAATCATTGGAGTATCCAGCAGAACAGTATGTTGACTTGTAGTAATTATTCACTTTTATACCCAACTAATAGTACTTATATTCCCAAACAGAGTCGCAGAAACCCGTCGACGTTAGATCTCATATTGTCATATATATCAGAAAAGATTTCAAACCCTTATACTATTAATGAATTTAATTCTGACCATCTACCTATAAGGTTCGATATAAATTAACATTATTACATTATTAGCTCTATTAATAAATTCTAGTTCGATTACCACCAAATAAATTGGGCAAGATTTAAACAACAACTATTATTGCCAACCATTTATTATTACCAACGATAAATTTAAGTGTTTAAGTGTTTAAGACTTGATAGTGTTGAAATTACCTGGGAAGAGCCCTTAAAGTATTTAGGGCTACAATTGGATAAAAAACTATTATTTAAAACACATGTATATTTCGTAATTAAAAAACGACGATGTTGCATAAAAACTTTATATCCCTTAATAAACCGAAAATCACTCCTATTGAAAGACAACAAAACATTGCTTTACAAATCGGTTTTCCAAAGATTGATGCTTTATGGCTCAGAAATTTGGAGTTCATGTGGTAAATCTAGGTGTGATTTAGACGGAATACAAATTAAACAAAATAAAATTTTAAAATGATTGTGAGACAAACCATTCTTTTTTTCTACTACAAGACTTCATGTTATTGGGAATGTCAAAACAATTGAAAATATGATTATAAATAGAAAGAACTCATTTATTATTAGGAGCAACGATTCTCAAAATCCTTTAATACAAAATTTGTTTAATTAACCATTTTGATATATTCAAAATTATTCCTCCACTAGTTTCTATGTCATAGTATATAAGTTTTTAATTTTTAGTTATAAGTCAACAAGTTTTGGCTGTGTTTTAGTTGGAAAGGTAGAGTGGTAAGCATCTTTATTGCACTACATTTTAATCCTTCTTAGTTGTAGTTGCTTTAGGTACCACTAAATATCCTCTATATCTAGTGTTGCAGTTGGGCACGTTATCTTTTGTTATAATTTTTAATGAAAATTTCATTTTCTTGTTTATTATTTTATACATTTATTTCTTTTTTATTATTTTATTTTAAGTGCTTTATGCCGAGTTCATTTGTGGTTATATACAATTCCCTTGTACTAAATCTAGGGTTCAATGTGTATAATGTATTTAACGATGTTTTTCATGATCATACTTATTTGATTGACATGGGATTTTGTACTGTTACTCCAACTGCATATATTGTAACGAACTCTTGACAAGATGTATCCGTTGTAAATTAATGTAGCAGGTTTGATTGGAGCACCACCTGTCCTTTTGATTACCATTATGAACGGTATGATGCTTTACTTTAATTGTTTAATATGTTTATCCCATTTAAGATTTTCATCTATAGTCATCCCGAAACATTTATCATGTTGAACTCGTTCTACCGCGTCACCTCTTTCTTTTTTTGTAATTTCATAATATTTTTTTCTAGGCTTTTTAAATACAATATAATACGTCTTTTTGGGATTCGTACAGACACTATTACCGTCCAGCCAATCAGTGTAAACTCCCATATCTTTATTTTAGGTTGTTTTCTAATTGAATTAAAGTTTTAGTCTAAAATACAAAATTTGTGTCATCTGCATAGATTGTATAATTTGATTCAAGGTTACACTTTAAAAGATTCATTACATATTATCAATAAAGAAGTGGCTCCAGCAACGATCACTGCGGAACTCCAATCTTATATTTGCTTTTTACAATTGATTTACCATTGTTAGAAAATATTACCGTAGCTACTTTTGCGGAAGATACTGCAAATATTGACTAGGGTACAGAAAAAAAACAGAAAGCAAGTGATAAATTATACAATTGGAGCAACAAATGGATTAAATTAAATTGAATGAGTTGAAACTGTGCATATTAATTTTAAAAATAGAGTTATTCAAAATTCCGTTGCTATTAAGCTAAATGATATAGATATATCTCAAGAGAAAATGGCGAAATACCTGAGTATGATATTAGACGTCAAGTTAAGGTAGAATGAATATATATATGAAAAAGAACAAAATGGAATGTGATTTAAAATATAGAGACATTTATTGGCTCGTGGGTCGAAGTTCCAGGTTGCCAATTCATTATAAAATACTATTATATAACCAAATAATTAAACCGATTGGTTGAAAAAAATTAATGGTGAGTCTACACGACTAGTTTGATTTGCATAAAACTGGGAATTTGTTTTAGTTCTTATGAAGATCCCACATATCTGCGCTTTCAATGCTTTCCCGACCACCAACCAAAAAAAAAAAACATTGGTTTAAAGAACTTATTTTTATGACATTGGTATACATATTATTTCTATACGTCTTGTATTATGTTATGTCATTTGTATGGCATATAGTATATACTAATAGCATAGATAACATATTACCCAAATGTCTCAATACGAAAAATTATAAACTAATTTCGTCTTTACATAATATTCTTAACCGACAAAAATCTCCATAGAAAAAGAAATACCGTCCAATCTAGAAAACAAAACAAAAATATGTATACTCACTAATTTATTTGGTGCAGACTGCAGCGTGTTTTTATGCACTAAAATATTGATAAAATTAGTAATTTTACGCGAATGTCAAAGCTAATGCATTTCATTTTTTTTCAATGCGCATTGGTGTAAGTTAATTAAATTAGTAAATTCATGTCATCCAATTTTTAATGTATGTATATTTTTAATGTATGTGAATTTACATAATATTCATACATAAAATAAAACTAAAAATTAATTTTTGAATATTGAAATGTAGGTAAGTGTGTATATTAAATTTTGTTCAAAATAAGCTTTAATGAATTTTTTGATGAAAAATTAGATAGTTCAATAATTGAAGAGGTGAAGAACAAAAGGTGACAAGTCTACTATATAATATATTTTTTTTTTGCAATGAAGATTTGCAATGGTACAAAAATTTTTATTTGACACTGCTTATATTGAAGTCGCGGATTTTGGTGTTTAGCATGAACATCAAACTTGCGGTTGCGTTAAATATGAAACTAGATTGCATATTTAAACGATATTTTTTTTTTATATAATTATTTAATTCTTAATAAAACAATTTTTATTTTTTCATATTTTTTACATATTTTACAAAAGGATAAATCTCCACAAGATACCGTGCCAAAAGTTAACATGCCCACTCTTGTTAAACAAAATTCAAGTATTATAGTTTATTTTTCTTCAACTTTTTCTAAAAGAATATAATTTCAAAATACATCCTGTCCACATGACTCGCTGCTAAAAATACCTAAAAAAATTTCTAAAAATCTTTGTGGCTAAATATTTAGAAACTGTTATCCAGTATTTTAGTTTTTCATACTTTTAAAATGCCTACCCTACATTATTTCTTTTAAATTTCAATTAATATACGAGAAGGATTTTTTTAATTTTTTATTCTTGAATTTATCTTTTTATATGTTGAAAGAATCTTGTCCGACAGACAAATCTTATTTCTAAAATGTTTCATTTTTTATAATTCAGAATAATCTTATCATATAAGTATGTATGTATAAGGATTTAATGTTTTAGATGAACTAAATTCGTTATTTTGATTCGGTTTTTAAAATTTTTTTGCTATTTTGAATGTTTTTTTTCTTTCTGCATTTTTCTACCACATAAATGTGAACCAGAAATTACACAGTCTTTCCTGTTCAGGCGTGGCTGTAAAAGTCGTAAGCGAGAATAACTCTTACGACGTGTGTGGGATTCGAACCTACACTATCTCGGTGTTTAAAGCATATTTCGTACGCTCTTACCCGTTAGGCCACCGAGGCCTCTTATTTTGAAAGTTTTAAAAAAAATTAAGGATGTATTAAATGGATGAAACTACACCATTATTTTTTTTTAATCTTCATTCTTACTGCAGCTACATTTGAATGAACGACTTTTTCACCCCTACACTTGTAATGCCTAATCTAAAATTTCTACTTTATGTTGATAACAGTTTCATTGAAATCAAACCAGTAAGAATGCCGATCTTTGGTAGTTAATAAAAGTGGAACTGCAAATTATTGCATTGTATCTTTAAAAGAAATTGAAAGGTACGAAATGATTCTAAAAACCCCCGAAAAACTAAAAAATGAATAAGTGAAAAATTACAAAAAAGTAGAAAGTGTTTACAATAATAACAAAAATTTCAGCACAAGCATCAAACCAACATTGCAAGGGTGATATTACAGAAAATACAAAATATTTATCTATCCGAAAAAATCCCAATACTAGAAATATTAAATGGAAAAACAAATATTTTAGATTATTAAATTCACATAACAAACTAAAACAACAAAATAAACTACACTAATTAAAAACAAGTAAATGTAACAGTAAGTCGATGCAACCGACTTATTAATACCCTACACCTGAATAATTCGAATTAAATTAAAAATGCATAAGTTTTTTTGGCAGCTGCTTGAACTTCTTCCCTTTTCTGTCTTATTCAACTCGAATTTCAGGAACGTAAAAGAAGCATCCTCGTGGCATATGCTAGAAACCTTTGTAAAAAATTTTAAATTTCTATCTTTATTAATTTTGAAAATTGTTAGTCCTTGAGAGGTGTGTGTCAGATACCCGTATTGCCACTCTAATTCATCGAATCCATATCAGGAACATAAAGAAAACATGCCAGAACACCATTGTACTAAATTTAAAGGTTCTACTTTTGTTGGTTTTGGAGATATGCTCGTTGCTCTTGTGCTCATCCGGAAGTTTCCAAAATACGAACCCATGGTTCAAATTCTTTCAAATGTCAGTTTCCAATTTTACAGAAAAGGAAACATAACAGAACCCTTTGTACTAAAAATAAAAGTTCTATCTTTGTTGGTTGTGGAGATATACTCGTTTGCTCTGGGGCTCGTCCGGAAGCTTCCAAGATTTGAACCCATGGACCAAATCCTCACAAATTTCAGAAACATAAATCAAACATGAAGGAACACCATTCTGCCTAATTTAAAGGTTATATCTTCGTTGCTTTTGGAGATAATATCATTTGCTCTGAACCTCGTTCGGAAGCTTCCAAAATCCGAACCCAAGGACCAAATCCTCTCAAATTTCAGAGACCTAAATCAAACATGAAAGAACACCATTCTGCCAAATTTAAAGGTTATATCTTAGTTGGTTTTGGAGATAATCTCATTTGCTCTGGTGCTCGTTTGGAAGCTTCCAAAATACAAACCCATTGACCAAATCCTCTTAAATTTCAGAGACATAAATCGAACGGGAAGGAACATCGTTGTACAAAATTTGAAAGTTCTATCTTTGTTGATTTTGGAGATAATCTCATTTGCTCTGGGGCTCGTTCGGAAGCTTCCAAAATCCAAACCCATGGACCAAATCCTCTCAAATTTCAGAGACCTAAATCAAACATGAAAGAACATCATTCCGCCAAATTTAAAGGTTATATCTTAGTTGGTTTTGGAGATAATCTCATTTGCTCTGGTGCTCGTTCGGAAGCTTACAAAATCCAAACCCATGGACCAAATCCATGTTAGTTAATAGTTAAATCGGCTCAGGAGGTGATCCTAATTCAGAATATATATACATGTCCATATCAAACTCGCTTCCTTTTGGTGGTTACAAACACCATACCAAAGTTAATATACCCTATACTTTAGGTGTAGGGTATAATAATTAATTGGACAAGTCAGGGAGCATGTCAAGAAGTTTAGGAAAATGATTTTATCGGTAAAGGGTATATTAGTACAAATTTGTTGTATACATTTGATTTTAACTATGTATAGTTTTTTATAAAAAAAAATCTGAAAAATGGCCGGAAACCAGACAATTTTAGCGTGTTCCTTATATTATAAGGCCCCCAAAACTTATGAATTTTTAAAAAATATTGCAAGTAGAATGCCTTCACAGACAACAATTTCGATATATTTACTAATAAAAAATACTTCACCTGGGTTATATAGTAGACAGTCCAACATGATAGAAAAAAAATGCAAAGATTCAGTTGCGATTATTTAATTATAAAGATTATTTTATTTAATTATAAAGATTATTTTGGTTTTATTGAAGAAATACTTAATTCTCTTAGGGTTCTGATTTTTGACGAAATACACATAAGAAAATCTGGAACGTATGATCAAGTTAAAGATCACTTTTGTGGAGCTGTGGATGATGGAACTTACCGTGAAAATGTATGTATTAGGTTCGCAGATTTGTATTTTGATCATAAAGGATTAATATCCCTACGTTATTGTCCATGTTACATCAGGCACATTAATGAAAGGACATAAGTTAAAATATTTTATCGAAGTGTTTCGGCATAAATGTTAAAATTGTTGCAATTATATGTGACAAAGGAGCAAATAATAGATCACTATGTAATAGCATGAATGTAACTGAAGAGAAACCGTCCTTTTATTACAAAAAACATAAAATAATGGCCTTTTATAATTATGTGCATTTATTAAAAACAGCAAGAAAGATTATATTATCAAGCAATATAAAAACAAGAGATGCAATTGTTTCTTGGGAGATTATTAATTACGGAGATTAATAATTATGATTAATAATTATGGAGAAATTATTCCAAATAGACAATGGGCAAGAAGTGCGCTTGTGTCCTAAATTGAAATCTGAGCATATTTTACCGAACAATTTTCAAAGAGTAAAGGTAAAATATGCTACTAAAATATTTAGTTCGACAGTGGCAAGTGCTATTCGAACTCTAAAAGCATGCAATAAGTTTGGTGAATATTCTGAATTTGCTGAACCAACAGCAAACTTTTGTGAACAAATCAATTTGATTTTTTTTAAAGTAAAATACATTTATTAAAAATACTATACAAAAATGCATTAATTAAACGTCAAAATTTTATTTTCAACTATTTAAATGAAATGAAACTATTTTTGAAAAATATAAAAATTTAAAACAGGACAAAACCACGAGTTGTAGTAAAAAAATTTGGTATTTCTGGTTAGATTTGAATTATTTACTTTAATTTTTCATTTTGAAATAAAATAAACCTAACGCCTTTGCACCATGTCATACTATTATATACTCGTATACCTGTTACATATAGTATAAACGAAATTCTTCATTAATTTTTCTAAATAATTTCTCATTTTCATACAGGAATTATTCAAGACATAAACGAACTACAAGAATTGTTTGAAATATTGCAGGTTACAATTAATATCCTTCTGCATGTGAATATCAAAATCATATAAAATATTTAACTTAATCACAGATTTTAAAAGCACAAATGCTGTCAAATCAAAGTAATAGCACAATTTTACCAAAACAATAGTTCGTCAGAATACAATAAGAATATTATTTTTCCCCAATTAGCTCGTAATATACATAGCCCTAACCAATTTAACTTAGAAATACCAAATCTTCCGAAATATTCAGATAATAAAGAAGAAGTGAAATCAGATGAAAAATGATGATGACATTGAGCAATTATCCACAGTAGGTTTATCTCTATAATTAAAAATATACAATATGAAAGAACTACAATTTTTTTTACAGAATTTGAATATATTGAAAATTAATACATTGAAATATTGTATTGGTTACATAGCCTATTAAATATCTTCCAAATGTGCCAAATGCAGAGTGGTGTTGATAGAAAAAACGCAGTCCTAGAACTTCCCTCTGATATTTTCATAAAATTTAAAACAAATTTTTTCTTGTAATGAATAATTACTTCAATAGCCAAGCAAAGATTTTTTTAATATATGCGAATATCAATTGTGAAACACAAGTTAGTGGTCAGAATGATAATTTTAATATTACTGGCTACACACTCATTTCACACTTCTTACCTAAAAGAGGTATCGATATCTATATCAAAAATTACATAGCTTTCAACGCTCTTAGTAAATTCAAATCTTCTAACCCAACCCCTCATTATGTTTGGGTAAACATCCTCGTTGGAAAGTAAGTCATACATTTCTGTTTTTTATACAGATCACCGTACTCAAGTGAAGAGGAAACTGTTGTGGAAATTGAAAATCTCTCCAACCAGATCAACGAAATTTTGGACTCATCTCCAGAAACTGAAATTGTTGTGGCGGGTGATTTCAATATTCATAACAGAGATTGGCTTCACTTTTCCAACAACACTTCTCTGAGTCAAAACTCAATTGGGAAACAAGTTGAACTATTCTCATCTATGTTCCACCTTTCTCAACTTGTCCAAAATCCCACTAGGAACGCAGATCGTGCTGATCAAGAAAGTCACCTCCTGGATCTGTTCCTGACACCTTGAAAACACCTTGAAAAATATGTTTCTGTTAGTTGCCTCCTGCTTGGCTCCGATCATTGTTTGGTTAAAACAATTTTCCAGCTGGGCGCAATCAAAATATACATAAAGCTAGATATCAGTTTGCATAATATGTACAGTGTATTAGACTTTATGTCATGTATCTATGTTATCTATGTTAATATATATTCTTTATTCATTTTTTTATTTTTTTCAACAAGCACCCAACTTATCTAATCTAGCAATATATATCTAGCAATATACAAATAAAATATGTTATTTATAAATCTACATAATTATTTTCATTTTTCTATTTCTTGCAACAAGTACACAAACTCTTATACAATATACTTATAGAATATTCATTTAGCTCTATATAATAATTTTCTTCTTTCTATTTCTTGCAACAAGCCCACAAACTCTAAAGCAATATACCTGTAGAAAATACATTTATCTATATATAATTATTTTCATTTTTCTATGCAGTATATCTTATATTAAGGGCCAGGCCCTTAATAAGGCTCAAAGAGAAGCTTTCAAATTAGATCTTATTTGTTTTTGTATACAAGTCTCAAGAGAGTTTTTAAAAAAATTAAGTGCACTAGTCGTTATTATTTTACGTAATAAGTATATCTGCATCAAACAATTCCTATCGAACTTCCAGTTATAAAGTTAAACTGAAACGCAACCTCATTATCTACCTTATCTGAAAAATTCATTAAAAAATATTAAAATTTTCATTCAAAATTTTCAATTTCAAAAAATCGAATCAGAAATCCATGGGCCCTAATTATCTTAGATAATGACCCAAATATTTTATGGGCAATATTTTATGGACAAATATTTTAAATTTCAACATTCAATCAAGATCTTCCTTTTTAAATTTTTGAATAAAATTTTTTTTAACAAAAAAGAAAAAATCAAAACAAAAAATATCCTGATGAGAAGGGAGGCGTAAAAATTTAAATGTGGCGCCATAACTCTTGAGCCAGCGCTGTTTTCAGGTCAAACTATATAGCGGTTGGGAACAGATGCAACCGAGTTATCAACAAGCAAAAATTCTTATTCAACCGAAGGATGAAGCGTAAACTTATCCGCATGCCAAAGAATAGCAAATGCTTTTGGGCTTTTGCAAAAAGTTTAAAAGAGGATGTTAGCGGGTCCTCTTTTCCTCCGCTTGTTGGTATTAACAACAGAATTGCTAAATGTTTGAGTTTCTTATACCGCTATAAAGCTTACTTTTCTTCAACCGACCTTCTCAATATCTATAAAACCTACATTAAGCCGAAAATGAAGTACAATGTACATATTTTTGGCTGGAGCACCACAAACAGCGCTGGATTATCTCGACAAAGTGCAAAACAGAGCTATTCGTCTTATTGGCGACATCAGTGTTACCTCAACGTTCACTCCACTCTGCCATCGCTGTGCTGTCGGGTCATTGATCCTGTTTTATAGATACCTTATAGGGGTGAACCTGTTCTAAAGAAATAAAACAATTAATGCTTCCATTGAAAGTTTTCCAACGTGAAACAAGAAGTACGGCAGATGCCCACCCCTACACTGTCGTACTGTCAAGATAGCATAACAAGGCATTTGGAAATTCGTTTGTTATGCACACGTTGCGTTTATGGAATCTCATGCGCGCACATGTGTTCTCAAAAGTTGCTAATTTATATGTGTACGATACAACGAAATTTAAGAAGAACATTTACGTCCTTCTTCAAAATAACTCTCCAATTTTTTTTCTCCATCCTCTATAAATAATCCTAATTATCCCAAATCCTTTTCCCCAAAACCAAAATGTGCATTATATCACTTTGTATTAAAAAACCCATCCCAAAATTTGATTTTAAAGGAGGTGGTTTTGGTTTTTTAAAGTCTAAAACTACCCAAAGGAACCTCGTGCAGTTTCTTCGAGTGACTTTCTATGTTTTCCAACGCCCCTGGTAAAAACCAAAAAAGAAAATTGAAATGTTTCAAAACATTATTTAAAATCAATTTCTCCAAAAAAACTTTAAAACCATATATTAAAAATAAAATAATAAAGCAAACCAAAGGTCGTCATCCTTACTGGTTTGATTTCGATGACGACCATTATCAACATAAAGTAGAAATTGTAGAATTCTTTTTAATAATTTTAATTAGAAGAAATTGCAAGTGGATGAGTGAAAAAGTAGTTCATTCAAATGGTAGGGGTGTACTTTGAACTAGGATCCGCATCCGATTCTAATGAAATTTTTTATAAGGGTACCTAGTGACGTCACAAACATTTCATAGAAGACCACTTTTACCGGAAATATCATTTAAATGGATCCTTTAATATACACTTTGTTTAAACTTTATCGGGACGACAGTTTCGGAGATGTTAGAGATTTTTGCAGACTTAATTGAGACTACAGTTTACAAAAATGTTTTTCTGCCCTAGACACCTGATGGTCATATCGTTTTCCACGGCAGCGAAACTGACCAATTTTTGATATTGTTTTTGGTACCATATATTACCTATGATTTTTATAGTACCGTTTGGCTGGTATTAATACTAGCTCTACACACCATTTTGATGCCTCCTCTGGTCTTGAAGTTTTACTAAAAATATTTCTCAAATTCCACCTTTCTGATCTATTTTTAATAATAAAGTAAAGTGAAATAAATATTATATAATGTAATAAATATTATATAAATATTATAAAATTTTTAATACAATTTTTATATTTGTTTATTTTACCATATTTTTTCATATTTTGTATATTCAAGTTTAGTAAATTCAAATTTTGCATAGATACTATTTGTTTTTTCTTGAATAAATAAAATTTATTTAAATTGAAAAAGGTGTATACTTTTTTTGACTATTACTATATAACGCAACTATATAACGTTTGTTAATGAAACTATACTGGCGGCATAGTCATACCAATAGTAAATTATTATTTATTTATTTATTATTATTTATTATTATAACCAAAACGAGGTTTTTACAAAAAAAAATCTTACGGCTAAAACTTAATAATAACAAGAACAAAATAAAACATGATAAATACAAAAAAAAAAAAAAATTATTACATTGACTTATATGTTAAATTACAAATTGCTTACAAAACAAAAACACAGTTAGATTTGAATTAATACAACTGTTAGTTAGGTAAAAATAAAATAATTTGTACAATATGTAATATAATATTATGAAGGTTAAAGTTATTGTGTAAGGTTAGTAACAAATTTTTGTATTAATTTTTGTTTGAAAGTTTTCCTTGATATTTGTGTTGAAAAAAGATTACTGTGTTTGTTGAATGTAATGCAACATCTGTTAATTGGTTCATTTGTTCCATATTCAGTTCTATGAGTATTTTCAATTAAATACTTAGTGTTCCGTGTAACTCTAACTTCATTCATTTAAAACTATCTATCAAAAACTGAACGTCAATATTTTTATTTAAAACGTCAAAAGTAAAACAGAATGAAAGTATCTGTCTGCGTGAAGATAAAGTTAACATGTTCAATGAATTTAATCTTACATTATAATTAGCTAGAATTGAATAGTCAATAGGGTTATATTGATTTCTCAAGGCAAATAATAGGAATTGTTTCTGAACAGATTCTATTCTATCGGAATGTGTTTGAAATGCAGAATTCCAAACAACGTTGCCGTATCTAGAATAGATCGTACTAAAGAACAGTAGAGAGATTTTGTCACCGCTATGTTACTGAATTCTTTAGAAAAAATACATAAAACTTTTAGAAATATATTTATAAATTTTATGAAATTTATCATCAAAAAACTTCTTGAATCTTTTGCTATCAAGCACTGCACAATAGCAAATTTTTTTTTTTTATTAATAGAAGAACTAAGAACCCGAACTCTATTAAGGTTTTAATGAACCAGTTTTTTTTAAAATTTGTTTTAAAATTTACAATATTATATGTACAAAATTAAAAAAAAAAAATTAAAATATCAACAAAAAAAAATGGATTGAATTGGTTCAACAAAGCTTTTTTTCATAGATACATACAAATTAATTTTATTAATAAAATGTGGGATATTTTTGTCTGTACTATTCTGATCTGATGCTAAAGTTTTAATATTTGTTATTTTGTAGAGATTTCTTTCCAGGATGCATTTTAGACAATCTTCAAAGATATGTTTAATTGTTAACTCTTCACCCCACACATAGTTTGGTGGATTTGTACTTTCAAATATATATGAGTTAATTAATGCGTAATTAATTAATAAGTCTTCTCGAGATAGCTCATTCAATTTTTTCCAAAAAGGTACAGGGTGGGCCCATTCGGACTGATGAAGCACACTTTCATTTAAATGGATATATCAAAAAACAGAACTGCTGATTTGAGGTACGGAGAATATGAGAGCAGTGGATCAGCAACAATTACATCCTCTCAGATGCACTGTTTGGTTCAGAATTATTGCTGATAGAGTAATCGGTTCATATTTTTTCGAAAATGAAACTGAGCATCCAAAAACCGTCTCTGGATCATATCAGAAAATTTTTACGTCTGGTAGTTCCCAATAATCGTGACATATGGTTCCAGCTCATACCGCGAGAGAGGCGAGAGGGATTTTCCGAGAACTTTCCGATGACCGAATAATATCAAAATTTGCTGATTTCGCGTGCCCACCTCGTACCCTAGATTTGACGGCCACTGATTGTTTTTGTGGGGTTTCTTGAAGGAATGGGTTTACGTGAACAAGCTACAAAACATTCAGGAAGTCAAGTAGAATATTCCCACAGAAATTGCGCAACGTAATGCCTTAAAAAGAGTCATTAACTGCCAACAGGAAATTGGAAGAATATTAAAGAATGTCATTTTTCACACATAGCTTAAAAAAAATTTAATAATTTGTACTTTCATTTAAACAAAAAAAAAATAAAAAACTTTAAAATAAAAATATTATAAGCATATCAAATCAGTCAGCCCACGTTATAATAAAAATAAAAGAACCCATAAAAAACTTTTATCAAACGAAGTGCTAAAAGTTTAAAATTATTAACACACTGTATATTTTTTTTTAGCTTAACTAAATATTAATTTTATTTTATACAAAAAAAAATAAATTTTGTTTTTAATACAATAAAAAAAAAAATATAATAAAATTAAAATGTAAAATATAACATTTGAAATAAACATATGAAATTCAAAATTGAAAAAAAAACCATAAAAAGGTTTATTATGTATAAAACTCAAATAAATATATAAAATTATAACATTTAAAAAAAAAAAAATTAACTATATGGTTATCTGTAAATACTGTCAAATCAAGTTCCTGTTATCCTGTACAACAAGTTGCTGCTTTTAGATTATTAAAATTATATAAATAACAATAAGTAAGAATTAGGTTATGTTTCTAACAAACCAATCAGAAAGCGTTCTTACAACATACAAAATTCGTAATAGTTTTCTTTGTAAAAGTAAAAATTATCTAGGCAAATTTAAGTAATTAATATAATAAAAATAAAAATGACGGAAACTCAATTAAGTCTTACTATTGACCCGCTAAAATATCTTGACAAGTTACTCGATTTTACTAGAAACTCTAAAGAACTACAAAACTTCACAGATTTAGTTGATAGAGTAAGCCCTTTATTAGACAAATATGACGACATAAGTCAAAGTATATTTGCAGACTTGTTAAGTCAAAACTTAAGGGAAAAGCAAGGGAAGAAGTGGAAATAAACAATCACATTAAGAAATGGACTGAAATAAAAGACATTTTTGTTAAAAACTTTAGCGATCGGTGCAGTCTTGAAGATTTTTTTCGACCAACTGAGAACTACCACCTTTAAGACAAATTCCGTTTATTTCTACAACGAAATCAAAAATATATTAAGAAAATTAAATATAAAAGTTAGTTTAATAAAATAAGTAATAAGTTAGTAATAATAAAAACTCTGCTTTAACTATTTTTAAGAATGAAATGCCTGAACCAATGCGTTCAATTCTATATTGTCGTGACCCTAAAACACTTGAGTGCGCTATTGACATTTCACATAAAGCAAGCTATGCACATATTAACTTTTATAACTTTAGTGGTCAAAAGACATTTAATTCTATTAATAAAAATAGAAACTTGTCTTTTAATAATTAATAAAATAAATAATTAATAAAATTAATAAAAATAAAACCCAATCACCAAAACCAATTACAAGTACAATCTTACCAATAATAACGCTACTATCAATAATTCTAGAAACTTTAATAATATAAAGCTTCATAATAACAACTTCATTACGAACAACCAAAATAATAACAATTTTACAAACAATTACAATAGAAATAATTAAATTTCTGAATATGAACTAAAGGAAATAAACATTGGAGAAACCCAAAAAAGTGTTAATAAAACACAATCATCAGCAAATTTTCTTTTAACAGTCTCAAATTTCAATTACTATATATCTCAGTTAGTGGCAATATCTGACCACTTAAATTTATAATAGATACCGGAGCAACAAACTCTATTATAAACCCTAACCTTTGTCATCCAATGTATTTAACAGAACTTCAAAACCAAATAAATATTAAAACTATAAATCAAGATGTAAAAATAACTCATAAAGCCGTTAAACTTCTTTTTAAAGAATTGGGAGACTCAGCAAAGAAGGTTGAAATGTATATCTTTCCTTTTCATGACAATGATGACGGACTAATAGGCAATAATATATTAATGCCATTAAAAACTAAAATCGGCTTAGGTCAACAACTTTTAACCACACTTTATAATGAAATCCAAATACATTTTAAAAATAAAAATAAAAAAACAAAATATAATATTACTTAAAAAGGTGAATTGAATTAACTGTACTAGTATTTCATAAAGATGATCTCGCAGGAAAGGAAGTTAGTAGTATAGATATGCGGGTTCTGGCGTATGTGACACGTGGCGGTTTTGTCTTTGCTAAATTCAGCAATATAAAATATAAGTAAGTTTATTAATTGGTTTGTGTTCATACTTAAATCTATGAGAAAGCTCGGTAGCAGCAGTTAGAGAGGTTTAAATCCATAATTATTATTTAATTAATTAATTTAAAATATAGTGTCTTTACCGATTTGAGCAATTTAAAATATTGTGTCTTTGCTAAATTAAGCAATATAAAATATAAGTTTATTAATTGGTTTGTGTTCATACTTAAATCGATCAAAAAAGAGGTTTCCCATATTTATTATTAATCCATAAGTATTATTTAATTAATTTAAAATACAGTGGCTTTACCGATTTGAGCAATTTAAAATATAAGTAAGTTTTTTCATTGGTTTGTATTTATACTCAAATCGATAAAAATGGATAATTGTAAATATACGTAGGCTTCATAATTCTAGATATATATTCTAGTATAAAATGTTTTTATTTTTAGCAATTTAAAATATACATAAGCTTCTTTGGTTTAAAACCTTAATAATTATTGTTTAATTTTAGCAAGTTAAAACACACTTAAGCGTCTTCATTAGTTTAAAAATAAATTGGTTTAAATCCATAATTATTATTATTTAATTTAGGAATTTAAAATATATGTAAGCTTCTTCATTCAAACTTAAATCGGTTTAAAATTTAAAACCTTAAAAATTATTATTTAAATTAGCAAGTTATATTTTCCAAACAGAATGTAAATTTATTTTATTGAAATATTTTTGAACTTTAAATTAAAGTTTTTTAATTTTATTTAAACGATCGAATTTATATTTAGTAAAGCTTTGATTATTATTTAATTTTAGTAAGTTAAAAAAACACATTGTTTTTTTTTTTATTTAATTGCAATATAACAATGTTAAGATTTATTTTGTTTAATTATTGTAAATATTAAATAATGCTCATTGTGTGCGCAATGATTGAGCAATGTTAATATTTGTTTTATACAAACAATGTTGCAACATATTGAAATATTAATTATTCTATGATATAATAAAAATATATATAAACTTAAACTGCACTTTCAAAATAAAAATAAAAAAATATTTCCCAATCGGTGCGGACATTGAATCTGGAAAAAATAAAATGTGAAATTCTTTTAATCTTCATAGATTTTATAAAGTTGAACCTAGAATTAAATTAAAATCTAAGCAAAGAGGACGACCTATATACCATAGAGATAACTCTGAAATATCAGGATTAAACATTAAAAAGCATAATTTCAAAATATACCTAGTTAATAAAATTTAATTTAATTTTTTAGAGCATAATGCCCCCAAACATAGGTATTTATTTTATTACCTAATATAAATCTTTTTTCATCTAAACTACTTAAAGCTATTTTATTTAAATTTTGTGTATATATTGTATGCAGTTAAGATTTGAAAACCTTCATATTTCTATAAATAATGAAATTGTTATATAAAGATTCTTTAAAATGTTCGATATTTAAATCATTAACAACATATTTTGTAACACCCTTCCCTTTTTTAATTGTGTCATCTTGTTGTGTTTCTATGAAGTACATTTTGGAACATAGACCTATAAATTCTGTAATTATTTTTCCGTTCCGTTATTTTCGTCTTTAAATAACCCTAATACTTTTTTGTTTAATTGAGGAAAATTATATGCGCTATCTTTAGGATAATCTGACGTATCGGATTTTTCTTTGTTTAAAGGAATAACCGTAATGCTTACCCGGTACTACATTTAATGATTTAAATAAGAGATGACAATCATAAGAAGAAAAATTATGAAAAACGAGGAAGAATACAGTTGCCTTTGTCAACTCTTAGATACCCGTACGAAACGTTAGTATGTTCACAGCCTGTCACTCTGCTCACAATATTATTTTTTTAATATTTTAGTATTTTAAAATAATTTGGGTGAATTTTATAATTTCTAGAACTATGGGTTGTACATATATTCAAATTATATGTTTATATGTACATTCTTCAAAAGCAGATTCTAACCTTTCACATAACGATTATCAATCCAAAACTTTTTCAAATATTCTATAGTACCATTTAATACTAAGCGGTAAATGTATATTAAATTTACTTAGTACAAAATAGTAAATATAATTTTAAATATTATATTATATTATATTTAAATATTCCATTGACAGAATAATTTCTTATAAGTACAATAAAATACATACATGCATGTAAATACGGCGCTATATAATATACATCTATACTCTTATCATTCATTCCCTAGTGACATATACGATATGTAAATAAACATGATATTATATAAGTATGTATATATATTAATATTATATAAATAAAAATTCTTCAAGCAACCGTTATGTTGTTTATTTATTTAAATTTTTATGTATTACGCATTATATCCTCAACAATTTTAAATTATCGAGTAAAACAAAATGGAAAAAATTCGTTAAAGAAATTTGTTAGAAAATTTGAAAAAATTAAGTAACACTTTCGCCAATTATAAAGTAACCCTATATTATTAAATAAAGTTGTTAACAGAAATAAGAGTATAATGTTGTAGCTTTAATTTTTGTGTATTACTTCAAAAAAATTTTAACAGGTGTTCAAGTTACAGGTGTTTAAAAATAGAAAATTTTCAGTTTTTGACCTCTTACAGCTCCTAAACGGGGAGTGATACAAAAAAAATTTTTGAAATTTTTTGATTTGAAATTTTTGAAATTTTTGAAATTTTTGAAATTTTAACTACTGATAGATCTCACAAAAATATTAATTTTATTTTTAATAACTTTTTTTTGTAGCCCCATCCGTTACGGAGCTACAGCTCCCCAAAGGTTCAAAAAACCTCTATATTTAAATTGCTATAGCACAAGTTGTATAAGATATATCTTCATTTTGAAAACGCCAAACGATTACTACTTTTATTAGCTTTAAAAGTATATATACAATAAATATATATTTGTGGCATACGGTGTCTTAATTTACCGTTATGTGAAACTCAAATTTTGAAAAATCCTTCAACCCTTCTATCTCCTAAACGGTTTAAGTTGGAAACTTGAAATGTTGGCAGAAGTTAGATCTTTGAAAATAAGTATGAGTCATTTAAGAAATTTTTTTTGTATCACCCCCCGTTTAGGAGCGGTAAGGGGTCAAAAACTGAAAATTTTCTATTTTTAAACACATTTAACTTGAACACCTGTTAAAATTTTTTTGAAGTAATACACAAAAATTATAGCTCCAACATTATACTCTTATTTCTCTTAACAACTTTTTTTAATAATATAGGGTTACTTTATAATTAACGAAAGTGTTACTTGATTTTTTCAAATTTTCTAACAAATTTCTTTAACGAATTTTTTCTATTTTGTTTTACTCGATAATTTGAAATTGTTGAGGATATAATGCGTAGTACATAAAAATGTAAATAAATAAACAACATAACGGTTGTTTGAAGAATTTTTATTTATATGATATTAATATATATACATACTTATATAATATCATGTTTATTTACATATCGTATATGTCACTAGTGAATGAATGATAAGAGTATAGATGTATATTATGTACCGCCGTATTTACATACATATATGTATTTTATTGTACTTATAGAAATTATTCTGCCAATGGAATATTTAAATATAATATAATATAATATTTAAAATTATATTTACTATTTTGTACTAAGTAAATTTAATATACATTTACCCCTTAGTATTAAATGGTACTATAGAATATTTGAAAAAGTTTTGGATTGATAATCGTTATGTGAAAGGTTAGAATCTGCTTTTGAAGAATGTACATATAAACATATAGTTTGAATATATGTACAACCCATAGTTCTAGAAATTATAAAATTCACCCAAATTATTTTAAAATACTAAAATATTAAAAAAATAATATTGTGAGCAGAGTGACAGGCTGTGAACATACTAACGGTTCGTACAGGTATCTACAGGTTGACAAAGGCAACTGTATTCTTCCTCGTTTTAATATAATAAATTCCAATACACGCTCCAAATCCTGATTATTTAAAACGGGGACCATTGATGTTTGAAACGTTTTGATAGATATTTCAACATCATTTTCGTCTCCGCTCATTTTAACATATTCAACAAAAAAATCAGCGTTTATTTTATAGCAGCCATGTTCCAATAACGAATTTTCTAATATGGTAGAAATATTTGAATAACTACCGAGAAGAAAATCTAATGGATCTAATATAGATTATATTCATCGTTGTTTTCAAAGTAAAATATTTTAATTCGTCCATTGAAACATTATTAATTTCACATTTTTCGTTAGTTTTTTAGCTGCATTTTGTCTATGTAAAAATGAATGTACATATCCACTCCAATTAAGAACGTTCACTATACATTCATTGCAAAATTTATGGATTTTTAAATGCTTCGTTAAATTATATCTTCTTGTAAAGTAAAGATAAATTACAGATGTTAGATAAATATGATTTCATTTTTTTTATTTTGTTAAATTTTAACACACGTTCTTTACAGGAAACTTGAACTTATTAATTGATTTTGAACAGTACAATTGTCTTTTATGGGTTCTTAGACTTGTTAAACAAAGAAAATAATAGAAAAAGTATCATTAGATATGTTAAATTTCGAACAACAATGTTCAAATTTGTTTTATTCAAATAAATTCGAAATAAGTTTATTAATATTACAATGTTACAACATATTGATGGACATAATGTTAACATCTGTTTTATTAAATTGTCTAACAATGTTAATGTTAATGTCAATTTTAATGTCATTGTCAACATTTGCAAAAAATTCTAAAACTGCAAATAATTTTATTGATGGACATAATGTTAACATCTGTTTTATTAAATTGTCTAACAATGTTAATGTCAATGTCAAGTTCCATGTCATTGTCAACATTGCAAAGAATTCAAAAAATGCAGACAATGTTAACATATGTTTTATTCAATATCATTTTAACCTTACAACAATGTTGCAATATATATATTGAAATACCTATTTTTCTATGATGTAATAAAAATATATATAAACTTGTACTAGAATTCTATTATATTACATACTTTTATCACCCGAAGAAAAGCAACAAAAAAAAAAACATTAAAAAATGGTAAGATATTTTTATGTTATATTAAAAATGGTTTTTTTAATATTTTATTTTTATATTACTTTAGGTCTTTGTTAAAAAACTAAATGAAATTGGAAAAGGTGAGAACCTAGAATTTCATTCAATTGTAAAAAATCAAAAATATGAAGTAATTAAATGGAAATTTCTTCACACGAAACGTGGTCAAAACGTGGTACTGTGTGAAGGATTTATTTGAGAAAGGTGAGAGCATCACTTTCTTCATGCTTGATTGGTTTTCGAAGAGGGTGCAAACGAAGAGGATGCTGAAATAGACGAATTAAATAAAACTAATTTAAGTTTTAAATACTTAGGACGTGATAAAGATCGATGGAATATGGCTCTATTTAAGTTGTTACCTGAATCGAAATATAAAAAAATAGAAATCAAAAAAACTACAAAGGAAAAAATCTAAGGTATCTAATATAGATTCATATTTATTTTTAAAATAAAAAGTTTTAACTCGTCCATTAAAACATTGTTTTATTAATTTTTCATTTTCCTCCTTCATTTTTTATGTTTTTCAGGTTTTTAGACTGACATTATAAAAATCAAGAAAAATCAAGAAAATTTTTTTTCTTTTCTTTTTTTTTAAATAAACTGTTTTTTTTCTTTTTTTCATTTTGAGGTTTTTCAGGTTTAAAAGCTTTTTCAGGTTATTCAGGTTTATATTTTTTTTTGAGTTAAAACAAAATTTTCCTTCCTTCAATGTTCCAGGCGTCCCCTTGGTCTAAGGACTTGGCGGCCTGGGGGCAAAGGTCGTTACATTTTCGGCAACGGTCTCCGGAAGTCCGACAATGGTTTTTGGAAGTCCGTAAGTCCAACAACGGCCTCAAGAAATCTGACAACGTTCTCCGAAAGTCCGGCGATGGTGTTAGAAAGTTGAAATCAGTAGACTGTCCAGCCAGTCGTGTAAGTTGGTGATTCAGCAACTTAAATTGCTATCGTAGGTGTAAATTAAAGGTTGTTGGTTCGTTTTAATACAGTAAAAAGTAAAATGAGCAGCAGGAAGGCAATATTTGATCTACAATTTGTTATTGGAAACAATAAGCAATATTTTTTAAAGGAATTTTCTTTTGTAGCTGAAGGTTCCTTGATACCAATGCTGTTTATGTTTAAACCACCTTACTCATTCGAAGAGTTAAGTAGTTATGCTAAACAGCAAAATGCATTCAACAATACAGAAATTAATGGTTTTGAATGGAGCCATGGATTTATAAAATACACGGAAATTAAAAATATCTTACAGGAACATTTAGCATCATTCGATGTCATTTACGTAAAAGGATAATGTTGCAGCAAAATTAAAAACATTAAATCTAATTTGTAATTTTATTGTTGTTTTTTTTATCTAAATAATAGATATAACTTAATAAAAGATTTTGTGATAATTCACTTTTTTCTTTTAGAAATATTTCTGTATTTGGTGTTTGCTTCATTTTTTCTTTTCTTTAACTGATAAGTCTTTTTCAGGTTTTTGATATAGTGAATATTTCTCATATTCTCCCCCAAAAAAATTTTTCGAAACATTCTCTGTATTATTTCATCGTTTTTGAGCGGGGTGATGTCTTGAATAAATTACGAAAATTGCTCATAGTTTTCCAGGAACATCTTGCCTACAAATAAACACAGCAGTATTATCCACATACAGAAGAAAAATTACTTTGTAATCTTTTATTATTAAAAACAAAGCAATTCGTTGGATATTGCAAAAAATTTATAATCTTTCTATGTAATGGTGGTCTTCCATATGAATGAAAATATTCTGCACAACCTTGTGTTAGTATAAAAATTGCTAACCAATATGTCCGGAATTTCAGCAGAAATATCGGTGTTTATTATTAAAATAGCTGGTTTTGAAATATTTTGAGGTAAAAACACCTTTAAATAGTTTACGTGTTGCACTATTACATTTTAACACTTTAGTTATCTGAAGAGTTTTAAGTGACTTGTAAACGAGAAATATCAATTAGACGAGTATTTTCTCTTATATACGCTGCTAAAAATTCTGCTTTAAATTTTCCATTTGTTAAAACTATATTGTTTAAACTAAGTTATTATTTGTTTTTTCGTTATCGATATGTCCAAAAGATTAATTCTCGATGTCTGTTTTTTTTAAAATCTCTGATAGGAAATTTATACTTTAGTTCTTTTACAAAAGGTTAACATTTTCCTTTTATTCCAGCTACAGCAATATTTTTTATAAATATTGTGTTGCTATGGTCCGTACAGAACGACAAGTCTACTATAACAGACGTCATTGTATAATGAAGGGAAACGAAATACTATTCATCCTTTTATATGTTTAGGTAGACATTACGATTTTTATCAATTTTTATATTAGAATCAAATTCTGAATCAAATGAAACTTCGAAAGATTTTGATGATCGAAAAAATATGGATTTTTGGATCTTTTCCCATTAAAGTTTTCATTGTTTAGCATACAAAATACAATAGCATTAGGAATTTGTCCAATGAAAACATTGTCTAATACTTGAAGTATTAGCTAGAATTGAAAAAGTTTTAATTTCGTTCCTTTTGTAATGATACTTTGCATTTGCCTTTTCTTTTACTGTATTATGTGCCAGCAATATATTAGGATTGACAGTGACATGTTCATGAATCTTTAAATAACTTTCATCTGAATCAGTGAAAAATAGAAAAAAATCTTGTTTTTCTAATGTTAGAGTAATTCTCATGTCAACATTATTTAAAAGTAGTGTGGAGTATTAAAGAAATCTACATGTAATTTTCCCATCAATTCCACCACTGCAGAGTTATAATATAATTTCTGTCTTGTTGTAGAGACAAACGTTAAAATTATTAACGTTATTATTATCTAATATAATAATATAATAATATTATCGTTAACGTTATTTTTATCTAATTCCTAACCAGATGCTTCTAGATGTGTTTAACTAAAATCTCTGCCATAATTTAGTAAAGTTGTTAGGTATGCCTTGTAATGATATAATTAATCGGATGGTGTTATGTTTTTTTTCCATTTAATGTAACATTGCATTGTTTGATGATGGAGTGTAATAAATTATTTATAACACTTGGTTGTGGAGCTGCTTTAATCTCAGCTCCAGTTCCTGTTTTGTCATTTACACTCCAATTTTAACTATCTTTTTTGGCGAAATATATGAGCCTTTGTTTTCCTCCTTTTTCCTTTTTTTTCCCGAAGTTTATGTTTCTATACAATATATGCTATTGCTATACATATTATGTAGTTTGAAATTTGAATATGAATGATATACATTATACAAATGTATTTATAGAGCTACGTAGTGTTGGGTATCTATAGCTATACGTATTTTTTGTTTTATTTTCTTTTTTATGTTTCTATATAATATATATGGTTGCTATACGTATAGTTAGAAATTTGAATATGAATGATATAAAAATGTACCTACATATGTATTTATATAGCTACAGTGTTAGGTATCTATATATATAGTCTATGGCTATACGTATTTTTTGTTTAAATTTGTTTTTTATGTTTCTATACAATATACGTATTGCTATTTCTATACAATATTGCTATACATGTAGTTTCTCCTCCTTAGCCTAGTCAGTGGTGTCCAACCTTTTATAGGAATTGGGCCAGATAATATTTATATATATATAACTGGGCTGATATTGACAAAAATTTGTAAAACAACATATTCATAATTTAAATTTTTTATTATTACAAAAAAATGTACATTTAATGAGAGACTTGCGGTTGTATATCTTTAACAATTTTCTGTAACCGAGGTTGAAAAGATGACACACCAATTCACAATACGGAATGAAGATGATCGTCATTTATTCTATTTCTGATTTTGGATTTATTTAATTTCATTCGAGAAAATGTCTGCTCACATATGTAAGTTGACCAAAATAATGTGGAAAGATGCATGGCATGATCTCTGATATTTGGGAAATCATTGACTGACAAATCTTTATAAAATTCAAGTAATTTTCCCTTACATTCTTGAAATCTGTTTTTCAAATATGAGGCTGCTTGAATTTCAATGAGTTCTAGCTGTAAGGAAGCATTGTAGTTGCCTGCAACAACAGAAAATGGATTTTCAAATAACTTTATGTCATCTTCTTTTGAACGCATATCAGTGAAACGTCGCGAAAACTCATCTGCAAGTATCTGAATTAAATCAACAAAGCGTGTTTTTTCAAATATATAAACTTTTTTAAGTTCAGTACAACATTCAAAATGAACAAGATTTTCCTCTTTTAATTGATTTTTAAACAAAATCAGCATATTTTCAAAGGCCATAATATGACCATATACTTCGGGTAGTAACTTATCTTTTCCTTGTAGTTTAGTATTGAGAGAATTAAGATGATGTGTAATGTCAACCACAAAAGCAAGATCGAAAAGCCATTCTTTGCTTGATAATTCTTTTATTTCTTTTCCTTTTTCAATCATGAAGATATCGATTTCATTACGTAACTGAAAGAACCTGTATAAGACCTTTCCGCGACTAAGCCAACGTACATTACTGTGCAAAAGAATATCGTTATATTCCGACTTAAGTTCAGCTAGAAAATTACGAAATTGTCGATGATTAATGCCTCTTGATCGGATAAAATTTACTGTTGGTATAACAATTATGTGACGAAGATCTAAAACTTTGCCACAAAGAGATTCCTGGTGAATAATACAGTGCAATGCAATTGGTGGTTTTGCACCAATATCTGCTTGATTTTTAGTAAGTCTTCCCAAAATACCTATATTTTTTCCTGTCATACTTCTTGCTACATCAGTTGTAATACTAGTTAACTTTCGCATATCTAAACCTAATTTTTCAACAGTACTACAAACATTTTTAAATAAATCTTCACCTGTAGTTGTACCGTACATACTATGAAGCTCTGCTAATTCTTCACATACTTCAAAATTAAAATTTATACTTCGTATAAAAATAAGTAGTTGGGCAGTGTCCTTTATGCCAGTACTTTCATCTAACGCTAGAAAAAAATATGTTGTTTCATTTGATTTCTCACACAGTTGCTGCATTAAATCTTGACCGATATTTTCAATTCGTTTTGTAATAGTTTGTCGGGATAAACTAACCTGATTTATAGCTGGTAGTTTTTCTGGACACATTTTGGAAACCACTTTTAGCATACAACGCTTTGTGAACTCGCCATCACTAAAAGGTTTACTTTCAAATGCAATCAAATATGCAACTTGAACACTAGCACTTATAGCGGACACATTTTCGTTTTGATTTTTTTTAAACACATTTTGTTGTTTTTCTAAGTTTTTTTTAAAGCACTAAATTTTTCTTTCCTTAATTGTCCATTATAATTGTCAAATGTCGATTTATGTTTACTATCATAATGTCCCTTTAAATTGAATTCCTTAAAAACTGACATTGTATCTTTACATATCAAACACAAGGCTTTTGCACCTTTTTCAATAAAAAAATAATCTTCATTCCATCGATTATTAAATACTCTAGCTTCCGAATCAATTTTTCTTTTTTTCAACATTTTGCTTTACCTTACTTTTTAAAAATTATAATAATTATTTTATTTTGCAAAATTATTCGATATTCAAAATGTATAACTACAACGCAAGTAACGTACTGATTTTAAAGTACTTAAGAATATAATTGTAAACTTTGTATCAACAACCAAACCACAGAATTTTTTTTAACAAAACCAACTTAGATGATTTTTTCAATTTCTTTGAATTTTTTTGAAGAAAAAAAATTAGCGAGAAAAACCAGCACAAAATATTGCATTGCCGAACTCAAAAAATATAATTTAAAATTCTTAGAAAAAATAATAAAAAAAAAAAAACTTCCATCACGGGTTTTTTAAATTAATATATTTTTTAATGGGAAATTTATTGGTGGGCCGTATTAAAAAACCTGCTGGGCCGGATCCGGCGCGCGGGCCGTAGGTTGGCCATCACTGGCCTAGGTGGTTAGAGCGCAAACTTTGCAATCTAACCACTGTGGTGGTTCCCGGGTTCGATTCCCCGTGGGAGATACCATAATATGTACAATATAAATAATATCAAATATATATCCTTATATTCAATATTATTATATCATAATATACCATACCTAAAAAAACAAAAAATAACACAAATAATTAGTAACAAATAAATATAAAAAAATATACCTATAACCGTGATTCCTGCTATATTCTATAACTTGATAATGAATACTAAATAAAGAATAATAACCTATAATACATACATGTGCATATATCAAATTTATGCCGTCTCATAAGTGACAGGTATGATCAATATAATTGAATTGTCATACACAATTACAATGGCAACACGCACCACCCACACGACACGGTTTCTCCACTTGACCGTTAGATAACACTAGGGAAAGTTTGGAAGATGACATCTTGTGGATAGCAACAGTAGACCCATCACCTACTTTGTGAAGAAAAATGATTAGCGAAACTGAAACAGAGCTTCGGAATAGAAATAGGATTGAAAATTCGGTATCGTTAATTGGCACACGTTTAAGGACAAGATTTGCAAAATGGAATATTAGAACATTAAGAGAAGATTCTAGATTAGCCCAAGTCGAAAAAGAAATGCTACGGGAATAACTACGGGGAGTTGATTACAGCAAATAATAACATGTTCATATACTCAGGAAATATTAATAATTTGGGAAACATAAGAACAGCATAATAAATTGGGAGGCTGTCTCAAAAAGATTAATGACTGTAAGGCTAGCTACCAAATATAAAAATATAACAATAATACAAGGTTACACGCCAACAGAAGTTGTAGAGGACGAATGTAAGGATGAATTCTATGCTCAATTAACATCAGTACTATGCAGAAGACCTCGAAACGATATAGTAATAATGATGGGCGATTTCAACGCGAAAGTTGGAAAGAGAAATCCAAGCGAAGAATGTCAAGTTGCAGGGTTACATGGAATAGGAATCAAGAACAACAATGAGGAAAGGCTAATAGATATATGCCAAGAATTTGGCCTGATAATTGGAGGCACACTATTCCCACATAAGGAAATACCCATGTACACGTGGACATCGCCTGATGGAAGAACGAAAACCCAAATTGAACATAAATGCATCAGCAGAAACTGGCGATCATCATTACTAGATGTAAGAACTTGGCAGAGTGCAGATGCACAAACAGACCATATGCTACTTACAGCCGACTTAAGAATTAAGCTAAGACGTATTCAACCAAAATCCAGAAGAAGAAAAATACTAAATATAGCAAAACTCAATATAGATAATAAGAAAAATTAAGTAATAGACAAAATTAGAAATAGTATAGAAGAAGAACCCCAAATAAGCGAGGAAAAATGGCAAGGGATATATAGAAATGCTGATGAAGAAATCTTGGGAACCAAAGAACACAACAGAAAAGAATGGATCTCAGATGAAACATGGAACAAAATACTTCTGAGAAGAAACATTAAAACTTCACTACTAACAAATAATAGTAACGAAATGAAAGAACATCATAAGACCATATGCAGAGAGATAAAGAAGCTTGCAAGAAGGCATAAAAGAAAATTCATAAGCAATATCGCTTTAGAAGCCCAACAAGCAGCTGACCAACACAACTCAAAACAACTATTCGCTAAAATAAAAATCCTATCAAACTAGAATTCAAGTAGGGATCACCCAATCAAAGACAAGAATGGTAAACTACTAACATCGACTAAAGAACAATTGGATAGATGGAAAGAGCATTTCAGCATAAATAAAGTTTATACATGGCGCCCTAGCCCGTGGGGGCACACTAGGAGTACAAGTACAAATATCAACATCAGTACTCCAACAGTACGGGAGCTAGCGGAAATAATAAACAAACTTAAAAATAATAAGGCTGAAGGTACAGATGGCATAGGAGCTGAGCTGGTCAAAGTAGACCCTCTACAAAGTGCAAGGTCCCTGCAACCCATAATAGAAAAAATATGGCGAAATGAAGAAATGAGTTCCCAATGGAAAAAAGGTATCATTGTAAAGAACCCCAAGAAAGGCAACCTAAGTAAATGTAATAACTGGAGAGGAATAACATTACTCAATACTGTACACAAGATACTGGCCCTAGTTGTTCTTAGTAGAATTGAGGAACATATTGAAAGTGTCTTAAGAAAAGAACAAGCCGGTTTCCGTAAAGAACGAAGTTGTACAGAGCATGAAAACACTTTAAGAATAATCCTGGAACAATCAAAATAATTCAATGCACCCATTTATATAGCATTTATCGATTTCAAGAGAGCATTCGATGAGATAGATAGAAACGCTATATGGGAAGCACTTAAATGGAAGAACATTCCAGAAAAATTCATCAGGATAATTAGAGTAATGTATAGCAACAGAGAAGCCCAAATTCTCCATATTCTAAGCGACTCTGTAATAATTAGAAATAGAGTAAGACAAGGTTGCCCGCTATATCCTCTACTATTCAATATAACAATTGACAAAGTCATGAGAAAGACCAATAACAACTCATCCAGAGGTATAAACTGGTATCTCACACAAAAGCTGGAATATTTAGACTACGCTGATAACATTAGCCTACTTACACAAACACACGAAGATATGCAACAAAAAATCAATAAGCTAGCAGAATGTGCTGCGGAAGTTGGCTTGGAAATAAACATTAGCGAAACAAAAATTATAAGAGGAAATACGAACAACACAAGACTAATTACAATTGATGATACACTACTAGAAGATGTAGATAAATTCAATTACCTAGGCAGTATTCAATTACCTAGGCAGTGATGTGTGGTCAATTGGCTGTATTCTTTTTGAACTGTATTTGGGTATAACTTTATTCCAAACTCATGATAATCGAGAACATTTAGCAATGATGGAAAGAATTCTAGGACAGATATCATATCGTATGGCACGAAAAACAAAAACAAAATATTTCTATCATGGTAAATTAGATTGGGATGAAAAATCATCAGCTGGACGCTATGTACGTGATCATTGTAAACCATTAAATAGATATTTGTTATCAGATAGTGAAGATCATGTACAATTATTTGATTTAATTATAAAAATGTTAGAATATGAACCAAGTCTAAGAATAACATTAGGCGAAGCACTACGTCAGCCTTTTTTCGACAAATTGGCTCCATCACAACGTGTAGGTGATCCAAATGCAGCAAAACTATTATCGGGGAGTAGCAGCAGAGAAAGAAAAAATTTACAAAATTCAATATCTTGATTTGATGATGATGAGATGATGATTTCTTAGAAGAAAATAAACAAAAAACAAAATAACTAAAAAAACGCTCACTTTAGTTTTTAGTTCTATTATTTAATTATGTGTAAATGTTATTTTTAGTCAAAAGATAAAAAAAAAAAAAGTCATTTTATGAAAATTTTTTAAAATACATCTTTAATTCATTTCATTTTTTTAATCATTTTTCATAATTCATTTTATTTTAATTTTTTTTTTTAATATCAACCACTTTTTCTTTTTATTTTTGAGTTTATGTTGTCATAGTTAAGTAAACATTATTAAATTAATATTAAATGTACTTTATTTTTAAGTACCATTAAACCTCATAGAAGTTAACGAAATATTAACATTTTAAAATTTAGAACATTTAATGTGAGCTCAAATGAGACAAGATTGTTTTTTGAGACAAATTAAAGTAAAAAACAATATATATATATATATATATTCATATATTATAAAAACTGGAAATAAAACGAAAATTTCAATAAAAATAAACTTAGATATTATAACTAAAGAAGGTGGTACAAAAGAGGACATTAATAATAAACTAATGAAAGTCAGAGCAACATTTGGAAGAATGTGGAGAATATGGAGGTCAACCCAAATTGCAAGAAAAACTAAACTTACAATATTCCAAGCATGTATAAAATCTGTCCTCTTGTATGGTAGTGAACATACAAACTACAAATATTTGTAAACAAGTGCCTCCGGATTATATGCAGAATATACTGGCCAAGAAGAATACGAAATGAAGATCTATGGGAAGCTACCGGTCAAGAACCTATCGAAATAGAAATTAAGAAACGAAAATATAGGTGGATAAGTCACATTCTTAGAAGACCCCCAAACTGCATAGCCAGGTAAGTGCTGGAATGGAACCCTCAAGGAAAGAGAAATGTTGGTAGACCTAGAAATACATGGCGTAGAACAGTAGAGCGAGAAATAACAGAACTAAATAAAACATGGTCACAAATGAAAGTCGTAGCACTAAATAGAAACAGATGGAAAGGCTTTGTGGAAGCCCTATGCTCCCAAAGGGAGTAGAAAGGGGAAAAAAATACATGTAGTTTGATACGAATAGTATAGTACGAATAGCATATGTATGTATTTATAAACATATGTAGCTATGTAATGTTAAGTATTTATCTACATATTTTTTGTTATTTGATACGATAGTACTTGATACGAATAGTATATGTATGTATTTATACACATATGTAGCTATGTAATGTTAAGTATTTATTTACATATTTTTTGTTTTGTTATGTTTTTTTTTTGTTTTTTTCGGTTGTAAAGAATGAATGTGAATATAATATGTAAGTGTATGTATAATATGATGAATGAATGTGTATAATATATGTAAGGTTTTTTGAGTTACTGACAAATTGTGTATGAAAGTACATTTTGTAAAAATAAAAGCTAAAAAATGTGTGCATTGTACATATATAAAAATTTGCTATTATTGGAATGAGTATTCGTAATTATTCTAAGTCGCTTCCATTGAGGTATGTAATATAATATGAAAAATGATTTGTATTTTTTTATTTTAAAAATTGAATTGAATTGGAAACCAGTAAAAAACAAGTACAAACATACATATGTACATATGTATTTTTGAATTTTTTTAAGAACAAAATTTAAACCTAGATTTTTAAAATTTATAGGTAATAAATGTACAATATAATATTCATGCAATTCACAAAATTATTTGTTGAAGTTTGCATCAAAATGAATATTATTATACGTAGATACATATGTATATTATTTATGCATCACAAATTCAATAATATTGCACTTTTTTCATTCAAATCAAATATTTTTTTTTCTTAAAAATTTGTTAAGAATTAGAAATCTGATTGCTGAAAATAGAAGTATTCGAAAATAAATTTTCAATTCAATAAGAGGTCTATTTATGTATTAATGAAAATATGTGACAAAGTTGAAACCATACTAGAAAATATTTCGCCAGTCCTTACATTTTATTTTTAATAAAATTTCAAACTTACTTGTTTAATATTTGAACTTAACATTTTATATAGGTACTGGATAAGTATCTCCGTTTCCAAGTGATACAAATTCAATGGTCAATGGTGATAGCCTCTAATGAGGCTAAAGAGTTGTATGCTATTTCTTCTAAACGTAAAATACTTGATTGAACTGGTAAAGAGGCGAAAATATCTAGTTCAGACTTCATGCTCTCCATTTTAATTGAATATATTTGATTTTTCGCTTTGCTTTTTTTATTGCTTGAACTTTGAATGTTGTTTTTTAGAAACTACACGTCTTTTTATAGGATTCCGTCTTCCACCATACATTGGTGGAATTGACTAACCATAGATTTTCGTAAATTTTTAATACCAATTTTTCCTTGATCAACTACGGACTCGTTTATTTGTGCACCAGATGCTATATCACCAAGAATGTTTTTACTGGTATTTACAGCTTCCTTTTTAAAAAGATCGCAACCATATGAAAGAACTGGTGTCAAATAACGAAATAAACTTCCAAATATGTTTCCTAAATCACGACCACTCTGTATAGTTGGATAAAATTGTAATAAAAGTTCAATATCATTAATTCCTACTCCTACTTCAGCGGAATAATATCTCACGTAAGCTCGTTCCATGTTTTATAGAATATCTTATTTGGGTAGTAGTATTTATATTGTTTGGCAATCAATGCTTTTTAAAGTGTAAGACAATTTTGGTTGGATAGTTGCTTGAAACAAAATGTATTGCATCACCGTATTGGTTACAGATTTTAATACCTATAGTTTCAAAAGTAAAAAGTATGTAATGAATATTTTGAAACTCAATATTTATAGGAATTCTACCTATGTTGATAGCTCTCAATGCCCGTACTTTGCTACTTCCAAAAATAGATGATTGAACTATCTAAATATAATAAAAGACAAGCTGCTACTGATTAGCGTACCCTACAGTAATGTTAAATGTTAATTTAACAAATGTTATGCTATGAAAAGAAAGAAAAGTGTATCTGATATTACGTACATAACAGATAAAAATTAATAAATATTAAAATGTTACGCTATGAAAAGAAAGAAAACACAAGGCAGTGTATAAAATCAAAGTTTTTAAAGGGTCGCATTTTTAAGTAGAACATTATAAAATTGCAATAATATTTATTTTTTTTATAGTACAATTTAACAATCAGAAGTTTAGCCCATAATGTAAATATATGAATAACGAGGAGGAATACAGTTGCCTTTGTCAACCTGTAGATACCTGTACGAACCGTTAGTATGTTCACAGCCTGTCACTCTGCTCACAATATTATTTTTTTAATATTTTAGTATTTTAAAATAATTTGGGTGAATTTTATAATTTCTAGAACTATGGGTTGTGCATATATTCAAACTATATGTTTATATGTACATTCGTCAAAAGCAGATTCTAACCTTTCACATAACTATTATCAATCCAAAACTTTTTCAAATATTCTATAGTACCATTTAATACTAAGCGGTAAATGTATATTAAATTTACTTAGTACAAAATAGTAAATATAATTTTAAATATTATATTATATTATATTTAAATATTCCATTGACAGAATAATTTCTTATAAGTACAATAAAATACATACATGTATGTAAATACGGCGCTATATAATATACATCTATACTCTTATCATTCATTCCCTAGTGACATATACGATATGTAAATAAACATGATATTATATAAGTATGTATATATATTAATATCATATTAATAAAAATTCTTCAAGCAACCGTTATGTTGTTTATTTATTTAAATTTTTATGTACTACGCATTATATCCTCAGCAATTTCAAATTATCGAGTAAAACAAAATGGAAAAAATTCGTTAAAGAAATTTGTTAGAAAATTTGAAAAAATCAAGTAACACTTTCGTCAATTATAAAATAACCCTATATTATTAAAAAAAGTTGTTAACAGAAATAAGAGTATAACGTTGTAGCTTTAATTTTTGTGTATTACTTCAAAAAAATTTTAACAGGTGTTCAAATTACAGGTGTTTAAAAATAGGAAATTTTCAGTTTTTGACCTCTTACAGCTCCTAAACGGGGAGTGATACAAAATGAAAATGACTCATGCTTATAAAGATCTAACTTCTGTCAAAATTTCAAGTTTCCAACTTAAACCGTTTAGAAGATAGAAGGGTTGAAGGATTTTGCAAAATTTGAGTTTTACATAACGGTAAATTAAGACACCGTATGCCACAAATATATATTTATTGTATATATACTTTTAAAGCTAATAAAAGTAGTAATCGTTTGGCGTTTTCAAAATGAAGATATACCTTATACAACTTGTGCTATAACAATTTAAATATAGAGCTTTTTTGAACCTTTGGGAAGCTGTAACTCCGTAACGGGTGGGACTACAAAAAAAAGTTATTAAAAATAAAATAAATATTTTTGTGAGATCTATCAGTAGTTAAAATTTCATAGCTCTATTGCAAAAAAAATGTGGGGACCTAAAAGTTAGGTGTTCGAGAGCTACCCTAAGGTTTGGTCCAAACACAACCAAAAAAAATGGGGGACCTACAAATTACTCCCAAAATATTTTGTGTAAATTTCAAGATTCTAGCTTTCTTAGTTTTTGAGTTAGCATGCTGACGGACGGACGGACGGACGGACGGACGGACGGACATGGCTCAAAAGTCTTAGAATTTTTTTCTGATCCGATCCATACCTTTGAAGGTATATCTAGCTCGCTTATTTCGAGGTGTTACAAACGGAGGAGTAATTTTATTATACCCGATCCTATCGTTCGGGTATAAAAATATGGGTATACATATATTATGTAGTAATAGATTTATTATTTTTTATATAAGCAACAATTATTTATATGAATGGACGGTAATCATAAACGAACAAAAAAAAATTCAGAATGTTCTATAGGTTATAATTTATATTTTTTAAATAGACTGCATGTATAAATTTAATATTTAAAAAAAATTAAAAAAATACTTAGCGTACCTAAATAACAGAAAAACATGTAAATGTAACAGTAAGTCGATGCAACCGACTTATTAATACCCTACACCTGAATAATTCGAATTAAATTAAAAATCCATAAGTTTTTTTGGCAGCTGCTTGAACTTCTTCCCTTTTCTGTCTTATTCAACTCGAATTTCAGGAACGTAAAACAGGCATCCTCTTGGGATATGCTTAACATCTTTATAAAAAATTTTAAGTTTCTATCTTTATTAATTTCGAAGATTGTTAGTCCTTGGGAGATGTGTGTTAGGCACCCGAATTGCCACTCCAATTCATCGAATCCATCTCAGGAACATAAAGAAAACATGCCAGAACCCCATTGTACTAAATTTAAAGGTTCTACTTTTGTTGTTTTTGGAGATATGCTCGTTGCTCTTGTGCTCGTCCGGAAGTTTCCAAAATACGAACCCATGGTTCAAATTTTTCCAAATGTCAGTTTCCAATTTTCCAGAAAAGGAAACATAACAGAACACCTTTGTACTAAAAATAAAAGTTCTATCTTTGTTGGTTGTGGAGATATACTCGTTGCTCTGGGGCTCGTCCAGCCGCTTCCAAGATTTGAACCCATGGACCAAATCCTCACAAATTTCAGAAACATAAATTAGACATGAAGGAACACCATTCTGCCTAATTTAAAGGTTATATCTTTGTTGCTTTTGGAGATAATATCATTTGCTCTGACGCTCGTTCGGAAGCTTCCAAAATCCGAACCCAAGGACCAAATCCTATCAAATTTCAGAGACCTAAATCAAACATGAAAGAACACCATTCTGCCAAATTTAAAGGTTATATCTTAGTTGGTTTTGGAGATAATCTCATTTGTTTTGGTGCTCGTTCGGAAGCTTCCAAAATCCAAACCCATGGACCATATTCTCTTAAATTTCAGAGACATAAATCAAACGGGAAGGAACATCATTGTAAAAAATTTAAAGATTCTATCTTTGTTGGTTTTGGAGATAAACTCGTTTGCTCTGGGGCTCGTTCGGAAGCTTCCAAAATACAAATCCATGGTTCAAATTCTTTCAAATTTCAGTTTCCAAATTTATAGAAAAGGTAACATAACAGCACACTCTTGTACTAAAAATAAAGGTTCTATCTTTGTTGGTTGTGGAGATATATTCGTTTGCTCTGGGGCTCGTTCGGAAGCTTCCAAGATAAGAACCCATGAAACAAATCCTCTCAAATTTCAGAGACTTAAATAAAACATGAAAGAACACCACTCTGCCAAATTTAAAGGTTATATCTTAGTTGGTTTTGGAGATAATCTCATTTGTTTTGGTGCTCGTTCCGAAGCTTCCAAAATCCAAACTTATGGACCAAATCCTCTTAAATTTCAGAGACATAAATCAAACGGGAAGGAACATCATTGTACAAAATTTAAAAGTTCTGTCTTTGTTGATTTTGGAGATAATCTCGTTTGCTCTGGGCTCGTTCGGAAGCTTCCAAAATCCGAACCCATAGACCAAATCCTCTCAAATTTCAGAGACCTAAATCAAACATGAAAGAACACCATTCTGCCAATTTAAAGGTTATATCTTATTTGGTTTTGGAGATAATCTCAATTGCTCTGGTGCTCTTTCGGAAGCTTCCAAAATCCAAACTCATGGACCAAATCATCTTAAATTTCAGAGACATAAATCGAACGGGAAGGAACATCATTGTACAAAATTTAAAGGTTCTATCTTTTTGGTTTTTGGGGATAATCTCGTTTGCTCCGGCATCATTCGGAAGCTTCCAGAATCCGAACCCATGGGCCGATTTTGTCCAGATTCAACTTAGCCTTCCTTTCGTAATTAGTAACCTAGTGGTTACAAACACCATACCAAAGTTAATATACCCTATACTTTAGGTGTAGGGTATAAGAATAAAAATAAAATGTAATACTGTGAAGAAAAATAAAACCAATAGAAAAAAAGGAGAACAAAAATGTTTCTTTGATTGTTTTTAAATATTTTTAAAGAAAAACGAACTATTAAAATGTTAGGATTTTAAAAGAAAAAAACATACATCTGATATTTATGTACCTACATAACAGAGAGAAAAAAGAAATATTAAAATGTTATGCTATGAAAAGAACGAAAAGTACATCTGATATGGAGGTACATAACAGATAGAAAAAAAGAAATAACACAATGTTATGCTATGAAAAGAAAGAAAAAACAAGGCAGTGTATAAATCAAAGTTTTTAAAAGGTTGCATTTTTAAGTAGAAATTATAAAAAATAAAGCAATTCGTAAAACCAAAGCTTTTAAGGAGCGCAATTTAAATTATAAAATCGCAATTTTCAATTAAATTTTGAATGTGTAACATTTTCTTAATTTAATGCTTCTTTTAGTAGTATGGATATGCCGGTTCTGGTGCAGGAGGAGCCTTTTTAAAGCTTTTAGTCCTCCTAAAAGTATGAAAAAAAATTATTTGCATATATCGTCCAAAAAGTATGCAAAATGAGTAAAAAGGATTGGATATTTTAAATTTAAAAAGCTATGGTGCTGAATATTTTAAATTAGGATAAAAATATGAAAAGTTTTTAAAGTTTGTTTAAAAATTTCAAAGTTTGATTTAAATACAAAATTATTATTAAAGTTTAAACATATTTAACAAAAATCAAATTTACATTCTATGATTCTATTATAACAATTTGAGTTCTCCTAACCTTATGCAAAAAAATTAGTAGGATGAAGATATGAAAAGTTTTCAAAGTTTGGTTTAAAAATTTTTAAAGTTTATTATTATTAAAGTTTATTAATTATTCTAAATTTAACTTTGTGGTTACTACATCAGTTATGTTTTAATTTGCAATTTAAAAAGCTCAAGCTGTAGTGTTGAATATTTTAAATTAGGATAAAAATATGAAAAGTTTGTGTTTAAAAATTTCAAAGTTTGGTTTAAATACAAAATTATTATTAAAGTTTAAACATATTTACCAAAACTCAAATTTACATTCTATTATAACAATTTGAGTTCTCCTAACCTTATGCAAAAAAATTAGTAGGATGAAGATATGAAAAGTTTTCAAAGTTTGGTTTAAAAGTTTTTAAAGTTTATTATTAGTAAAGTTTATTAATTATTCTAAATTTAACTTTGTGGTTACTACATCAGTTATGTTTTAATTTGTAATTTAAAAGGCTTAAGCTATAGTGCTTCATTATATTCTAATTAGGTTGAATATTCTAAATTAGGTTGAAAATGTGAAAAGTTTTTAAAGTTTGGGTTTAAAAATTTCAAAGTTTGGTTTAAATACAAAATTATTATTAAAGTTTAAACATATTTACCAAAAATCAAATTTACATTCTATTATAACAATTTAAGTTCTCCTAACCTTATGCAAAAAATTAGTAGGGTGAAGATATGAAAAGTTTTTAAAGTTTGATTTAAATACAAAATCATTATTAAAGTTTAAACATATTTACCAAAAATCAAATTTATATTCTATTATAACAATTTAAATCCTCCTAACCTTATGCAAAAAAATTAGTAAGGTAAAGATATGAAAAGTTTTAAAAATTCATTATTATTAAAGTTTAAACATCAATATTTACTTGAAAAAAAAGTTTGATTTGAATAGGTACATAAAGAAATGTATACAAAATAATTTTAAATGAAATGTTTTGTTATAATAAATATATTATTTATAAAATAAATAATAAAAGTTTTGAGTTAAACGGTTGAAATATAATGAAATATTATGAACTTTGAGAAGTTTTATAGTTAAATTATAATATAAATAATCAGATAAATTCGAATTTAACACTTAAGATTCGATTTTTTTTTTTTTTTGTAATAATAATAAACAAGTTTGTTCCTGTTGGTTTAAATAATATATTTTTTTTCTTTTTTATTCATCTTTAAATTATAGTTTTTTTATTAAAACTAAACTAACAAAAACTTGATTTTTTTTTTTTTTACAATTATTGCTCAATGGAATAATGCCCCCAAGCATATGTGTTTATTTTATCTGCGATTACATATCTTTTATTATCTAATGAACTTAAACCTACTTTATTTAAATTCTGTGTATAAATTGTATGTAAATGTGATCTAAATATTTTCATTTCTCTTAAACAAACTTCATTTTTTAACAAACAATTTTTATAGTTATCTAACGTTAAACTATTGACAATATCCTTTTTTATTCCTTTTGCTTTTTTAACAGTTTTATTTTCATGTGTTTGAAGAAAATACATTTTAGATTTTAATCCTATAAATTCAGAAACAATTTCTCCATTAAATTCATCTTTAAAAAGACCAAGAACTTTTTTATTCAATAGAGGGAAATTAAATAAATTGTCAGATGGGTAATCGGATGTATCAAAACGTTGTGGTATATCACTGTATATGTCAGCGTAAAAATCAAACTGTCAGTGCTGTGTAATTTAAAAAAACTTTACTGCCATATTTAGGTTTAATGTAATCATAATGAAAATCATACATAAGTATTTTAGATTCTTCTAGTACGGTAAATCCTAAATATATAGGTTTGTCATAATATACATTTGTATGATTAAGCTGAACGGCTATCAAGTTTTCAGTGAATCTAGAGTGGCTATGATAATTTGGTTTTGCTATTAATGCTCGTGCACCTAAATGTCTTCCTTGACTTTCCCAATAGGTAGCTATTTTAACATTTTCCGAATCATCGGCAACTGAAAGCACATCAATATTTTCAGTAACATCAACCCACTGAAAATCTTTATGTGGTAAATATTGCCCATTGCCCATCCATATAAATTCTTAGCGTCTTCATATACTATGTATTTGGAAGGTTCGTTTCTTTTATAAGATTCTCCCATGAATTTATTATTTTTTTTTTTTTTGTTTTCTTTATTTACTATTTTTTTTTTATAAATTCAACATAGTTTAATTCTAGAAATTGAAAATTGACATTTAAATAATTTCTTACAGACCTTAGCAAAAACAGCTGTGTGGTCTAATAATTTTTTTTTAGAATATACAAACGTGTTAAAAAACGAAAAGAAAAGTTAATTTAAGATTCAATATTCAAAATTTATCTAAATCTAGTATTTCAATATTATGTAACGATTTCAAATTTTATATTCTAAACAGTTTGTTTTATCTATTTTTTTTCTTTTTTACATTATTTTTTACTTTTCTCATTTTATACATTTTGATTGCATACATTGTAAAGTTTAAAACAAGTTATTATTACATATAGCTAAACTATTTTGCATTATTATTTAACTTCCCTTTTTTTTTTTTTTATATTATTATTTTTTTTTTGCTGTTTTTAATATATTTTAAATTTAGTTACGTATTAGTACTGTTAGTTTAAGTTTGTGTTTAGGAGAAGATCCCTAATATTTTTCTTAAATAAACTAAACGAGGACATGTTTTTTAGTTTATTACTTAAATAATTAAATGCACTTAAACTTGTGTATACAACATTGTTGTTTTGTTTATTCGTTTTAAATAAAGAAAGATAGAAATTTAACTTGTTTCTAGTATTGCAGCCATGAATATCAATATTTCGATTAATTAAAAAGTTATGTTTAATTAAATTGTTAATTATTTTATAGGCTAGATAATATAACTCTCTTTTACAAATAACTTCAAAACTTAAATATTGAGCCGAGTAGAGCAAATTTGTGGGATGTCTATGATGATAGAAATTAATAATTTTTATTGCTCTCTTATGAACAATATCAATTTTTTTAAAATGTGTTTGTGACGCATTACTCCAAAGTGGGTTTAAGTAAGTTAAATTAGAAGCAATATATGACGAATATATGATGAATAATGTGTTTCTATCGAAGTATTTTCGTAGTCTTTTTAATATAAAAACGTATGGAGTGATTTTTTTTATGACATGGTCTATATGTTCTTGCCATGTAAGTTTACTGTCTATTACGAGACCTAGATAATTGAAATTTTTTACTATATTAATATTATTATTTTTATATTTGATATTGTGGAAATTAAGGATTTTGTTATCGAAAATGAGAATTTTACTTTTTTTAATATTTAAGGACATTTTATTTTTGTCTAACCACTCTTCTATATTACATAGATCGTTTTGTATAGCCTCTCTTAACTCTATTTCGGTGTCTGTGGAATATTTAATGAGAGCATCCCTTTAAATTTAGCCTTGCTATATCATCTATATAAATTTTAAACAGATCAGGACCTAACATCGACCCTTGGGGAACGCCTTTTTTTACAAGTTCCATGTTGCTTTTGATGCCATTGCAGCGAGTTTGTTGCTTCCTATTAGATAAGTAAGATCTGAACAGGTTTAACTGAGTTTCACTAAATTCCAATTGTGATAATTTAAAAATAAGTATATCATGGTCGACGCAATCAAATGCTTTTTGTAGATCTATAAATAAGCAAGCTGTATGTTTTTTCTTATCCATGCTTTTTGTTATAAAATCCGACAAAGCTAAACAAGCGGCAGCCGTGTTTGAGTTATCCTCAAAACCGTACTGATCTTTATGCAAAATGTCATTAGCGTTTATGAAATGTGTTAGTCTTGTTTTGATAATTTTTTCGAATATTTTTGAAATTGAATTTAATACTGAAATTGACCTATAGTTCGAAGGATCTGATTTATCGTTTGCTTTATGTATCGGTGTAACTGTGGCAATTTTTAGGACATCAGAGAAGTGCCCAGATCCAAAGGCAGAGTTAATGAATTTTACCATGAGCGGACTAATTTGGTTAGAGTATTTTTTTAAAAATTTCGATGAAATATTATCATATCATATTATATCATATCATACCGACTCTAACTTAATTGTGTCAATTGTTTTTTGAACTTCATCTATGCTTGTAGGAGATAAGCTAAAACTATTATGAATTATTTTTTGAAAAGAGCCTAAATAGTTTTCATCAATGGAATCTCTTGATATATTTAAAGAATTTGTTACATTAATAAAGTATGTGTTCATTGTGTTTGCAATTTGTTGAGGGTTATTTATAATGGCATTATTAAATTTTATTTCATTTAAACTAGATGTTGTATCAAAAATGGTTTTGTTGTACATAATTCTTTTGTATAGATCCCATAATTTTCTACTATTATTGAGATCATTTGATATTATCTTATTGCAAAAATTCTGTTTGGCTTGTTTTATTTCCCTACGTACTAACTCCTTATATTTTAGATAGCGTTCTTTGATTTTTTCATCGTTGGGGTACTTTTTCTTGTATTTAAAGAAGGAATCACGAATTTTGATATTACGAATAATATCGTCGTTAATCCACTCATGCTTTCTTTTTCGGTTATGTTGAGAAATAATTTTAGTATATTTTTGAATTTTACTTGAAAGTACTTCTATGAATTTATCAATTGTATCGAATATTTCTAAATCACTCCAAAATCTATAACTAGAAAGTTTATCGTAGTCTAAAATAGTTTTTTTTAAATTACTTGTTTGTTTCATAGATTTTAAATTTGTACTTACAAAGAGCAGATGATGATCTGATAGGCATGACTCGGAGACATGTACGTTATAATTGTAATCAATTAAGTCCGTAAGAAAATGGTCAATAATTGTTCTCGTGGTTGTACCTATTCTAGTTGCGAAATTTTCGTTAATGTTGTTATAAACTATATAACCATTACATAGTAGAGTGTTCAAATAATTTTTAACCTCCGTATTATTTTTATTTAACAAGTTTATATTAAAATCACCTAGGATCAAAGAATTCTTATAGATAGCAGTTATCTCGTCTAATTTATCAACAAACTCATTTAATTTGGTTTGATGTGCTCTATAAAAACACATTATATTAATATTTTGTTCGGGTAGTTTTACTATAAGCATATTTGAAGAGTTAAAATTTTCTTCAAAAATTAAATTACTAACTAAATTATTAGATACATATATTGCTGCTCTACCATACGACTTTTCACGATTAGAAAAATACGCCGAAAACCCTGGACGATTATAAAATTGATTTTCATGCTTTAGGAGCCAAATTTCTGTTAAAATTACTACATGAACGTCACAATGGAGAGAATTAATTAATATCTCTAAATTACTTAATTTATTCCTAAGGCTCTGAATATTTAGGTATAATATATTAAAATTATATTTGTAATTCAGCATAACACATTTGCGCAGCCCTGTAAAATAATTAACTTTAATATTTTCATGTATATTAAAAGTCATTATTGTGGTACGCGACAATAGTATTTTCCCATTCATAGCTACAATAGATACTAGAGAAATCTCTTATCAAAGTCATATTTAATTTTATCTTCTTTCTCTTTTTTTTTTTTTTGTTGTTGTTGAAGTGCACTTTTTGATGTAGTAAACTAGTATCATTATCAAAAACATGCGCTCGTGTCGTTTTAAATATTAAATAATAATATAAGTACGTTGATGTGCATAAAAGATATTTAAATAATTTGATAATATGTATATATTCTTTTTTAAGTTTAAATAGAAAGTAAAAATTAAAATCAAAAAAAATTTAAAAAATGGTTTATATAAATGAATAAATAATATAAAAATGGTTTTTAAAAATGTTCTTGTTAATAAATTTCAATAAAAGTTTATGCATGTAAATAAATAAAAAGCTTAGTCCTAGGTTAGTAATAGAAAATTTTTTTTTGTATAAATTATGTTTAAGTAAAAAGTAAACATTGAAGTCAAAAAAAATTAAAATATAAAAATTGTTTTTGAAAATGTTTTTCTTTTTTATAAAAAGCGAAAAATTAAAAGGAAATGTGTTATAATGTAGCAAAGATATATACATATATGGTTTTAATAATTTAGGAGTTTTGTTTTTTAATTTAACTAATTTTTTAATAATTTTCAGTAAGAATTTATGCATGTTAAGTGTAAATAATTTAAAAAGTTTTGTGTTTAAATGTAACTTATAAGGGTGGAGACTAGATTAATAATAATAATTAATAATATTTGGAGTTTTAATTTATAAATTTTTAGTTGGTTCATTGAATATGTAAAAATGTATAATAAGTACATACTTTTACACACATATATACATATATTATAGGTGTTAAAATTATATGTAGATTTATAATAAATAAATAAAAAGCTTAGTCTTAGGTTAGTAATAGAAAAAAAATTTTGTATAAATTAAATTTAAAGTGTTTGGATACGAAATTAGTATATATAAAATTTTGTTTTTGTTTTAATGACAAATTGTATGTATTAATAATACATTCTAGTTTATAACTAAAAATAGAAGATAAACTTATTTCTAGGTTAGTAATATTAAAAGAGTTTTTCAATGAATGTAATTTAAAGTGTTTAATAATAAGATTAGTATATATAAAATATTGTTTATGTTTTAATGATAAATTATATGTGTTATGTAGGTTAGTAATATTAAAAACTTTTTCAAATGAATGTAATTTAAAGTGATTGATAGCAAGATTAGTATAAATAAAATATTGCTTATGTTTTAATGATAAATTATTTGTGTTAGTATAACATGCAAGTTGATAATAATAAAAAATAAAAATTATGCTTATTTCTAGGTTAGAAAAAATTATTATTAGTTTTTTTTTTAATGAATGAAATTTGAAGTGTTTGGTAACGAAATTAGTAATTGTAAGATAATATTTTTGATTTGATAGAATAAAATTTTTTAAGGAAGTTAATAAAGTTGAATAAAATAATACTAAATATAAAATTAAATTAAAAATTGTAATAAATTTAGTTTGTGATATTGTTTTTAGTATATACAATGTCATTATAGTTTTCAATTTTAAAAACTTTTGAAGAATCTGTTTTCCTAATGTGGATAGTGTTGTTTTTAATCCATAGGTACTTGCATTCGTTGGTGATTTTAATTTGGCGAGCTTCGTACTAGAGTTTGGCTTGTAGCTGAGTAAGGTGTTCTCGAAAAAATATGTTGCGGTTACCTTTATCGACTAAACCTATATCTGATGTGAAAACAAGCCCAGTGCTTCTCTTCTTGCTCATTAACTCAACTTTTACGGCATCTGTTTTCAGTTCCAAAAGGTATAGATTTCTGTTAACGTTTAATTTATTTTTTTCGTTTATTTTAGGCTGCAGTTTGGTTACAGAGTTTATATCTTGCTCGGTGATGTTCGCATGCAGATGTTTACATAGTTTCAGAACTACCTCCGTTGGGTTAGTTAAATTGAATGGAAGTCCTGCTATAACTATGTGGTTTTTATTAGTTGTTTTCTGCTTCTCATCCAACAGTTGTTCTAGATAATTTAATCTTTTATCCATCAGATTTGATTTTATTTCAGCGATTTTATTTCATTTTAAATAACTTTCTTTCAGCTTAGCATTTTCTTCTTGAGACTTCTCATTTATTTTTACCAATTCATCAATTCGATTACTGAGGAAGTCAAGCGTACGACTAAATTCTTTAACCCCTGATACCAGCTGATTGACGACAGAGGCCAGTATGTCAACCGAGCATTCATTAGGAGATATGAAATAAAGATCGGTGGTTTTATCTTCCCTTAAAGCTTCATTTGTAAATTGAGGCCCAGCAGCTAAGTCATTGTCACCTACTATTATGAATGACTCATTTAAATTGTTGGGGCAGTTTTTACACTTCCATGTAGCAAATCCAGCTTCGACTGCTGAAACTACCTCTTCTGCCACGGCTTCACATCTGACATGATAAAAGTTACGACACAGACTACATTGAATACCTTTGGCTTTGCCATAAAAATTTTTTTTACATTTCCAACATTGCTTTGCCATTTTTTCGCTTTCAACGTGATTATGTGATTCAATTATGACCAAGGGATATTAATGTTATATTTTTTTGGTGTAATTTTTATGAATCAAATTTTATTTTTTATTTTTATTTTATGAATTAAATTTGTATATTTTAAAATAATTTTTTTTTTTTTTTATTTGAAATTTTTATAATTTTTATATTTACGTCTGTTCCAACTGTTTCAATTTGCTACTGAATGTCTAAGTGAGCACTGACTAATTCCACCACGTATCTCTTTTTTAAAGAAATTATACATATCAATATCAGTTAATAATTGTAATTTGATATCCGTGTATTTTAACATAGCTGCCCATGACAAATCTGGGGTAGTACAAAAATTTGCAGGATCTAAAGAATAGATTTTGTAACATATTTTTCGAAAGTTTTCAAAAACATCAGTCAAAATAAGCACATCTGTTTTAAGGTACAGTTTTAAATAGTCCCATAAGTTTTGATAATCAAACGGATTCCATACATTAATTGCATGAAGGTAGTCTTCATCGGAACATGATGTGTTTGTCATATGATTGGTACAAGCTTCTTATGAAGGTAAACTTCTTTCGTCAAGTCGTTCAATGGAATTTAAATACTCATAAGGAAAAACTCCCTTTCGAGTCATAAGTTTAATTTTTTCATTATTATTGAGTTCTTTTTTTATATGAAACAAATTGTTTTCATTTAAATTTTTACATAAAGAATCAAGGCTAGAAGTCATAAATCTAAAGCTATCGAGAAAAATATGTTAAATAAAATGAATGATTTTTATCTATTGTAATTTTTTTAGATAATGAAATATAACGTTCTTTATTCAAAGGAATGACACCAATATGTCCATTCACTTTGTTTAGTTCTTTAAATAAAAGATGGCAATCATAACCAGAAAAATTGTGAAAAAATATAGAAAAAAAATTTTGCTCATCAAGTGTTAATAGATTCATTGGCTTTGGAATCATAAATATATTTTTATATAATTCACTACATCTTTTTATTAACGATATGAAAAATTCCTTAGCACAGTTAGCTCCAACAAACTCTTTGTAACAGCTTTGATTATCATCAAAAGAATATTTAATGTAGTAGGAGAAAGCTACTGGAACATGTTGATAAATATTTGTTGTTGAAGACATCATTGGATTAGAACTGCATGTTGCAATAGGTTGTAAAATACTCTCAGCATCAGCATAAATAACAAAAGGTGTTTCAAATTGTTGTGGATAATTTTTAAACTCGAGTGTATTTTTCTCAATAGATGGAAGTTTTGTAACGACTTTATTGCACTCAATTGTATGTAAATCACGCTGTTGTAATGTATGAAAATGTTGCAAACACATATTGCAAATATAAATTTCATGTATATGTTTTGTTACAGAACTACTTATTAACCTTGATAAATTTTTAATATAAACAAAATGAAATTTATCATGCTTTTCCAATAGCAATAAATTTACATGGTATTTTTTTCTGATTTTGTTAAATAGAATGGTTCTACAACCTCATATTTTTTATTAATAACTTCCAGTCCAAACAAATTAATACTTATTTCACTATTTAGTTCTTCAAATAAATTTAACTCGTTCAATTTAGCTGGAAATTGCATAGTGCTAAAATTAAGCTGTTGTACATCACCAAACTCTAGCTCGACTATGGATAGAGAAATATTATTAAGTTTATATGAAGATGTTCTTCAGCATTTTGAATGCAAGTTTGTAAAGCTGGTACCAAACACCACTTGGAACAGAAGTTGTCTTTATTTTGAATATTAACGCATGCTTTTTTGTCTTCTATGCTTTTCGGTAGTTTAATATAACTAGACACACGTATTGGTTCAAATTTATTGATATTTATTTCAATATGTAAAATCCTGATTAACGCCCAACCACTCTCTTTTTCTTGAAAGTCTCCTGCTTGTTGTTGAATAATTTCTTTAGCCTTTTCAAAAAAATCATTAAGATCATCTGCTTGTGTAATACTAAACATTCGAGTTTGAAAAGATTTGATTGATATATTTTCAAACTCTTCTTCTGTTGGCTTTATATATTCACCAAAAAAGCTCAAGATTTACTTTTATAGCGTTGTGCTTTTTTAATGATTGCATTAATAATTCAATTATATCGGTCTGAGCCTTTTCTAGAAAGTTTGATGGGTTTAGTATGCTTTCATCATCATTATCTCTAATAAACGTTTCTATTCTATTTTGAACATATTCATCAATATGTCTAACATTAGATCTAATTACTTCTGCCGCATTACTTTTATGTTTATTTGTTCGGATGTAGTAGTTCCACAAAGTGGTTGTAACGTTTGATTTGCACTTACTGCAAAATTATACATTTTCCAAATTTTTTTGACGTCTCTTTTTATATCTTAATAAACTATCATTTCTATTAAATGATTTTTTACATATTTCACAATTATGTTTTAATTGTGTTTCACATTTATGTCTTTTTAAATTGTCAGACCTTTGAACACTTTTTCACATTTATCACATTGCAATTTAATTCTTTTGTTTTCTGAACTCATTTTTATTTTTTATTTTTTTTTTGTTAGTGTCCTTTTTTTATACTAAAACAATATTAATTTATTCTATAAATGACTTTAACTTAGTCTTAAATTTAGTGATTTAACACGTAAACTCAAGAAGTTAATTGTATATATATACAAATTTTTCTAATTCTATATAGATAAACCGAAACTAACTTGATTGCATTATTTGAATGTATATATATATAACATATCAGAACATAAAAGGAATATTGAGTTTTTCTAATGAATTACTACAATGTTGCATATTAATCAAATTATTACAAAATTGAAACTATATACCAACAAAGTCATGATGTGCAAAATTGCACTTACACTTTTCATAATAGATGTCGAAGTATTTAAGATATAGACAAAATTATTTATATTATTTTATCATAACACTATATAAAAAAGTGAAAGAAATATTTAATTTTCAATAAAAAAAAAAATATATATATATATAAACATTTAAAACATGTAAAATTAAAAAAAAAAAAAAAAAAAAAAAAATTTATGTCTACCTTCCATATGTATTTACAAAATTAATTTGTGTAAATAATTCATCTAATGAATGCAACAAAGTTGCAGGATTATTCTTAATAACTTTTTTTACGTTATTTTAGTTGTTTTCTAACCACAAAATCAAAAATCAATATAAATTAATGAAACAACAACAACTTGACAAATACATAATGTATGCTTTATTTAGTATAGAAATACTCTGTTAAATTATAAAATAATAATAATAAATATGTACTAACCAATGTTTCATCATATTAGAAAAAAAAATTTACTAAATAAAAAATGTGCTGTCTGGGACATGTGTGTGTGTGTTTGTGTGTTAAAAGTTTTAAGTATGTTAATAACACACATATGTTTAATGAGTCAAATGAATGTGCAACAATGTGTAAATAGTCAAATCAATGTTTTTTTTTTTTTTTTAAATGTCTTTCAATGATGTTTACATTACATTTTATATTTTACTTTAATAACAACTAATTTATACATTGAAAAAGTTGCAACAGGTATTGTATAATAAATTAATAAATATTTGATGTGTAATATTTGTGGTTAGATGTGTGTTCATTATAATTACAAATAAATTGATATTGGATACAAAAAAAAAAAAAATTTAATGATATTACATCATGTTAAAAACATATAGTAGGTAGGGAGGCATGATTTTCTCCTTCTTCTATAATATTTTGCAAATGTATATAAACTGATGTTAATTAACTTATTTCAAAAACAAAATCAGTTCATATTGAAAAAAACCACAAAAAAAAAAAAAACAAATATAAAAATGGTAAGATTTTTTTTTTTTTTTTTTTTCTTATTCTTAAATTAATTCTATATTATTTTCTATATCTATTTACATATATATATATAATTTTGCAGGCTTTTATTGAAAACTTAATGTCGTTGGGGAAGACTGAAAATGAACCATACCGAAACATTGATTTTTTGATGAAAGATAAAATGTATGAGGTGCTATCTTGGAGATTTTTAGATACGAAAAGAGGACAAACAGTGGTACTGTGTAAAGTGCAAGACCCATTGAGCAAGGAAATCACTATATTTTTCATGCCAGAGCGATTTTCAAAAAAGGTAACAACTCAGTCACAATTGGCTGAATTAAATAGTACTTATTTTTATTTTAAATTTACGGGACGTGACAAGGACAGATGGAATATGACATTGTTTGACCTTATTCCTGCTGTAGATATAAATTCTCAAGAAAAATTATTAAAATAAAAATATATATTAGTAATTTTGTTTTGTTTTTTATTTACTCCCTATCACTACCCATAAGCATCAATGTCTTATTTCAGCAGGACTGGCTCCGACAACGGACTTCAGGAAGACCGGCTCCGACATCAGACTTCCGGAAAACGGACTCCGGCAACGGACTTCTAGAACGGTTCTAGAAACAGACTTCTGAAGGACCGATTCTGGCAACGGACTTCCGGAGGACTGATTCTCGCAACGGACTTCCGGAGGTCTGATTCTCGCAACGGACTTCCGGAAGACTTGCTCTAACAACGTTCCCGGCTTTTGGGATCGAGCGCCCGAAGGGGCTGAGGGCCCTGGGCTGCGACGGACGTCATCGCCATGTCTCCGAGTCAACTGTTGCCTTTAGCGTTGATTTATAACAAATAAACATTTGTTAAAATAAAACATTAAAAAAAAAAAATAATAATAACAATCTGCGAGAGAGAGAGAGAGACAGCAAGTTTTCTCCCATAGTCAAGCGGATGAGGTCAGATTCTTTTTTTTTTTTTTTTTTTGAAACGGTATTTGAAGATCCGAAGATCTGATGGGGGATTTTAGAAAAAATTTTCCATTCTGTATAATCTTTAAGTATCCCCCCCACCAGATGGTTGCTGAAATCAAAAGTATAAATAAAATGCTAATGCTGCTGCTACTATTGTTTGCTATTACACTATTGGTTTATTTTAATATATACGAGTAGTAAAGAATAAAATGAACAGCAACAACAACAATAACAGCAGCAGCAGGAGGGCTATAGTTGATTTACAATTTGTTATTGGAAATAATAAAGAATATTTTTTAAAAGAATTTTCTATGATATCTGTTGGTTCTCTTGTACCAATGCTATTTATGTTTAAAGCACCATATTCATTTGAAGAATTAAATTTTGATGCTAAACAACAAAATGAATATAACAAAAAGAAAATTAATATGTTGGACTGGAATGATGGTTTTATAGAATATCTACAATTAAAAAATATCTTAGAGAAACATTTAACATCATTTGATATCATTTATGTAAAAGGTCTTAAAAAAAACAATTTTTAGATAGGTTTTTTTCAAATTCAATAATAGAAGTTATCAATTTAGATAATAAAATTCCACCTCTACAAAAAATAAGGAATTTCATCACCATTTGTCCCCACCATCAAAATACAGAAAATTTGCAAAAATGTACTGTAAAAAATTGTATGAATTTATATATGCTTTTAATAAAAGATAATAATAAAAATTGGTTTTAAAAAATATTTGTTTTATTTATTGTTGATCAATATATTTTTTCAGACATAAATAATGGTATTTCACAAAAGAACCGGGAATAGTTGCATTGAGCTATATGCAAATTCATAGGAATATAGAAATCTTCTTGTTCCAGTTTAAGCTTATTCTTTGCAATACATCTCTCAAAATATTTTAATACATATTCTCGTACATTCAATTCGGCTCCATTGTTATATGACATCACTGCTTGAATAAAGTCTAACATAAGACAAAATCGAGTATACTCATCTAGTTCCAATGTAAGTTTTTTAATTGTTCCTCCAGCATAATTAAATTTTAGTGGAAATTTATTTGAATTTAATTTATGGAGTTGGTTGCTTGTAAAATCTTGATAAAATGCATACCACTCCAAATAATTCATTTCGCTAATAACTTTACGATTACGTTTTAAAATTATTGTAGCAGTGAAATTTTCAACATTAAATCCAATTTGTATTTTTGTTGTTTGTTTTTTATCCAAATAATAAATGTAACTTAATAAGAGATTTTGTTGTGATTCGTTGCTGTTGCTGCTGTTGCCTTTGCTTTGTTTTTCAAATGTTTCGATATTTGATGTTGACTCCATTTTATTTTTTTTTTTAAACTGATGGAATATATATTTAAAAATTTATATTTATATTAGTTTGAAATAGTTTTCTTAGTTTCATTTTCCTTTTTTAAAAATTCTTCGAAACATTCTTTGTATTTTTTTATCATTTTTAAGGGGGGATGATGTATTGAATAAATTAATAAAATATTTCATGCTCTTGCAGTTACATCGCATCCATAAATATACACAACAATATTGGCCGCAGACTGATGTAAAGTCACTTTGTAAACGTTTATTGTTGAAAATAAAACATTTTGATTGATTTTGTAGAAATTTCACAATCTCACTGTGGAATGGTGGATTTCCAAATGAATCAAAATATTCTACACAGCCTCTAACTGATACAAAAATTGCTAGCCAATGTGTTCCTTTTTTAGCAGAAATGTCGGTATTTATTACTAAAATACCAGGTTTTGAAATATTTTTCGGTATTTGATCAACAGCAAAAACACCTTTAAATAGTTTTCTGGTTGCACTATTACATTTCAACACTTTCTCTATCTGAAGTGTATTCATTATTGTTTTGTAAATGAGAAATATCAATTAGTTGAGTATTTCCATTTATGTATGCTGTTAAAAATTCAACTTTAAGTTTTCCATTTGTCAAGACTATATCGAATTTTTCCAATAAATTTATTAAATTGTTAGTTGTTTTGTTATTGTCCATATGCCCAAAAGAAAAATTCTTGATTTCTGTTCTTTTTAAATCTCTGGTTGGGAATTTATACTTTAATTCTTTTGAAATAGTTTTACATTTTTCTTTTATTCCAACCATAACAAGATTTTTTACAAATATTGTATTGTTATCATCCGTACAGAACGATAAATCTACTATAGCACATGACAGTGAGGTGAAAGGGTCGCCTGAACTTTCTTTTTATATGTTTACGTAAACGTTACGATTTTTATTAATTTCTATATTAGCATCAAATTCTGCAAACACAATACATGTTAATGTTGAAGTTAATGGAGAACTCAGTCTTGCTTCAATCTTTACTACTCCCGAGCCGTCTGTTGATAAATCAAAAGCCAGTATTGTATAACCTTTTGAAAATAGTTCTTGTGAAATTTGATGTCCTCTATCAGAATAATGTATACCTGTTCCGCTAAATAATGTTAAATATGCACGAGAATTGCAAAGATTATTCAATGTAAAATTTGTTTCAATTGCAGAGTTCGGTGTAGGCACTCCATTCACATATAATTGAAATTGTATGAGATTTTGATGATCGAAATGGTATGGATTTTTTGATCTTTTACCATTGAAATTTTCATTATTAACCATACAAAATACTAGAGCTTTTGGTATTTGCACTGTAAATATATTATCCAATGATATGTTGGAAGTGTTAGCTGGAATTGTAAATGTTTTGATTTCACTTCTTGTATAAAAATATTTCGCGTTAGCCTTTTCCAATACAGTATTATGTGCCATCAATATGCTAGGATTAATTGTTAAATGTTTCATGTATAACGTAGCTTCGAGAATTTTTAAATAGCTTTCATCTGCATCGTTAAAGAAAATAAAAAAATCTTGTTTCTCTAATGCTAAAGCAATTCGAATGTCAACATTTTTAAAAGAAATTTAGAAGTATTGAAGAAATTTACATGTAATTTTCCCATTAATTCTACTATTGCAGAATTATTATTGTACGATTTTTGTCTTGATTTAGAACCAGAATTGTTAAAATCATTTACATTTGGTTTATCCAATTCCCAACCAGATGCTTCCAGATGTGTTTGACTGGAATCTGTATCATAATTTAGTAAAGTAGTTAAGTATGCTTTATAATGGTATAAGGAGTCTGAAGGGGTGATGTTTTTTCCATTTAGAGTTACATTACATTGTTTAATTAAAGAGTGTAATAAATTATTTACAACACTCGGGTGCGGAGCTGTCCTTGCTTCATTTCCGGTTCCTATTTTATCGTTTGCACTCCAAACTGATCCATCTTTTTTTAATATTTGAACTTTAAATTTGATGTAGGTTGAGGATAAATTCCGATATGTATCTCCATTTCCAAATGAAACAAATTCAATAGTTGAGGATGATGCCTTTAAAGAAACTAAAGGATTGTATGCTACCTCTTCTGAACGCAAGATACTTGTTTGTACGGGTAATGACGCAAAAAGGTCAAGTTCAGATTTCATACACTCCATTTTTTAATTGAATATATCAGAGGTTTTAATATGCTTTTATCGTCGTTTTTTCGACTTCAAATGTGTCTTTTTAAAAATTGCTCGTCTTTTTATAGCTCTTCGTGTTTTCCACCATACATCGAATGCAGTTGGTTAACTTTAATGCTGATTTTCGTAAATTTTTTATGCTGCCTTTGCTTTGATCAATTACAGCTTCTTTTATGTTTGCACCAGATGATATATCATTAAAAATATTTTTACCTGTGTTGACAGCCTCTTTTTTAATTAAGTCCCAACCTGATGTAAAAACGGGCTTTAAGTAACGAATTAAACTTCCGAATATATTTCCAAAACCACGACCTTTTTGTATAGCTGGATAAAATTGTAATAAAGGCCCAATATCGTTGATTCCACCACCTACTTGAGAGGAATAATATCTCACGTAAGCTCTTTCCATGTTTGAGAGGATATCATATTTGAGTAGTAGTATTTATATTGTTTCAATTGGGGAGCAATCAATGCTTTTTAAAATGTAATACAATTTTTGTTGGATAGTAACTGGAAACAAAATTTATTCCATCACCGTATTGATTGCAAATTTTAATTGCTATCGTTTCAAATCAATTTTTTTCTATAGGTATGTAATGGATATTTTCAAATTCAATATTTGTAGGTATTCTACAATTTTCTATGTTAATAGCTCTTAATGCACGCACTTTGCTACTTCCAAAAACAGATGATTCAACTATATCTGAATGAATCATCACCATTCCATTCAATTCATCTTTATTATTAGCAACAGCTAATTTGAATAGTTCAGGTAATTTTATTTTGAAATTTTTTATATTTTTTTTTGTTGAAATAATTCAGTTAATGTTTTGATATTATAACTGTGATTAACTTTTATATAGAAACTATCTTCATCAAATGTCTGCGATATTCGTATTAAATCGCGTCGGTTAGATTCTGACACTTTAAAATTTTAAATGTTACATCATCATAATTTTTAGGAGTAGAGATATATGTCAAAACTTCATTAAAAAATTCTTTGAAAACTTGGTTGCGAGTAAATCCCAGATTAGGAGTTATATTTTTAATAAGCGTTGGTAAAAAATTAAATTTCGAATCATCCAAATGTAATTCCGAATCGTTATATGAATAATATGTATAACCTATAGATTTGATTACTTTGATTTTTTCAAGAGGTTTTTCAATGTTTCTTATGTAAACATTATATTGCCCAATATTGATAAAAGCACATTGCTCTTTGTTAAATTCTTCTGTTTGTAGGAAATCATTCAGATATATTTCTGAAAGACCAACTTTCCAATTTCCATTTCTTAAATCAAAGTGAATAGGTAATTTATTTTCGAATGAAGCTAAAGTGTTTTTTGGAAATAGTTTTAGATTATCATTGCTAAACAATGTTACATAGAAGTCATCTTGACTTTCCATATTTGTTAAATTCTTCTACAACATAAAATGTTGCACTATTTATATGTTGTCCATTCCGGTGTTGATGAAGTTCTTAGTTTTTGTTTTAGTTTTCGTTTTTTTGTTTCAGGAAACTGTGAGAGTATAGTTGAGGATAGTGTACTGCCGGTCGATCTTAGTGTCTTTTTCTTTTCAGGAGATGGTACAGCAACGGTAATTACATCACCACTCGGTGTTTCAAACATTCGATAATCAGAGCTTAGAGATGGTTTTTCCACTAATTTTTCATCTTTCAACATTTCAGTCCGAGCTAATTTTTTAAATGAATTTTGATCATCCAAATTGTAATGTGTTAAATCGATATCCATATCTGAATGTTCTTTTTTAGGGTCATATTCAAACACATCATCAGTAACTAAAGGTACAAAATTGGTCTGTGTTGATGTTGATTTGTATTTAGGAAATTCAGTTTCTGTATATGCATTTCGTTTAGAAAAGAATTTTGTTTGAGTACCTGTATCAAATGTAAGATTATTAGCCTTGTCTGGTAATCTTTTTGCTTGTCTTTTGTTAATTCTGGTGATAATAACATAATTTCTGGTGACATAACAATCATTCGCTGCATTATGTCTTACTTAGCAATTTTCCTATTACACCAAATAATATAGTTCCTATTAAAGTTGGTAAAAATCCACCATGTTAAACTAAAATTTTTCGTTTGGCTTTTATACTTAATGTGTTCTTTATTCAATATTACAAATATTACAATAGAAAAAACCGGTATCCATTTCTTATATTCAATAATTCTTTAATCAGACACAAACATGTTCATTGTTCTAATAATTACAAACAACTGTCTTATCTTAACCTAAGATCTTAACATTAATATTTATTTTAGAGTTACCAGTTACATTAATATTTTATTCTAAATGAGTACATATTAATTCTTCCCCAATTAGATAAAAAACTACAATTCAATACAATTTCAATTTTATTTTATCTTACTATATATCAATCATATTTCTATATAATTAATTTAATTTTGATTTAACTCTTTCGGACTTTCTTACCGGTCCTTGGTATAACTTTTTGTTATAATTTCTTTTACTAATTTTTTCATTTTTGTATTTCATTTTTTTAAATTTATTATCACTTGTATCACTTTCCCCCTCCTCTGAATCTGGACTATAAAAAACTTCAGAGCTTGAATCTGATATCGAAGATTCTGATGAGGAATGTGGAAAATCATTTAGATTATCTTTAGTATTTACAAATTTGGTAAAAGTATTAAATTTTACAGATTTATGACATTTCCTTATTTGATTTATATGAGCTACTCTAATACTTCCATTTACATTAACTTTATACAAATATTGAGTTAACTGTTTTACAGTACGACCAGGAATCCATTTAATATGTGATTTAAAATTATTTTTATAATAAATTTCCTCATTTACTTCAAATTTAATTTTAAGATTATTTGTTTCATTTTTCAATATTGATAATCTATTTGGTTCGCATTCATCAGTTGTTATGTGAATACATCTTTTTTCTTTTTCTTTATTTTTAGCTACCATAATATCTAATAACGTTTTGGGTTTTGTTTTAAAAACTAGTTCTGCTGGAGTTTTACAAGTTACCGTGGAAGGCGTATTTCTATACTTCAATAAAAAATTATCAATTTTAAATTTTAAATTCTGTTTTAAAAAATTAGTTTCTAACAAAAAACTTTTAAATCCCTTTTTTACGGTTTGGACGTATCTTTCACACTGTCCGTTTGATTCCGGATGATAAGGTGGACTTTTCATAACTTTAATGCCGTTAGATTTACAAAATTCAATAAATTCATAAGACTGAAAGGGAGGCCCATTATCTGACACTAACTGTGTTGGAATACCGAATATCGAGAACCAATTACGTAATGTTTCAATAACTTTACATGCTGTCGTACTTTTTATCTCACCAAGTTCTATCCACTTGGAATAACTATCTACTAACAATAAAAAATTTAAACCTTCCATACTAAAAAAATCTATGTGTATTCGCTCATATGTGTAAGTAGCACAATTCCATTTTGATTCTTTAACTGTTTTTCTTAAATTTTGAGTTTGATTACAAATTTTGCAACTTCTAACAAATTCTTCTATATCCGCGTCTAAATTACGCCACCAAACATATGTTCTTGTCAACATTTTCATCCTAACCATTCCTATGTGAGTATCATGTAATATTTTTAAAACATTGTGTTTTAAACTATCGGGAATTAACACTGTATTTCCGTAAAAAATATAACCACTGTCACAAGAAAAACTTTCAGGTCTATCAAAATAATATTTCGTATCTAAATCCGCATTTTCTTTGAATTTATCATTCATAATCCCTTTGTATATTTTACATAATAATGTATCTTCCGTTGTTTCCCTACTAATTTGTTCCAATTTTAGTAACTTAATTTTTTCCGACCCTATAGATAAAAAATTTAGAAAATCTTCCGGAACATCAGTGGTGTTATCTAATGGTAATCTAGATAACGCATCTGCATGTCCTACTTTCGTAGCACTTTTATATTTAATTTCATAATCATACATTGATAAATGTACAGCCCATCTTTGAATACGAGCCGCTGCTACAGACAAATGACCTTTCTTTTCATTAAAAATTTCTCGCAAGGGCTGATGGTCTGTGTATATAATAAATTTCTGACCGTAAATATATTTATGGAATTTTTTAACCGCAAATATAATTGCCAACGCTTCACGATGTGTCTGTGAATAGTTTTGCTCCGCAGTACTCAGTGTACTGGATGCAAATAACACGGGTTTTTCCTCCCCGTTAATAATATGTGACAATATCGCGCCTACTCCATAAGGTCTCGCGTCACATGTTAGAGTTATAGGCTTATTTGGGTCAAAATGCTGTAGTAAACTATTATTTGAAATAAGCCTTTTCGCTTCCTCAAAAACTTTTTGCTGTTCGGAATTCCAACTGAATTTATTGTTTTTCTTTAACAAATCATATAATGGTCTTAAATGTGCTGCTAAATTAGGCACAAACCTATTATAAAAATTCAAAAGACCAAAAGAACTTTTTAGCTGTGTCACATTTTTAGGGCTTGGCGCGTTTAAAATAGCTTTAACTTTTTCTTGATTTGGTTTTATACCTGCACTACTAATAGTATGTCCTAAATATTGAACTTCATTCTGAAACCATTTACATTTAATAAAATTTACTCGAATATTATGTGCTTCTAATTTTTCTAAAACCCTATTTACATTTATTTCACATTCATATAAATTATTTCCACCAATCAAAACATCATCTAAATAACAACCTACTTTTGGTAATGTTTTCAAAATTTCGTCCATAACCCTCTGAAATTCAGCCGGTGCTACCGAAACTCCAAATGGTAACCTAGTAAATTTGAAAAGACCTTTCTGAGTATTAACCGTTAATAAGTGTTGAAAGTTTTCATGAACCGCTAATTGAAGATACGCTCCTGATAAGTCTATAAGACAAAAAACAGAACAATTTGAAAAGTTAGTGAACAAATCATCCATTCTCGGTAATGGATATATTCGGTTTTCAATTGATTTATTTATTGCAACTTTGCAATTTAAACATAATCTAAGGTCACCATTTTTTTTTGGTACCACAACCATAGGCGAAGCCCACTCACTAAATTTAACAGGTACTAGAATATTTTCCTGAACAAGTCTGTCAATTCCTGCATCAACTTTTTCCCTTATTCCAAAGGGTACCGTATATGGCTTAGAAAAATGCGGCACTGATGAATCTTATAATTTTAGTTGCACTTGATAACCTATAATCGACTCTTTACAATTATTTGAGAAAACCTTTGGATATTTTAATTTAAAATTTTCTATTTTACTAGTTGCAAAATTTTCATTAACTTTATTTATTAAAAAATTATTTCGCCACAATGGAAATAATAAGTCTAACAAGTCGCGCCCTAAAAGTGGTGTGAAATTCCTATCCGATTTTATAATAATTAACTCGGCATCATAAAATTTTGACTCACAACAAACATCACGTACTTTAACTATAATTTTTCCTATGACGTTAACTTCTTCACCCGTAACAACATTTAAACGTTTTTCAATAGAAAGGATTTTTAATTTTCCAAAATTTTTCTTATAAAAATCATAACTTATAACTGATGAACACGCCCCTGAATCTATTTCCATTTCTACAAATTTATTATTCACAAAAATTTTAACTTTTTGAGCAGTATTATTTTTATCCAACATTGTATTAATATAACCAATATTTAATTCATTAATTTGTTCATAACTTTTTTTTTCATAATTTACATTATTAAATTTTTCTTTATAATTATGATTTTTGTTATTAAAATATAATTTAACATTACAATATTTTTTTATGTGACCACTTTCACCACATCTAAAACAAATAAAATCTTTTACATTTTTATTACCTTTATTATTAATTCTCGACTGCATACTTGAATTATCAACTCTTGATTGACTTCTTCTTTGGCGAATATTTCTATCACTGCTTCTACTCTGGACTCTTCCAACATGATTAACGGTTGCTGGCCTAATTTCTTTTAGTTGAAATTTTGTCATTTCCATATTTTTTGCTAGTTCGCATGCTTTATCAAAATCAAGTTGAGTCTCATTTAACAATTTTTGCTGAATATTTTCATTGCAAAGACCACAAACTAATCTGTCCCTCAAAGCTTCTTCCAAGAAACTTTTAAAATCACAGGTTTGAGCTAATGTTTTTAACTCCACAATGTAACCACTTACTGTTTCGTGCAGTTTTTGATTCCTTTTATAAAACTTGAATCTTTCTGCGATGATGTTAATTTTGGGTTTGAAATATTTTTCAAAAATTTTAATTAATTCTTTGTATGTTTTTTTTATCTGGTTTCACGGGATCAGTTATTGATTTTAGAATCTTATATGACTCTGGTCCGATCAAGGTTATGAGATATGAAACTTTCGTTTTATCTTCATCCACCTTATTAATTGTCAGCAAATGCTCCAATCTTTCCTTATAATCTTCAAAATCTTCTCCGGGTGTGAAATATTCAATTGTTCCAATAATTGCCATGATAATGTTTGAGGTTATTTTCTCCACGTTTTACTTATTATTTTATTATTTTTTTTTTTTTGCAAAATTACAATTTTATTTCCATTTTGCCTCGTCGCCAATTAATGTGTTCTTTATTCAATATTTCAAATATTACAATAGAAAAAACCGGTATTAAATTTCTTATATTCAATAATTCTTTAATCAGACACAAACATGTTCATTGTTCTAATAATTACAAACAACTGTCTTATCTTAACCTAAGATCTTAACATTAATATTTATTTTAGAGTTACCAGTTACATTAATATTTTATTCTAAATAAGTACATATTAATACTCTTCTTTGCACAGGCTAGGAATCTTAATTGTTTTTTATGTTTTTTTAATTTTGCTTTTTGTGCTGGTGTTATTTTATTATTTCCATTTAATATATTGATTGCAATTTCAGCAATAGTTTTTATAATATCATCATCACAATATTTAAGAATATTTTCACGAAATTTCTTCTTGTTGCACTTTCCTAGTACATGTAATATATGTTGGTTTTTCTTCAATCGTTTCATATTTTTGACAGCTGTTGTTCAAATCACCCGTATCACAGAAGCATATACAATATTCTTTTGAAAAAATATTAGTTCTAATACGAAATAAGTCGTTAATGTCTTGTGTTAAATCCAACACAATATAACCATGTGGTTTTGATGTTGACTCATTATATATTTTCAAGAAATCCTTTATATTTTCTGGATGTAGTTGTCTAGCAAGAGGAAAAATCTGCGATTTGTCTCGAGGGTTTTTGAAAAGCACTAAATATTTACAATTTAATGAAATATCTCTTGAAAATTTCCCCTGATGAAAAACGTTTTGCGTTAACAATACAATAATAAATTACGATGGTACGAACCTTTAGTAAATAGTTCGCATACTTCTTTATTTGCAGAATCTAACATTAAGTCATCTAAAACAATTAAAGTAGATCTATTTTCATTCCCACTAAACTCTTTCGGAATACTGGTGTAAAAGTCTATATCAGGAAAATCTATATTGTTCGGAATAGCAGAAATTTGTAGGTTACACCATTTTATTGTTTCAATTTTCGGGTAAATCAATCAATTAAATTTACACACATTAATATTTTCAATTAAATTACACACAAATGTTATTTTTCCACATCCAGATGGTCCTGCTATCATCATTGTAAATGGATGAATAAAATTAATCATTTTTGATCTGTGTCTGATGAGAAACTGAATTTAAAGTACAAATTGAAAGTTAATATAAAAGCAGCGAACATATTCTTGGTACATTCAAGTAGTATAGGCTATGAGAGTTCTAGGTATTGAAAATGTACATCTGGCAACTCTAAAATGGGAAAAGTTCTGCATAAAAAGTGAAGTTTAGGGTATACGGCAACCTTAATTATGAATAAAAATGAAATGAAAAAAAAAAAAATGCTGATAATAAAATTTAGTATGTTTGTTAATAGCATAGAAAATTAAAATGACGTCAGGGAATTTCATAGTTGGTGTTATCAATGAATAGTTTAATTAAAAAACAAGACAAATAAATTTTTTTATTTATTTTGTTTTAGAAAATTTTAATACAGAATAAAGTTTTTTATTACATAGATAACATGAACACTTTTCAATGTTCTGAGAATTATTTCTAAATGTTTCAGAAAAGCAATTTGTAGTCAAATGTTTTCTTATATAGTGTTCAACACAGTTTTTACACATTCTACGTGAATAGTCATTGTGATTTGTACCAAGAATCCAATATTTGTAAATTATCTTTTCATTATAAAATATCTCTTGTGCTCTTCTTTTCAACTTGTTTGTCCTATCTATTGATGATTGTTTCACACGTACAAATCTTCCTAACATTCCAAAATTTATATTATACATGGAGTTTTTCATGGCTGTTTTCTTGTGAAAAAAATTTATTACACTAAAACAAAAATTTGTCATACACGCGTACCTACAAGTTTATAAGTGAATTAGAAAATTTGTTTTGTGGTTTCTTGAATTTGAAATAATGATGATAAGAAAATATGAATAATTAGGTTTTGAAATAATAGAATAAATAGAAAGTTCTTATCAGTTATACTTAATAATGTACAATATTTAAAAATTAAGCAAATTTTTTAAATTGTAAAATAAAAATCTGAAATGACGTCAGGGGGATTCCTTTAAAATTATATAAAAAAAGAAAAAGAAAAATATATGTTCGAAAACGTTTTATTTATGTTTTAGTATTTCTTCGATATTTAATTTTTTTTTCTTTAAATTTTTCAGAATTTTAGTTAATTTTAAATGACATCTCTTAGAAAATTCAAATGAATTGAGGTTAAATAAATATATTCATTTATCATCTGGATCTTCTTTAAGCAAATTAAATTGAATTAGTGATGACTCTGCATAATTCCTAAGAAACTTAATATGGTACTTAATTTCCTTCTAATGATTCTTTCTCAAAAGAATTTTATTTTCCAAATACAATTTATTAAAGGCAAGAATTGTTCTTGCGAACTCCATTGTATGGTTTAAACTAAAGAAAAATATTTAAGTAACTAATTTAGAAATAAAATACTATAATAATAATAAGAATTAATTAAATCTTCTGTGGGTAAGATAGAATTCTATTAGGTGTTAAGTAAGTATATGAATATATTATGTTTAGGTTCGATCCCACTTCTATGCTCTTACCCAGAGAAGATTTTTTATTTTGAATATCAGATTTTTTCAGGTATAAAAGGTTAATTTTAAGATTGAAAAAGGTCATAACATAATAAGTTTAACAAGTGAAAAGATCATAATGTTTTGGGCTGACAACATTCTACATGGATATAAATATTGTATTTGTGGAAGGAAATGGGCTTCAATCAAAATAATTAATTGGAAAATATTCCATGATTTTTTGGAGATATATGTAACTCCAGAAGGTGGGGAAAAGACATGTATTTTGAAAATTAGAAATGGCGAGTCATTAACTAACAAATTCGATTTATCTCCTTTGGATTGGCAACATATAAAAATTGAAGTTTATGGTGGTGATATTTCCATTATGGGTAAAGTAAGAGATACACCAAATAAAAAAAAGCAAATACCTAATCATTTTAATAATGATTGTCCATTTGCTGAAGAAGATGATTGGGAGATGATTGAGAAGAATATATCAAATGTATTACCAAAAGATAAGAAAAAAAGTATTTCACAACATATTGATTCATTGTCCATGGAAACAAATGAATATGAAGAAAATCGAAATGAATTGAAAAAGTCAATGATACGGACACGAATTGAAGAGGGAATTATATTTATAGCGTCAATAGAGAATGCATATAATGAAAAAAATAATAAATCAAAAATTGGTGATATGTTAACTAATTTTAGAAAATTACTTGAAAGTTTAAAAGAGGAATATTTAGTTCACATGGAATCTTATGGAAATAGAGATGCAAGAGATCACTATTTACCGCTTTTTATGTATGTGTATTCTATTATAAGTCAAGTAACATTGATACACAAAAAAGAAATTTCTGGAAAATAAAAAAAAGTATATATATTTTTTAATTACTAATAAAAAGAACATTACTTCGTTAACCTTTAAAGAAGATACAACATATACTTCTTTTTCATTAATTATGAAAACATTTATAGTTTTCTTATTCTGCTTGTTAACTATTCAAACAAATTCAGCTCCAACTTCTAATATTAGATTAGATGAATCAGCTTTTGGGAGCGCATATTTTAATATTTTACTTCCAAATAATGAGACTATTAAAGTAATTTATCAGTTCAGTTATTAAAACATATAATTTCCTCAGAATCAAATTCTAATGAAATTACAACAACAACAATACAACCATTAACTACTTTGCAAGCAAACGATCAATTGTTATCAGATAAAGCTGATTCAGTACCAAAATATACGTCCTTTAGATGATGCTATTAAAGCTTTTAGAGATGAGTTAGTTTTAAAAGAACAGAATATTGGTGGAATAATAAATAGTGAGCATATATTTTATAGACATTTTGTATTGAATATTGCTGAGAATCAAAAACTCACTGTGAGATGTGAATATGAAAGCATTTTTATTAAGAAGTATCTCAAAATTCAGTGTCATGAATATCGAGAAATATTAGCTGAAAGAATTACAGGTGATGGAGAAGTAGAAAAAATTATATAGGTAGATACGGAATATAAATCTGAATTTACCGTAATTGATTTACGAAAAATCAAACAGGATCCATCATATCAAATGGAAATTTATTAAAAAACATAAAAACATTTTTTTTTTATAATCAAAGTAAAAATAAATAAATAATATAATTTATAAAAAACAAATTTTTTTTTTCTTTTATATTAAGTCAGTTTTATTAATCCATGAATTGTGAGCGGATGAGAATCCAAGCCATTTTACAAAACCTTGTTATCTTTACTTTTAATAACTTTTTCAACCAAGTAAATAGTATTACGTTTAGATTTTAGTAACTCATGCTCATAGAAACCTTCTTCAATAGGTTGACCTTCATAATCTTCTAATAAATATGTTACAGGATTAGTAATTTGCACTTTTCTTATCTTAAATATTTCCGTCGTCCAATTAGGAGTATAACCTTTCTCAAAAACATGCTTGTACTTGCTTATTCGAACTAAGTCACCTATTTTAAATTTGGATGGTGGTGCAATTTTAATATGATTATATACAGTTTTAAGTAAATTTCCAGCATTATCTTTATTGACATCAGATGGTCGTTTCTGAATTGTACGATGTTTACTGTTGTTATATTGTTTAACTAATTCTGCAATTAGGTTAATCCATTTATAATTTCCATTAAAACTAAATTCTTTCCACATCTTTCCTTTTAAAGTTCTATTAAAACGTTCTGCAATTGAGGCTTTTAATATGCTAAATGTTGAATAATGATTTATATGATATTTATTCATTCAATTTTTGAATATTTTATTAAAAAATTTTTTCCCGTCATCTGTTTGTAAATTTTGTGGATGTCTTTTAGAAATTTGAAAAATATTTTGCATAGCTTGTGTGACGTTCTCTGAACTTTTTGTTTTCATAGGGATTGCCCATGCATACTTAAAAAATGTATCAATTACAGTTAATAAAAAATTAAAGCCTTTGTTTTTTTTAGCATATGAGCCCATTTCTACTAAATCAGCTTGCCATAGATCATCAAATCCTTTAATTATAACTCTACGTCGTTTAAAATTTCTCCGTGTAGGTTTATGCAGCTCTTCAACAACATCTCTTTTACTCATTTTTAAATAAAATAAAATGAAATGTATATAATTATTATATAGCTAATTAGAAAATCTTTGATTGAAAATGATATTTCGATGATTACTATCTAGAATCTTAGCAATAATATCATCAGTATTTTGAATTCTTTGTTTAAATCTACAGCGATCCAGTGCTATCATTTCCCAATATTTTTGTCGAGCTAATTTGTATGCTGTATTCCATTTGTATAGTATATGTATTTGAGGCGTTAAAATAAATTTGACTCTCTTTTTTACTTTTTTCTCATCATTATCATAATCCTCTTCCTCATGGCTTTCTTTAGATGAATCTGAAATACTCTCAGAAGCAATTGAAATATCATCTTCATTCCCATTGCTCTCATCATATGAATCTGAAGCATCAAGCCAATCGAATAAATCTACAACTTCATCCTTACTCATCTTGAAAATAACTAATTAGAATATATGTACCTCTCTTTCAGTTATTTATAAATAAAATAAAATAAATAAAACGAACAATAAATGTTCAATGTATTAAAATTTATATTCTTTATTTGTATAATAGTTTACAAGTATGTATACTTTTATTATAATTTATTTTCTATTCTTTTATATAATTTCATTAGTTTGGAACAGTGCAACATACATTGTTCTGCTGAATGACATGGACAAGTATCTGGAAAACTTTCTATATTATCTGATGTATAGGGGCATATATCCCAATGATATCCATACTCCTTCGTTTCAATCTGTATAGAATTTTCAAATAACTTTAAAAATTTAAAATGATCTTTTAACTGTTCATAATATTCCTCCAATAAAATATCTTGATATTTATTTAAAAAAATATTTAAAGAATATCCTATTTGATGTATATCCATTTTGAAAGTTGAATGAAAACTAATCACAATTAATTCCTTGAATTATTAATTAAATCTAATGCTGATTGAGCTTTAGCTTCAGCGTTTTGTAGTCGTGCATCAATAAATCCAATTGGTTTTTTAACTTGAAATTCAATAAAATCATTCATTTTTGAAAATTTTTCATTTAATATTACAGAAAATTTGATCTGGATTTGCTCTAAACTATCTTGCATTTTTTCTTCTAATATTCTTAATTTTTCTTCTGCTAATTTAAGTTCTATAGACATTACTGTCTCTACATCATCAAACATTTCTCTTATCTCGTTTTGTAATAGTTCTTTGTGAAAGAAAATTTGATTATTCACAAATGTTTGCGTTGCTGCATCATTTCCGTTAATTGGATCTTGAACATTTGATAAAATTTTGTTATCTAAATCATAATTTCCTTCAGAAGTTAATTTAAAACCTATACCTGGAGCACCTTGAGTATATAGTTTTCTAGAAGAAGAAGCTGTACTACGTCCAAACTTATCAAGTGGCATTTTGATTTTTACTGATTGTTAATAGAAAGTGTTATTGTATTATATTTGCTTCTCTCAATTTTTCAATTACAGATACAATTTCATTGTGATGATGCAATGATTTCCAGCTGTTTCTGATGCAATTAAAAGCCTTAATCTATCAACTAACTCATTAGGATCATCCCAATAAATATACTGATTTGATTTATTTGTATAATTTAAACGAGTTTCTGGTGTAGAAGATTTATGATTTACCTAAACCAGTTTTTTTATGTCTAGTGTTATAATCGTGTTCATATAATTTTCTTAATATATTTTTGTATTTAAATCTTTTGCTTCCTTTTATTTGTTCTAAATGATTATAATTTCTTTTATGTGCATTAGTTTTGTTAAGTATTTGATGATACGTTCTTAAATCACTTTCAGTATAGCTTAAAGGTTTTTTTTTAAATATTAATTCATATAGACCATCAGTTGCTTTAAAAGTTTCATTATCAATCAATATATTTTTATTAATTTCATCTATTTCAAATTTAGCATTTCCAAGTTTTCGAACATTTAACGACTCATCAAAATAGGGGCCGTATGACTTATCAAGTTCTGATTTGGTAAGAATAGGAAATTGTGAAGTTGGTGATTCATCATTAAACTTATCAATTATAGATAGTGTTTGAAATTTTATAGTATTCGGTGTTGAAGTTTTAAATTTACTGTAAGAATTGCTGTTGTTGCTAGGCGTTTTAATTTCCGGCATGAATGATGTCATTGACTTAATGATGTTATCAGTCCATTTAACTTCCGGTTTGATAACATTATTTGAAAATTGTTGTTTGACAACATTTGTTAATTCTTTTAATGGTTTTATAATTGGAGTAAATGCTTTTTCTCGATTGTGATCTTCAGATAGCTTCTCAACTTTTAAAGATTGAAATTTTCTTTTTAAACTTTTACTAGTTTTAATTAAATTTTTCATAAGTTGTTCATCCATTTTTTCAATCAATCAATCAATCCAATCTAATCCGTTCAATTATCAACTGATCTGTTCTGTTGCTAACTGCTAACTGCTATCTGTTAAATGATCTATTTAGTTAGTAACTATCAACTACTGACAGACCTATTCTCTTCTTAAAGTTTAACAACTACATATATCAAAATTTTGTCTATAGCGACCATTATTTAAACTGCTATCTTTATCAATTAATAGAAAACCATAATTATCATTCCAACAGCATGCACTCAACCTTTTAAAATCATTATAAGACATTTCAGGATTTACATGATCATTATATATATGTTTTAAATTCAAATCATCTTGCTTAAATATAATTAAAAAATTAGCATTATCTCTAACTAAATGCTTTGGAATTCTTGTATACGACTGACACAAATAAAAGCTATCTACTTCTTGGTGACGCCCCATACAAAAATATGCTCTTATGCTATCTTGCTTATCGCAAGCTACATCATCAAAAATAAATATTGAGTTTGGTTGTGAGGCTGATGGTTCAAGTACATCAACATTATTTGAAAATTCCTTATATCCCATTCCTTTGATTGGTTTTATTAATTTTTTTAAATATTTGTATTTAGGTTGATGCAATGATTTCGAGTAGATATATATGTTCTGAAATTTAAGCCCTTTAGAATCTAAAAGCATACTTATCATAACATTAGTTTTACCACAATTTGAAGGCCCAACTATTAATCCTCTTATACTATCTGGGAAGCATTTGCCATGTCTTTTTATTTGTTTTTTTGAATTTTGATCAACATTTTTAACTTTAACTGCATTATCTACTTTTATAAATTTCATTTCTTAAAAGATAATTAGTGTTTGAGTGACTTCCTTAAACTAAACAGGATATTATGCCTCTTCAAAATAAATATTCGAACAGTAATAAAAAAACTGTTAATGGAAGAGGTGTTGTTAATTCTATAATTAATAAACTACCATTTGAAGCACATTTACCTGGTTATAATTATTGCGGGCCCGGAACAAAATTATCAAAACGATTAGTTCGTGGCGATAAAGGAATTAATGGTTTAGATGAAGCTTGTCGAGAGCATGATATAGCATATTCTCAAAATACTAATCAAAATCAACGTCATATAGCTGATCAAATACTAGCAGAAAAAGCTTGGCAAAGGGTTAAAGCTAAAAACTCAACTATTGGTGAATGGTTAAATTCATATCTAGTTACAAACGCAATGAAAACTAAAGTTAAACTAGAAAAGAAAGAAAACTCAAAGAAAAAACCCCTTGAAAAATATTATAAAGGAATCTAAAGTAGCTGTTAAAACTATAAAAAAACCAATGAATGATAAAAATGTTATAAAAATTGCTTTAAATGCAGCTCGAAAGTTTTCTAGAGGGCAGAAAAAAACGATTGTTATACCTCGAATAATTCCAGTACCAAAAATTGGTGGAATTTTACCTTTAATTCCAATATTTGCAGGTCTTTCAGCTATTGGGACATTGTCAGGTGGTGCTGCTGGGATAGCTAAGGCTGTAAACGATACTAAAAATGCGCACAAACAGTTACATGAAAGTGAACGCCATAATAAAATGATGGAAGCCATTGCATTAAAAGGAGGAAAAGGATTACACTTGAAACCATATAAGAAAGGATTGGGTCTTTATTTAAATCCAAAAAACCATTAAACAAGCTACCCAAAAGAGCACTTACCATCTATTATGATTTAGAAGAATTTGGAAGAAAACACTTAAAGCATTTCCGTGGAGTTTTTATGCGAGATAATTTGCCAACACGCAAACCTTTGAAATATGAATGTGGTATAATAAATTTAGATAATTCTATTGGGAATGGAACGCATTGGGTAGCTTATTATAAAAAACCTCAAATCATACAATATTTTGACAGCTTTGAAAATTTGCAACCTCCATTAGAAGTAATTAAATATTTAGGAGATAAGCTTGTATATAATTACAATAAATATCAAGATTTTAATTCATATAATTGTGGTCATTTATGTTTAGAATTTTTATTTCATATTGTTAACAAAAAAAAAATTATCAGTAAATAAAACATAATATATAACGAAAATCAAAACATTGCTTTTATTATTATTATTATTATTATTAGTCTAGATTTATCAAACATAACCTACATTAATAATTTTGTTCAAGATCAAGCTTATTCTATTCATTTTGAATCAAAAAGAAACGAAAAAACTAACTGATAAAGATAATTTGAATTTAGTTATAAAGAAATTAAAAGAAAAAAAATAGAATTAGAATATATTATATAAGTATATGCATTATTTTTTATTATGATAATGATTAACATGGATTAAGCTTGAAAATCTATAAAAGCAGAAAAATGCTTCTGAAATATCTCATTATTATTTGAGTAAAAGATATGTCAATAACATTAACCTTAAACGGAAATTCTTCCATATTAACAAATAATTATTTTCCTCTGATAGACCTAAGGAATATACGTGCGGTTACCGAATGTAGATGACGAAAATAATAGATTTATTATTGATGATAAATCCATCATAATTCCCACAGGGTCATACGAAATGGAAGATATTGAAACATTTCTCAGAAAAAAGTTGAATATTGTTAAAGCAGACAATGAGAAGTTAATTGTAAGACCTAATAATAATACATTAAAATGTGAAATTTTCGCTGATAAAGAAATTGATTTTGAAAGAGAAGGTACTATTGGAAGTTTATTAGGTTTTAGCAGAAAAAGATTATTACCAAACAAATGGCACATTTCAGATCTTTTTGATGATATTAATAAAATAAACATAATAAGAGTGGAATGTAATATTATTTCTGGAACTTATATTAATGGAAAAGAAGCTCATATTTTACATGAATTCTCTATTAATGTTAGTCCTGGCTATAAAATAATTGAAGTTCCTAAGAATGTAATTTATTTACCTATAACCATTAATCAGATAAGTTCTATTACTATAAAACTGTTTGATCAGAACGGTAATTTAATTAATTTTCGTGGAGAAACAATAACAATTAGATTGCATTTAAAGCCTGAAAATTATAGTATTTAACCAAAATCATCAATCCAATATAAATGCACAGAATAAAATACATCAGTTTAATTCATTAAAGTCAGTTGAAGGAGCAACAACAAATCGAGATTTAAAATATACAAAACATTTATCATCTGAAAATAAAGAATTTCTAAAATCTCTTGTATACCTATTAAAAATAAATTAAAATGGATCTTTTTCATGACCCCATTTTTGATGAAAGTGTAACTAGTGCTCAATGGCATTCATATTCACCATACTTAAACTCATTTGGATTAAGTGATATTATACGAATACCAATACAAAATCAAAACTTAAATATATTACCCTCAACGAGTTTAATCTGTGTTGAAGGTTATGTAACAAAACATGATGGAACAACTACTGCAAATACTAAACTAGTTAATAATGCTATAATATTTTTATTTGATCAAATTAGTTATGAACTTAATGGTAAAGAAATTGATCATAATCGCAATGTTGGAATAACTTCAACATTAAAAAACTATATTTCGCTGAATAAAAATGAAAGTGCATCTTTATACAATGGAAGTTGGTCACCTACCTCATCAATTAAGCTAAACAATTTATATTTTAATTTTTGTATGCCATTAAAAAGATTATTGGGATTTGCAGAAGACTACAAAAATATTACTCCAAATGCAAAACATGAATTAATAATATATCGTTCTCGATCTAATGATAATTCAATGATATGCGTTGATAATACTGAAAAACCAAAAATTGTTATTACAAAACTATATTGGAATGTTCAACATATTAATTTAGCTGACAATCTCAAATTAAATTTATTCAAAAATATTGAAAAAGGGTCTGTTATGAAAATTCCTTTTAGAAATTTGGAGTTACACGAGTATCCAACATTACCAACAGGAACTACTCATCATATATGGAATGTCAAAACTACCTCACAACTAGAAAAACCTCGTTTTATTATTTTTGTTCTACAAACCGATAAACAACATAAACTGGATAAGCATCCATCAAAATTTGATAATTGTGATATCAGCAATATAAAAGTATATTTAAATTCTGAAGTATATCCTTATGAAGACATGAATTTAGATTTTGATAAAAATCGCTTCGCCTTAGCATATGAAAATTATTCTAATTTTAGAAATTTTTATTATAATTATTCAGTGACAGAACCTTTACTTTCATTGAGTGAATATCAAAATTCTTCATCAATTTTTGTAATCGATACTCGTCATCAAAATGAAAATCTTAAAATGGGTCCAGTTGATGTCAAAATTGAAATAAAAACTTTAAAAAAAATTCCAGATAATACTACAGCCTGTTGCCTTATTTTGCATGACCGTTTAGTAGAATTTAAACCATTAACAGGAGAAGTTAATAAAATTATTTAATGTATTAATAAATAATATGAGATCAAACTGTACGGAATCATCACCTTCAGATTCTTGCTGTGTTTTTGAAATTCCATCATTTATCAGTGGAATATTTTTTTTTTATGATTGGACTACACTGTATAAGTTTTTTAATTTACAAACTCTATAAATATATTAAATTCTTTTGAAATTTAAATTAAAATGGAATATGTAATAATTGATACACAAGGTTTTCGAGATAATAATAATAAATTTATTTTAAAAGAAATTGCTATTCTTTCATCAAATAACGAAATTCAATATTATTATAAAATATTGATCACCTTATGGTTACCATTATTTAGATACAAAAGCAAAATACACAAATAAATGGCTCACTAAAAATCATCATGGCTTACAATGGTCGGACGGCAAAACATGTTTCTGTGATGTTATCAATTTTTTAAAATTTTTTATATCTAATCAAACAAAAATTTATGTTAAAGGAAAAGAAAAACAATCTTAGATTATTAATATATTGCAAAATAATTATAATATTTTTGATTTGAATAATCATGATTCTACATGCTTGAAAATATGGAAGAATCATCAAATGCATTTTTCTAAAAGATGTTCTTTTAACCATTTTGGTGTTTGTGCTTTAGAAAATGTTTACTTGTTAAAATTGATGATTTAGCTAATTCAAAAGTATTTAAGAAGATAAATGATCAGAAACATATTCATTTTACTGTTCACAATCAATCGTTAATCAATTCAAAAAAGTAAACAAATATGGATAAAATAAAAAAGACCTTCAATAAAAAATCAATGTTCACAAGATTATCAAAAATTAGTGAACATTTCATCGGAGTCTACAAAGAAATGGAAGGAGGAAACCACATCTGAATATCATAAAAAAAATTTCAGTGAGCAGTACAAAAAACAATCTAAATAACTAATTAAATATTTATATCAATGTATTTGTTTGATTCTATCTAACATTTTTGAAAATTTTAAAATAAAAATTTAAATTGAAATAAGAAAATCATTTATTTTTTTTGTTTCCATATTTTTTTTTTATTCAAAATAGTTACATATTAAACAGAAGGTTTTTTTTTTATTGCTCAGATTGTAGGAGATAATGTCCCCACGGCAAAGTATCTGTTGAATTAGGTAACATTTTTCGTTTATCATCACTTGCTGAAAGAGCAACTTTTGTTTGTCTTAAAGAATACACGTTATGCTTATCGGAAATGATATTATTTTGATAGCAATTTTTTACAGTATTTGATGTTAAGCATTCTAAGTAGTCTTCAAAAGTTATACTTTTTTTTACTACAGAAGTTTTAATTCCCTTAGCTTTTTTACATGTATTTACTCCATTTACTTTAATTGCATACATTTTTGCTCTTAGACCAATAAATTCTGTCATTATTTTACCATTGTTCTCATCTTTCATTAATCCAGGAACTTTTTTGTTCACTAAAGGTATATTGTAAATATTTTCAGGTTCAAAATCACTAGTATCAAATTTATGAATATTAGATTTCATGATTTCATAAATATCATTACATTTTATTTCATATATAAGCGAATCTGTATTACTACACTTTATTACAGTAACTTACACTTTAAACCAAAAGTTTTTAGCATAAATTCAAAATTAAAATCATATATCTTAGTTTTAGCAACATCTAAAATAGTTAAACCTAAAATAATAGGTTTATTCATAACAATTTCTGTTTTTTCCAATTCAATTGCTACTAAATTTTCATTAAATATTCTCGAACTATGAAACTGAGGCTGAGCAATGAATGCATTTGCTCCATATCTTCCGTCCCATTTTGCTTCGATGTTTTCTAACATTTTCCATAAATTTACCAAATATGGCATTGATTATTAATTTATATAAATCTTTTTCAAAATTATTTTTTGCTAAAGTTCGTAATCTAGTATTAAGATCAATATATGGCTTTAACCATTGTGATTGTTTAAACTTTAATATATTATGAATTCTTTTTAACTTCAGACCATAATTTAAGGCTTGTTTTAGATTTTTATAGTGTATAATATACTTTTCCTTGTTATATAAGGTCGCTAAGAGTTTTTCACTTTTATCTCCAGGTGGTATTATATATTCTGAACAAAAGGCAAGTCCTTATGAATATCATGTAATTCTGAAGGATATTCTAAATCAATTTCTAGTATATATCCCACAGACGAGTTATCTGAAATATTTTCGATATTGAATATTCAAATTTCTTCTGCACTAACCCATTTAAAATTGCTTAAAGACAGATCTTGTGACATAGCCCATCCATATAAATTATTGACATCGTAGTACATTAAAAAGGTAGAATCTTCATCTTCAATATAATTACTCATATATTTATTGTTAGCTTTACTATAGCGATTCGAGCATTGGCTTAAACCACCGCGGATTTCTCTTTCAGCAAAAAAATCATATCAATATGCGCATGTTAATGTGCATGTTTATAATCTTCATCTGATATGTTAGAGTCATTTAACGTATTATAAAAATCTTCTTTTCTTGGAAGAGTTCTCAATTCTAATTTATTAAAAGAATCTATAAAGCTGTAAGGAAAAAATTCTTTTTTTGTTATTAATTGAAATTCATTATCATTTAAGTCCTTCCATTCCTGTTTAGTTATATATTTTTGATCATTTGGTAAATAAAAAACTAATTTTTCTAATGATGCTGGTAAAAACCTATATGAGTCAATAAATTTAAATTTTATACATGTGTTATTCACATGTTTTATAAAATATATATATTTTTCCATGCTAGTGGGAATAAATGCTAATTTACCTTCAAATTCGAGAGCAATATCTTTTATTATTAAATGTGAATCATATCCAGAAATATTGTGATATATAACTGGTACTTCTATAATGTGACTGTATTCAAGGTTACAAGAAACGTGAGCAACACCTCTATACTTTCCTGTTAAATGACAGTGATCTTTTACCCGAATCTCACGGTCTTCAAATTTTTTCTCACATATATGACAAAAATTAGAGTTTTTAAAAGAATTAATATCATCATTGTTAAGTTTTATAGGTAGGGGACTACCATAAATTGAAATTATTTCGGTAGCAACTACTTCTAATTCTTGTGAAAACCATTTTGAAGTGTCATTATCTCTGAAGGATTTATAATATTGGTTTTTTATCATCGTAAGAACATTTAACATAATATCCAATGCTATATACTTTATGTTGTTCATAATAAACAGAATCAACTGTTTTTTGTTGCGATATTTTTTTGAGCATTGCTTCTAAGTCTGCATATATAACGAAAGGAACTTTCTGTTTTCTCTTTAAATTTTTAAAAAAAATTGTTTTTTCTTTTGGCAGTAAAATGCAACAATCATTTTGGTTTTGACAATTTTCTTCATGCATAAGTAGTTTTTCCTCAGAATAAAAAAAATGTAGGCAGCGATCACATATGAATTTTTTCCCATTATGTTTAGATACTTTTGAAGATATAAGTCGAGATAAATTTTTAATCCAACAAAAATGATATTTTGATAACTGCTCGTAATAATTTTCGTAATTAGCGTCACCATCATCATCATTGTCACTATCATCTTCGAAATCATTTTTTTCTATTATATACATTTCTGTTTGCCAGGAATTTTTTGATTTGTTAATTTTATAGGTAAAACACAGTTGGAAAATTTAGTTTTTTTCAAAATACAAACATTAATAGACAAATTATTAATTTTTTCGAATTTGGTAATATCTGCAATTTTTACAGGTTTTTCTATTCCATCAGTTATTAAGATGTTATTGTAATGTGGATATGAGCTAGTTGAACAAACGTTTGTATTAGCAGGATATAAAGCAGAAACAACACTCCAAAAAAAGCAAGCATCATCATTATTTTTTATATTAATACAAGCTTTTTTTTTTATATTTGTTGAGGTAATTCTATATAGTTTGAGCCAATCATAGATTTAAATGAATTAATATAAATGCTCAAACTAATAATACTTTTCAAACTCCATCCACTATCTCGTTCTTGAAATTCTTCTAACTTTGTTAATCATTTTTAGCTTACTTTATCTTCAAACCATTTTTGGAAATCATCAGATTGTAATAAAACTTCATTTGATGTATTGATATATTTCTTTTCTATCACAATTTGTTCTTCAATTCCTTGTTTTTAAAATTCGCCACATAAATTTGTGTTGATTTTAAAAGAAAAAAATTTTTTAGTAATATTGAATTCTCGCATTTTTTTTGCAAACAAAAAAGAACATTCATCTAAAAATGTTTTCGGATCAATATGATCTATATTAATAATAGTAGCACTTTTAATGCGACTAGCAAACGCTGACTCTGTATCAATCCATTCAATTTTTTTTATTGTCAGAATTCAACGATCCACCAGTAATTTCTTTATATTTATTTAGTTTTCCCAATAGTATATTTCTACAACACTGAAGCCATTCTAATTTAGTTTCAATTTTCCTTTTAGTTCCAGTTTTAGAAACCAATTTTAGTTTCTCTTCTAAGAGCTTTTTCACTTCTTCAATTTTTATTAATTTTGTTTCAATTTCAGATTCTCGAAATATAGTTTCCCTCAAATATGTAACACTCCATTGTGAAATTTCCTTTGAACACATTTTTTTTTTTTTTTATTTAATTAGTACTTTCGATCTGAATGATAGATATAAACTGAAAAAACGTCTATAAAAATATATATTTTTTTTCTTTTTATCTTATAACCGGTGACCTGTGAAAAAAAAACCTATGAAAAAAAAATAAAACATTATTTAAAAATTTAAATTCAAATAAGAACACCATTTTTTTTTCGCCTATAAAAATATATACCTATTTTTTTTATTTTTTTTATTTTTATCTTATAAGGTGACCTATGAAAAAAAAATAAAAAAATATTTAAAAAATTAAATTGAAATAAGAACACAATTTTTTTTTATTTTTGTTTTTTTTTTTATTAGTTTAAATAGAATAAGCCAATATCTTAATTTAATTTAATTTTTACATTCTTCACAATAAAACTTTAACATAAACAATTTATCTATTTTAGATAAAACATTAAATTTATATACAGCTTTATTATTTTGAATTTTTTATTTAAAGCATCGATAATGTTCGTTGTATGCATATCAGCATACCTCTTGGCTAAATAGGTGTAAAACTCGCTGGTTTCAATTAGCACGCTTCTTATAATCCCATCATTGGTGATTTCATTTTTTTTGGATAAAAATGTTATTGAAAATTCCTTCCCCATTGGAATGCTTGATAATGGTTTATACCGTTTTGGTGGTGTATTAACGTTAGACAAGAAATTGGTAAGAATATCTTGATCCTCATCCTCATGCTCTTCTTCACTTTGAATGAATAGTGGATCCATTTCTACTGCATTATCATCATCATCATCCTTTCTGTTGGTTTGTTTTATTTTTATTTTTAAATTATTATTATTATTCAAGGTGTTCATCTGTTGATCCTCAAAATCCAGTTTTCTTTTGAAATTATTTTTATTCATTTTTTGTTCTTTCTTTTTTTTTGCGTAGCTTCGCTCGTTACATACGAGCGTTCAATTGGTTCAATTGGTACTAATGTTCAAACATTAGTTCAATTGGTACTAATGTTTTAAAGGAATTGTTTTTACTCTTTTATAGTACTTTATATGAAAGACTTTTTTAAAATTCTTATGAAATTATTACTTGGAAACAAAAATTTGGTGATATGATTTGCGGTTTACTTTTTTTTTCTAATATTCATATAAATCTGAAAATATATTATATATAAAAAAAAAAATAAAAAAATTAAATTGAAACCTAAAAATGTTTTTTATTTTGTTATTTTTTTTTTTATTTTTTGTTTATTTTACACTCTGTTTAAAAGTTTTTTTTTTCAATTTTTGAGCTTCAGTGCTCACTTCAGCTGAAGTTATCAAGGTACACTTCAATTTGTGACAGCCTAAGCATTGTGGACCATACTCATTTTCAAATTCCTTGGCATCTCCCACAGAATCAAAAGATGCAACTTCAATAAATTTAAAAAAAGTTCCATGCAGAGTTTTTCTTTTTGTTTCATTGTGCAGCTTCTCTGTTGATTCAAAACATTCCTCACAGTATACTAGTTCTTTTGAATTTTGATAACATGCTTCCATGAATAACTCTTCACAGTCAAAGGCTCCGTTTTGTATATCATATATAATATAAAATATATGATATAATTTGCCTGAATTATAGGCCTCCATTATGCAATATTCGTTGGGTGAACTATTTATTAAGTACCCCATTTTTTTAATTGCTTATGCTCTTGGTATTTTGATTTTAACTGTAATTTTCAGTAAAATTGTGGTTGATTTTATACTCATCGTATGTCATTGTTAGATAACGCTTGAACCTTAATACTATTAAAACTCAAACACAAAAAAAAAAAATCTTAAATTTCTTTGCATTTTAGTACCAGAAAACCACAAACATCCTGACTCTGAATTTTAAAAAATAAAACTCAAACAATATTTTTTATAAAAAATATTTAACTTCGCAAATCCATCAAATTTTTCTTTTTTTTTTAGTATCAGAAGAACACATACTAGAAATTGAATTTGATTATTTTGCACACATAAAGTTAATATATCAAAGAAAAGAAAAAAAATGGTTTCATAAGAAAAGTGATTTTATGTATAGATTAATTTCATTAGAATATTTAGAATTATTGCTTTTCTATTAATTTTTAGTTTTTAAACAAATAAGAATTAGACTTAATTTTAGATTCTTTGCTCTTTTGGACACTATAAAACCACATACATCCTAATTGAAATTGAATTAAAAAAAAACTTTTTTTGTTTTTTAAAGAATTCCTAAGAAATTTAGTTTATTTCACTCAACACTTTTTTACAACCCTTATCTAACATTTATGTTTTTTAAATTCTTAACGTAAAAGCGCATACAAAAACTACTCTTTGATAACAGCCATTTCTTTATTAAATAATTACTATGAAATTTATGATAAATGGATAGATTTATTTAACCTCAATTCATTTGAATTTTCTAAGAGATGTTATTTAAAATTAACTAAAATTGTGAAAAAATTTAAAGAAAAAAAATATCGAAGAAATACTAAAACATAAATAAAACGTTTTCGAACATACATTTTTCTTTTTCTTTTTTTATATAATTTTAAAGGAATCCCCCTGACGTCATTTCAGATTTTTGTTTTACAATTTAAAAAAATTGCTTAATTTTTAAATATTGTACATTATTAAGTATAACTGATAAGAACTTTCTATTTATTCTATTATTTCAAAAGCTTATTATTCATATTTTCTTATCATCATAATTTCAAATTCAAGAAACCACAAAACAAATTTTTAATCTTAATTTTATTTTTTTTTTCTAAAAGGAATTTCTCTAGCACCATACACTCAGACTTAATAATTTACTACACTTTTTAACAACTCTTATGTTTTTTTTAAATTCTTAATTCAAAACCGTATACAAAAAACTATTCATTGATAACACCAACTATGAAATTCCCTGACGTCATTTTAATTTTCTATGCTATTAACAAACATACTAAAATTTATTATCAGCATTAAATTATCAGCATTATTTTTTTTTTGTCATTTCATTTTTATTCATAATTAAGGTTGCCGTATACCCTAAACTTCACTTTTTATGCAGGACTTTTCCCATTTTAGAGTTGCCATATGTACATTTTCAATATCTAGAACTCTCATAGCCTATACTACTCATTCATTTTGAATTATGGAAGTAGAGGAGTTCTTAAATATATATTCCTCCGTCTTATTAAATGATCATAAGAAACTAATATTACACATATTTAAACACATTAAAAATTGTTCTGGAGTAAATAAGTACACAATAAGTACCATAAATTGAACTCATTTTGCCCTTTGTCCATAGGCATATGATAATTCTACTTCTGGACCAGACACATGTGAATGTCATACAATAGAAAATTATAGAATCACTTTAGAGAATTTAATTAAATGGTATGATAATAATGTCAAGGTTACAAGTTGTGTTAGAAATTCAGAGAGGTGCTAGAAGAAAATTTACACGAAGAAAATTTATTCAAAAGGGTTTAAATGATACTTGGCAAATTGATTTGGTTGAAATGATTCCAAATGCAAAATTCAATAAGGGATATAAATATTTATTAACAGTTATTGATACATTTTCCAAATTTGCGTATGCTGAACCGGTTAAAAACAAAAGCGCTGATAATGTTTTACTCGCAATGAAAAATGTTTTTAAGCGTGTTGTTAAAAAAGTAAAAAATTTACAATCTGATCAAGGTACGGAATTTTTCAACAAAAAATTTCAAAATTTAATGAGGAAAAATAAAATTAACCATTATCATACATATTCAGAACTAAAAGCATCAATTGTAGAACGTTTTAATCGTACCCTAAAAAACACGATGTGGAAAGAATTTAGTTTACAAGGCACATATAAATGGTTAACTATTCTACCATCGCTAATAGAAAAATATAACTCAACATATCATCATACAATTAAACTTCCACCTAAAAAGGTTACAAAGAAAAATGAGAAATTGCTATTAAAAACTGTCTACAATAAATTAAAAGTATTCCGAAAAGCAAAATACAAAGTTGGAGATTTTGTTCGTATAAGAAAATTTAAAGGTATATTTGCAAAAGGTTATCAACTTAATTGGTCAACAGAAATTTATACAATAGCGAAAATAAAAAGAACTGATCCAATAACATACAATTTACTTGATTACACATAAAAAACCAATAAAAGGCAGTTTTTATGAACCTGAACTTACTTCTGTTAAACTTCCTAATGTTTACCTTGTAGAAAAAATAATAAGAAAAAAAGGAAATCAAGTTTTGGTTAGGTGGCTTGGCTTTGATAAAAAACATGATTCATGGATAAATAAACAAGATATTATTTAATGAAAAACTAATTTATAAACTTTTAGTAAGAAATGCAATGCTGTTATTTAATATTAAAAAACAACTTTTTAAACCTAGGTTTTATTAATTTTTTTTACTTTTAATTTGAACTTGAACTTGATCACGTTTTTAATTTGTATTTCATGACCAAGGCTTATATTATTAACAATATAATTTTTACCGTTTTATTTAAACCGCTTTTATTAAATGTACATGTACAAAATAATTTTTAAATGGAATGTTTTGTTATAATCATGTTTATTACAATTGTCAAAATTTTTCCGATATACGATATTTAACAATAAAAATTCTCATATCTATTACGTATGTGTTTACTTATCATTTAACGTATTTAAAAAGAAAGCTTTAGCGTTTATCAAAAAAGTTTTTAAGTTTGTATGAGTTTTTTAAAATTTACTATTACAGATGTCAAAACGTATCGTTTTCTTTGTGTTTTTTTATCAATTAGGAATTTACTTACGATAGGTAACGATTTAAAAAAATTTTTATTAGAAAAATGTAAGTATTTAAAGAAAAAGTAAAGAAACGTAAAATTATTTGAAAAATAAAAAAAAAACTCAGCAGATAGCATTTTATAATTTTTTTTAAAAACAAAACCGTCTAAACCTTTTAAATAAATTTGAAATAAAATTAACTTTTGAAATTTCCGAATGTTTTTCATGTTATTTTATGTCATACTTAAAAAAGCTTTTTCGTTAGATTTAAGTTTATCGTATATCGTTTTGTAATACTTCGTAATACCTACCAAGAAAAATGATAGACGATAGATTTAAACGATATTTGATATACGATATTTGACATTTGTAATAAACATGAATATTTTATTTAATTACAACTGTTCAACTTAAAACTTAAATGTATTCACATCAAGTTTTAAAACTTTTTTTAATTTTGTATTGAAAGCAAACTTTAAAAACTTTTCATATTTTTACCAATATTCAGCACTATAGTTTAAGCTTTTTAAATTTTAAATTAAAACATAATTGATATACTAACCACTAAGTTTAATTTAAATTATTCAATAACTTTTAATTAAATTTTAAATTATTTTATAAATTTAAAATATCAGCAAGAATCAATCCTATTTACTCATAACGTTTTTTTGCATACTTTCCGACGAGTGTAGTCAAATAAACTTTTTTGTATAAGGTTAGAAGGACTCAAATTGTTATAATAGAATGTAAATTTGACTTTTGGTAAATATGGTGAAACTTTAATAATAATAATTTTGTATTTAAACCAAACTTTAAAAACTTTTCATATCTTCTTCACAACATCTCACCCTACTAATTCACCCTACTAATTTTTTGCATAAGGTTAGGAGAACTCAAATTGTTATAATAGAATGTAAATTTGACGTTTGGTAAATATGTAGAAACTTTAATAATAATTTTGTATTTAAACCAAATTTTGAAATTTTTAAACCCAAACTTTAAAAACTTTTCATATTTTTATCCTAATTTAAAATATTCAACACTACAGCTTAAGCTTTTTAAATTGCAAATTAAAACATAACTAATGTAGTAACCACAAAGTTAAATTTAGAATAATCAATCAACTTTAATAATAATAAACTTTAAAAACTTTTAAACCAAACTTTGAAAACTTTTCATATCTAATTTAAACTAATTTAATCAAAAAAGAAAAAAGAAAAAAATTAACCTATCTTAATATTAGTTATCCCAAAAATAGGGTTTAGAACTTATTAGTTTTTTATTAAATATTATGTTTTTATCAAATTTAAATAGATTTATATCTGTTATGTCCAGTGTGTTTAGGTTATGCGGTAAAGATTTTAAATTAGCATGTCTTTTAAAGTGATAAATTATGGGAATGAAGTTATTATTTTCAATATAATTATATTTGTCTAAAAACACAAATCCTTCTGGTGGTATGAAGCCGTTTCTAATTGCGCTTTTAATGTACTCTTTGTTTTCGTGAAAAGGGTGGCTTATAAGAGAATTATTTTCTACTTGGCTGCTACGTTGAATATGATTACGTATTATTCGGATGATAAAATTGTCGACTCTAATAACGTTTGCGGTTTCATATACAATTGTATTAGAATAGTAATGTAGAAAATTTGTTGACGGTTTTCTAAAAAGATTGGTACATGCTCTTAGACACTTCCTTTCGAATAACCTAAGTTTTTCCATCAAGGAAGCGCTTATGTTAAACCAAATGGGAGAGCCATATACAAGGATTGGTCTTATGAGAGTTTTATAACACAAGATTTTTACTTTACTGTTTAAAGTTCGTGAATGAAATAGTTTATTGAGGCTACCAAATGCTTTATTAGCTTTTTCAATCGTTTTTTAGGTATGGACTTATTTTGTGTAACTTTTATTGGGGAGTGTTGTGTTGTCTGGCGTTTTAATCATGAATTTTCTCCAATTTCTCTTTATATCATTATTGGCTTTATTAGTGGTGTCTCTAAATAGCACAGTTTCGCATTTGTTGAAGTTGATTTTAAGTTTCCACGTATTGCAATAATTGACTATTTTATTAAACAGTTTTTGCAAAAGGTATTCTGCAATTTTGGGGTTACGATTAGCTGAATATACTGTTAAGTCATCCGCAAATGCAATGCAGTGATTGGGACCTAAACTTTTATTTAGGCAATCAAGCAAGTCGCTTGTATATATGATAAAAAGTAGCGGTGAGTTAACAGTTCCTTGCTGTAGACCATTATGTATTGGAAATTTTTTAGAACATTTTGTATTCGCTGACAAAACTCTAAAAGATTTACCGCGAATCATGTTGTTAATTAAAGACACCACGTGTAAAGAGATGTTGTACTTGAGCAATTTATAAATTAAACCGTCTAACCAGACTGTATCAAATGCCCGTTCTAAATCGATAAAGCAGGTGGCTACACAGTTATTGTTGTTTACATATCTGCAAATGTCCGAAGACAATTTGGTCATGGCGTGAATAGTGCTATGCATATGGCGGAATCCAAATTGATTGTTTGGTATTATTTTTTTATCTTCAGATTCACTAATGAGAAATTTATTTATCACTACTTCAAATATTTTACTAATATTAGGAAGTAAGCTGATAGGACGGTAGCTATTAACATCTGATTTATTTTTACCCGGTTTCTTAATCATAACAACTTGGGCTATTTTCCATGATTTTGGAAAGTAGCTCAGATTTAAGCAATTGTTAAATATTATGCAAAATTTATCAATCAAGCCATCTGAGATATGTTTGAGTGCTATTGCAGGGATTTCGTCTATTCCCTATGAAGTTTTATTTTTTAAGCCGCTAATTATTTCTTTAATGATTTCGGGTGTTGTGAAATAGTTACTGAATCTTGTGTTTGCTATAGGTTTATTTGATAGTAGGCTATTGTTGAATTTAGTTACGGTTTTGTTATTTTCTAGATTAGTTTCTATTGCAGTATTGAAATTGGTAATTGTTTGAGAAATGGTTTGATCATTTGCAGATGTTCTTTTTGAGGTCAGCTCATGCGTTTGGAATAGATGAGCTGCCATAATATTAGAAATATTAATATCATCGTCTATTATGTAGTTGTTTGCTTCACGACTGAGGTTATTAATGTCAATGTCGGCTAGATTAAGTGTACTGCTGTGGTTTACCGGAATTAAAATTTTATTAACTTTACTTGTAGTTTTTTTTCTGTATATTTTATTAATTTCTGAAAAGACGCAGTTATTTTTTTTGAGTGTGATATTTTTTATTGTGTTTGTCCAGAAATTATTTATTGCTAATCGAAGATTTTGTTTTATTAGTGAATTTATATTATTTAATAGAGAATTAGTTAAGACTAAAACAGGGTCGTCTCTTGTGATATTACATTTGTAAAGTTTGAATTTGGTAGAAAGAATTTGGGTTTTGTATTTTCTGAGATTGTTTATTGTTTGGTTAGTATATATATCAGAGCTATTGTTTCTATTGTTATGAGTTGGTAAGGAAATGGTTATGGCGTTTTGAATAATTTTTTCAATTTTCTCAATATCGATTGTTATTGCATTATCGATTTCTAATGTTGTTAGATTTCTATTATTGGGTAAATTGGCTATTTCACTATTTTGAGATAATTGGATACTAATACTTTTTTTGTATTTTTTCCAGTTAGCTTTTTTATATAAATAAAACTTTCTATCCTATCCGGAAGTTCAAAAATAAATTGGTCATTGTTTTTTAGCTTTATGTATGTATTTATAGCTAGATGATCGCTGTCGTACGCAAGGGTATGTAATTTTCCCAACTCTTCTGTTTTTAGTATTAATCTGGAATCCGCTAGAATTAGGTCAAGAAAAGATCTATGTCTAGTGTAAGAAGGTAAATTAGTTGAGTAAAGTGAAATTTTGTATCTGAGTTGTAATTTATGAAATTTTTAAGAAATTTACCCCTATCATTAGCGTTTGTATTACCCCATGATTCATGTTTTGAATTTAGATCGCCGGCGATTATAAAATAATTTCTAGAGCTGCTTAAGTTTAGAGAGTTGAGAAGTACAGCGAATTCAATTTGAAAAAAGGAACTGTTGCGTTGCGATGCATAAACCGCCACTATGAATAGGTTTTTTCTGTTTGAGATAGGTATATTGACCATGCATGTCTCCAAACATTTGAAGTTTATTACAGTGTTAAAGTTAATTCTTGTGTATTTTATGTGGTTTTTTATTAGTATTGCAGTACCACCTCCAGCGCAGTTGGAAGGCCTATCTAGTCTCTCGATTGTATAATTGGCTACCCTTAGGTATTGTTGTTCGCTTAGTTTTGTCTCACATAAAGTAGCCACATCAGGATCATTGTTTTTCAAAAAGTCGATTAATGAGAGTTGTTTTTGGATTGATCTACAAGAGTTCACATTTATAGATATGAACTTAAGATTATTTAGAACTTGCATTGTTCCGCTCATGAGAAGTTTTCAAACAGAAAGTCTATTTTTTGCGAATGACTTTGAATTTTGTTTTCCAATGCCTTGTGGCCTTGGCAGAGTAGGGTAAAGTTTTTATTTAGTTCGTTTAGTAGATTCATTATTTGTGATAAGCTTATATCCGGTTCAGCAGAAGGATTTGCGCTAGTAAAATTATTATTGTTAGTAAAATTAAGATTGGAACTATTATTTTTACCTAATACAGCACTGGCATATGATATTTTTGGATTTATTGGGTTACTTATATAGTTTAATTTATTTATTTGCTTGCTTTTGTTGTTATCTTTTCTTGTTGCTAATTCTTCTCGTTTTTTCTGATAAATCGGGCATTGCTCATAAGAAGCGGGGTGACCATTGTTTCCGCATAGTACGTAAAATAATTTTTCTGGTGGGATGTTTTTTTCCATGCTGCAGTTGTTTGGCGAATGATTTTGTCCACATTTTACACACCTAAGCGGCATGTTGCAGTTAAATGCGGAGTGATTGAAACGCTGGCATCGTGTGCACTGTCTGATGTTGGGTTTTTTTAGTTTTTCCCATTTTACAATCTGGTTATCAATGTATTTTATTAATGTAATGTTGTTCACCACACTTTGTGGTCCTGCTTGCACAATGAAAATTGGTAACTTTCTGTTTTCAGCAATTGTTTTTTTTGTCGTCATTCTTATTACTTTTAAGAAGTTGACATTTTCGATTCTTGATGTTTTTAACAAATCTAGAATTTCTTGGTCTTCGTAGTCCAAATGTAGACCTTTTAGAACTAGGTTGATCGGTTTCTCATTTTTTACAGTATAAGAAAAACAATGAACATTCGCGTTTTTAAGTTTTTCAAAAATGTTTTTAAAATCTTCTTCGCTGGTAGTATAGATTATATGTCGCGTTTTATTATTGGATTTAATATAAAAGTTAGTGATTTTTAATTGGTGTTTTATTAAATTTTTTATTGTATTTATCTGTTCAGAAGTTATATATATTGGTGGAATATTTTTATTTTTAGCATTAGCTTGTAAATCATTAACATTGTTGTTGCTGCTATTATTATGACTATTCTTGTTATTGTTATTATTATTGGGATTTACGTTTGATGGACTCGGCGCATTAGAAGGTGGTTGATTAGTGTTAAATAAATTAGAGTTATTATTAGAGTTATTATTTTGCTTTAATATTTCAAAGTAATCAGGGTTGTTATTTTTTTGTGTTATAATTGGTTCATTTGATCTTTTTCTTTTTTTTTTGTTATTGTTATTATTAATAAAGATGTCAATAACGTCATCAGACATACCAGGATCATCATCACTAAGAAGAGAAAACCTACTTGAATTATTTGGTAATTCCATATTATCGTTAATTAATTGATTAACTTTAGTTTTCATTGCAGTTAATTCATTTCTGATTTGTTCGCTGCTTATATTAATTCTACATTTTTTATTTGTGTTTTTTACAATATTGTTAGACGACATTTTATGCATTTGTTGTACTTCTTCAATGTCACATGTTTTTATAAGTATATTTCCACATTCTGAATCACTAACCATGTGGTATAATGACACGAATGTTCAAAGTTAAATGTACAATTTTGTTTATTTCTTTTATTCTTTTTGTTACTCTAATGCTTTAATGTCTTCTTTTGTCACTTTAGCGTAATTAATTGTTTTAGATAATTTTGAAGAAAATTGCTTCAATTATTGAAATTATTGAAATTATTGAAATTTTTTTACAAAAAAAAAAAAAAAAAATTATTAAATTAATTTATTTTTTTTTCCAGTTTTTAAATGTCCTTACTCACTCAAATTATTATAAAAGAATGTAAATTTGATGTTTGTTAAATATGTTTAAACTTTAATAATAATTTTGTATTTATATCAAACTTTGAAATTTTTAAACCAAATCTAACTTTGAAATTTTTATCCTAATTTAAAATATTCAGCACTATAGCTTTTTAAATTTAAAACATCAAAGACACAATCCTTTTTACTCATTTTACATACTTTTTGGACGAGTGTATGCAAATAATTTTTTTGCATACTTTTAGGGGGACTAAAAGCTTTAAAAAAGCTCCTCCTGCACCAGAACCGGCATATACTTCTTTCATAATTTTTATTTTCTAAATCTTAAACCTTATATGCACAGCCAATTTTTATTGTTTTACATAAAAGATGCGTAAAAAAAATATAACAAGTGTACTATATATTATTGATACGGCAACCATAGAAAAATATAACAAGTGTACTATCTAAATATCTAAATATAATAAAAGACAAACTGCTGTTGCTGCTGCTGATTAGCGTGCAGTACTGTTATGTTAGATGTTAATTTAACAAATATTATGCTATGAAAAGAAAGAAACGTGTATCTGATATTGACGTACATAACAGATAAAAAATAATAATCTAAATATAAAAAAAGACAAACTGCTGCTACTGATTAGCGTGCCCTACTGTTATGTTAAATGTTAATTTAACAAATGTTATGCTATGAAAAGAAAGAGACGTGTATTTGATATTTTCGTACATAACAGGTAAAACATAATCATTATATAAATACGCCAGCATTGTTTTTTGGGTCCCTTTTCAGAGAAAACTACTGCAGCTATTTACATGGTTTATGCATCATTAGAAAGAATGAGAGGAGGAAAAACAAAATATGTTTTTATCTTTTCGATCGGGGTGGTAGTTTAGCAAATACAGCTTATCAAAATTTCTTGCCACATATGCATTTTTTTACACGACTTTCTATGTATATACATATAAACTTTTTCTTTCTTTTTAATACTTGCTTTTTATTAGTTCGTAAATCGTAGTAGTATTTTTTGAGGCAAGTACTTATTTATATTTCAGAATTTAAATATGTATTTGTGTTTACCTATCGCATATATATGTATGATTTAATATTATATATTTACACTGAGTTAGTATAGAATATGAATATGATTATACGAATATGATATGAGGGTATAAACATTTTTAAATTGGATTGGCTTGGTGGATTTTATTAATATATTTTAATTTTTTAAAAATTTTGTTTGGAAGTTTTATATAAAATGAGTAGCAGTTTTTGTTTTAGTACACTGATAAAGAAAATGTTTAGTTAGAAAATTATATTGTTATTATAATAATCTAAATTAATAATAGATAAAATAAAATTATAATAGATAATTATATAGTTAATTATATAATAATTAAATAAAATTATAATAGTTAATTTTAGTTTAATTGTCAGACAGAATATATGAACATATGTAAGTAGTATATAAAGTATTAGATTCCTAGATTCAATTTGCAATAAATTCCAATTTTTGTTTTTTTATTTGAATTTTATGTTTTGTTTTTCATAATTACTTAAATTAAAAGTTTCATAAGCTATTTATATAATACATACATACCTACATATAATTTTTTGTACCTATAGAAATAAACAGTGTCTATTTTTTTTTAATCACCAAATGCATATACATAAGTATGGATTTGATTTATTTAAAAACAAAAAAAAAAAAAATCAGAAAATAAAATTTTTCAAAAAAATGGATTCTATTTTGATTTACATATATATATACATATATATGACTGTATGTATGCATGTATAATAAGAATAAAAAAAAATCTTTTTCTACTTCTTTACTACCGCAAATCATCGAATGTATGTAACCATACATGGCTACATTACAACATGATTACATAACGTCACTCATAATATAAATACATATAGGTACATACATATTATGTAAGTATGCGCTTAAATTTCATGCTTAAACCAACAACAATAAATTTTAAACATTTTTATTAAATGTGAATGTATATATTATGTTTGTGTATATATGCATGCATATTATATTTACGTTCAAATTAATAAATAGAAATGTTTAAGTTAAAAAAAAATAATTGTGTTAGCTGTAGTAGGATAATACATATACGTTACATAATATATTTTGTGAAAACAGCAATAAAAATTTTAACGTACAGAAATAATGTCAATAATATGAGAATTTAGAACTTACAATTTTAGTACTAAACTAATTAATGTTTTATGTTAAGAAAAATTTAAGAGAATGAAATGTATATTAATATTTAAAAAAAACTAAAATGTGTAATTTTCTCTTTTAAAAAATTCAAATTTCAATGTATGTAGTATTTTATGCACTTATGACCAAGGCCCTTGAGTATGATTTGTGGTACGTATTATTTATTGTTCGTATCGAGACTCACATCAATTATCAGGCCATGAAGTGCAGAGAGTAAAAGCCTAATAATCGGTCAGCTTTTAACAAACTTACACGTAGTCTTATGTAAAAAAATAGTGAGTCAACTATAAATCTTGAAATAACACAAAAACCATTTACTTTATTCAATTTGGTCCAAAGAGAAAATTAAAGTTGCATCTTTTTTACATAACTCATTAAAGAAAAATATTATAAAATTAATATTTTCATTCATAAATATGCATTTAAATTCCTTTAAATTTTTATTTTAAAAGCTTCTTAAGATAAAATGCCTCCATATCTCAATAGTATACGTCGAGACTACTTTCATACTTACATTAAAATTTTGTACATGCTTATATGGCTATAATCGAGACTCACATCAATAATGAAATTATTCATATGCGCGATATCGACCACATTCATGTGTTTTCAGTTCTTGGCCTGTTTACTTAGGTTTTGGTTCTATTACCTATATTATTTTATCATTGAAAGAGTGACACTGTACATACTAACCAAGAACTGACTTACAAAGTACAACCAGATAACAGACATGACGTGAGAGTTGGAAATAGCAATATTAAAAATAACAATATGAAAATTTAAGAGACAGTGAAAAATGTTTGTTCCCTAAATTAAAAGTAGTTAATTTTTTTGTTTTGGTTTACAAGATTTTACTTATGTATGTTGTACATTGTATTGTGGCCAGTGTCAGTCCAGTGGTGAACTTTTTTTAAATTGTTCAACAGCTTCTCTTATTTGAAAGATTTCGAATTTAAAATATCAAAGATGTTGAAAATGGTTACTATTACAATTTAGTAAGTATCGTAAAATCGATTTCTTTTTGACTGGATGGAGTGTGAATTTTAAAAATGTTAAAGAATAAGTACATTTATATGTATTACTGTATTTACTGAATAATAGATACATTTTTGCTATGTATGGGGTGCACATTTGAGAGTTTTAGAATTGAAGCATTTTTAAAATAATATGTCTTATATTAAATGCAAACTTTATGAGTTTCAGTTAAGAACTAATATGTAAATCCCTATATAATAATAATAAATTTTTGAGTGTATTTTATAATAAATTTATTTATAAGAATTAATAATACATATATAAATATGAATTCAAAAAATTTTAATATGGTTTTTTTAATGCAATAAATAATATTTATGTTTTCCGTTCTGGAACTCTCTGGCTTTTTATTGCGCCATCTTAATGTGCAAATAAAAGACTGGGCCGTAAGTTGTCGAAATGAAGATTTTAAAATAATATGTAATTAAAACGAGGAAGAATACAGTTGCCTTTGTCAACTCTTAGATACCCGTACGAACCGTTAGTATGTTCACAGCCTGTCACTCTGCTCACAATATTATTTTTTTAATATTTTAGTATTTTAAAATAATTTGGGTGAATTTTATAATTTCTAGAACTATGGGTTCTACATATATTCAAACTATATGTTTATATGTACATTCTTCAAAAGCAGATTCTAACCTTTCACATAACGATTATCAATCTAAAACTTTTTCAAATATTCTATAGTACCATTTAATACTAAGCGGTAAATGTATATTAAATTTACTTAGTACAAAATAGTAAATATAATTTTAAATATTATATTATATTATATTTAAATATTCCATTGACAGAATAATTTCTTATAAGTACAATAATGTATTATGTATGTAAATATGGCGCTATATAATATACATCTACACTCTTATCATTCATTCACTAGTGACATATACGATATCTAAATAAACATGATATTATATAAGTATGTATATATATTAATATCATATAAATCAACTTCAAGCAACCGTTATGTTGTTTATTTATTTGCATTTTTATGTACTACGCATTATATCCTCAACAATTTCAAATTATCGAGTAAAACAAATGCAAAAAATTTGTTGAAGAAATTTGTTAGAAAATTTGAAAAAACCAAGTAACACTTTCGTCAATTATAAAGTAACCCTACATTATTAAAAAAAGTTGTTAACAGAAATAAGAATATAATGTTGAAGCTTTAATTTTTATGTATTACTTTAAAAAAATTTTAACAGGTGTTCAAGTTACAGGTGTTTAAAAATAGGAAATTTTCAGTTTTTGACCCCTTACAGCTCCTAAACGGGGGGTGATACAAAAAAAAATTCTGAAATGACTCATACTTATTTTTAAAGATCTAACTTCTGTCAAAATTGCTAGTTTCCAACTTAAACCGTTTAGAAGATAGAAGGGTTGAAGGATTTTGCAAAATTTGAGTTTTACATAACGGTAAATTAAGACACCGTGTGCCACAAATATATATTTATTGTATATAGATTTTTAAAGCTAATAAAAGTAGTAATCGTTTGGCGTTTTCAAAATGAAGATATACCTTATACAACTTGTGCTATAACAATTTAAATATAGAGCTTTTTTGAACCTTTGGGGAGCTGTAGCTCCGTAACGGGTGGGGCTACAAAAAAAAGTTATTAAAAATAAAATTAATATTTTTGTGAGATCTATCAGTGATTAAAATTTCATAGCTCTATTGCAAAAAAAATGTCGGGATCTAAAAGTTAGGTGTTCGAGAGCTACCCTAAGGCTTGGTCCAAACTCAACCAAAAAAAATAGGGAACCTACAAATTACTCCCAGAATATTTTGTGTAAATTTCAAGATTCTAGCTTTCTTAGTTTTTGAGTTAGCGTGCTGACGGACGGACGGACAGACGGACGGACGGATGGACGGACATGGCTCAAAAGTCTTAGAATTTTTTTCTGATCCGATCCATACCTTTGAAGGTATATCTAGCTCGCTTATTTCGAGGTGTTACAAACGGAGGAGTAATTTTATTATACCCGATCCTATCGTACGGGTATAAAAAGTACGTAATTGTAATTATAAAATTTTTTATATGTGACTCTCTTATTAATATATGTATACCTGGCATAATATGTAGTCCAATTTTAAGGATTTGTTTTTAATAATTTAAAAGTTCTTTACAGTTTACTTTTTGTTATAATTTTCTTTAAAGTATTTATTTAGTTTAACGTTTTGGTAATAAGTTGTGGTTTGCTAAAGTGGTAGTCCGGCTGTAACACCCAATATATTCACGAAACAGAACGAATCCTCGCTGACACATCACGAACTCAGACAACAACTTCCGGCTTTCAAAAACGGACAACATGTACACTATGTAGCTGTATTTTAATCTAGATTTGCTCGATTTTCGAGCAACGGGCAAATACTAGGAAATATTAAAATGTTATGCTATGAAAAGAAGAAAAAACAAGGCAGTGTATAAAATCAAAGTTTTTAAAGGGTCACAGTTTTAAATAGAAATAAAGAACATTATAAAATTGCAATATTTTTATTTAAATTTGGAATTTTGCTATGCAACGTTTTCTTAATCTTTTAAAAATTTTGCGACATATAATATAACAATGTAACAATCAGAAGTTCAGCCCATAATATAGAACATATATGAATGAATATATGGGTATAAATGTAGTTATAGGTTTATTATTTTTTATTAGCAATAATTATATTTATGAACGGTAAACATAAACGAACAAATAAAAATTCAGAATGTTCTATAGGTAATAAATTTCTATTTCTTAAACAGACTGTAGGTGCTAAATTGTTCATAAAACTGAGGAAACTTTCACAAAAGCTATATTTTTCTACTTATACCCGTCGTATGACGTGCTTTTTTACTAGTATCTGAATAAATCATAATCATTCCATTTATTAGCAATAAAAAGACTAAAATAAATAAAGAATAAAAATTTAAAAATTTTTTATATTTTTTTTCTGTTGAAATAATTCATTTAACAATGTTTTTACATTATAACTCTGATTAACTTTTATAAAGAAGCTATCTTCATCAAAAGTCTGTGATATTCCAATTAAACCCGTTTCGTTTTGGTCTGCTACTTTTTTAACTATTATATAATCATAATTTTTAGGATTAGAGATATATGCGAAAACTTCATTTAAAAATTCTTTCTAAACCTGGCTTTGAGGAAATTCCTTATTAGGAGTTATATTTTTAATAAGTGTTGGTAAAAAATTAAATTTCCAATCATCAAGATGTAATTCTGTATCATCATATGAATAATATGTGTAACCTATAGATTTGGTTACTTTGATTTTTTCAAGAGGTTTTTCAATATTTGTTACATAAATATTATACTGCCTAATATTAAAGAAAGCAGATTTCTCTTTGTTAAATTCTTCTGTTTGTAGGAAATTGTTTATATAAATTTCTGAAAGACCAACTTTCCAATTTCCATTTCTTAAATCGAAGTGAATAGGTAGTTTATTTTCAAGTGAAGCTAAAGTATTATTAGGAAACAGTTTTAAATTATCATTAAATAGAACAAACAAACAATATTAAATAGAATTCATCTTGACTATTCATCTTTGATAACTTATTTTTAAACACAAAGTGTCTATTTATATGTTTTCACATTTATAAACACTATTTATATGTTTTCCATGTTGGCACAGACATTGTTCTTTTTGACGTTCTATGCAGTGATTCATTTGGTTTTCGCTTCTTTGAATCAGGAAAACGTGATAGTATACCAGGGGAAAGTTCAGCACCTGCTGATCTTAAATTAGATTTTTTAGAAGATGGAGCAGCAACTGTTATTACATCGCCTCCTGGTGTTTTGAATATGCGAAAATCAGAATTTAAAGATTGTCTTTCGTTTAATTTTGCATCTTCGTTTATCTCATCTCGAGCTAATTTTTCATCATCATCATCAATATCTTCATGATCATAATCATCCATATCACTTAAATTAAACCTTGTGTCTGTTCGTTCTTTTTTAGGATCGTATTCAAAGACATCATCTTCAACAAAAGGAATGAAATTTGTTTGTGTATTTGTTGTTTGACATTTAGGTGATATGGTTTCTGTATATGCATTCCGTTTTAAAATTAATTTAGTTTGAGTGGCCGCATCAAATGATTTACCAAGTGATATTTTTTCTGGTAATTTCATTGTTTGTCTTTTATTAATTCCATATTTCATTAAATTTTGCCTGCACAAATGCCATTTTTGTGGTGGTTTTAATTTTTTATCATACAAAACCTTTTTATTTTTTTGATCTAGTATGTTTAGATTCTTATCATCTTCAATTATATTTTTCAATTTGTTAAATATTTTAGGAGGCATAACAATCATTCACTCCATTATGTCTTACTGAGAAGTTTTCCTTTTACACCAGATAATATAGTCCCAATTAATGTAGGTAAAAATCCTTCATGTTGAATTAACATTTTACGTTTAGCTTTTATACTTTTTCTTGGACACGCTAAGAATCTCAGTTGTTTTTTTTATGTTTTTCTAGTTTTATTTTTTGTGATGGTGATATTTTATTGTTTCCGTTTAACACATTAATCGTAATTTCAGCAATAGTTTCAGCAATATCATCGTTGCAATATTTTAGAATATTTTTACGAAAATTCTTATTACTGCAGTTTTCTAGTACATGTAACATATGTTGGTTTTTCTTCAACTGTTTCATATTTTAAACAGTTATTTAAATTTTTGGTGTTACAAAAGAAAACGCAATATTCCTCGGAGAATATATTAGTCCTAATTCGAAACAAATCGTTAATGTCTTGTATTTAATCTAAGACAATATAACCATGTGGGTTTGAGGTTGATTCGTTATATACCCCTTTTACATTTTCCGGATATAGTTGTCTGGAGCAAAAATTTCTGATTTGTCTCGAGGTTTTTAAAAAGCACCAAATATTTACAATTTAATGAAATATCACGTGAGAATTTTCCTTGATGAAAAACGTTTTTCGTTAATAATATAATTGATAAATTATGATGATGCGAACCTTTAGTAAAAAGTTCACACACCTGTTTATTTGCAGAATCTAATATTAAATCATCCAAAACAATTAGAATAGGTTTATTTTCATTTTCATTAATCTCTACTGGAATACTGGTATAAAAATGTATTGCTATAAAATTTATATTTCTAGGAAAAGCAGAAATTTCTAGGTTACATTATTTTATTTTTTCAATTTTAGGATAAATAAATCTGTTTATTAAAATAAATATTTTTAATTTAATTATACACAAATGTTGTTTTCCCGCATCCAGGTGGACCCACTACCATCATTGTAAATGGGTGAATAAAATTAATCATAATCATATGTGTCCAGTGATATAATAAATTTAAAATACAATTGTACGATGATATAAAATCAGAAAACATATTCTTAATACAATCATTTTGAATTATGGAAGTATAGAGGAGTTCTTAAATATTTATTCCTCAGTCATATGATAATTCTACTTCTGAACTGAACATATGGCAATGTCATCCGGTAGAAAATTATAAAATCACTTTGAAAACCTGTATTAAATGGCACAATAATAATGTCGAGGTCACAAGTTGTATCAGAAATTCATAGAGGCGCTAGAAGAAAATTTACAAGAAGAAAATTTATTCAAAATGGATTAAATGATACCTGGCAAATCGATTTGGTTGAAATGATTCCTTATGCAAAATTTAACCAAGGTAAAAAACCAAAAAATTTGCAATCTGGCCAGGGTGCAGAATTTTTCAATAAAAAATTTCAAAATCTAATGAACAAAAATAAAATTAACCAATATCACACATATTCGAGCTAAAGCCATCAATTGTAGAACGTTTCAATCGCATCCTGAAAAACATGATGTGGAAACAATTTAGTTTACAAGGTACATGTAAATGGTTATCTATTCTAACATCGCTGATAAAAAAGGATAACTCAACATATAATTCATACAATTAAACTACCCCCTAAAAAGGTTACAAAGAAAAATGAGAAATTAATATTAAAAACTGTTTACAATAAATTAAAAATATTCCGAAAAGCAAAATACAAAGTAGGGGATTTTGTTCGTATAAGTAAATATAAAGGTATATTTACAAAAGGTTATCAACCTTATTGGTCAAGAGAAATTTTTACAATAGCGAAAATAAAAAGAACAAATCCAATTAAATACAATTTAATTGATAACACCAAAAAACCAATAAAAGGTAGTTTTTATGAACCTGAACTTACGTCTGTTAAACTTTCAGATGTTTACCTTGTAGAAAAAATAAACGGAAATCAAGTTTTGGTTAAATGGCTTGGCTTTGATAAAAAAAACATAACTCCTGGATAAATAAACGAGATATTATTTAATTAAAAGAAAAATTTACATTAACATTGTTAGGTTTGTATAACTAATTTTAAATTTATTTAAAACAAATGTCAACATTGCAAAAGCAAAGAAATCAAACAATCTATAATATAATACACAAGATGTTGGCGAGACCTTGCCAACATGTAATAAAAATATATTTTATATCTATAATAAAACACTCACACTGAATGTAAACTAAACTGGCAATGATGATATTTCTGTATATTTATTTAATAAGTTAAAATTTTATTACCAGAGACACAAATCTTTGACTTAAAGTATTATCAAGAGACACAAACCGTTCATTAAAAATATAAATAAATTTAGTAAATATTATTCCCCGAGACCACATCTTCCACTAGAAGTATTATCAGAGACATATACCGTTCATTAAAAGTGAGTACAGTCAAAAAAGGAAAAGTACATACTTAAAAAACACACATTTTCTAAATTAAAAATAAATTCAGCAAATTTTTAATTTTTAAATTTGACCGCCACATCCATTATGAACTGGTCGCAGCGGTAAATTAAAAATAAACTATTAACCTTCTGTTGACGTTTTCAATCTTTGTTTTGGAAAAATAAAATGAAAATAGGTAATAAAATTAAAACGCCTGAAAGTGAAAAGAGCAAAGTTTATAGTAAGCCTCATATTTATAAGAAAAAAATTATAGGCCGATTTTGTTCTTGATATTGTTTTCATACTTATAAAAGCTGGTAAAAGCTTCGTAACAGACTTTAAAGTAGTTTTGTATATTTAGGTTGATATTTAGACTTTTAAGCTAAATTCTCGGTATAACTGGTATATAACATAAAATATTCCAATTTTTTTTATTAATATAAAATTCGGCAGACTTAAATAATTATATTTCATAACAGAAGTCTGGAACTTACCAAATATTATAGAAATGGATATTTTTCTTAAAAAAAAAAAAAAACTAACATAGAAAATATCATTTTAGAAGCCTTCTCTCACAATAGATTCATAATTTTGTACTAATTTATTATTAGACCATTAAATTAAAAAGCTGTCAAAAACAACCGTGACAAAAAAAAGCCCCCGAAAATTTATGAAATTTCATTATCAGAGACATGAATCTTTTATTAAATATACCAAAGACCTCTTCCAAAGTACATTTAAATAAAATAAATTCAGCAAATTTTTTTGCAAAAACGCAAACGCAAAAGACTTGAAAGTGGTTTTGGTAATTAAAGTAATTTCGCGGCGAAAACAACTGTTTTTCATCGACATAAAAATTTTTTTTTAAAACTAAAGAAAAATGGAGAGTAAAATGTTAACAAATATTAAAATTATTTCGATTATTGGGATTGTTTTAAATGTAACAAAAAAAAAATGTCGTAGCGATTGGTGTTGGTTGGTTTTTTTGCCGGTTTTTATTGTGCACTTTATACATGTGTTTCAAACAATTTTTGAGAGGCACAAACTTTTACCCTGAATGTGTTTTTAGCTTGGACCATTTTTTCTCAATGATTAAAAAACTGTCAAAAATTACCGCCACGAAGAAGCGGCGAGAAAAAATTAATAAACTGTACCTAACATTTTTAATTTTATGTGTTTAGATTTGTTTTGTTTTTTTTCTATTACAAGTAAGTAAGTGATTTCAACGTTTTTTTAATGGTGCTGATATAAAAATGAAATTTTTAGGTAGTTTATTAAGGGAGTCAATATGATAACGTAAATGTTTTTGAATCTATAGAAATTGTGCAATTGCACAGGGGATTTTCTAGTGTTTATTTGAATAAAACAAATGTTACAATACTTTTTATTGTTGTAATTTTAATAAAACAAAACATATGTTAACATTGTTGTATTGCAATTAAATAAAAAAAAAACTATGTGTTTTTTAACTTACTAAAATTAAATAATAATCAAAGCTTTAGTCAATATAAATTCAATCGTTTAAATAAAATTAAAAAACTTTAATTTAAAGTTCAAAAATATTTCAATAAAATAAATTTACATTCTGTTTGGAAAATATAACTTGCTAATTTAAATAATTTTTTTATTATTTTTCTAAATGTTTTCTTTTTTTTTTTTTTTTTTATTGTTTTTTTTATTGTTTGTTGTTTTAAATTTTATTGAATTTTTAATTGAAAATTAAAGTACTCTAAATTTTGTTACAAATAAATGATCAACAAAAAATATTTATAATTCTATTAGACCAGACAGCGAAAGCTAAGGTCGTAAGCAATCTAAAATGTATATATATATAAATCTATTGTAAAATTTAAAGTTTTTGAAATAAAGAAAAAAAAAAAAATAATTTTTAAGGTTTTAAGTTTGAATGAAGAAGCTTCCATATATTTTAAATTAAATATATATTCCTAAATTAAATAATAATAATTATGGATTTAAACCAATTTATTTTTAAACTACTAAAGAAGCTTATGTATGTTTTGCGGATGATGTATGCTTCATTTTCAAAGCAAATAACTTTGTTGAGCTAGAAGCTATTATAAATGATGATATCATAAAAATTAACGAATGGGTGACAATGCGAAAATTGACTATAAACTCTAACAAAACTAAATATATGATATATGATATGAATGATATATGATATGATATATGATATGAAGTTTTTGAAATAAAGGAAAAAAAAAAAAATAATTTTTAAGGTTTTAAGTTTGAATGAAGAAGCTTCCATATATTTTAAATTAAATATATATTCCTAAATTAAATAATAATAATTATGGATTTAAACCAATTTATTTTTAAACTACTAAAGAAGCTTATGTATGTTTTGCGGATGATGTATACTTCATTTTCAAAGCAAATAACTTTGTTGAGCTAGAAGCTATTATAAATGATGAAATCATAAAAATTAACGAATGGGTGACAATGCGAAAATTGACTATAAACTCTAACAAAACTAAATATATGATAATTCATACAAGCTAGCCATCACTATCAGTTTATATATACAAAAAAGATCGAACAAGTAAAAGAGTTTAAATATCTAGGATTTTGGATAGATAACAAACTCAGATGGGTAATACACTGAAGATTCATATAATACAAACTAAACAACGTATTATTAATAAGGGATGTAATAAAATTAAAGCTGATATTACATATTCATAGTATAGAGAAAAACCAAATACACACCACAACGAATCTGTCAAAACGTGAAGATAAACACCAGGTCAATACAAGAAGTATAAAATTATTACATATAGATTTCAAAAGAACATCTAACTATGGTACTTCAACAACACTTCATATACGAATTCAACTGTATAACAATCTCAACAACAACTTAAAACTTTTAGATGGCAACAAACTTAAGCAAGAATTAACTAAAATATACCTGAATATATATGAATAAAATAAAAATAATATAGAATAGAATAAAAATATGTATCTGCAAATTAAAATTAAAAATTAAATTAATAAAATTAACTCAAATTTTGCATTATATTATGATAAGTCAGTTGTTTATGCGATATAATATTTAACTTCATAAATATATTATATTTTTTCTTTTTTAAGTTTATTCTTTTACCACTTGAAGTGCATATATAAATTATGAATTAAATTGAATTAGAAAATAAAACAAAGGAGATTTAGAAAACAATTAATAAAATAAATTTCATTTCTATGTTGTGTCTTTATTAGTTATTACATATGTATACTCTTGCTCTTGCAAATTATTAATTATTATTTTATTGCACTTATTTTATAGTTAGGAATGTTAATTCTTTTACTTTTTAATTTTTAAATTTAAAAAAAAAAAAACAAAAAAGGAAAATAAATTATATTGTATGTATGTAAAAAAGACTGTATAGAGCTTTATCATGAGAGTAATCTCTTTAGGCATAATTGAAATATATAAATAAAAATAAATAAAAATAAATAAAAAAAAAAGAAATATTCTAACTTGCTAAAATTAAACAATAATTATTAAAGTTTTAAACCAAAGAAGCTTATGTATATTTTAAATTGCTAAAAATGAAAACATTTTATACTAGGAATCTAGAATTATGAAGCTTACGTATATTTAAAATTATCCATTTTCATCGATTTGAGTACGAATACAAACCAACGAAAGAACTTATTTATATTTTAAATTGGTCAAATCGGTAAAGGCACTATATTTTAAATTAATTAATTAAATAATAATAATTATGGATTTTTACTGCTCGCGAGCTTTTTCATCGATGTAAGTATGAACACAAACCCAATCAAAAACCTTACTTATATTTTAAATTGCTCAAATCGGTAAAGACACTATATTTTAAATACAAAGACACTATATTTTAAATACAATGACACTATATTTTAAATTAATTAATTAAATAATAATTATGGATTTAAACCTTTCTAACTGCTACCGAGCTTTTTCATCGATTTAAGTATGAACAAAAACCAAATAATAAACTTACTTATATTTTACATTGCTGAATTTAGCAAAGATACAACCGCCAGCCTGTCACATACGCCAGAACCCGCATATCTATACTACTGAAGTTCTCAGATGGCGAAATCACAATTCAAGAAGGAATACATGAAGTACAGAACTATACGGCTTTTGTAAAAGTAAACATTCTTAAAAGCGGTAATAGATCTATAATATTTTCACCATTACAAACTGAAATTGTAAACCATAATAACTTTAATATAATTTCCGAAACTGATAGCAAATTAAATAGTGTCTTAAACGAAATTCGTAATGAATATTTATCTAACTTTCAAAAATGCATTTATCAAAAGTTATAAAACAATATTCTATCCGATAACGAAAACTTAGATTTATCTTTCACAAACGCTATCAAACATCGTATTCGCACTATTAATGACGTTCTAATATTCACTAAGTCTTATGGATACCCTCAAATTTACACAGAGGAAGTACAGAAACAAATAAACGAAATGTTGGACAACGGCATTAGTAGCCCTAGCAACTCTCCATATTCTGCTCCTGACTGAATCGTCCCAAAGAAGAAGGACGCCAGTGGGATACAGAAATGGAAACTCGTTATTAACTATAGGAAACTAAACGAAATTACTTTGGACGATAGGCACCCTATACCAAATATAGGGTAAATAGAAATTGACGAACGCGACATTCACAAAACCGCGTTCACTGTCGAGAATGGTCATTATGAATTTATTCGAATGCCGTTTGGACTTAAAACAGCATCAGCCGGAAGGTGGCTCGTGCTGTTTTAAGTCCAAACGAACCATGTTAATGAACCATGTTCTGAAATACTATATAAATAAAATTTGTTTGGTGTATCTAAATGACATCATCAACTTCTCAGCATCTATTGCAGAACACAAAGATTCAAAAATTTTTAGAAGGCTCGAAGAAGCTAAATTAATGATTCAATTAGATAAATACCAGTTTATGAAAAAGAAAGTTAGCTTCTTGTACACATTGTGACTTTGAACGGAATAAGACCAATTCCTAAAAAATTGAATGCGTCAAAAATGTTGCTATTCCGAAAACTCCAAAATAAATTAAAAAATTTTTCGGACTATCAGGATACTATAGGAAATTTATTAAGGACTATTCCAAGGTCGCTAAACTAATGACAAAATACTTAAAGAAAAACGTAAAACTGAAAATTGATAATCCTGAATATGTTCAAAGTTTCGAAATTCTCAAAAGACTACTTATTAATGAACCAATCCTTATTTATGCCGAATTTAACAAAGTTTTACGCTAACAACAGATGTGAGCCAATTCGCTCTTGGTGCTGTCCTATCACAAGACGAATGTCCGGTGTGTTACGCTAGCTGTTCTCTTAACGAGCATGAAGTACACTACAGTACAATAGAGAAAGAATTTTTTCCAATTATATGGGCCACAAAGTACTTTCGCCATTACAATTCGGAAGAAACTGAGACAGACCATAAGCCACTCCATAAGCCACTTTGTAAAATTACATTCGGGAGAAAATTCGTAATTGAGACAGACCATAAGCCACTCCAATGGCTCTTTTCCATAAAAGAACTAAACTCTAAACTAGTTTTGTTGTTTCAAGTTTTCTGAATTTAACTATTAAATCAAATATAAAAAGGGCGTTCAAAACGAAATGGCAAATGAGTACATAAACGTAAATTATTAGTACTAAAAAAAAGAGAGTAATTTTAATTTAAACGCGAACGGGGACGATCATAACTATATAATTACAGTTTCAATAAAGATTAACAATTAACAAATAATAAATAATAAATCAATTTTCTTTTAATAATTATAAATTAAATATATATTCACGTTACAGAATCTTTTTAACAATTGCAGAAGTGGAATTATTAAATCCATATGTTTTTTTTATTGCCTACACAAACAAAAATTTAAAACAAAATTCTATTGCTTGAAAATAAACTCAAATTTGTCTCGTTGTTGTTGTGCAGTGTTTTGTTACATAAAAATTTATGTACTTGTGAAATAAATCAGTAACGAATAATAAAATTTAAAAATACTTTTTTTTTTTTTTTTGTGCATTTTTCTGCCACATAAATAGAACAGGAAACTACACAGCCTTCCCCTTTCACGCGTGGCTGTAAATGTCGTAAGGGGGAATAACTCCCTGTACGCTCTTACCCAGTAGGCCACCGAGGCCCCTAAAAATACTTATTCAACCGCAGTTTAGTTTAAAATAAAAGTCGGAGAAAGAGTAGAAATAAAAAGAATATATTTATGTAGATATAACATAACCTAACAAGACTTTTGCAAACTATATCTTCCAATATAAATATACATGTATGCCTATATTTCGAATTTTGGATAAATATAGTAAAACAAAAAGAATAATAATAATAAAAGTGTAAATATTTCTAAAGTCCAAATTATAAAAGTTAAATGTTATTTCATAATCTACGTATAAATTTTTTTTTAATTATATTCTTTCTACATAATATTAAAGTGTGTAAATAATAATCTTAAGTGCTTTATATACCTTCATTAAGTTTTATAAGAATTTTAAAATAATTAATAATAAGCTAAATTTAAAGTAGTCGATAAGGATAACAAAATAGAAATACCTAAGTAAGAATACTAACAGTTTTTTTAAAAAAAAAAAAAAGAAGAAATTTGTTTTCCGTTTTTTTGAAAACCTAACAGACAAAAATTTGTGTTCCATTTTTGCTTGTTCTGACTCTGAGTTTACGTAATCTTTGTTTTTGTATGTATATGATATATGGATTTGTGTGCGCGGAACAGTAGCAAGAAAAAAACAATAAAAGGAAATAAGAAGATAAACATTTCTTTTTTGTTGTAGTTGTAATATTGAGTTGTGTGGAATGTAGGTATATAAATTGTGCTGAACTTTTGTGCTGAAATTGTGCTAACTGTACCAAAAGTATTTATATACGCATAGGTGTATATATGCAAAAGTATCTTTGTATATATAATAAAGCAAATAATACCGTTTTTTTTGTGTTTGAAAAAAAAAACGAAATACATAAGTAGTAACTAAATTTAAATTAGTCTTGCCAGCCATAAGAAATTAAAAAGGTGAATAATATCGTTTTTTTTGTTTTTTTTTTTGTACGAGGGTTGGTGGAAAACTCGAAAGCCACCAAGAGGAACTGCACGTGGTTCCTCAGGGTAATGTTGGACTTTGACCAACCAAACCCACCCCCCTTTTAAAAACAAACTTTGGGATGGAACCTTTAATACAAATGTACAGCTTCGTTTTGTGATTATGTGGGAAGGATGGTTGGGGAAATTGGAATTGAGAAATTTTGGATTATGGGGGATAGGTAGAAAAATTTGGAGGAATATTTTGAAGAAAGATGTTTCTTAAATTTAAGTAAATCGTACTCATATGAATTACCAACTTTAGGGACCACATTTGATGACATATGGTTCCACAAACGGGACGTGCGCATAACAAACGAATTTCCATAAGCCATATTTCGCCATCTTGATAGCTCTACATGATAAGGACGAGCTTCTGTTACACTCCTTGTTTCTCATTGGAAAACTTTGAGTGGAGACATTAACTGTTTTATATCTTTGGAACAGGTGTTAATCCCTACGAGATATCTATAAAACAAGGTCAGTGACCCAACTGTACGGCGATGGCTGAGTGGTATGAGCATTGAAGTTACACTGAGGTCGTTGATAAGACGAATAGCTCTGTTTTGCACATTATGTAGATAACCCAGCGCTGTTTGAGGGCCTCCAGCCTAAATGTGTGCATTATACTCCATTTTCGGCCTAATGTACGTTTTATAAGTATTAAGAAGATCAGATGCAGAAAAGAAGGTTTTGTAGCGGTTCAAAAATACCAAACATTTAGCTGCATCTATTGCTATAACAAAAATGAGATTCGACCAAGTAAATTTTTGGTTTAGCTCCGATACCCAGTATGTTTAAATCTGTTGAATGCTGTAAAACTTCTCCCTGAAATAGTAGGTTAGGAATAACGGTGGCAATTTTTCACGAGACCAGACAACATTGAGTTTTTTTAGCGTTGAAATGAACTCTGTTAACTTCACCCCTTTTTTGGATTTTTGCTAAATCATTATTTAGCTCACTAATAGTGAAATTTTTTGCTGTTGAATTAATTTGCTGATTAATGTTACAGCGGCTATGAAAATCATAGGAAGCTACAAGGGTGCTGTCGTCTGCGAAGGTATAAATAGGATTGGAGATTAATGAAAGTAAGTCATTGATAAATATTAAGAAGAAAGTGGGTGATAAACGTCTTACTGAGAAGTTTCCCTTTTTCACCAGATAATATAGTCCGAATTAATGTAAAAACATGGTAAAAATTCTACATGTTGAATTAACATTTTCCGTTTAGCTTTTATACTTTTTCTTGGACACGCTAAGACTCTCAGTTGTTTTTTATGTTTTTCTAGTTTTATTTTTTGTGATGGTGATATTTTATTGTTTCCGTTTAACACATTAATCGCAATTTCAGCAATAGTTTTTATAATATCATCCTTGCAATATTTTAGAATATTTTTACGAAAATTCTTATTGCTGCAGTTTTCCAGTACATGTAATATATGTTGATGTTTCTTCAACCGTTTCATATTTTAAACATTTATTTAAATTTTTGGTATTGCAAAAACAAACGCAATATTCCTCGGAAAATCTATTAGTCCTAATTCGAAACAAATCGTTAACGTCTTGTGTTAAATCTAAAACAATATAACCATGTGGGTTTGAGGTTGATTCATTATATACCCCCATTATATACCTCTTTTACATTTTCCGGATATAGTTGTCTAGCTAGAGGAAAAATCTGTGATTTGTCTCGAGGGTTTTTAAAAAGCGACAAATATTTACAATTTAATGAAATATCACGTGAGAATTTTCCTTGATGAAAAACGTTTTGCGTTAATAATATAATTTTACGATGAATTACGATGATGCGAACCTTTAGTAAAAAGTTCATACACCTGTTTATTTGCAGAATCTAATATTAAATCATCCAAAACAATTAGAACAGGTTTATTTTCATTTTCATTAATCTCTACCGGAATACTGGTATAAAAATCTATTGCTATAAAATTTATATTTCTAGGAAAAGCAGAAATTTCTGGGTTACATTATTTTATTTTTTCAATTTTAGGATAAATCAATCTGTTAATATTTTTAATTAAATTACACACAAATGTTGTTTTCCCGCATCCAGGTGGACCCACTACCATCATTGCAAATGGGTAAATAAAATTAATCATAATCATATGTGTCCAGTGATATACTAAATTTAAAATACAATTGTACGCTGATATAAAGACAGCAAACATATTTTTAAAACAATCATTTTGAATTATGGAAGTATAGAGAAGTTCTTAAATATTTATTCCTCAGTCATATGAATATTCTACTTCTGAACTGAACTTTTGGAAATGTCATCCGGTAGAAAATTATAAAATCACTTTGAAATCCTGTATTAAATGGCACAATAATAATGTCGAGGTCACAAGTTGTATCAGAAATTCATAGAGGCGCTAGAAGAAAATTTATTCAAAGGGGATTAAATGATACCTGGCAAATCGATTTGGTTGAAAGGATTCCTTATGCAAAATTTAAGCAAGGAGCGTCCTGTTAAATAACCAAAAAATTTGCAATCTGACCAGGGTACAGAATTTTTCAATAAAAAATTTCAAAATCTAATGAACCAAAATAAAATTAACCATTATCATACATATTCGAGCTAAAAGCATAATTGTAGAACGTTTCAATCACACCCTGAAAACATGATGTGGAATTTAGTTTATAAGGTGCATATAAATGGTTATCTATTTTACCATCGCTAATAAAAAAGGATAACTCAACATATCATCATACAATTAAACTACACCCTAAAAAGGTTACAAAGAAAAATGAGAAATTAATATTAAAAACTGTTTACAATAAATTAAAAGTATTTCGAAAAGCAAAATACAAAGTAGGAGATTTTGTTCGTATAAGTAAATATAAAGGTATATTTACAAAAGGTTATCAATCTAATTGGTCAAGAGAAACTTAATTGATAACACCAAAAAACCAATAAAAGGTAGTTTTTATGAACCAGAACTTACGTCTGTTAAACTTTCAGATGTTGTTTACCTTGTAGAAAAAATAATAAGAAGAAAGGGAAATCAAGTTTTGGTTAAATGGCTTGGCTTTGATAAAAAACATAACGAACAAACAAACGAAATATTATTTAATTAAAAAAAAATTGACATTAACATTGTTAGGTTTAAATAACTAATTTTAAATTTATTTAAAACAAATGCCAACATTGCAAAAGCAAAGAAATCAAACAATGTTTATTTGAATAAAACAAATGTTACAATACTTTTTATTGTTGTAATTTTAATAAAACAAAACATATGTTAACATTGTTGTATTGCAATTAAATAAAAAAAAACAATGTGTTTTTTAACTTAGTAAAATTAAATAATAATCAAAGCTTTACTCAATATTAATTCAATCGTTTAAATAAAATTAAAAAACTTTAATGTAAAGTTCAAAAATATTTCAATAAAATAAATTTACATTCTGTTTGGAAAATATAACTTGCTAATTTAAATAATAATTTTTAAGGTTTTAAATTTTAAACCGATTTAAGTTTGAATGAAGAAGCTTCCATATATTTTAAATTCCTAAATTAAATAATAATAATTATGGATTTAAACCAATTTATTTTTAAACTAATAAAAAAGCTTATGTAAGTTTTGCGGATGATGTATACTTCATTTTCAAAGCAAATAACTTTGTTGAGCTAGAAGCTATTATGAATGATGAAATCATAAAAATAAACGAATGGGTGACAATGCAAAAATTGACTATAAACTCTAACTAAACTAAATATATGATAATTCATACAAGCTCGCCGTCAGTTTATATATCGCAAAAAAAGATCGAATAAGTAAAAGAGTTTAAATATCTAGGATTTTGGATAGATAACAAACTCAGATGGGTTACCCATATAGAAAATCTTAGCAAACAATTAAGCGCAATTGCTAGAATCTTTGGTAAAGTATCACAATTCATACCAGAAAGGGCTAAAATAATCAATCTACTATGCTCTATTCAACAGTCATCTCAGCTATGGAATTAAAATATGGGGAACAACCTGGGAAAAAAATATCGATGTTTTACAGACTATCCAAAACAAAGCACTGGAAAACTTGTTTAATTATGATTGGCGTGAAAATACACTGAAGATTCATCTAATATATAAAGCAGAAATTCTGTTTGTTTGTTTGTTTTTTTTTTTTGTGCCCTTTTCACGTAAAAACCACCAATCCGATTGCAACCAAATTTTGCAGGAACATTTCTACGACCGTGGAAAGTGTTATAGGCTATATGGTGTCTTGGTTCATTAACCCATTGCCGCCCGAGAGCCATTTAAAGCTTTTTCGTTTTTTTGTTGTCCTGCTTAAACGGTTTGATCGATTGAGTTGAAAATTTGTACAAATGTTCTTCTTAGCTTTGGACGGGTGCCGAACAAATTTGGATATAATATGTTACCCGGATTCGGCCCGGCGGGCTGCCAAAAAATTTTTGTTTCCGATTTATGTCCAATTTTGTATGGTGGTTTTATGGTTCGAAGAAAAGCCTGTGACAAATTTTTATGAAGTTCCGTTAACCCGTTTGGGCAGGAGAACCAAACAAAGTTCATTAAATTTTTCTGTTGTCCTGCTTAAACGGTTTGACCAATTGAGTTGAAAATTTACAATAGTGTAGCTTTTACCACAGGAGCTCACTGAGTTGATTTGGTTACGATTCATTAACCCGTTTCGGCACCAGGACACAATGAAATTTTTCAATTTCTTTGTTGTCGCGCCTAAACTGTTTTGCCAATTGAGTTGAAAATTTTCAAAAGTGTAGATCTTTACCACAGGAGCTCACTGAGGTGATTTGGTTACGATCCATTAACCCGTTTCGGCACCAGGGCTCAATAACATTTTTTAATTTCTTTGCTGTCGCACTTGAACGTTTTTACCAATTGAGTTGAAAATTTACAAAAGTGTAGGTTTTTATAACAAAAGCTTTCTGAGTTGATTTGGTTACGATACATTAACCCATCAGGCTTCAGGCCATGAAATTCTCATTTTTTGTTGTTGTGCTTAAACTATTTGACCAATTGAAAATTTGCACAAGTATTGCACTTTGGCACACAAACTCATTCAATACATTTTGTTGTGATACATTAACACATTTCGACACGATACTGTCAAAAAAAAATTTTGTTTCTAATTTCTGTCTAATTTCGCAGGATGAATTTATGGTTCTACATAGAGCCTGTGACAAAATGTTTCTTAACATTTGTTAACCCATTTCCGCACGAGCACTTATTAATAATATTGTGCCTAATTTTGTGTATTGTTATTATTATTAAAAAGGTATTTCCAACACTCTTTACTTTTATCTATACTGTTTCTAATATTCCATTAAAACCTTTCAATGCAAATTTCTAATATAGAACAGTAATTAAAGTAACCTTATTAAGTATCTTAAGAATACTGTGTTTAAGTCTTAACAACATAACATTTTCGGCCGTTGTTAAAAAACAGAAACAATCTCCTACATTAGACAATCATCATGTCATCATTCAGAAATGCATTACTTATATGTGGTCTTTACATGTGGTCTACCTATATAAGATGCATGTGTATAACATATTTCCCATAAAATATCATTGAAATATGTACATATAGTATGTATAATATCGGTATATTTAAAAATACTATAAACTTAATCAATTAAATTAGAAAACATATTCACATTTCTGTACATCATTTAATCAAAAATGAGTACATACATATTTAAAGAACAGAAAACCTTACATTCTTATCCATATACAATTTTTACACATATTTTTAGCCAACCAATTTGGAAACATAATTAGAAAAACTAAAGGTAAAAAAATTCTGGTTGATTTATAAAGGTAAAAAATAATCATGTATTTTTTATATTGAAAATATGTTAAACAGAACCTGAAATGTACGCATTTAAAAAGAAGTTTTTTTCAAAATTTGAAGAGCTGTCGGTGCTGTAGGATCTCCAACGGTGAGGGTACATAAAAAAGCTGTTCTACAACATTACTCTTTTAAAAGACCTATGCATAGTTAATACTTCATTGCTCTTTATTAAACAGTATATAAGTTTTAACAGACGGAGCGACAGAGCGAACTTAATAACAAATTTTTCAAAATGTGCTTAAATAATTCATATTCATTCACCAATAATTGATAATTCACCAAAACATGAAGTGACATTACTTACAAAAAAAAATTGATTACATTATGGTCTTTTATAATTTAAATACGATTTTATGTTTCGGTATTAACGAATCTTCGCCGTAATTGTGTACTCAATAGATTATTGATTCCTTTAAAAATTTTTTGTAGAAGAATTGTCTCTAATTCTTGGCTATGTTTATTAAATTTAACTAAATCTAATAAAAAATAGAATATAAATTACCAGCATCTGTAAATGCATAGAAATAAGTTAACTATATTAATTAAATTATATTAACGCAGAAACAACACGCATAATTTCATAAAGCCAATAAAATACTCCGGGCAATGCCGGGTACTCTGCTAGTATAATACAAACTAAACAACGTATTATTAATAAGGGATGTAATAAAATTAAAGCTGATATTACATATTCATAGTATAGAGAAAAACCAAATACACACCTCAACGAATCTATCAAAACGTGAAGATAAACACCACGTCAATACAAGAAGTATAAAATTATTACATATAGATTTCAAAAGAACATCTAACTATGGTACTTCAACAACACTTCACATAGGAATTTAACTGCATAACAATGTCAACAACAACTAAAAACTTTTAGATGGCAACAAACTTAAGCAAGAATTAACTAAAATATACCAGAATATGTATGAATAAAATAAAAATAATATAGAATAATATAGAATAGAATAAAAATATGTATCTGCAAATTAAAAACAAATATATTAATTCAAATTTTGCATTGTATTATGATCAATCAGTTGTTTATGCTATATAATATTTAACTTCATAAATATATTATATTTTTTCTGTTTTAAGTTTATTCTTTTACCACTTGAAGTGCATTTATAAATTATGAAAAAGACTGTATAGAGCCTTATCATAAGAGTAATCTCTTTAGGCATAACTGAAATATATAAATAAAAATAAATAAAAAAAAAATGTTCTAACTTGCTAAAATTAAACAATAATTATTAAGGTTTTAAAACAAAGAAACTTATGCATATTTTAAACTGCTAAAAATAAAAACATTTTATACTAGGAATCTAGAATTATGAAGCTTACGTATATTTAAAATTGTCCATTTTTATCGATTTGAGTATGAATACAAACCAATGAAAGAACTTACTTATATTTTAAATTGGTCAAATCGGAAAAGGCACTGTATTTTAAATTAATTAATTAAATAATAATAATTATGGATTTTTACTGCATAGGTTTGCATAGGAACACAAACACAATCAAAAAACTTACTTATATTTTAAATTGCTCAAATCGGTAAAGGCACTATATTTTAAATTAGACACTATATTTTAAATAAAAAGACACTATATTTTAAATACAATGACACTATATTTTAAATTAATTAATTAAATAATAATTATGGATTTAAACCTCTCTAACTGCTACCGAGCTTTTTCATCGATTTAAGTATGAACAAAAACCAAATAATAAACTTACTTATATTTTATATTGCTGAATTTAGCAAAGATACAACCGCCAGCCTGTCACATACGCCAGAACCCGCATATCTATACTACTGAAGTTCTCAGATGGCGAAATCACAATTCAAGAAGGAATACATGAAGTACAGAACTATACGGCCGTTGTAAAAGTAAACATTCTTAAAAGCGGTAATAAATCTATAATCTTTTCACCATTACAAACTGAAATTGTGAACCATAATAACTTTAATATAATTCCCGAAACTGATAGGATATTTAATGTCTTAAACGAAATTCGTAATGAACATTTATCTAACTTTGAAAAAATGCATTTATCAAAAGTTATAAAACAATATTCTATTCTATAACGAAAACTTAGCTTTATCTTTCACAAACGCTATCAAACATCATATTCGTACTATTAATGACGTTCTAATATTTACTAAGTCTTATGGATACCCCCAAATTTACACAGAAAAAGTACAAAAACAAATTAACGAGATGTTGGACAACGGCATTAGTAGGCCTAGGAACTCCCCATATTCTGCGCTTGTCTGGATCGTCCCAAAGAAGAAGAACGCCAGTGGGACACAGAAATGGAGACTCGTTATTAACTATAGGAAACTAAACGAAATTACTTTGGAGGATAGGAACCCTTTGGTATAGGGTATAGGGTTCCTATTATTTGGTTTGGTGTAGGGTAAATAGAAATTAACGAACGCGACATTCACAAAACCGGGTTCACTGTCGAGAATGGTCATTATGAATTTATTCGAATGCCGTTTGGACTTAAAACAGCACCAGCCACCTTCCAACGGTTAATGAACCATGTTCTGAAAAACTATATAAATAAATTTTGTTCGGTGTATCTAAATGGCATCATCAACTTCTCAGCATCTATTGCAGAACACAAGGATTCAAAAATTTTTAGAAGGCTCGAAGAAGCTAAATTAATGATTCAATTAGATAAATACGAGTTTATGAAAAAAGAAAGTGAGGTTCTTGGTCACATTGTGACTTTGGGCGGAATAAGACCAAATCCTAAAAAATTGAATGCGTCAAAAATGTTCCTATTTCGAAAACTCCAAAATAAAATAAACAATTTTTCGGACTATCAGGATACTATAGGAAATTTATTAAGGACTATTCCAAGGTCGCTAAACTAATGACAAAATACTTAAAGAAAAACGTAAAACTGAAAATTGATAATCCTGAATATGTTCAAAGTTTCGAAATTCTCAAAAGATTACTTATTAGTGAACCAATCCTTATTTATTCCGAATTTAACAAAGTTTTACGTTAACAACAGATGTAAGCCAATTCGGTCTTGGTGCCGTCCTATCACAAGACGGATGTCCGGTGTGTTACGCTAGTCGTTCTCTTAACGAGCATGAAGTACACTACAGTACAATAGAGAAAGAATTTTTTCCAATTATATGGGCCACAAAGTACTTTCGCCATTACAATTCGGAAGAAACTGAGACAGACCATAAGCCACTCCATAAGCCACTTTGTAAAATTACATTCGGGAGAAAATTCGTAATTGAGACAGACCATAAGCCACTCCAATGGCTCTTTTCCATAAAAGAACTAAACTCTAAACTAGTTTTGTTGTTTCAAGCTTTCTGAATTTGACTATTAAATCAAATATAAAAAGGGCGTTCAAAACGAAATGGCAAATGAGTACATAAACGTAAATTATTAGTACTAAAAAAAAGAGAGTAATTTTAATTTGAACGCGAACGGGAACGATCATAACTATATAATTACAGTTTCAATAAAGATTAACAATTAACAAATAATAAATAATAAATCAATTTTCTTTTAATAATTATAAATTAAATATATATTCACGTTACAGAATCTTTTTAACAATTTCAGAAGTGGAATTATTAAATCCATAAATTTTTTTTTATTGCCTACACAAACAAAAATTTAAAACAAAATTCTATTGCTTGACAATAAACTCAAATTTATGTCGTTGTTATTGTGCAGTGTTTTGTTGCATAAAAATTTATGTACTTGTGAAATAAATCAGTAACGAATAATAAAATTTAAAAATACTTATTTTTTTTTTTTTTTAGTGCATTTTTCTGCCACATAAATGTGAACAGGAAACTACACAGCCTTTCCCTTTCACGCGTTGCTGTAAATGTCGTAAGGGGAAATAACTCTTACGACGTGTGTGGGATTCGAACCCACACACCCTCGGTGTTTACAGCGTATTTTGTACGCTCTTACCCAGTAGGCCACCGAGGCCCCTAAAAATACTTATTCAACCGCAGTTTAGTTTAAAATAAAAGTCGGAGAAAGAGTAGAAATAAAAAGAATATATTTATGTAGATATAACATAACCTAACAAGACTTTTGCAAACTATATCTTCCAATATAAATATACATGTATGCCTATATTTCGAATTTTGGATAAATATAGTAAAAAAAAAAGAATAATAATAATAAAAGTGTCAATATTTCTAAAGTCCAAATTATAAAAGTTAAATGTTATTTCATAATCTACGTATAATTTTTTTTTTTAATAATATTCTTTCTACATAATATTAAAGTGTGTAAATAGTAATCTTAAGTGCTTTATATACCTTCATTAATAAGAATTTTATAAGAATTTTAAAATAATTAATAATAAGCTAAAATTAAAGTAGTCGATAAGGATAACAAAATAGAAATACCTAAGTAAGAATATTAACAGTTTTTTTTTTTTAAAAAAAGAAGAAGAAATTTGTTTTCCGTTTTTTTGAAAACCTAACAGACAAAAATTTGTGTTCCATTTTTGCTTGTTCTGACTCTGAATTTACGTAATCTTTGTTTTTGTATGTATATCATATATGGATTTGTGTGCGCGGAACAGTAACAAGAAAAAAGCAATAAAAGGAACATTTTTTTTTGTTGTAGTTGTAATATTGAGTTGTGTAGAACGTAGGTATATAAATTGTGTTGAACTTTGGTAAGCTAACTGTACCAAAAGTATTTATATACGCATAGGGGTATATATGCAAAAGTATCTTTGTATATATAATAAGACAGATAATGCCTTTTTTTTGTGTTTGAAAAAAAAAAACGAAATACATAAGTAGTAACTAAATTTAAATTAGTCTTGCCAGCCATAAGAAATTGAAAAGGTGAATAATATCGTTTTTTGTTTTGTTTTTACGAGGGTTGGTGAAAAACTTGAAAGACACCAAGAGGAACTGCACGTGGTTCCTCAGGGTATGTGGCTTTCCTTCGTTTTGTGAATAGGGATGTGGGAAGAATGGTTGGAGAAATTGGAATTGGGAAATTTGGGATTATGGGGGATAGGTAGGAAAATTTGGAGGGATATTTTGAAGAAAGATGTTAATGTTTTTCTTAAAGTTAAGTAAATCGTACACATATGAATTACCACCTTTAGGGAACACATTTGATGATATATGGTTCCACAAACGGGACGTGCGCATAACAAACGAATTTCCATAAGCCATATTTCGCCATCTTGATAGCTCTACATGATAAGGACGAGCTTCTGTTACACTCCTTGTTTCTCATTGGAAAACTTTGAGTGGAGACATTAACTGTTTTATATCTTTGGAACAGGTGTTAATCCCTACGAGATATCTATAAAACAAGGTCAGTGACCCAACTGTACGGCGATGGCTGAGTGGAATGAGCATTGAAGTTACACTGAGCTCGTTGATAAGACTAATAGCTCTGTTTTGCACATTATCTAGATAACCCAGCGCTGTTTGAGGGCCTCCAGCCTAAATGTGTACATTATACTCCATTTTCGGCCTAATGTACGTTTTATATATATTAAGAAGATCAGATGCAGAAAAGAAGGTTTTGTAGCGGTTTAAAAATACCAAACATTTAGCTGGATCTATAGCTATAACAAAAATGTGATTTGACCAAGTAAATTTTTGGTTTAGCTCCGATACCCAGCATGTTTAAATCTGTTGAATGCTGTAAAACTTCTCCCTGAAACAGTAGGTTAGGAATAATGGTTGCAATTTTTCACGAGACCAGAAAGCATTGAGTTTTTTTGGTGTTGAAATCAACTCTGTTGACTTCACCCCATTTTTGGATTTTCGCTAAATCATTATTTAGCTCACTAATATTGAAATTTTTAGCTGTTGAACTAATTTGCTGATTAATGTTACAGCGGCTATGAAAATCATAGGAAGCTACAAGGGTGCTGTCGTCTACGAAGCTATGAATAGGATTGGAGGTTAATGAAAGTAAGTCATTGATAAATATTAAGAAGAGAGTGGGTTATAAATGTCTTACTGAGAAGTTTCCCTTTTACACCAGATAATATAGTCCCATTTAATGTAGGTAAAAATCCTTCATGTTGAATTAACATTTTACGTTTAGCTTTTCTACTTTTTCTTGGACACGCTAAGACTCTCAGTTGTTTTTTATGTTTTTCTAGTTTTATTTTTTATGATGGTGATATTTTATTGCTTCCGTTTAACACATTAATCGCAATTTCAGCTATAGTTTTTATAATATCATCGTTGCAATATTTTAGAATATTTTTACGAAAATTCTTATTCCTGAAGTTTTCTAGTACATGTAACATATGTTGATGTTTCTTCAACCGTTTCATATCTTAAACATTTATTTAAATTTTTGGTGTTGTAAAAACAAACGCAACATTCGTCGGAGAATATATTAGTCCTAATTCGAAGCAAATCGTTAACGTCTTGTGTTAAATCTAAAACAATATAACGTTGATGAAAAACGTTTTGCGTTAATAATATAATTGATAAATTACGATGATGCGAACCTTTAGTAAAAAGTTCATACACCTGTTTATTTGTAGAATTTAACATTAAATCATCCAAAACAATTAGAATAGGTTTATTTTCATTTTCATTAATCTCTACCGGAATACTGGTATAAAAATCTATTGCTATAAAATTTATATTTCTAGGAAAAGCAGAAATTTCTAGGTTACATTATTTTATTTTTTCAATTTTAGGATAAATCAATCTGTTAATATTTTTAATTAAATTACACACAAATGTTGTTTTCCCGCATCCAGGTGGACCCACTACCATCATTGCAAATGGGTGAATTAAAAATTAATCATAATCATATGTGTCCAGTGATATAATAAATTTAAAATACAATTGTACGATGATATAAAATGAGAAAACATATTTTTAAAACAATCATTTTGAATTATGGAAGTATAGAGGAGTTCTTAAATATTTATTCCTCAGTCATATGATAATTCTACTTCTGAACTGAAACAAATGTGAAGCAAAGAAATCAAACAATGTTTATTTGAATAAAACAAATGTTACAATACTTTTTATTGTTGTAATTTTAATAAAACAAAACATATGTTAACATTGTTGAATTGCAATTAAATAAAAAAAAAAACAATGTGTTTTTTAACTTACTAAAATTAAATAATAATCAAAGCTTTACTCAATATTAATTCAATCGTTTAAATAAAATTAAAAAACTTTAATTTAAAGTTCAAAAATATTTAATTAAAATAAATTTACATTCTGTTCGGAAAATATAACTTCTTAATTTAAATAATAATTTTTAAGGTTTTAAATTTTAAACCGATTTAAGTTTGAATGAAGAAGCTTCCATATATTTTAAATTCCTAAATTAAATAATAATAATTATGCATTTAAACCAATTTATTTTTAAACTAATAAAAAAGCTTTTGTATGTTTTGCGGATGATGTATACTTCATTTTCAAAGCAAATAACTTTGTTGAGCTAGAAGCTATTATGAATGATGAAATCATAAAAATTAACGAATGGGTGACAATGCGAAAATTGACTATAAACTCTAACTAAACTAAATATATGATAATTCATACAAGCTCGCCGTCAGTTTATATATCCAAAAAAAGATCGAACTAAAAGAGTTTAAATATTTAGGATTTTGGATAGATAACAAACTCAGATGGGTTACCCATACAGAAAATCTTAGCAAACAATTAAGCGCAGTTGCTGGAATCTTTGGTAAGGTATCACAATTCATACCAGAAAGGGCTAAAAAAATCAATCTACTATGCTCTATTCAACAGTCATCTCAGCTATGGAATTAAAATATGGGGAACAATCTGGCAAAAAAATATCGATGTTTTACAGACTATCCAAAACAATGCACTGGAAAACTTTTTAAATTACGATTGACGTGAAAATACACTGAAAATTCATATAATACAAACTAAACAACTTATTATTAATAAGGGATGTAATAAAATTAAAGCTGATATTACATATTCATAGCATAGAGAAAAACCAAATACACACCTCAACGAATTTACACAAAACGTGAAGATAAACACCAGGTCAATACAAGAAGTATAAAATTATTACATATAGATTTCAAAAGAACTTCTAACTATGGTACTTCAACAACACTTCATATACGAATTCAACTGTATAACAATCTCAACAACAACTTGAAACTTTTATATGGCAACAAACTTAAGCAAGAATTAACTAAAATATACTTGAATATGTATGAATAAAATAAAAATAATATAGAATAATATAGAATAGAATAAAAATATGTATCTGCAAATTAAAAACAAATATATTAATTCAAATTTTGCATTGTATTATGATCAGTCAGTTGTTTATGCGATATAATATTTAACTTTATAAATATATTATATTTTTTCTGTTTTAAGTTTATTCTTTTACCACTTGAAGTGCATTTATAAATTATGAAAAAGACTGTATAGAGCATTATCATGAGAGTAATCTCTTTAGGCATAATTGAAATATATAAATAAAAATAAATAAAAAAAAAATGTTCTAACTTGCTAAAATTAAACAATAATTATTAAGGTTTTAAACCAAAGAAGCTTATGTATATTTTAATTGCTAAAAATATAAACATTTTATACTAGGAATCTAGAATTATGAAGCTTACGTATATTTAAAATTATCCATTTTTATCGATTTGAGTATGAATACAAACCAATGAAAGAACTTACTTATATTTTAAATTGGTCAAATCGGTAAAGGCACTATATTTTAAATTAGACACTATATTTTAAATACAAAGACACTATATTTTAAATTAATTAATTAAATAATAATTATGAATTTAAACCTTTCTAACTGCTACCGACCTTTTTCGTCGATTTAAGTATGAACAAAAACCAATTAATAATCTTACTTACTAACGAGTCTCTCTTTCAGTGAGACACAGAAATGGAGACTCGTTATTAACTATAGGAAACTAAACGAAATTATTTTGGACGATAGGCACCCTATATCAGATATAGGGTAAATAGAAATTGACGAACGCGACAATGGTCATTCAATCGTTCAATGGTCATTATGGTCAAAATGGTCCAAATGTCGTTCAATGGTCATTATGAATTTATTCGAATGTCGTTTAGACTTAAAACAGCACCAGCCACCGTCCAACGGTTAATGAACAATGTTCTGAAAAACTATATAAATAAAATTTGTTTTGTGTATCTAAATGACATCATCAACTTCTCAGCATCTATTGCAGAACACAAAGATTCAAAAATGTTTAGAAGGCTCGAAGAAGCTAAATTTATGATTCAGTTAGATAAATACGAGGTTATGAAAAAAGAAAGTGAGGTTCTTGGTCACATTGTGACTTTGGGCGGAATAAGACCAAATCCTAAAAAATTGAAAGAGTCAAAAATTTTCCTATTTCGAAAACTCCAAAATAAAATAAACAATTTCTCGGACTATCAGGATACTATAGAAAATTTACTAAGGACTATTCCAAGGTCGCTAAACTAATGACAAAATACTTAAAGAAAAACGTAAAACTGAAAATTGATAATCCTAAATATGTTCAAAGTTTCGAAATTCTCAAAAGACTACTTATTAATGAACCAATCCTTATTTATTCCGAATTTAACAAAGTTTTACGCTAACAACAGATGTGAGCCAATTCGCTCTTGGTGCTGTCCTATCACAAGACGGATGTTCGGTGTGTTACGCTGGTTGTTACACTACAGTACAATAGAGAAAGAATTTTTGCCAATTATATGGGCCACAAAGTACTTTCGCCATTACAATTCGGAAGAAACTGAGACAGACCATAAGCCACTTTGGAAAATTACATTCGGGAGAAAATTCGTAATTGAGACAGACCATAAGCCACTCCAATGGCTCTTTTCCATAAAATAACTAAACTCTAAACTAGTTTTGTCGTTTCAAGCTTTCTGAATTTGACTATTAAATCAAATATAAAAAGGGCGTGGCAAAACGAAATGGCAAATGAGTACTACATAAACGTAAATTATTAGTACTAAAAAAAAGAGAGTAATTTTAATTTGAACGCGAATGGGAACGATCATAACTATAAAATTAAAGTTTCAATAAAGATTAACAAATAATAAATAATAAATCAATTTTCTTTTAATAATTACAAATTAAATATATATTCACGTTACAGAATCCTTTTAACAATTTCAGAAGTGGAATTATTAAATCCATATATTTTTTTTTATTGCCTACACAAACAAAAATTTAAAACAAAATTCTATTGCTTGACAATAAACTCAAATTTATGTCGTTGTTATTGTGCAGTGTTTTGTTACATAAAAATTTATGTACTTGTGGAAAAAATCACTAACGAATAATAAAATTTAAAAATGCTTATTTTTTTTAGTGCATTTTTCTGCCACATAAATGTGAACAGGAAATTACACAGCCTTTCCCTTTCTGGTGTGGCTGTAAATGTCGTAAGGGGGAATAACTCTTACGACGTGTGTGGGATTCGAACTAGCGTTGCCAGACGTCATCCTTTGGGGAGCAAAGTCCTCCTTTTACAACCTAAAATCTCCGTCCTCCTATTAGCCTAAATGTCCTCCTTAAAAAAATTATATAAAAAAAAGTAAAATTTACAAAAAAATATTCCAAAACTTGCGAATAGGGAAATAACATCTCTGTAGCCGATCAAGTAATTCTTTTTTCTAATACGGCAATACTGAAAATCGTGACATTTCATGACAATTTTAGTTTTAAATCATTAATGATTTTGAATTTGTTAGTCAAAGTGAAGCGAAATTTTCTCTCGATATTATTGAAATTAACTTTAGCAATTTTCTTTTCCCTTTTTTAGAAAATGGAGAATTCTGATAGTTCCTGTGATATTGACAATAATAATAATAGTTTTACTGCTCCAAAACGAAAACAAAACCGACTGACTAATTTTAAGGAAGTCTGATTAAATGAATATTCGTCGCTGCGAAAGGCTCAAAATTCGAAATCTAAAGGAAAGGCGTATTGCACTGTTTGTCGATTAGAATTTTCGGTAGAATATAGAGGATATTCAGCTTTACGATTAAATGAAAATACAAAAGGACATAAGTCATCTACTTCAGCTGCTTTTTCCAGTCAGCATTTGCAAACATTTTTTGTAAAAAAAAATTCTTTGCAAGAAAACAATGTTTATGTGGCAGAAGTTGCTAATATTTTTCACAATGTGAAACATAATTTATCGTGCAATTCTTTAGATTGTAATTTGAAATTAGCCAAAAAAATGCAAAAAAAATATCTTGTGGTCGCACTATAAGTACTATGATTGTGGAAAATGTTTTGGCTTCATATATTATTGACAATTTAGTTTGCTACTTATTACAGAATAATATTTTTTTTTGTATGCAAACTGATGCCTCTAATCGAAAAAATAGAAAATTTTTCCCTATTTGTATTCAGTTCTTTGATAAAGCAACAGGGATTTAAAATAAAATCATAGATTTTGTAGAAAACTCAAACGAAACTGCTGTAAGCATGTATGAAATGGTAAAACATACTTTGCAACCATTGAAATTGGATATCAATAATGTTGTTTGTTTAAGTGCTGATAATACGAATTCAAATTTTTGTAAGCATAATTCGCTATTTACAAATTTAAAAAAGACAAACAAAAATATTTTGAAAGCAAATTGTCATGCACATATTTTTTACAATGCATTAAAAAAATTCATAGACAATTTAGATGTAGATGTAGAAAATATAATATTAAAAATATATTCACATTTTTCAAATGCGGCAAAGAGGAGAGAAAAATTAATCGAGTTATGTGATTTTGCTGAAATAGAATATAAAGAACTTCTCCGGCATGTAACGACAAGGTGGCTTTCTTTACTACCAGCTATTGATTGAGTAATATTAAATTGGCCTGGACTTAAATCTTATTTTTTAAGTGAACAATTATCAAAACCAAGTGTTGAAATGAAAAGTGTTCTGCTTATAAAAGATAATGAAATATCTTTTAAAATTGAAATATATTTAATGTTTTTGTCATACATTCTTAAAATATATTCGGATACAACTAAAAAGCTTGAATCAAATTATTGCACAGTTATTGCACATATGATATTTTTGTTGAATTTAAAGAAAAACTTCATGACAAAACCACTAAAAGCTACTTGGACAAATCACAAATTATCAAGTCAGATCTTTACTTGAAAATGATTTTATAAACTCTATAAACATAACTATAAAGTATATTGAAGAATGGTTTGATTTTTCTAACGATAATTGGCTTTTCAAAATAAGTAAATTGTCACTTAAATTAAATTCTTTTAATTTTGATGATATGTTGTCAGTTATTGATGAATTAAATTTAAAAATTATATTGCCGAATTTAGATATCGACAAATTTTTTGAAGAAATGTGTATAATCGAAAAACATTAAAAATATAAAAATTGATGAATTAACGGATACAAATAAACAATATATGAGAATTTTTCAAAGTTTTCCGGATATTCCAAATATATAGAAGGTCATTTCGTTTTTACTAAGCATACCCTCAAGTAGCACCGAAAGAATATTTTCAGCAATGAACGCCAAATGGAGTGATCAAAGAAATCGATGCACAAATGAATTAATTAAAAGTGAATTAATAGTATCTTTTAATCAATCTAATAATTGTACGAAATACGAATGGTACGAACGAAAATATGAATTTTATCTGAGTCGGTGGAAAACTCGAAAGCCACCAAGAGGAACTGCAAGTGGTTCCTCAGGGTAGTGTTGGACTTTAACCAACCAAACCCACCCCCTTTTAAAAACAAACTTTAGGATGGAACCTTTAATACAAATGTACAGCTTCGTTTTGTGAATAGGGATGTGGGAAGGGTGGTTGGGGAAATTGGAATTGGGAAATTTGGGATTATGGGGGATAGGTAGGAAAATTTGAAGGGATATTTTGAAGAAAGATGTTAATGTTCTTCTTAAATTTAAGTAAATCGTACACATACGAATTACCAACTTTAGGAAACACATTTGATGGTATATGGTTCCACAAACGGGACGTGCGTATAACAAACGAATTTCCATAAGCCAAATGTCGACATCTTGATAGCTCTACATGATAAGGACGAGCTTCTGTTACACTCCTTGTTTCTCATTGGAAAACTTAGAGTGGAGGCATTAACTGTTTGATTTCTTTGGAACAGGTATTACTCTTTACGAGATATCTATAAAACAAGGTCAGTGACCCAACTGTAGGGCGATGGCTGAGTGGAATGCGCATTGAAGTTGTTTGAAGGCCTCTAGTCTAAATGTATGCAATTTTTCACGAGACCAGACAGCATTGAGTTTTTTTGGTGTTGAAATCAACTCTGTTGACTTCACCCCATTTTTGGATTTTTGCTAAATCATTATTTAGCTCACTAATAGTGAAATTTTTAGCTGTTGAACTAATTTGCTGATTAATGTTACAGCGGCTATGAAAATCATAGGAAGCTACAAGGGTGCTGTCGTCTACAAAGCTATGAATAGGATTGGAGGTTAATGAAAGTAAGTCATTGATAAATATTAAGAAGAGAGTGGATGATAAATGTCTTACTGAGAAGTTTCGCTTTTACACTAGATAATATAGTCTTAATTAATGTAAAAACATGGTAAAAATCCTCCGTGTTAAATTAAAATTTTACGTTTAGCTTTTATACTTTTTCTTGGACACGCTAAGACTCTCAGTTGTTTTTTATGTTTTTCTAGTTTTATTTTTTGTGATGGTGATATTTTATTGTTTCCGTTTAACACATTAATCGCAATTTCAGCAATAGTTTTTATAATATCATCGTTGCAATATTTTAGAATATTTTCTTCACCCCATTTTTGGATTTTTGCTAAATCATTATTTAGCTAACTAATAGTGAATTTTTTTGCTGTTGTACTAATTTGCTGATTAATGTTACAGCGGCTATGAAACTCATAGGAAGCTTCAAGCCGCTGTATGAAACTCATAGGATTGGAGAGTGTGTGATAAAACTGATCCTTGAGGAACACCAGCATTTATTTTGAATTTGTCAGATGAATATCCATCGGCCAGTACACGAATTGTACGATTCGACAGGAAATCTCCAATCTATTAGAAAAAGATTCTACCTAGACCTCATGCTTTGCATTTTTCTGATACAGCATCAACCCAAACTCGGTCGTAAACCTTAGAAATATCAAGATCTATAACATCGAGCTCACCAGAATGATGGAGGCCGATGTTTACCTTCTCACAAAGGTAAGTCATGAGATCACCGATTGAACGACGGGCTCTGAACCCGTATTGTCTGTCATGAAGCAAATCTTTGTGATCCAAGTATTTCAGAAGATTTTGATTCACAATTTTTTCCATTACTTTGGAAAGGACCGAAGTTATAGCAATAGGGCGGTAGTTAGACGGATCGGTTTTGATACCTCTTTTGGGAATTAGGGAAACATGTGCAACCTTCCATCGGGTAGGATGGATACCCGAAGTGAAGGAAAGGTAGAAAAGGTTGCGCAGAGGTTTTGAAATACTGGAGTAGGTATTTTTGAGCACCATGGTAGTTATACCATCTGGACCGGCTGATTTATTTTCATCACCACCCGCGTCCTAAAGTAAATTTTACCGAAGAAACAGCCAATTTCTGGAACGGAGGTTTTAACAAAATAGTAAGATCATAATAATATATTTTTGATAACGAGTTTATTTGGAATAAGTCAAATAAAAAAATTAATAAATAAATTTTAAATAAAAAATTGTAATTTTTCGGTATTAAAAAATGTTTCGATAAAATGGACGAATTAAATAAATAAACGTGATATAATAGAAATTCTTCCGGAAATTAATCCTGAAGATGAAAATAGGTTGACTCCAGAAGAATTGTTCAAAAGAACGAATAAACTAAAATCATTTTGTGCATGGAGCAATTCTTTGGTTTTCATATTATTAGGGCCAAAGTTTAGAGGAACGGCAAGAACGTGGTGTGACCATACGGAGGAAGTGTGTGGAATTTGGAGACAGTTTTCAGTGCAATTCCAACGAAAGTTTATGCCTATATCAAATGAAGCTGACGTTCATATATAAATGATGGGAAGGACGAGAAGAAATAATGGAACGTTATTAGAATATTTGCACGAAAGGACCCGTTTAGGTTATATGGGGCGACTTATGGAAAATGCTATTGTGAAATATTATATTGTAGGAATGCGAGAAGGGAAATTTTTTTTTGCATTAAAAGGTAAAGGATTGAAAGATTTGTCGATTTAAGGGATTAAATCGAGTGATACGAAAGTTTTCGGCCTTCATGTCATAAAGATTTTAAAAAGAATAATCGAAATGCAATAGGGTACACAAAAAGGATGAACCTATTGAATCTCCAGACAATGTAAGAATAGGCATAATGGAATACCAAAAGTTACCAATACTATATGACAAAATGACCAAAATAGACGAAGTAGTAGGACAGTTAGATTGTGCAAGTCCGTGCACTTTGATGAAAGCAGAGATTGCCAATTCATTGAAGTATGAATAAATAACATGTGACACTATTGCGTCAGGGTTTTTAGGTGGGGTGGTGTATGTCACGCATTTGGTAAAATGCTTGTAAAAATGAAAATCGATGAAGTTCAAGTGGAAGTGCTCATCATCACTAACCATCACATGCCAGTACCATTACTAATTGGACGACATAAAGTCTCCTTAGAACGAAGTGTCATATAGAGCACTAATACGGAAATTAAAGAAGTCGGTACGATCAGTAAGAATCAAACGGTTAACCAATTAGAGTTGGGCGATAATGAACGGCATAAACTAAATAAGTTGTCATATGATTATATATAACAATAACCATTAATGAAAAATCAAAAAAATACACAACATTTATCACAACAACGGGGCCTGTACGAATTTAAACGAATGCCATTTGGCTTAAAAAAAGCGCCGAATGTATTTCAAAATTTGATGGCGAAGTTAAAAAACGAAATTGAAATTGACATTCAAATCTACATGGATGATATATTAATCGGAATCAAAACAGTTCAAGAGGGTTTAACAAACTTAAGAAAAGTCTTTGAAATAATAAAAAGTTTTAATTTAACAAGGTCTTCGAATCACACCGAATGGAATAACACCAGGTAAAATAAGAAGCGCGGCGATTAAAAATTTTAAATCACCTTGTTTAGAGAAGCTCGACAATTTTTAGGTTTAAGTAGTTACTTTCGAAAATTTGTAAACCATTTCGCCATAATTGCACCCCCTCTGAATAATTTATTAAAACAAGAAAACAAATTTGTATGACAAGCATCAGGAAGAATCTTTCCAAACGTTAAAAAAAATGTTAAGCAATAAACCAGTACTAACGTCTTGTGGTGTGAATGCGGAACATGAAGTGCTTACAGATGCAAGTGTAAGTGCTTACAGATGCGGATTGGCTGGAATACTACTTCAACGTGAAGGAAAAATAATGAAATCAGTTGCATATTACAGCCGAACAATAAATGAAGCAGAAAAAAAATTTCATAGTCACGAACTTGAAATGTTAGCAGTGGTTGACATATTAGAACAATTTAAATACTATCTACTTGGAAAGACCTTCACAGTTTTAACAGATTGTGCATCATTTAGGACAACTATGTCGAAGAAAGAGTTAATACCACGAATAGCACGATCGTGCTTACGTATTCAAGAATTCGATTTTAAATTAGAACACCGAAGGGGAAAAAGCATGGGTCATGTAGACGCACCTAGCAGAACTCCAAACGAAGAATGTGTAGAAGATGTTGAAAAGGCTTCACTAAAATTACTTACGGTAGAAATTGATAAATTAGACTGATTAATGAAGATGCAGATTCAAAAGAAATAATAATGAAGTAGAAAGCAACAAACGTTGATAAACATACAGCAAAGGAATATTGCACTCAGAACGGGAGGTTATTTAAGAAAATCAATGAAGTAAAACTATAGGTAGTACAAAACCAGTGAGATGGCGAATAGTACTCGAGTGCCACGACGTTGTGGGTCATTTGAAATATATGAAGTCATGCATCAAATGTTGCTATAACAAAAAGCGAGGAGGTAGAAGGAGAGATGTATTATGATGAAAAGGGACCGATCCTATTTAAAACAATCGATTATTTATCCTATTTCCAAAAAGTTCCACAGAAAACATGTTTATTCTCGGAATTTCTGTCCCTTTTAGTAAATTTGCGGTAATCAAAGAAATAAGAGTACGAATACAAGTGAAGTTTTGAAACTCCTGGACGATTTATTTAGTTATTTCGGAATACCTGCTAGGATTATAACTGATCGTGGACCGTCCGAACACCTAGGGCAAATAGAGAGACTGAGTAGAACAATTTCTACGGCAATAGTGTCACTTACAAGTAATGAACGAAAATGGGATGAAAGTTTACGAAATTTGCAATGGGCGATAAACTCGATGAAATCGTCAACAACTGGTCTATCGCCGCACGAAATAATATTTGATTTTAGGCCACGAGATACTTTAAAAAATAAAATTATATTAGATCTGCATGATGAAATTGAAGATGGACAACTACTAATCGGTATGATTCGAGAACTAGTTGCAGAACAAATTAACGAAAAACGTGCTGAATGGAAAAAGCGTTTTGATGAAAACCATAAATGCCCCACCAAGTATAATATTGATGATAATACAGTCAGTATTAATCAGTTACTAAGTTCAGTTTAGTTTAACTCCCCTTAATTTCTTTAAATTAAAATTTTATTTATTTATTTCTTCATTAAAACATTCCGACATACATTATTATTAAAAAGAAAAAAAAAGAAAAATTATTACTTAATTAGTGCTGAATTTACTAATTTTTGTTTTATTTAAACATTAAGTGCACTCTTTTTCGTAAAAAAAAAAAAAGAAAAACATAAAAAAAAATAAAAATATATTCTTTTAACTGACCTATATTTAATTGAACTTATATTTAATTGAACTTATATTTAATTGAATTTATATTTAATTGATCTTATATTTAGTCGGTATTATTTTATTGCAAAAACTGACCTACTTTATTGTGTAATAATTTAAAAGAAAAAAAAATAGAAAAAATAAAAAATGTAAAATTTCAACTTGCACCAATATTGATAAAAAATCAGAAATGATTGCTTGTAACGGTTTTTGTTCAGATTCATTTTATGGAACATGTCTGGGCTTATAGAGAAACTGGCAGATGTCAAGACTAAAAGAATACTTTGTATGTGAACAATGTCAGAACATTCAACGTATATTTTGAACATTCAAAATCATTATGATAATCTGATTTCCAAACTTGACTTATTATATGATGAGCAGAATACGTGCATAAATAAATATATGAGAGTGCTGCATCTTTGTCATTTTGCAGATCTTTGTCTGAGAATTGATGAAAATGAATCATCTACATCTTTCAGCAGCGAATTTAACTCACGTAGTATTTTAAAATCACTAGAGCAAGATTTTCAATATCTTGGAAGAGATCTTTACACTTTACAAACTGAGTTTAAGGATGCAATTAACATCTCAGTATTTCCAGTCAAACAACCAATACTGTTGAAGTTAATTTTAAAAAAGAGCTGGCTGAAATTAAAGATACTGTGACGTCTCTGACTAATATTATTAGCAAGAAAATAAATCCTCTTTACAAAGTTGATGGTATTCTTGATAATGTTTTTGCTAATGAACCTTTTAATAATCCTTCTATTGAGCTACAGTCAATTGAAGAGTCTCAAAAAAGTCTTACAGTTATAACTAATGAAGAAAGTATCGAAAAACCGCAGTACTGTTCAATACACGTAAAAAAGGCCTTTCATTCTTTGTAAGGGACTATCATATAAAGGAGTTGTTACAGTTAAATTTTAAAATAACATCCATTAGTGTTGCTTTCTGAGGACACTAGTACGAAATGGAAAACTCTTAATGCAACTGCTACACTTTGGTCTGATACAATTAAGAATAACTAGCAAGGTAAGAAAAATAGAAGTTTAAAAATTAAAAATTAAAATTCTAACAATAAATTTATAAATAAAAGTATTGAAATCAATTCAAACTATCATACTAAACAATAAGACAACTATCCTAACTTTAATAAAAGGGAAACATTGGCACCACAAAGCTTTATTAATCCACTTTATCCGCCTATGGCTCGTTTAACAAAACAATTCTCACCGGACACGGACAGAAATTTTGCTCTTGCTCGTTTACGTGATCATCGTGTGTATGAAAACGTAAGACTGTATCTTGCATACTTGCACAATCAAGATGATCACGTGTGCATCGATGGCAAAACATTAATGAATACCAAGGTACTCATTCAGGCAGAAGGTTTACCATCTAACTTCAATGAGTTATTAAATCTCTTTTTAAAGTTCCACGAAACATTAAATATATCGAAGAAAGAGGTTATGTCTGATTTAGATTCCTACCGTAGTCATGTTTCCAATAAAAGAATGGAGTACATGCAAAGGACTAGAGAGACACACAGCAAATTTTTTCGATCCGTATCCTAATTTAATAAAAATAACAGAGACTTCTTCCACAAAAAATTTTTCAACTAAAATTTCTTTAAGATCAGAATCCTTCGATAGTGAATCTTAAAATTTACAATCAAAATGTCAGAGGACTTCGTACAAAAACAAAAAATGTCCTAAGTAGGTAACCCTGCACTTTGGGATGGGAAAAAAATTTGACCCATATCGCACGACATTTTGACCTACATTTTGATTTATGGGTTTAATGTAGGTCATGCTTGGTTAGTAGATCAAGAACTTGTTTTGATCGTTTTGGTTTAGGTTTTAGGTTAGGTTGTATCTGTGGGTTGCTAACTTATAAGTTCCAAATAGTTTTATAGTAGGAAGTGAAGGTTGTTGATATTGTGTAAGTTGTCAGACAGAGTTAATGAACTGAACAATTGATTTTATGTATCTTGGTTACTACAAGCTAAAAATTTATTTTGGTTGAGGTTTTAAGTTAGGTTGTATGTGTGGGTTGTTAACTTATAAGTTCCAAATGGTTGTATAGTAGGAAGTCAAGTGTTAAGCAATTTGAAGTATATAGTCCTTAATAAACAAAATTGTATACCTAGTTTAAATACTAGGCGCACATATAAAAGTACTAAGAACTTTTCTTATATGAAAATAAAAAACAGAAAATTTTTTTTTTATTTTTAAATCTATACAGAGCATCTTTAAAATTGAAAAGAAAAAATTGTTGCATTTAAAGGAAATGAAAATAAAAAACTTGTTCTTTATAATAGCAAAATAATGTACCTATCTTCCTTCCTTGAAAAATGTGTAGAGAAAAAAAAAACTTAAATAAATTTTTTAACATTCTAGTTTTAAAAGAATAAGAATTAAAACTTTTTTTTGTTTTTTGTTTTATACGCAAATGTAAATGTATTAAAAAATTTTTAATATAAAAATACAAAACAAAAAAAATTATTTTAGTTTTAAATCTACAGCGCTTCTTTAAAATTGAAAAGAAAAAGTGTAATCCTGTTTTTTTTTTTTTTTTTTGTTAGCGTAAAGAAAAAAATTAAAGTAAGATATAGATTTTTTTTTTGCTTACATAAAAATGTGGTCTCTTCTGAATAGCAGAATTTATAGAAGAAAAGAGAAAACGAATTTATTTTAACGAACAATAACAAAAACAAGTCTTAAATTTTTTATTTTTAGTTTAAAACTAGACATTTTTGAATTATTTTTTATTCAATACAAAAACAAAAAAATAAAAAAATATAAATGCGTTTTCTCTTTTTTTCTATAAATTCTGCTATCCAGAAGAGACCACATTTTTATGTAAGCAAAAAAAAACTCTATATCTTACTTTAATTTTTTTTCTTTATGCTAACAAAAAAAAACAAAAAAAAAATAAACATAAACATAAATGCATATCAATACGTATATCTTTAGTTTAATCAGTTCCATATTTTTGATTTGCTGTTTGTTTTTTTTTTATTCATATTTTTTGAATATTCTTACTTAAAAATAAAAAAAATATCTTACACGACATGCAGTCAGCTAATTAATGACTTTCGTTTTCTCTATTCTTCTATAAATTCTTCTATCCAGAAGAGACCACATTTTTATGTAAGCAAAAAAAAAATCTATATCTTACTTTAATTTTTTTATTTATGCTAACAAAAAACAAAAAAAAAAAAAACGGGATTACACTTTTTCTTTCCAATTTTAAAGAAGCGCTGTAGATTTAAAAATAAAATAATTTTTTTTGTTTTGTATTTTTATATAAAAAAATTTTTTTAATACATTTACATTTGCGTATAAAACAAAAAACAAAAAAAAGTTTTAATTCTTATTCTTTTAAAACTAGAATGTTAAAAAATTTATTTAAGTCTTACTTTTTAGCACATTTCCAAAAAAATTTTTGAAAAAATGTGCTTATTAGTTTCACTTTGTCCGTCCGTCCGTCTGTTTACAAAACTTCTACACCGTTAAAGATAGAGAAAAAAATTTTTAACCATGGGTAGGTCTCATAAAAAACATATTTTGTGGAACTACTTTTTCATGTAGCCCCACCCATTACGGAGCTACAGCCCCTCAAACTTTGAAAAAGCCCTATTTTTAAATGCATATATCTTATGTTCTGCTTCAGATTTTTTCAATCTGAAAACGCCATTCGCCAGGTATTTTTTTTAGCTTTGTAAATTAATATTATACAATTTTTACAAAATTATACAATTTTTTTAAATTTAGTATTTAAATTTGCCGTTATGTGAAAACCAAATTTTGCATGATTTTTCTACTTTCATAACTCCGGTACGCTTCTAGATAAAGGCTTGAAATTTTGAGGCAAGAAAGAACTTTTTAAAGAATTAGTATAAGTTTGCTCAGTAAAATTTTTTTGGACCATCTGTTTATGAGCTATTGGGGCTTAAAAATTGAAAATTTTCTATTTTTAAACACCTGTAACTTAGGAACCTGTACACATTTTACTTCTGCAAGATATAAAAATTAAAGCTACAGTAATATATTTTTACGTGTGTTAAAGGTTTATTTTAGTTGTAGAGGGTTCCAAAGTTGCAGCTCTTCAAAATTTCGAAAAAGCCCCATTTTCATATGTATATATCTCAGGCTTTGCGTAATAGTTTTACATTCTAAAACCGCCAGAAGATCGAAAATTTTATTATCTATATAAAACAGTATCAAAATTATGTAATATTTTGTAATTTACTATTTAAATTTACCGTTATCTGAAAACCACATTTTGCATGAAATTTCTTTTTTCATAACTCCGGCACGCCTTTAGATAGGAACCTGAAATTTTGAGACAGGAAAGAACTTTTAGAATTAGTATAAGTTTGCTCAGAAAATTTTTTGGTAGCGCCCCCTCTTTAAGAGTTATAACATAACTAATTGAATTGTTCATAATAATTCATAATAAAATTGAAAATTTGCTATTTTTAGACACCTGTAACTTAAGCACCTGTAAAAATTTTTCTTCGGTAAGACATGAAAATTAAAGGTGCAATAATATATTTTTACGTGTGTTAACGGCTTTTCTTAGTTATATAGGATTCCGGAATTACGGCCCCTCAAAATTCCAAAAATGTCCTATTTTCACATTTTTTCTTATTACATGAAATTTTCAAATTTTTGTGCAAATCACACTTCTAAACAGTTTTTCTTGAGTTTTGGAAATGTGCGCTTTTAAAATCCGTTGGTTTACATTCTACCTTTTTTTACTCTACACATTTTTCAAGGAAGGTAGGTACATTATTTTTTAAGGAAGGTAGGTAAAAAAAATTTTCTGTTTTTTTATTTTCATATAAGAAAAGTTCTTAGTACTTTTATATGTGCGCCTAGTATTTAAACCAGGTATACAATTTTGTTTATTAAGGACCGTCATACTTCAAATTGCTTAACACTTGACTTCCTACTATACAACCAGTTGGAACTTATAAGTTAACAACCCACACATACAACCTAACTTAAAACCTCAACCAAAATAAATTTTTAGCTTGTAGTAACCAAGATACATAAAATCAATTGTTCAGTTCATTAACTCTGTCTGACAACTTACGCAATATCAACAACCTTCACTTCCTACTATAAAACTATTTGGAACTTATAAGTTAACAACCCACAGATACAACCTAACTTAAAACCTAAACCAAAACGAGCAAAACAAGTTCTTGACCTACTAACCAAGTATGACCTACATTAAACCCATAAATCAAAATGTAGGTCAAAATGTCGTGCGATATGGGTCAAATTTTTTTCACATCCCAAAGTGCAGGGTTACCTACTTAGGACATTTTTTGTTTTTGTACGAAGCCCTCTGACATTTTGATAGTAAATTTTAAGATTCACTATCGAAGGATTCTGATCTTAAAGAAATTTTATTTGAAAAATTTTTTGTGGAAGAAGTCTCTGTTATTTTTATTAAATTAGGATACGGATCGAAAAAATTTGCTGTGTGTCTCTCTAGTCCTTTGCATGTACTCCATTCTTTTATTGGAAACATGACTACGGTAGGAATCTAAATCAGACATAACCTCTTTCTATAATATATTTAATGTTTCGTGGAACTTTAAAAAGAGATTTATTAACTCATTGAAGTTAGATGGTAAACCTTCTGCCTGAATGAGTACCTTGGTATTCATTAATGTTTTACCATCGATGAACACGTGATCATCTTGATTGTGCAAGTATGCAAGATACAGTCTTACGTTTTCATACACATGATGATCACGTAAACGAGCAAGAACAAAATTACTGTCCGTGTCCGGTGAGAATTGTTTTGTTAAACGAACCATAGGCGGATAAAGTGGATTAATAAAGCTTTGTGGTGCCAATGTTTCCCCTTTATTAAAGTTAGGATAGTTGTCTTATTGTTTAGTATGATTGTTTGGATTGATTTCAATACGTGTAGTGTTTGGATTGTGTGATAAGTTTTTAAACTGTTTAGATATTCTCTGTGTATTTTGGTTATGGAATTTATGAAAACTATTGTAGCTAAAATGTGGAAATCTGTTACCAAACTCTATAGAAGCAGGAAATGTTATGTTGTGGTTTAGTTTATCAGTTTTTTTGTAATGTGTTATTTTATTAGTACTTTTATTTATAAATTTATTGTTAGAATTTTTATTTTTAATTTTTAAACTTCTATTTTTTTTACCTTGCTAGTTATTCTTAATTGTATCAGACCAAAGTGTAGCAGTTGCATTAAGAGTTTTCCATTTCGTACTAGTGTCCTCAGAAAGCAAGAGAGAGGACGAATCTTTTGGCACATCGATTTTATAACAGCAATACCAAACTCGTTTTCTATTGATAGAGCGTGGAGTAATGTTTTTGACACTAATGGATATTATTTTAAAATTTAACTGTAACAACTCCTTTATATGATAGTCGTTTACAAAGAATGAAAGGCCTTTTTTACGTGTATTGAACAGTACTGCGGTTTTTCGATACTTTCTTCATTATTTGTAACTGTAAGACTTTTTTGAGACTCTTCAATTGACTGTAGCTCAATAGAAGGATTATTAAAAGGTTCATTAGCAAAAACATTATCAAGAATACCATCATCTTTGTAAAGAGGATTTATTTTCTTGCTAATAATATTAGTCAGAGACGCCACAGTATCTTTAATTTCAGCCAGCTCTTTTTTAAAATTAACTTCAACAGTATTGGTTGTTTGACTGGAAATACTGAGATGTTTAATTACATCCTTAAACTCAGTTTTTAAAGTGTGACGATCTCTCCCAAGATATTGAAAATCTTGCTCTAGTGATTTTAAAATACTACGTGAGTTAAATTCGCTGCTGAAAGATGTAGATGATTCATTTTCATCAATTCTCAGACAAAGATCTGCAAAATGACAAAGATGCAGCACTCTCATATATTTATTTATGCACGTATTCTGCTCATCATATAATAAGTCAAGTTTGGAAATCAGATTATCATAATGATTTTGAATGTTCAAAATATACGTTGAATGTTCTGACATTGTTCACATACAAAGTATTCTTTTAGTCTTGACATCTGCCAGTTTCTCTATAAGCCCAGACATGTTCCATAAAATGAATCTGAACAAAAACCGTTACAAGCAATCATTTCTGATTTTTTATCAATATTGGTGCAAGTTGAAATTTTACATTTTTTATTTTTTCTATTTTTTTTTCTTTTAAATTATTACACAATAAAGTAGGTCAGTTTTTGCAATAAAATAATACCGACTAAATATAAGATCAATTAAATATAAATTCAATTAAATATAAGTTCAATTAAATATAAGTTCAATTAAATATAGGTCAGTTAAAAGAATATATTTTTATTTTTTTTTATGTTTTTCTTTTTTTTTTTTTACGAAAAAGAGTGCACTTAATGTTTAAATAAAACAAAAATTAGTAAATTCAGCACTAATTAAGTAATAATTTTTCTTTTTTTTTCTTTTTAATAATAATGTATGTCGGAATGTTTTAATGAAGAAATAAATAAATAAAATTTTAATTTAAAGAAATTAAGGGGAGTTAAACTAAACTGAACTTAGTAACTGATTAATACTGACTGTATTATCATCAATATTATACTTGGTGGGGCATTTATGGTTTTCATCAAAACGCTTTTTCCATTCAGCACGTTTTTCGTTAATTTGTTCTGCAACTAGTTCTCGAATCATACCGATTAGTAGTTGTCCATCTTCAATTTCATCATGCAGATCTAATATAATTTTATTTTTTAAAATATCTCGTGGCCTAAAATCAAATATTATTTCGTGCGGCGATAGACCAGTTGTTGACGATTTCATCGAGTTTATCGCCCATTGCAAATTTCGTAAACTTTCATCCCATTTTCGTTCATTACTTGTAAGTGACACTATTGCCGTAGAAATTGTTCTACTCAGTCTCTCTATTTGCCCTAGGTGTTCGGACGGTCCACGATCAGTTATAATCCTAGCAGGTATTCCGAAATAACTAAATAAATCGTCCAGGAGTTTCAAAACTTCACTTGTATTCGTACTCTTATTTCTTTGATTACCGCAAATTTACTAAAAGGGACAGAAATTCCGAGAATAAACATGTTTTCTGTGGAACTTTTTGGAAATAGGACAAATAATCGATTGTTTTAAATGGGATCGGTCCCTTTTCATCATAATACATCTCTCCTTCTACCTCCTCGCTTTTTGTTATAGCAACATTTGCTGCATGACTTCATATATTTCAAATGACCCACAACGTCGTGGCACTCGAGTACTATTCGCCATCTCACTGGTTTTGTACTACCTATAGTTTTACTTCATTGATTTTCTTAAATAACCTCCCGTTCTGAGTGCAATATTCCTTTGCTGTATGTTTATCAACGTTTGTTGCTTTCTACTTCATTATTATTTCTTTTGAATCTGCATCTTCATTAATCAGTCTAATTTATCAATTTCTACCGTAAGTAATTTTAGTGAAGCCTTTTCAACATCTTCTACACATTCTTCGTTTGGAGTTCTGCTAGGTGCGTCTACATGACCCATGCTTTTTCCCCTTCGGTGTTCTAATTTAAAATCGAATTCTTGAATACGTAAGCACGATCGTGCTATTCGTGGTATTAACTCTTTCTTCGACATAGTTGTCCTAAATGATGCACAATCTGTTAAAACTGTGAAGGTCTTTCCAAGTAGATAGTATTTAAATTGTTCTAATATGTCAACCACTGCTAACATTTCCAGTTCATGACTATGAAATTTTTTTTCTGCTTCCTTTATTGTTCGGCTGTAATATGCAACTAGTTTCATTAGTTTTCCTTCACGTTGAAGTAGGATTCCAGCCAATCCATTTACACTTGCATCTGTAAGCACTTACACTTGCATCTTCATGTTCCGCATTCACACCATAAGACGTTAGTACTGGTTTATTGCTTAACATTTTTTTTAACGTTTGGAAAGATTTTTCCTGATGCTTGCTATACAAATTTGTTTTCTTGTTTTAATAAATTATTCAGAGGGGGTGCAATTATGGCGAAATAGTTTACAAATTTTCGAAAGTAACTGCTTAAACCTAAAAATTGTCGACCTTCTCTAAACAAGGTGATTTAAAATTTTTAATCGCCGCGCTTTTTATTTTACCTGGTGTTATTCCATTCGGTGTGATTCGAAGACCTAAACATTCAATTTAGAACTTTTATTAATATTTAGTGTTAAATTAAAATTTTTCATTATTTCAAAGAATTTTCTTAAGTTTGTTAAACCCTCTTGAACTGTTTTGATTCCGATTAATATATCATCCATGTAGATTTGAATGTCAATTTCAATTTCGTTTTTTAACTTCGCCATCAAATTTTGAAATACGTGTTTTGGCGCATTTGGAAATACGTATAAATTTTAGCGCGTGTTTTAAGCCAAATGGCATTCGTTTAAATTCGTACAGGCCCCGTTGTTGTGATAAATGTTGTGTATTTTTTTGACTTTTCATTAATGGATATTGTTATATATAATCATATGACAACTTATTTAGTTTATGCCGTTCATTATCGCCCAACTCTAATTGGTTAACCGTTTGATTCTTACTGATCGTACCGACTTCTTTAATTTCCGTATTAGTGCTCTATATGACACTTCGTTCTAAGGAGACTTTATGTCGTCCAATTAGTAATGGTACTGGCATGTGATGGTTAGTGATGATGAGCACTTCCACTTGAACTTCATCGATTTTCATTTTTACAAGCATTTTACCAAATGCGTGACATACACCACCTAAAAACCATGACGCAATAGTGTCACATGTTATTTATTCATACTTCAATGAATTGGCAATCTCTGCTTTCATCAAAGTGCACGGACTTGCTTAATCTAACTATCCTACTACTTCGATCATCTATTTTGGTCATTTTGTCATATAGTATTGGTAACTTTTGGTATTCCATTATGCCTATTCTTACATTGTCTGGAGATTCAATAGGTTCATCCTTTTTGTGTACCCTATTGCATTTCGATTATTCTTTTTAAAATTTTTATGACATGAAGGCCGAAAACTTTCGTATCACTCGATTTAATCCCTTAAATCGACCAATCTTTCAATCCTTTACCTTTTAATGCAAAAAAAAATTTCCCTTCTCACATTCCTACAATATAATATTTTACAATAGCATTTTCCATAAGTGGTCCCTTATAACCTAAACGGGTCCTTTCGTGCAAATATTCTAATAACGTTCCATTATTTCTTCTCTTCCTTCCCATCATTTACATATGAATGTCAGCTTCATTTGATATAGGCATAAACTTTCGTTGGAATTGCACTGAAAACTGTCTCCAAATTCCACACACTTCCTCCGTATGGTCACACCACGTTCTTGCCGTTCCTCTAAACTTTGGCCCTAATAATATGAAAACCAAAGAATTGCTCCATGCACAAAATGATTTTAGTTTATTCGTTCTTTTGAACAATTCTTCTGGAGTCAACCCATTTTCATCTTCAGCATTATTTTCCGGAAGAATTTCTATTATAGCACGTGGAGAAAATTGAAAATTATTTACCTATTCGTTCTGGTTACGATTGGACATCTGATCGTTCCCATAAAAACTGGAACTTCCATCGGCATATATGGCCGTTCGTCATTTCCAACCGCCGCGATACGTATTGGCGATAACCGTGTTATTTACACTATCATTACTTTCATTAGTAACGTTCATATTTCTTATTCTTTCGATTAGTGTATTTTTATTACCGCTTTGTGATAAATTTAAATTATTTAATTTATTTTTTAAATCTTTTAACGTACATTTATTTAATTCGTCCATTTTATCGAAAAATTTTTTAATACCGGAAAATTACAATATTTATGTTATTTAAAATTTATTTATTCTTTTTTTTATTTGACTTATTCCAAATAAACTCGTTATCAAAAATATATTACTATGATCTTACTATTTTGTTAAAACCTCCGTTCCAGAAATTGGCTGTTTCTTCGGTAAAATTTACTTTAGGACGCGGGTGGTGATGAAAATCTTGAAAAATCTTGATACAAATAAATCAGCCGGTCCAGCTGGTATAACTACCATGGTGCTCAAAAATACCTACTCCAGTATTTCAAAACCTCTGCGCAACCTTTTCTACCTTTCCTTCACTTCGGGTATTCATCCTACCCGATGGAAGGTTGCACATGTTTCCCTAATTCCCAAAAGAGATATCAAAACCGATCCTTCTAACTACCGCCCTATTGCTATAACTTCGGTCCTTTCCAAAGTAATGGAAAAAATTGTGAATCAAAATCTTCTGAAATACTTGTATCACAAAGATTTGCTGCATGACAGACAATACGGGTTCAAAGCCCGTCGTTCCACCGATGATCTCATGACTTACCTTTGTGAGAAGGTAAATACGGCCTCCATCATTCTGGTGAGCTCGATGTTGTAGCTCTTGATATTTCTAAGGTTTACGACCGAGTTTGGGTTGATGCTGTATCGGAAAAATGCAAAGCATGAAGTCCAGGTAGAGTCTTTTTCTAATAGATTGGAGATTTCCTGTCGAATCGTACAATTCGTGTACTGGCCGATGGATATTCATCTGGCAAATTCAAAATAAATGCTGGTGTTCCTCAAGGATCAGTTTTATCACTCACTCTCCAATCCTATGAGTTTCATACAGCGGCTTGTAGCTTCCTATGAGTTTCATAGCCGCTGTAACATTAATCAGCAAATTAGTACAACAGCAAAAAATTTCACTATTAGTGAGCTAAATAATGATTTAGCAAAAATCCAAAAATGGGGTGAAGAAAATATTCTAAAATATTGAAACGATGATATTATAAAAACTATTGCTGAAATTGCGATTAATGTGTTAAACGGAAACAATAAAATATCACCATCACAAAAAATAAAACTAGCAAAACATAAAAAACAACTGAGAGTCTTAGCGTGTCCAAGAAAAAAGTATAAAAGCTAAACGTAAAATGTTAATTCAACATGAAAGATTTTTACCATGTTTTTACATAAATTCAGACTATATTATGTGGTGTAAAAGGGAAACTTCTCAGTAAGACATTTATCACCCACTTTCTTCTTAATATTTGTCAATGACTTACTTTCATTAATCTCCAATCCTATTTATACCTTCGCAGACGACAGCACCCTTGTAGCTTCCTATGATTTTCATAGCCGCTGTAACATTAATCAGCAAATTAGTTCAACAGCTAAAAATTTCACTATTAGTGAGCTAAATAATGATTTAGCGAAAATCCAAAAATGGGGTGAAGTCAACAGAGTTGATTTCAACACCAAAAAAACTCAATGCTTTCTGGTCTCGTGAAAAATTGCAACCATTATTCCTAACCTACTGTTTCAGGGAGAAGTTTTACAGCATTCAACAGATTTAAACATGCTGGGTATCGGAGCTAAACCAAAAATTTACTTGGTCAAATCACATTTTTGTTATAGCTATAGATCCAGCTAAATGTTTGGTATTTTTAAACCGCTACAAAACCTTCTTTTCTGCATCTGATCTTCTTAATATATATAAAACGTACATTAGGCCGAAAATGGAGTATAATGTACACATTTAGGCTGGAGGCCCTCAAACAGCGCTGGGTTATCTAGATAATGTGCAAAACAGAGCTATTAGTCTTATCAACGAGCTCAGTGTAACTTCAATGCTCATTCCACTCAGCCATCGCCGTACAGTTGGGTCACTGACCTTGTTTTATAGATATCTCGTAGGGATTAACACCTGTTCCAAAGATATAAAACAGTTAATGTCTCCACTCAAAGTTTTCCAATGAGAAACAAGGAGTGTAACAGAAGCTCGTCCTTATCATGTAGAGCTATCAAGATGGCGAAATATGGCTTATGGAAATTCGTTTGTTATGCGCACGTCCCGTTTGTGGAACCATATATCATCAAATGTGTTCCCTAAAGGTGGTAATTCATATGTGTACGATTTACTTAACTTTAAGAAAAACATTAACATCTTTCTTCAAAATATCCCTCCAAATTTTCCTACCTATCCCCCATAATCCCAAATTTCCCAATTCCAATTTCTCCAACCATTCTTCCCACATCCCTATTCACAAAACGAAGGAAAGCCACATACCCTGAGGAACCACGTGCAGTTCCTCTTGGTGTCTTTCAAGTTTTTCACCAACCCTCGTAAAAACAAAACAAAAAAACGATATTATTCACCTTTTCAATTTCTTATGGCTGGCAAGACTAATTTAAATTTAGTTACTACTTATGTATTTCGTTTTTTTTTTTCAAACACAAAAAAAAGGCATTATCTGTCTTATTATATATACAAAGATACTTTTGCATATATACCCCTATGCGTATATAAATACTTTTGGTACAGTTAGCTTACCAAAGTTCAACACAATTTATATACCTACGTTCTACACAACTCAATATTACAACTACAACAAAAAAAAATGTTCCTTTTATTGCTTTTTTCTTGTTACTGTTCCGCGCACACAAATCCATATATGATATACATACAAAAACAAAGATTACGTAAATTCAGAGTCAGAACAAGCAAAAATGGAACACAAATTTTTGTCTGTTAGGTTTTCAAAAAAACGGAAAACAAATTTCTTCTTCTTTTTTTAAAAAAAAAAAACTGTTAATATTCTTACTTAGGTATTTCTATTTTGTTATCCTTATCGACTACTTTAATTTTAGCTTATTATTAATTATTTTAAAATTCTTATAAAATTCTTATTAATGAAGGTATATAAAGCACTTAAGATTACTATTTACACACTTTAATATTATGTAGAAAGAATATTATTAAAAAAAAAAATTATACGTAGATTATGAAATAACATTTAACTTTTATAATTTGGACTTTAGAAATATTGACACTTTTATTATTATTATTCTTTTTTTTTTACTATATTTATCCAAAATTCGAAATATAGGCATACATGTATATTTATATTGGAAGATATAGTTTGCAAAAGTCTTGTTAGGTTATGTTATATCTACATAAATATATTCTTTTTATTTCTACTCTTTCTCCGACTTTTATTTTAAACTAAACTGCGGTTGAATAAGTATTTTTAGGGGCCTCGGTGGCCTACTGGGTAAGAGCGTACAAAATACGCTGTAAACACCGAGGGTGTGTGTGTTATCATATGACTGAGGAATAAATATTTAAGAACTCCTCTATACTTCCATAATTCAAAATGATTGTTTTAAAAATATGTTTTCTCATTTTATATCATCGTACAATTGTATTTTAAATTTATTATATCACTGGACACATATGATTATGATTAATTTTTAATTCACCCATTTGCAATGATGGTAGTGGGTCCACCTGGATGCGGGAAAACAACATTTGTGTGTAATTTAATTAAAAATATTAACAGATTGATTTATCCTAAAATTGAAAAAATAAAATAATGTAACCTAGAAATTTCTGCTTTTCCTAGAAATATAAATTTTATAGCAATAGATTTTTATACCAGTATTCCGGTAGAGATTAATGAAAATGAAAATAAACCTATTCTAATTGTTTTGGATGATTTAATGTTAAATTCTACAAATAAACAGGTGTATGAACTTTTTACTAAAGGTTCGCATCATCGTAATTTATCAATTATATTATTAACGCAAAACGTTTTTCATCAACGTTATATTGTTTTAGATTTAACACAAGACGTTAACGATTTGCTTCGAATTAGGACTAATATATTCTCCGACGAATGTTGCGTTTGTTTTTACAACACCAAAAATTTAAATAAATGTTTAAGATATGAAACGGTTGAAGAAACATCAACATATGTTACATGTACTAGAAAACTTCAGGAATAAGAATTTTCGTAAAAATATTCTAAAATATTGCAACGATGATATTATAAAAACTATAGCTGAAATTGCGATTAATGTGTTAAACGGAAGCAATAAAATATCACCATCATAAAAAATAAAACTAGAAAAACATAAAAAACAACTGAGAGTCTTAGCGTGTCCAAGAAAAAGTAGAAAAGCTAAACGTAAAATGTTAATTCAACATGAAGGATTTTTACCTACATTAAATGGGACTATATTATCTGGTGTAAAAGGGAAACTTCTCAGTAAGACATTTATAACCCACTCTCTTCTTAATATTTATCAATGACTTACTTTCATTAACCTCCAATCCTATTCATAGCTTCGTAGACGACAGCACCCTTGTAGCTTCCTATGATTTTCATAGCCGCTGTAACATTAATCAGCAAATTAGTTCAACAGCTAAAAATTTCACTATTAGTGAGCTAAATAATGATTTAGCGAAAATCCAAAAATGGGGTGAAGTCAACAGAGTTGATTTCAACACCAAAAAAACTCAATGCTTTCTGGTCTCGTGAAAAATTGCAACCATTATTCCTAACCTACTGTTTCAGGGAGAAGTTTTACAGCATTCAACAGATTTAAACATGCTGGGTATCGGAGCTAAACCAAAAATTTACTTGGTCAAATCACATTTTTGTTATAGCTATAGATCCAGCTAAATGTTTGGTATTTTTAAACCGCTACAAAACCTTCTTTTCTGCATCTGATCTTCTTAATATATATAAAACGTACATTAGGCCGAAAATGGAGTATAATGTACACATTTAGGCTGGAGGCCCTCAAACAGCGCTGGGTTATCTAGATAATGTGCAAAACAGAGCTATTAGTCTTATCAACGAGCTCAGTGTAACTTCAATGCTCATTCCACTCAGCCATCGCCGTACAGTTGGGTCACTGACCTTGTTTTATAGATATCTCGTAGGGATTAACACCTGTTCCAAAGATATAAAACAGTTAATGTCTCCACTCAAAGTTTTCCAATGAGAAACAAGGAGTGTAACAGAAGCTCGTCCTTATCATGTAGAGCTATCAAGATGGCGAAATATGGCTTATGGAAATTCGTTTGTTATGCGCACGTCCCGTTTGTGGAACCATATATCATCAAATGTGTTCCCTAAAGGTGGTAATTCATATGTGTACGATTTACTTAACTTTAAGAAAAACATTAACATCTTTCTTCAAAATATCCCTCCAAATTTTCCTACCTATCCCCCATAATCCCAAATTTCCCAATTCCAATTTCTCCAACCATTCTTCCCACATCCCTATTCACAAAACGAAGGAAAGCCACATACCCTGAGGAACCACGTGCAGTTCCTCTTGGTGTCTTTCAAGTTTTTCACCAACCCTCGTAAAAACAAAACAAAAAAACGATATTATTCACCTTTTCAATTTCTTATGGCTGGCAAGACTAATTTAAATTTAGTTACTACTTATGTATTTCGTTTTTTTTTTTCAAACACAAAAAAAAGGCATTATCTGTCTTATTATATATACAAAGATACTTTTGCATATATACCCCTATGCGTATATAAATACTTTTGGTACAGTTAGCTTACCAAAGTTCAACACAATTTATATACCTACGTTCTACACAACTCAATATTACAACTACAACAAAAAAAAATGTTCCTTTTATTGCTTTTTTCTTGTTACTGTTCCGCGCACACAAATCCATATATGATATACATACAAAAACAAAGATTACGTAAATTCAGAGTCAGAACAAGCAAAAATGGAACACAAATTTTTGTCTGTTAGGTTTTCAAAAAAACGGAAAACAAATTTCTTCTTCTTTTTTTAAAAAAAAAAAACTGTTAATATTCTTACTTAGGTATTTCTATTTTGTTATCCTTATCGACTACTTTAATTTTAGCTTATTATTAATTATTTTAAAATTCTTATAAAATTCTTATTAATGAAGGTATATAAAGCACTTAAGATTACTATTTACACACTTTAATATTATGTAGAAAGAATATTATTAAAAAAAAAAATTATACGTAGATTATGAAATAACATTTAACTTTTATAATTTGGACTTTAGAAATATTGACACTTTTATTATTATTATTCTTTTTTTTTTACTATATTTATCCAAAATTCGAAATATAGGCATACATGTATATTTATATTGGAAGATATAGTTTGCAAAAGTCTTGTTAGGTTATGTTATATCTACATAAATATATTCTTTTTATTTCTACTCTTTCTCCGACTTTTATTTTAAACTAAACTGCGGTTGAATAAGTATTTTTAGGGGCCTCGGTGGCCTACTGGGTAAGAGCGTACAAAATACGCTGTAAACACCGAGGGTGTGTGGGTTCGAATCCCACACACGTCGTAAGAGTTATTTCCCCTTACGACATTTACAGCAACGCGTGAAAGGGAAAGGCTGTGTAGTTTCCTGTTCACATTTATGTGGCAGAAAAATGCACTAAAAAAAAAAAAAAATAAGTATTTTTAAATTTTATTATTCGTTCCTGATTTATTTCACAAGTACATAAATTTTTATGCAACAAAACACTGCACAATAACAACGACATAAATTTGAGTTTATTGTCAAGCAATAGAATTTTGTTTTAAATTTTTGTTTGTGTAGGCAATAAAAAAAAATTTATGGATTTAATAATTCCACTTCTGAAATTGTTAAAAAGATTCTGTAACGTGAATATATATTTAATTTATAATTATTAAAAGAAAATTGATTTATTATTTATTATTTGTTAATTGTTAATCTTTATTGAAACTGTAATTATATAGTTATGATCGTTCCCGTTCGCGTTCAAATTAAAATTACTCTCTTTTTTTTAGTACTAATAATTTACGTTTATGTACTCATTTGCCATTTCGTTTTGAACGCCCTTTTTATATTTGATTTAATAGTCAAATTCAGAAAGCTTGAAACAACAAAACTAGTTTAGAGTTTAGTTCTTTTATGGAAAAGAGCCATTGGAGTGGCTTATGGTCTGTCTCAATTACGAATTTTCTCCCGAATGTAATTTTACAAAGTGGCTTATGGAGTGGCTTATGGTCTGTCTCAGTTTCTTCCGAATTGTAATGGCGAAAGTACTTTGTGGCCCATATAATTGGAAAAAATTCTTTCTCTATTGTACTGTAGTGTACTTCATGCTCGTTAAGAGAACGACTAGCGTAACACACCGGACATCCGTCTTGTGATAGGACGGCACCAAGACCGAATTGGCTTACATCTGTTGTTAACGTAAAACTTTGTTAAATTCGGAATAAATAAGGATTGGTTCACTAATAAGTAATCTTTTGAGAATTTCGAAACTTTGAACATATTCAGGATTATCAATTTTCAGTTTTACGTTTTTCTTTAAGTATTTTGTCATTGTTTAGCGACCTTGGAATAGTCCTTAATAAATTTCCTATAGTATCCTGATAGTCCGAAAAATTGTTTATTTTATTTTGGAGTTTTCGAAATAGGAACATTTTTGACGCATTCAATTTTTTAGGATTTGGTCTTATTCCGCCCAAAGTCACAATGTGACCAAGAACCTCACTTTCTTTTTTCATAAACTCGTATTTATCTAATTGAATCATTAATTTAGCTTCTTCGAGCCTTCTAAAAATTTTTGAATCCTTGTGTTCTGCAATAGATGCTGAGAAGTTGATGATGCCATTTAGATACACCGAACAAAATTTATTTATATAGTTTTTCAGAACATGGTTCATTAACCGTTGGAAGGTGGCTGGTGCTGTTTTAAGTCCAAACGGCATTCGAATAAATTCATAATGACCATTCTCGACAGTGAACCCGGTTTTGTGAATGTCGCGTTCGTTAATTTCTATTTACCCTACACCAAACCAAATAATAGGAACCCTATACCCTATACCAAAGGGTTCCTATCCTCCAAAGTAATTTCGTTTAGTTTCCTATAGTTAATAACGAGTCTCCATTTCTGTGTCCCACTGGCGTTCTTCTTCTTTGGGACGATCCAGACAAGCGCAGAATATGGGGAGTTCCTAGGCCTACTAATGCCGTTGTCCAACATCTCGTTAATTTGTTTTTGTACTTTTTCTGTGTAAATTTGGGGGTATCCATAAGACTTAGTAAATATTAGAACGTCATTAATAGTACGAATATGATGTTTGATAGCGTTTGTGAAAGATAAAGCTAAGTTTTCGTTATAGAATAGAATATTGTTTTATAACTTTTGATAAATGCATTTTTTCAAAGTTAGATAAATGTTCATTACGAATTTCGTTTAAGACATTAAATATCCTATCAGTTTCGGGAATTATATTAAAGTTATTATGGTTCACAATTTCAGTTTGTAATGGTGAAAAGATTATAGATTTATTACCGCTTTTAAGAATGTTTACTTTTACAACGGCCGTATAGTTCTGTACTTCATGTATTCCTTCTTGAATTGTGATTTCGCCATCTGAGAACTTCAGTAGTATAGATATGCGGGTTCTGGCGTATGTGACAGGCTGGCGGTTGTATCTTTGCTAAATTCAGCAATATAAAATATAAGTAAGTTTATTATTTGGTTTTTGTTCATACTTAAATCGATGAAAAAGCTCGGTAGCAGTTAGAGAGGTTTAAATCCATAATTATTATTTAATTAATTAATTTAAAATATAGTGTCATTGTATTTAAAATATAGTGTCTTTTTATTTAAAATATAGTGTCTAATTTAAAATATAGTGCCTTTACCGATTTGAGCAATTTAAAATATAAGTAAGTTTTTTGATTGTGTTTGTGTTCCTATGCAAACCTATGCAGTAAAAATCCATAATTATTATTATTTAATTAATTAATTTAAAATACAGTGCCTTTTCCGATTTGACCAATTTAAAATATAAGTAAGTTCTTTCATTGGTTTGTATTCATACTCAAATCGATAAAAATGGACAATTTTAAATATACGTAAGCTTCATAATTCTAGATTCCTAGTATAAAATGTTTTTATTTTTAGCAGTTTAAAATATGCATAAGTTTCTTTGTTTTAAAACCTTAATAATTATTGTTTAATTTTAGCAAGTTAGAACATTTTTTTTTTATTTTTTTTTATTTATATATTTCAGTTATGCCTAAAGAGATTACTCTTATGATAAGGCTCTATACAGTCTTTTTCATAATTTATAAATGCACTTCAAGTGGTAAAAGAATAAACTTAAAACAGAAAAAATATAATATATTTATGAAGTTAAATATTATATAGCATAAACAACTGATTGATCATAATACAATGCAAAATTTGAATTAATATATTTGTTTTTAATTTGCAGATACATATTTTTATTCTATTCTATATTATTCTATATTATTTTTATTTTATTCATACATATTCTGGTATATTTTAGTTAATTCTTGCTTAAGTTTGTTGCCATCTAAAAGTTTTTAGTTGTTGTTGACATTGTTATGCAGTTAAATTCCTATGTGAAGTGTTGTTGAAGTACCATAGTTAGATGTTCTTTTGAAATCTATATGTAATAATTTTATACTTCTTGTATTGACGTGGTGTTTATCTTCACGTTTTGATAGATTCGTTGAGGTGTGTATTTGGTTTTTCTCTATACTATGAATATGTAATATCAGCTTTAATTTTATTACATCCCTTATTAATAATACGTTGTTTAGTTTGTATTATACTAGCAGAGTACCCGGCATTGCCCGGAGTATTTTATTGGCTTTATGAAATTATGCGTGTTGTTTCTGCGTTAATATAATTTAATTAATATAGTTAACTTATTTCTATGCATTTACAGATGCTGGTAATTTATATTCTATTTTTTATTAGATTTAGTTAAATTTAATAAACATAGCCAAGAATTAGAGACAATTCTTCTACAAAAAATTTTTAAAGGAATCAATAATCTATTGAGTACACAATTACGGCGAAGATTCGTTAATACCGAAACATAAAATCGTATTTAAATTATAAAAGACCATAATGTAATCAATTTTTTTTTGTAAGTAATGTCACTTCATGTTTTGGTGAATTATCAATTATTGGTGAATGAATATGAATTATTTAAGCACATTTTGAAAAATTTGTTATTAAGTTCGCTCTGTCGCTCCGTCTGTTAAAACTTATATACTGTTTAATAAAGAGCAATGAAGTATTAACTATGCATAGGTCTTTTAAAAGAGTAATGTTGTAGAACAGCTTTTTTATGTACCCTCACCGTTGGAGATCCTACAGCACCGACAGCTCTTCAAATTTTGAAAAAAACTTCTTTTTAAATGCGTACATTTCAGGTTCTGTTTAACATATTTTCAATATAAAAAATACATGATTATTTTTTACCTTTATAAATCAACCAGAATTTTTTTACCTTTAGTTTTTCTAATTATGTTTCCAAATTGGTTGGCTAAAAATATGTGTAAAAATTGTATATGGATAAGAATGTAAGGTTTTCTGTTCTTTAAATATGTATGTACTCATTTTTGATTAAATGATGTACAGAAATGTGAATATGTTTTCTAATTTAATTGATTAAGTTTATAGTATTTTTAAATATACCGATATTATACATACTATATGTACATATTTCAATGATATTTTATGGGAAATATGTTATACACATGCATCTTATATAGGTAGACCACATGTAAAGACCACATATAAGTAATGCATTTCTGAATGATGACATGATGATTGTCTAATGTAGGAGATTGTTTCTGTTTTTTAACAACGGCCGAAAATGTTATGTTGTTAAGACTTAAACACAGTATTCTTAAGATACTTAATAAGGTTACTTTAATTACTGTTCTATATTAGAAATTTGCATTGAAAGGTTTTAATGGAATATTAGAAACAGTATAGATAAAAGTAAAGAGTGTTGGAAATACCTTTTTAATAATAATAACAATACACAAAATTAGGCACAATATTATTAATAAGTGCTCGTGCGGAAATGGGTTAACAAATGTTAAGAAACATTTTGTCACAGGCTCTATGTAGAACCATAAATTCATCCTGCGAAATTAGACAGAAATTAGAAACAAAATTTTTTTTTGACAGTATCGTGTCGAAATGTGTTAATGTATCACAACAAAATGTATTGAATGAGTTTGTGTGCCAAAGTGCAATACTTGTGCAAATTTTCAATTGGTCAAATAGTTTAAGCACAACAACAAAAAATGAGAATTTCATGGCCTGAAGCCTGATGGGTTAATGTATCGTAACCAAATCAACTCAGAAAGCTTTTGTTATAAAAACCTACACTTTTGTAAATTTTCAACTCAATTGGTAAAAACGTTCAAGTGCGACAGCAAAGAAATTAAAAAATGTTATTGAGCCCTGGTGCCGAAACGGGTTAATGGATCGTAACCAAATCACCTCAGTGAGCTCCTGTGGTAAAGATCTACACTTTTGAAAATTTTCAACTCAATTGGCAAAACAGTTTAGGCGCGACAACAAAGAAATTGAAAAATTTCATTGTGTCCTGGTGCCGAAACGGGTTAATGAATCGTAACCAAATCAACTCAGTGAGCTCCTGTGGTAAAAGCTACACTATTGTAAATTTTCAACTCAATTGGTCAAACCGTTTAAGCAGGACAACAGAAAAATTTAATGAACTTTGTTTGGTTCTCCTGCCCAAACGGGTTAACGGAACTTCATAAAAATTTGTCACAGGCTTTTCTTCGAACCATAAAACCACCATACAAAATTGGACATAAATCGGAAACAAAAATTTTTTGGCAGCCCGCCGGGCCGAATCCGGGTAACATATTATATCCAAATTTGTTCGGCACCCGTCCAAAGCTAAGAAGAACATTTGTACAAATTTTCAACTCAATCGATCAAACCGTTTAAGCAGGACAACAAAAAAACGAAAAAGCTTTAAATGGCTCTCGGGCGGCAATGGGTTAATGAACCAAGACACCATATAGCCTATAACACTTTCCACGGTCGTAGAAATGTTCCTGCAAAATTTGGTTGCAATCGGATTGGTGGTTTTTACGTGAAAAGGGCACAAAAAAAAAAAACAAACAAACAAACAGAATTTCTGCTTTATATATTAGATGAATCTTCAGTGTATTTTCACGCCAATCATAATTAAACAAGTTTTCCAGTGCTTTGTTTTGGATAGTCTGTAAAACATCGATATTTTTTTCCCAGGTTTTTCCCCATATTTTAATTCCATAGCTGAGATGACTGTTGAATAGAGCATAGTAGATTGATTATTTTAGCCCTTTCTGGTATGAATTGTGATACTTTACCAAAGATTCTAGCAATTGCGCTTAATTGTTTGCTAAGATTTTCTATATGGGTAACCCATCTGAGTTTGTTATCTATCCAAAATCCTAGATATTTAAACTCTTTTACTTATTCGATCTTTTTTTGCGATATATAAACTGACGGCGAGCTTGTATGAATTATCATATATTTAGTTTAGTTAGAGTTTATAGTCAATTTTTGCATTGTCACCCATTCGTTTATTTTTATGATTTCATCATTCATAATAGCTTCTAGCTCAACAAAGTTATTTGCTTTGAAAATGAAGTATACATCATCCGCAAAACTTACATAAGCTTTTTTATTAGTTTAAAAATAAATTGGTTTAAATCCATAATTATTATTATTTAATTTAGGAATTTAAAATATATGGAAGCTTCTTCATTCAAACTTAAATCGGTTTAAAATTTAAAACCTTAAAAATTATTATTTAAATTAGCAAGTTATATTTTCCAAACAGAATGTAAATTTATTTTATTGAAATATTTTTTATATTAAAGTTTTTTAATTTTATTTAAACGATTGAATTAATATTGAGTAAAGCTTTTTTTTTTTATTTAATTGCAATACAACAATGTTAACATATGTTTTGTTTTATTAAAATTACTACAATAAAAAGTATTGTAACATTTGTTTTATTCAAATAAACATTGTTTGATTTCTTTGCTTTTGCAATGCTGGCATTTGTTTTAAATAAATTTAAAATTAGTTATTTATTATAACCTAACAATGTTAATGTAAATTTTTCTTTTAATTAAATAATATCTTGTTTATTTATCCAGGAGTTATGTTTTTTTTATCAAAGCCATTTAACCAAAACTTGATTTCCGTTTATTTTTTCTACAAGGTAAACAACTGAAAGTTTAACAGACGTAAGTCAGGTTCATAAAAACTACCTTTTATTGGTTTTTTGGTGTTATCAATTAAATTGTATGTAATTAGATTTCTTCTTTTTATTTTCGCTATTGTAAAAATTTCTCTTGACCAATTAGGTTGATAACCTTTTGTAAATATACCTTTATATTTACTTATACGAACAAAATCTCCTAATTTGTATTTTGCTTTTCGGAATACTTTTAATTTATTGTAAACAGTTTTTAATATTAATTTCTCATTTTTCTTTGTAATCCTTTTAGGGGGTAGTTTAATTGTATGAATTATATGTTGAGTTATCCTTTTTTATTAGCGACGTTAGAATAGATAACCATTTACATGTACCTTGTAAACTAAATTGTTTCCACATCATGTTTTTCAGAATGCGATTGAAACGTTCTACTTGGCTTTAGCTCGAATATGTGTGATATTGGTTAATTTTATTTTTGTTCATTAGATTTTGAAATTTTTTATTGAAAAATTCTGCACCCTGGCCAGATTGCAAATTTTTTGGTTTTTTACCAACACGCTCCTTGGTTAAATTTTGCATAAGGAATCATTTCAACCAAATCGATTTGCCAGGTATTATTTAATCCATTTTGAATAAATTTTCTTCGTGTAAATTTTCTTCTAGCGCCTCTATGAATTTCTGATACAACTTGTGACCTCGACATTATTATTGTGCCATTTAATACAGGATTTCAAAGTGATTTTATAATTTTCTACCGGATGACATTGCCATATGTTTAGTTCAGAAGTAGAATTATCATATGACTGAGGAATAAATATTTAAGAACTCCTCTATACTTCCATAATTCAAAATGATTGTATTAAAAATATGTTTTCTGACTTTATATCATCGTACAATTGTATTTTAAATTTAGTATATCACTGGACACATTTGATTATGATTAATTTTATTCACCCATTTACAATGATGGTAGCAGATTCACCTGGATGCGGGAAAACAACATTTGTGTGTAATTAAATTAAAAATATTAACAGATTTATTTATCCTAAAATTGAAAAAATAAAATAATGTAACCTAGAAATTTCTGCTTTTCCTAGAAATATAAATTTTATAGCAATAGATTTTGATACCAGTATTCCAGTAGAGATTAATGAAAATGAAAATAAACCTATTCTAATTGTTTTGGATGATTTAATATTAGATTCTGCAAATAAACAGGTGTGTGAACTTTTTACTAAAGGTTCGCATCATCATAATTTATCAATTATATTATTAACGCAAAACGTTTTTCATCAAGGAAAATTCTCACTTGATATTTCATTAAATTGTAAATATTTGTCGCTTTTTAAAAACGCTCGAGACAAATCAGAAATTTTTGCTCCAGCTAGACAACTATATCCGGAAAATGTAAAAGGGGTATATAATGAATAAACCTCAAACCCACATGGTTATATTGTCTTAGATTAAATACAAGACATTAACGATTTGTTTCGAATTAGGACTAATATATTCTCCGAGGAATATTGCGTTTTCTTTTGTAACACCAAAAATTTAAATAACTGTTTAAAATATGAAACAGTTGAAGAAAAACCAACATATGTTACATGTACTAGAAAACTGCAGTAATAAGAATTTTCGTAAAAATATTCTAAAATATTGCAACGATGATATTGCTGAAACTATTGCTGAAATTACGATTAATGTGTTAAACGGAAACAATAAAATATCACCATCACAAAAAATAAAACTAGAAAAACATAAAAAAAACAACTGAGATTCTTAGCGTGTCCAAGAAAAAGTATAAAAGCTAAACGTAAAATGTTAATTCAACATGAAGGATTTTTACCTACATTAATTGGGACTATATTATCTGGTGTAAAAGGAAAACTTCTCAGTAAGACATAATGGAGTGAATGATTGTTATGCCTCCTAAAATATTTAACAAATTGAAAAATATAATTGAAGATGATAAGAATCTAAACATACTAGATCAAAAAAATAAAAAGGTTTTGTATGATAAAAAATTAAAACCACCACAAAAATGGCATTTGTGCAGGCAAAATTTAATGAAATATGGAATTAATAAAAGACAAACAATGAAATTACCAGAAAAAATATCACTTGGTAAATCATTTGATGCGGCCACTCAAACTAAATTAATTTTAAAACGGAATGCATATACAGAAACCATATCACCTAAATGTCAAACAACAAATACACAAACAAATTTAATTCCTTTTATTGAAGATGATGTCTTTAAATACGATCCTAAAAAAGAACAAACAGACACATGGTTTAATTTAAGTGATATGGATGATTATGATCATGAAGATATTGATGATGATGAAATATTAGCTCGAGATGAGATAAACGAAGGTGCAAAATTAATCGAAAGACAATCTTTAAATTCTGATTTTCGCATATTCAAAACACCAGGAGGCGATGTAATAACAGTTGCTGCTCCATCTTCTAAAAAATCTAATTTAAGATCAGCAGGTGCTGAACTTTCCCCTGGTATACTATCACGTTTTTCTGATTCAAAGAAACGAAAACCAAATGAATCACTGCATAGAACGTCAAAAAGAACAATGTCTGTGCCAACATGGAAAACATATAAATAGTGTTTATAAATGTGAAAACATATAAATAGACACTTTGTGTTTAAAAATAAGTTATCAAAGACGAATCGTCAAGATGAATTCTATTTAATATTGTTTGTTTGTTCTATTTAATGATAATTTAAAACTGTTTTCTAATAACACTTTAGATTCACTTGAAAAAAAAAACTACCTATTCACTTCGATTTAAGAAATGGAAATTGGAAAGTTGGTCTTTCAGAAATTTATATAAACAATTTCCTACAAACAGAAGAATTTAACAAAGAGAAATCTGCTTTTATTAATATTAGGCAGTATAATGTTTATGTAACAAATATTGAAAAACCTCTTGAAAAAATCAAAGTAACCAAATCTATAGGTTACACCTATTATTCATATGATGATACAGAATTACATCTTGATGATTGGAAATTTAATTTCTTACCAACACTTATTAAAAATATAACTCCTAATAAGGAATTTCCTCAAAGCCAGGTTTAGAAAGAATTTTTAAATCAAGTTTTCGCATATATCTCTAATCCTAAAAATTATGATGATATAATAGATAAAAAAGTAGCAGATCAAAACGAAACGGGTTTAATTGGAATATCACAGACTTTTTATGAAGATAGCTTCTTTATAAAAGTTAATCAGAGTTATAATATAAAAACATTGTTAAATGAATTATTTCAACAGAAAAAAAATATAAAAAATTTTTAAATTTTTATTCTTTATTTATTTTAGTCTTTTTATTGCTAATAAATGGAATGATTATGATTTATTCAGATACTAGTAAAAAAGCACGTCATACGACGGGTATAAGTAGAAAAATATAGCTTTTGTGAAAGTTTCCTCAGTTTTATGAACAATTTAGCACCTACAGTCTGTTTAAGAAATAGAAATTTATTACCTATAGAACATTCTGAATTTTTATTTGTTCGTTTATGTTTACCGTTCATAAATACAATTATTGCTAATAAAAAATAATAAACCTATAACTACATTTATACCCATATATTCATTCATATATGTTCTATATTATGGGCTGAACTTCTGATTGTTACATTGTTATATTACATTATTATATGTGGCATATTATGTGTGTTATATTACATTATTATATGTGGCAAAATTTTTAAAAGATTAAGAAAACGTTGCATAGCAAAATTCAAAATTTAAATAAAAATATTGCAATTTTATAATGTTCTTTATTTCTATTTAAAACTGTGACCCTTTAAAAACTTTGATTTTATACACTGCCTTGTTTTTTCTTCTTTTCATACCATAACATTTTAATATTTATTATTTTTTACCTGTTATGTACGAAAATATTAAATACACGTTTCTTTCTTTTCATAGCATAACATTTGTTAAATTAACATTTAACATAACAGTAGGGCACGCTAATCAGTAGCAGCAGTTTGTATTTTATTGTATTTAGATTATTATTTTTTATCTGTTATGTACGTCAATATCAGATACACGTTTCTTTCTTTTCATAGCATAACATTTGTTAAATTAACATTTAACATAACAGTAGGGCACGCTAATCAGCAGCAGCAGCAGCAGTTTGTCTTTTATTATATTTAGATAGTACACTTGTTATATTTTTCTATGGTTGCCGTATCAATAATATATAGTACACTAGTTGTATTTTTTCTACGTATCTTTTATGTAAAACAATAAAAATTGGCTGTGCATATAAGGTTTAAGATTTAGAAAATAAAAATTATAAAAGAAGTATATGCCGGTTCTGGTGCAGGAGGAGCTTTTTTAAAGCTTTTAGTTCTCCCAAAAGTATGCAAAAAAATTATTTGCATACACTCGTCCAAAAAGTATGTAAAATGAGTAAAAAGGATTGTGTCTTTGATGTTTTAAATTTAAAAAGCTATAGTGCTGAATATTTTAAATTAGGATAAAAATATGAAAAGTTTTTAAAGTTTGGTTCAAAAATTTCAAAATTTTTTTTAAATACAAAATTATTATTAAAGTTTAAACATATTTAGCAAAAATCAAATTTACATTCTATTATAACAATTTGAGTTCTCCTAACCTTATGCAAAAAAATTAGTAGGGTGAATTAGCAGGGTGAGATGTTGTGAAGAAGATATGAAAAGTTTTTAAAGTTTGCTTTCAATACAAAATTAAAAAAAGTTTTAAAACTTGATGTGAATACATTTAAGTTTTAAGTTGAACAGTTGTAATTAAATAAAATATTCATGTTTATTACAAATGTCAAATATCGTATATCAAATATCGTTTAAATCTATCGTCTATCATTTTTCTTGGTAGGTATTACGAAGTATTACAAAACGATATACGATAAACTTAAATCTAACGAAAAAGCTTTTTTAAGTATGACATAAAATAACATGAAAAACATTCGGGAATTTCAAAAGTTAATTTTATTTCAAATTTATTTAAAAGGTTTAGACGGTTTTGTTTTTAAAAAAAATTATAAAATGCTATCTGCTGAGTTTTTTTTTTTTATTTTTCAAATAATTTTACGTTTCTTTACTTTTTCTTTAAATACTTACATTTTTCTAATAAAAAATTTTTTAAATCGTTACCTATCGTAAGTAAATTCCTAATTGATAAAAAAACACAAAGAAAACGATACGTTTTGACATCTGTAATAGTAAATTTTAAAAAACTCATACAAACTTAAAAACTTTTTTGATAAACGCTAAAGCTTTCTTTTTAAATACCTTAAACGATAAGTAACCACATACGTAATAGATATGAGAATTTTTATTGTTAAATATCGTATATCGGAAAAATTTTGACAATTGTAATAAACATGATTATACAAAACATTCCATTTAAAAATTATTTTGTACATGTACATTTAATAAAAGCGGTTTAAATAAAACGGTGAAAATTATATTGTTAATAATATAAGCCTTGGTCATGAAATACAAATTAAAAACGTGATCAAGTTCAAGTTCAAATTAAAAGTAAAAAAAATTAATAAAACCTAGGTTTAAAAAGTTGTTTTTTAATATTAAATAACAGCATTGCATTTCTTACTAAAAGTTTATAAATTATTTTTTCATTAAATAATATCTTGTTTATTTATCCATGAATCATGTTTTTTATCGAAGCCAAGCCACCTAACCAAAACTTGATTTCCTTTTTTTCTTATTATTTTTTCTACAAGGTAAACATTAGCAAGTTTAACAGATGTAAGTTCAGGTTCATAAAAACTGCCTTTTATTGGTTTTTTATGTGTAATCAAGTAAATTGTATGTTATTGGATCAGTTCTTTTTATTTTCGCTATTGTATAAATTTCTGTTGACCAATTAGGTTGATAACCTTTTGCAAATATACCTTTAAATTTTCTTATACGAACAAAATCTCCAACTTTGTATTTTGCTTTTCGGAATACTTTTAATTTATTGTAGACAGTTTTTAATAGCAATTTCTCATTTTTCTTTGTAATCTTTTTAGGTGGAAGTTTAATTGTATGATGATATGTTGAGTTATATTTTTCTATTAGCGATGGTAGAATAGTTAACCTTGTGCCTTGTAAACTAAATTGTTTCCACATCGTGTTTTTTAGGGTACGATTAAAACGTTCTACAATTGATGCTTTTAGTTCTGAATATGTATGATAATGGTTAATTTTATTTTTCCTCATTAAATTTTGAAATTTTTTGTTGAAAAATTCCGTACCTTGATCAGATTGTAAATTTTTTACTTTTTTAACAACACGCTTAAAAATATTTTTCATTGCGAGTAAAACATTATCAGCGCTTTTGTTTTTAACCGGTTCAGCATACGCAAATTTGGAAAATGTATCAATAACTGTTAATAAATATTTATATCCCTTATTGAATTTTGCATATGGAATCATTTCAACCAAATCAATTTGCCAAGTATCATTTAAACCCTTTTGAATAAATTTTCTTCGTGTAAATTTTCTTCTAGCACCTCTATGAATTTCTAACACAACTTGAAACCTTGACATTATTCTCATACCATTTAATTAAATTCTCTAAAGTGAATCTATAATTTTCTATTGTATGACATTACAAACAGAAGAATTTAACAAAGAGAAATCTGCTTTTATTAATATTAGGCAGTATAATGTTTATGTAACAAATATTGAAAAACCTCTTGAAAAAATCAAAGTAACCAAATCTATAGGTTACACCTATTATTCATATCATGATACAGAATTACATCTTGATGATTGGAAATTTAATTTCTTACCAACACTTATTAAAAATATAACTCCTAATAAGGAATTTCCTCAAAGCCAGGTTTAGAAAGAATTTTTAAATCAAGTTTTCGCATATATCTCTAATCCTAAAAATTATGATGATATAATAGATAAAAAAGTAGCAGATCAAAACGAAACGGGTTTAATTGGAATATCACAGACTTTTTATGAAGATAGCTTCTTTATAAAAGTTAATCAGAGTTATAATATAAAAACATTGTTAAATGAATTATTTCAACAGAAAAAAAATATAAAAAATTTTTAAATTTTTATTCTTTATTTATTTTAGTCTTTTTATTGCTAATAAATGGAATGATTATGATTTATTCAGATACTAGTAAAAAAGTCATACGACGGGTATAAGTAGAAAAATATAGCTTTTGTGAAAGTTTCCTCAGTTTTATGAACAATTTAGCACCTACAGTCTGTTTAAGAAATAGAAATTTATTACCTATAGAACATTCTGAATTTTTATTTGTTCGTTTATGTTTACCGTTCATAAATATAATTATTGCTAATAAAAAATAATAAACCTATAACTACATTTATACCCATATATTCATTCATATATGTTCTATATTATGGGCTGAACTTCTGATTGTTACATTGTTATATTACATTATTATATGTGGCATATTATGTGTGTTATATTACATTATTATATGTGGCAAAATTTTTAAAAGATTAAGAAAACGTTGCATAGCAAAATTCAAAATTTAAATAAAAATATTGCAATTTTATAATGTTCTTTATTTCTATTTAAAACTGCGACCCTTTAAAAACTTTGATTTTATACACAGCCTTGTTTTTTTCTTCTTTTCATACCATAACATTTTAATATTTATTATTTTTTACCTGTTATGTACGAAAATATTAAATACACGTTTCTTTCTTTTCATAGCATAACATTTGTTAAATTAACATTTAACATAACAGTAGGGCACGCTAATCAGTAGCAGCAGTTTGTATTTTATTGTATTTAGATTATTATTTTTTATCTGTTATGTACGTCAATATCAGATACACGTTTCTTTCTTTTCATAGCATAGCATTTGTTAAATTAACATTTAACATAACAGTAGGGCACGCTAATCAGCAGCAGCAGCAGCAGTTTGTCTTTTATTATATTTAGATAGTACACTTGTTATATTTTTCTATGGTTGCCGTATCAATAATATATAGTACACTAGTTGTATTTTTTCTACGTATCTTTTATGTAAAACAATAAAAATTGGCTGTGCATATAAGGTTTAAGATTTAGAAAATAAAAATTATAAAAGAAGTATATGCCGGTTCTGGTGCAGGAGGAGCTTTTTTAAAGCTTTTAGTTCTCCCAAAAGTATGCAAAAAAATTATTTGCATACACTCGTCCAAAAAGTATGTAAAATGAGTAAAAAGGATTGTGTCTTTGATGTTTTAAATTTAAAAAGCTATAGTGCTGACTATTTTAAATTAGGATAAAAATATGAAAAGTTTTTAAAGTTTGGTTCAAAAATTTCAAAATTTTTTTTAAATACAAAATTATTATTAAAGTTTAAACATATTTAGCAAAAATCAAATTTACATTCTATTATAACAATTTGAGTTCTCCTAACCTTATGCAAAAAAATTAGTAGGGTGAATTAGCAGGGTGAAATGTTGTGAAGAAGATATGAAAAGTTTTTAAAGTTTGCTTTCAATACAAAATTAAAAAAAGTTTAAAACTTGATGTGAATACATTTAAGTTTTAAGTTGAACAGTTGTAATTAAATAAAATATTCATGTTTATTACAAATGTCAAATATCGTATATCAAATATCGTTTAAATCTATCGTCTATCATTTTTCTTGGTAGGTATTACGAAGTATTACAAAACGATATACGATAAACTTAAATCTAACGAAAAAGCTTTTTTAAGTATGACATAAAATAACATGAAAAACATTCGGAAATTTCAAAAGTTAATTTTATTTCAAATTTATTTAAAAGGTTTAGACGGTTTTGTTTTTAAAAAAAATTATAAAATGCTATCTGCTGAGTTTTTTTTTTTATTTTTCAAATAATTTTACGTTTCTTTACTTTTTCTTTAAATACTTACATTTTTCTAATAAAAATTTTTTTAAATCGTTACCTATCGTAAGTAAATTCCTAATTGATAAAAAAACACAAAGAAAACGATACGTTTTGACATCTGTAATAGTAAATTTTAAAAAACTCATACAAACTTAAAAACTTTTTTGATAAACGCTAAAGCTTTCTTTTTAAATACGTTAAATGATAAGTAACCACATACGTAATAGATATGAGAATTTTTATTGTTAAATATCGTATATCGGAAAAATTTTGACAATTGTAATAAACATGATTATAACAAAACATTCCATTTAAAAATTATTTTGTACATGTACATTTAATAAAAGCGGTTTAAATAAAACGGTAAAAATTATATTGTTAATAATATAAGCCTTGGTCATGAAATACAAATTAAAAACGTGATCAAATTCAATTTCAAATTAAAAGTAAAAAAAATTAATAAAACCTAGGTTTAAAAAGTTGTTTTTTAATATTAAATAACAGCATTGCATTTCTTACTAAAAGTTTATAAATTATTTTTTCATTAAATAATATCTTGTTTATTTATCCATGAATCATGTTTTTTATCAAAGCCAAGCCACCTAACCAAAACTTGATTTCCTTTTTTTCTTATTATTTTTTCTACAAGGTAAACATTAGGAAGTTTAACAGATGTAAGTTCAGGTTCATAAAAACTGCCTTTTATTGGTTTTTTATGTGTAATCAAGTAAATTGTATGTTATTGGATCAGTTCTTTTTATTTTCGCTATTGTATAAATTTCTATTGACCAATTAGGTTGATAACCTTTTGCAAATATACCTTTAAATTTTCTTATACGAACAAAATCTCCAACTTTGTATTTTGCTTTTCGGAATACTTTTAATTTATTGTAGACAGTTTTTAATAGCAATTTCTCATTTTTCTTTGTAACCTTTTTAGGTGGAAGTTTAATTGTATGATGATATGTTGAGTTATATTTTTCTATTAGCGATGGTAGAATAGTTAACCATTTATATGTGCCTTGTAAACTAAATTGTTTCCACATCGTGTTTTTTAGGGTACGATTAAAACGTTCTACAATTGATGCTTTTAGTTCTGAATATGTATGATAATGGTTAATTTTATTTTTCCTCATTAAATTTTGAAATTTTTTGTTGAAAAATTCCGTACCTTGATCAGATTGTAAATTTTTTACTTTTTTAACAACACGCTTAAAAATATTTTTCATTGCGAGTAAAACATTTTCAGCGCTTTTGTTTTTAACCGGTTCAGCATACGCAAATTTGGAAAATGTATCAATAACTGTTAATAAATATTTATATCCCTTATTGAATTTTGCATATGGAATCATTTCAACCAAATCAATTTGCCAAGTATCATTTAAACCCTTTTGAATAAATTTTCTTCGTGTAAATTTTCTTCTAGCACCTCTATGAATTTCTAACACAACTTGTAACCTTGATATTATTCTCATACCATTTAATTAAATTCTCTAAAGTGATTCTATAATTTTCTATTGTATGACATTCACATGTGTCTGGTCCAGAAGTAGAATTATCATATGCCTATGGACAAAGGGCAAAATGAGTTCACTTTATGGTACTTATTGTGTACTTATTTACTCCAGAACAATTTTTAATGTGTTTAAATATGTGTAATATTAGTTTCTTATGATCATTTAATAAGACGGAGGAATATATATTTAAGAACTCCTCTACTTCCATAATTCAAAATGAATGAGTAGTATAGGCTATGAGAGTTCTAGATATTGAAAATGTACATCTGGCAACTCTAAAATGGGAAAAGTCCTGCATAAAAAGTGAAGTTTAGGGTATACGGCAACCTTAATTATGAATAAAAATGAAATGACAAAAAAAAAATAATGCTGATAATTTAATGCTGATAATAAATTTTAGTATGTTTGTTAATAGCATAGAAAATTAAAATGACGTCAGGGAATTTCATAGTTGGTGTTATCAATGAATAGTTTTTTGTATACGGTTTTGAATTAAGAATTTAAAAAAACATAAGAGTTGTTAAAAAGTGTAGTAAATTATTAAGTCTGAGTGTATGGTGCTAGAGAAATTCCTTTTAGAAAAAAAAATAAAATTAAGATTAATAATTTGTTTTGTGGTTTCTTGAATTTGAAATTATGATGATAAGAAAATATGAATAATAAGGTTTTGAAATAATAGAATAAATAGAAAGTTCTTATCAGTTATACTTAATAATGTACAATATTTAAAAATTAAGCAAATTTTTTAAATTGTAAAATAAAAATCTGAAATGACGTCAGGGGGATTCCTTTAAAGTTATATAAAAAAAAAAAAAGAAAAATATATGTTCGAAAACGTTTTATTTATGTTTTAGTATTTCTTCGATATTTTTTTTCTTTAAATTTTTTCACAATTTTAGTTAATTTTAAATAACATCTCTTAGAAAATTCAAATGAATTGAGGTTAAATAAATCTATCCATTTATCATAAATTTCATAGTAATTATTTAATAAAGAAATGGCTGTTATCAATGAGTAGTTTTTGTATGCGGTTTTACGTTAAGAATTTAAAAAACATAAATGTTAGATAAAGGTTGTAAAAAAGTGTTGAGTGAAATAAACTAAATTTCTTAGGAATTCTTTAAAAAACAAAAAAAGTTTTTTTTTAATTCAATTTCAATTAGGATGTATGTGGTTTTATAGTGTCCAAAAGAGCAAAGAATCTAAAATTAAGTCTAATTCTTATTTGTTTAAAAACTAAAAATTAATAGAAAAGCAATAATTCTAAATATTCTAATGAAATTAATCTATACATAAAATCACTTTTCTTATGAAACCATTTTTTTTCTTTTCTTTGATATATTAACTTTATGTGTGCAAAATAATCAAATTCAATTTCTAGTATGTGTTCTTCTGATACTAAAAAAAAAAGAAAAATTTGATGGAGCGAAGTTAAATATTTTTTATAAAAAATATTGTTTGAGTTTTATTTTTTAAAATTCAGAGTCAGGATGTTTGTGGTTTTCTGGTACTAAAATGCAAAGAAATTTAAGATTTTTTTTTTTTTTGTGTTTGAGTTTTAATAGTATTAAGGTTCAAGCGTTATCTAACAATGACATACGATGAGTATAAAATCAACCACAATTTTACTGAAAATTACAGTTAAAATCAAAATACCAAGAGCATAAGCAATTAAAAAAATGGGGTACTTAATAAATAGTTCACCCAACGAATATTGCATAATGGAGGCTTATAATTCAGGCAAATTATATCATATATTTTATATTATATATGATATACAAAACGGAGCCTTTGACTGTGAAGAGTTATTCATGGAAGCATGTTATCAAAATTCAAAAGAACTAGTATACTGTGAGGAATGTTTTGAATCAACAGAGAAGCTGCACAATGAAACAAAAAGAAAAACTCTGCATGGAACTTTTTTTAAATTTATTGAAGTTGCATCTTTTGATTCTGTGGGAGATGCCAAGGAATTTGAAAATGAGTATGGTCCACAATGCTTAGGCTGTCACAAATTGAAGTGTACCTTGATAACTTCAGCTGAAGTGAGCACTGAAGCTCAAAAATTGAAAAAAAAACTTTTACAGAGTGTAAAATAAACAAAAAATAAAAAAAAAAATAACAAAATAAAAAACATTTTTAGGTTTCAATTTAATTTTTTTATTTTTTTTTTTATATATAATATATTTTCAGATTTATATGAATATTAGAAAAAAAAAGTAAACCGCAAATCATATCACCAAATTTTTGTTTCCAAGTAATAATTTCATAAGAATTTTAAAAAAGTCTTTCATATAAAGTACTATAAAAGAGTAAAAACAATTCCTTTAAAACATTAGTACCAATTGAACTACATACGAGCGAAGCTACACAAAAAAAAGAAAGAACAAAAAATGAATACAAATAATTTCAAAAGAAAACTGGATTTTGAGGATCAACAGATGAACACCTTGAATCATAATAATAATTTAAAAAAAAAAATAAAACAAACCAACAGAAAGGATGATGATGATGATAATGCAGTAGAAATGGATCCACTATTCATTCAAAGTGAAGAAGAGCATGAGGATGAGGATCAAGATATTCTTACCAATTTCTTGTCTAACGTTAATACACCACCAAAACGGTATAAACCATTATCAACCATTCCAATGGGGAAGGAATTTTCAATAACATTTTTATCCAAAAAAAATGGAATCACCAATGATGGGATTATAAGAAGCGTGCTAATTGAAACCAGCGAGTTTTACACCTATTTACCCAAGAGGTATGCTGATATGCATACAACGAACATTATCGATGCTTTAAATAAAAAAATTCAAAATAATAAAGCTGTATATAAATTTAATGTTTTATCTAAAATAGATAAATTGTTTATGTTAAAGTTTTATTGTGAAGAATGTAAAAATTAAATTAAATTAAGATATTGGCTTATTCTATTTAAAAAACAAAAAAAAAGTTTTTAGTTTATATTCAATTAAACAAATAAAAAAAAAAAAACAAAAATAAAAAAAAATGGTGTTCTTATTTCAATTTAATTTTTTAAATATTTTTTTATTTTTTTTTCATAGGTTTTTTTTTTCACAGGTCACCGGTTATAAGATAAAAAGAAAAAAAATATATATTTTTATAGACGTTTTTTCAGTTTGTATTTATCATTCAGATCGAAAGTACTAATTAAATAAAAAAAAAAAAAATGTGTTCAAAGGAAATTTCACAATGGAGCGTTACATATTTGAGGGAAACTATATTTCGAGAATCTGAAATTGAAACAAAATTAATAAAAATTGAAGAAGTGAAAAAGCTCTTAGAAGAGAAACTAAAATTGGTTTCTAAAACTGGAACTAAAAGGAAAATTGAAACTAAATTAGAATGGCTTCAGTGTTGTAGAAATATACTATTGGGAAAACTAAATAAATATAAAGAAATTACTGGTGGATCGTTGAATTCTGACAATAAAAAAAATTGAATGGATTGATACAGAGTCAGCGTTTGCTAGTCGCATTAAAAGTGCTACTATTATTAATATAGATCATATTGATCCGAAAACATTTTTAGATGAATGTCCTTTTTTGTTTGCAAAAAAAATGCGAGAATTCAATATTACTAAAAAATTTTTTTCTTTTAAAATCAACACAAATTTATGTGGCGAATTTTAAAAACAAGGAATTGAAGAACAAATTGTGATAGAAAAGAAATATATCAATACATCAAATGAAGTTTTATTATAATCTGATGATTTCCAAAAATGGTTTGAAGATAAAGTAAGCCAAAAATTATTAACAAAGTTAGAAGAATTTCAAGAACGAGATAGTGGATGGAGTTTGAAAAGTATTATTAGTTTGAGCATTTATATTAATTCATTTAATTCTATGATTGGCTCAAACTATATAGAATTACCTCAACAAATATAAAAAAAAAAGCTTGTATTAATATAAAAAATAATGATGATGCTTGCTTTTTTTGGAGTGTTGTTTCTGCTTTATATCCTGCTAATACAAACGTTTGTTCAACTAGCTCATATCCACATTACAATAACATCTTAATAACTGATGGAATAGAAAAACCTGTGAAAATTGCAGATATTACCAAATTCGAAAAAATTAATAATGTGTCTATTAATGTTTGTATTTTGAAAAAAACTAAATTTGCCAACTGTGTTTTACCTATAAAATTAACAAATCAAAAAATTCCTGGCAGACATATTAACGTTTTATTAATAACAGAAATGTATATAATAGAAAAAAATGATGGGAAAACATAATGGGAAAAAATTCATATGTGATCGCTGCCTACATTTTTTTTATTCTGAGGAAAAACTACAAAAACTACAAAAAACCAAAATGATTGTTGCATCTTACTGCCAAAGGAAAAAACTATTTATTTTAAAAATTTAAAGAGAAAACAGAAAGTTCCTTTCGTTATATATGCAGACTTAGAAGCAATGCTCAAAAAAATATCGCAACAAAAAACAGTTGATTCTGTTTATTATGAACATCATAAAGTATATCATTGGATATTATTTTAAATGTTCTTACGATGATAAAAAATCATATTATAAATCCTTCAGAGGTAATGACAGTTCAAAATGGTTTTCACAAGAATTAGAAGCAGTTGCTACCGAAATAATTTCAATTTATGGTAGTCCCCTACCTATAAAACTTAACAATGATGATATTAATTCTTTTAAAAACTCTAATTTTTGTCATATATGTGAGAAAAAATTTGAAGACCGTGAGATTCGGGTAAAAGATCACTGTCATTTAACAGGAAAGTATAGAGGTGTTGCTCACGTTTCTTGTAACCTTGAATACAGTCACATTATAGAAGTACCAGTTGTATATCACAATCTTTCTGGATATGATTCACATTTAATAATAAAAGATATTGCTCTCGAATTTGAAGGTAAATTAGCATTTATTCCCACTAGCATGGAAAAATATATATATTTTATAAAACATGTGAATAACACATGTATAAAATTTAAATTTATTGACTCATATAGGTTTTTACCAGCATCATTAGAAAAATTAGCTTTTTATTTACCAAATGATCAAAAATATATAACTAAACAGGAATGGAAGGACTTAAATGATAATGAATTTCAATTAATAACAAAAAAAGAATTTTTTCCTTACAGCTTTATAGATTCTTTTAATAAATTAGAATTGAGAACTCTTCCAAGAAAAGAAGATTTTTATAATACGTTAAATGACTCTAACATATCAGATGAAGATTATAAACATGCGCATTAACATGCGCATATTGATATGATTTTTTTTGCTGAAAGAGAAATCCGCGGTGGTTTAAGCCAATGCTCGAATCGCTATAGTAAAGCTAACAATAAATATATGAGTAATTATATTGAAGATGAAGATTCTACCTTTTTAATGTACTACGATGTCAATAATTTATATGGATGGGCTATGTCACAAGATCTGTCTTTAAGCAATTTTAAATGGGTTAGTGCAGAAGAAATTTGAATATTCAATATCGAAAATATTTCAGATAACTCGTCTGTGGGATATATACTAGAAATTGATTTAGAATATCCTTCAGAATTACATGATATTCATAAGGACTTGCCTTTTGTTCAGAATATATAATACCACCTGGAGATAAAAGTGAAAAACTCTTAGCGACCTTATATAACAAGGAAAAGTATATTATACACTATAAAAATCTAAAACAAGTCTTAAATTATGGTCTGAAGTTAAAAAGAATTCATAATATATTAAAGTTTAAACAATCACAATGGTTAAAGCCATATATTGATCTTAATACTAGATTACGACCTTTAGCAAAAAATAATTTTGAAAAAGATTTATATAAATTAATAATCAATGCCATATTTGGTAAATTTATGGAAAATGTTAGAAAACATCGAAGAAAATGGGACGGAAGATATGGAGCAAATGCATTCATTGCTCAGCCTCAGTTTCATAGTTCGAGAATATTTAATGAAAATTTAGTAGCAATTGAATTGGAAAAAACAGAAATTGTTATGAATAAACCTATTATTTTAGGTTTAACTATTTTAGATGTTGCTAAAACTAAGATATATGATTTTAATTTTGAATTTATGCTAAAAACTTTTGGTTTAAAGTGTAAGTTACTGTAATAAAGTGTAGTAATACAGATTCGCTTATATACGAAATAAAATGTAATGATATTTATGAAATCATGAAATCTAATATTCATAAATTTGATACTAGTGATTTTGAACCTGAAAATATTTACAATATACTAGTGAACAAAAAAGTTCCTGGATTAATGAAAGATGAGAACAATGGTAAAATAATGACAGAATTTATTGGTCTAAGAGCAAAAATGTATGCAATTAAAGTAAATGGAGTAAATACATGTAAAAAAGCTAAGGGAATTAAAACTTCTGTAGTAAAAAAAAGTATAACTTTTGAAGACAACTTAGAATGCTTAACATCAAATACTGTAAAAAATTGCTATCAAAATAATATCATTTCCGATAAGCATAACGTGTATTCTTTAAGACAAAAAAAAGTTGCTCTTTCAGCAAGTGATGATAAACGAAAAATGTTACCTAATTCAACAGATACTTTGCCGTGGGGACATTATCTCCTACAATCTGAGCAATAAAAAAAAAACCTTCTGTTTAATATGTAACTATTTTGAATAAAAAAAAAATATGGAAACAAAAAAAATAAATGATTTTCTTATTTCAATTTAAATTTTTATTTTAAAATTTTCAAAAATGTTAGATAGAATCAAACAAATACATTGATATAAATATTTAATTAGTTATTTAGATTGTTTTTTGTACTGCTCACTGAAATTTTTTTTTTTTTTTTTTTTTTTTTCTTTTCATCAGTCTCTTTTTTTTCTTCATCAGTTTTTTTTTCATCTTGTCAAACGAGGAGTAACGCGTGCGCATTATCATAATTCCTATATTAATATAAAATTGCAAAAATAATAAGAAAAGAAATTGTCAAAAACTATTCTAATATTTAAAAATTAAATTAAATTTTTTTTGTTTGTTTTCTTTATTAAATAATGTAATGAATAATATTTTAGAATTGGAACAAACAACATAATAATAATTTAAATATTGTCAAAAAAAATACAAAAGCTTTAGAGAAATCTCTAAAAACCAAACAATCAGTATTAAATGCAAATAATAACAAAATAAATAACGAACCAACTAGTGATGAACCAACTAATAAAAAAATAAAAATGACAAAAAAAAACAAAAAAAAAGCGGACTTGGCTTCCGAAAATAACCACTTAAAGCAAGAAATCGAAAATCTTAAAAAAACTATTAAAAAACTTAAGCACATGGCAGCTTCACCAAGTGTCATAAACAAAAATCAGTTTGAAAGTCTCCCTATTAATTTAAATGCAGAAATAAATGACACGGATAGCGAAGAAAGTAACAATAACAAAAATATTATCAATAACAATAACAATAATAATAATAATAATAATAATAATAATAATAATAAAACTAATATAACAGATAATGATAATAATAAGCTCGAAAAACCGATCTCAGATTTTATAAATCATAATACTTCAATCAACAATCAATCATCATCATCAGCATCATATCAGATTCAAGATGACGATTTCGTACGAATCATGAAAGAAAAAAATAAAAATAAAAGACAAATAAACACTGAACATATGGATTTAATTGCTAGAGGTACTGACAACAAAATCAACAAGAACAGTAATAAATTTGAAACTATGACAAACAAAAATTTGAAAACATCTGATGTAAATATGGAAGCAGAAGCATACATACATGACAAAACTCAAAATAATTCGGTAAACAATAATAATTATAATTATGTTAAAAGTAAATTACCCCCCATTAATACTTATGATCAAAGTCCAAATGAAATCATAAAATTATTAATTGTAAGTTATAAATTAAATGCAAATTGTTTTTATATTAAAAAAATATCAAATAAGAAACATGCTATTTATGTAGACAATATTGAAAATTACAATATTATTAAAAAAGCTTTAAATGATGTTGAAGCTTCGTTTTTCTCATATATACCTCGTGTTGAAAAAATTAAAACAATACTATTAAAAGGTTTACATATAAATGAAACAGTAGAATGTGTAAGAAATTATTTAGATAACTTAAATTTTAATAATTGTAAAATTCATAAAATAGTTAGATTTACCACTAAAAAGTCACAAGCTGAAAACAGAATCTTACCCGCCTTTCTAGTCCAAGTTACACCAGATAGTACGCTTTCAGAACTTTACAGTATTAAAATAATAAATTACCAAACTGTCACTTGGGAAAAATTGAAAAGGAATGAAATATTACAGTGTAAGCGCTGTCAACGTTTCGGTCATACGGCAAGCAACTGCAATTTAGATTACAGATGCGTTAAATGTGCTCAAAACCACGGCCCGGGTATGTGTGCCATAACGCAAAAAGAAAATGACAAAGAAAAATTATTTTGCGCTTTATGTAAAAATAATGGCCATCCAGCCTCTTTTAGAGGATGTCCGAAATTTGCTAGCCTTAAAGAGGCACTAAAAAAGAAAAACGAAATGGCTACTATAAAAATGAACCAAACCAAACATAACATGTTGAATAACATTGTAACAACTGGTAATTCTTTTGCAAATGTACTAAAAGACGGAAATAAAACTGAACCAACTAAAATTTCAGACTCATTTGAAAAAGCTTTACAAAATATAATAACTAAATTAAACTCACTAGAAAAAACGATTAATGATAGCACAAAAAGAATAGATTTCTTATTTTCAACATTTGATTTATAATAAAATGTCTATAAACAACCCATCTTGTAATAAGGAAAGGCAAAAATCATTAAAAATGATTACAATCAATACCAATTCAATAATTTCAATCGAAAGGCAACATTTTCTGAATTCATTTTTAAAACAAAATAATTCGGACATCGCTTTTATATCAGAAACGAAGCTAAACCCATCAAGAAAAGTTTGTGTTGAAGGCTATAATATAATACGTAGAGATAGACCTAATTCAGAACAAGGGGGAGGGTGCGCAATATTAATAAAAAAGCACTTCAAATATAAAGAAATTAAGAAACGAGCAATCCAAAATTTTGAATGTTTGGAAGTCGCTATCATATGTATTAAATTAAATAGTAATAAAAAATTGTTTCTAATTTCGGTATACGCATCACAACGTTTCTCAGAAAAATTTATAGAAGATTTCGACAAACTTTGGCAAATCCTAGAACTGAATAATTTAAATAATTTTTATGTTATTGCGGGAGACATGAATGCCAAACATATAAATTGGGCTAACAAATCTAACAATAATAGAGGCAGTTCATTAAATGCTTGGCTGCAAAATAAAAGTATGATTTATAGAACGAAATTATACCATAGTCAATATCCGTCACGCCCTATCTCAGAATCATTCTTAGATATCTACCTAATAGACTGTAGGTTTTCTGTGAAGAACAGTATATTTCAAGATAAGTTAGAAACGCTACCTTATGATAGCGATCACTGTGCAATAAAAATGGAAATTTTACAACATAACATGACTGATTTTTATTTGGAAATTAATGAAGATATTATTTTATACAATTTTAAAAGAGCCAATTGGAATATATTTAAAAAAAAACTCAACCAAAATTATACTGAGATGTTAGACAGGGAAATAAATATTGTAACCAATAGTAAATCTCTGACTGAGAAAGAAATTGATCAGAGTATTGAGAAAATTAACAATATAATAAAAAAATCCATAAAGGAATCATTACCTATAGTTCAAACAAAGTCTTTTCTTAAAAATTACTCAAATAAACAAATAATTAGGCTTGAAAATTTCAAAAGCCAGCTTATAAGCAAACTTAACATACTATATCGTTCAGGTTGTAGAAAGAATGATACAAGAATTATTGCTACAAAAGCCCAAATTCGCGACGTTAAATCTCTTTTAACTCAAAACTTTAAAATCAATATCAATAAATTCTGGGAAAACAGATTAAAAGCCATAAACCCTAAAACTCACAATATGTTCCCAGAGCTTAATAAAATATTTAGGAAAAAAGAATCCCTAAAAATTGATGAGCTCAAACTAGAAGCAACTACGGTAGCAGAAGATTTACTATCTAAATCTGGGGTTAAAACAGACGAACTGGATATTGACGAAAATAATAACTACATTATTCATAAAAATAAGGACATTGCATTGTTGCTAGGAAAAAATTTTCAACAAAAACATAAATTGCAAATTGATAAAAATAGGAGAGAAGTAGACAAGAAAGTTAGGAAAACTATTCGAGTAAATAGGATCAAACTAAAGTCCAAAAAAGGCTTAATAGAATTTAATGATAGTAATACGGCAGATAATGCATCTAATGTAAACTATCAAACATTTTTCATTACAACATCAGAGCTTACCGAATGTATAAAAAAATTAAATAACAAGACCTCGTCGGGTATAGATGGTATTCCGAATGTAGTTCTCAAAAATCTAACAAAAGAAATAATTAGACAATATTGCATAATTTTTAATAACGCCCTAAATATAGGTTATTTCCCAAAGGAATGGAAAAGAGCGAAAATAATCCCGATTAGAAAAAAAGGTAAAGAAAAATCAGACCCTAACAGTTACAGACCTATTAGCCTGTTACCGAATATTGGTAAACTGTTCGAAAGAATTATTAATAGACCAATAACACGACTAATAGACAATTTAGAACTATTATCGGACAACCAATTTGGATTTCGCAAACAGACTTCCACATCCCATGCTATTAACAAAATAGTGTCCGACTTATGTTGGCACATCAATAAAAACGACAGTGTTGGATGTCTACTAATTGACCTTTCTGATGCCTTTACAACGGTATGGATAGAAGGTCTAATACACAAACTTTTCAAATACAATTTTCCATGGTATCTTATTAGGCTTATAAACAATATGATTACTAAGAGATCATTCAGAGTAGAAGTAAACGGAAAAACTTATGATAAAACGTACAACATACAAAATGGGCTACAACAAGGTACAGTCAACTCACCAATTCTGTTTTTACTTTATATAAACGATCTATTAGTAAAACTTAACAACCAGGATCCCAACAACTATGCTATAGCCTTCGCGGATGATTTGACAATTTATACGGGTAACAAGACCTTTGACAACATAGAAAACAGTGTAAATAAAATGTTTAGAACAGTGACGAACTATACTAATTCTTGGAAACTGAGAATCAATTGTAGTAAGTCTGAGCTAATACTGTTTAGAGATGTTTTAAGAAACTGCCCTCTTTCTATAAAAAGAAACTGGAGACAGTTCGCGATGAACAAAAACAGTGAGAATGAAATAAAAACCAAACCCGTAGTAAAATTATTAGGAGTGACGTTACAACACAATATGAAATTTATACAACACACTAAAAATCAAATTAGTAAAACTAATAAGGCTTTCTTTATAGCTAAAAAATTGTTCTATTCAAAAATCATACAGCCTAGGGTCAAAATTATAGCTTACCAAGCGATTATAAGATCTATTCTGAGCTATGGTTGCACGGCATGGTTTAATATAAGTGCATCTCTTATGGAGAAACTTAGACTTTTTGAACGCAAATGCATAAAAATATGTTTAGGTGAGGCTCGAAAACCCGAAACGCAATATCTACACTACATTTCAAATAAAAACATTTACAATAAAGCACAGACTATTAGAATTGACAACTTCATAGTTTCTATTATAAGAAAATTCTGGAACAGAACATATTTTATCTACAACAACAAGACAATTAAAAACTCAGCTTATTGCAATGACCTGTACATCCAACATGCTATGCAAAAAGGATTTATCCCTCCAGAAGGGTTCATTTATTTGGACCAACATAATTTTATACAAAATGCCGAAAAAGTTCCTCTCTTCTACCACTTTGAGAGAAGGGCCACAGACACTAAAATACCATTAAATTGGGGAATATTAAATATGATACCGCAAAAATTTAACATGTCATTGTCGGATAAAGACAGAAATAAAATAGAACGAAATTTTTGGTGGCTTCTATAGTAGTTTAAAAAGAAGCAGCTTGTGGATTAATTAGTTGTAAGGTAGGTTAGGGATTAGTTTTAAGTTTAAGTTTAAGTTTAGAAGTAATGTTTAGGTTAATTTTTATCAATATCAAAAAAAAAAATTATAGTTGGTTTTTTAAATTTTCCAATTAGTATAAAATTTAAAAAAATAAAATGTATATAATTATAACTAAAATAATAAAACATTGTTAAAAGCAAAATAAAAAATTAAAAAAAAAAAACATAATATAGAGTACTCGAATGGGGGGCAATATATTAATAAAAAATTTATTTAATTTGGTGTTATATAGATTAGTTTCCAAACATATAATAATTTTTGTAACGTTTAAGAAAAAAAATAAATAAATCTATATTAAAAAAAAAAAAAAAAAAAAAACTGAAATTTTTTTTATGATATTCAGATCTGGTTTCCTCCTTCCATTTCTTTGTAGACTCCGATGAAATGTTCACTAATTTTTGATAATCTTGTGAACATTGATTTTTTATTGAAGGTCTTTTTTATTTTATCCATATTTGTTTACTTTTTTGAATTGATTAACGATTGATTGTGAACAGTAAAATGAATATGTTTCTGATCATTTATCTTCTTAAATACTTTTGAATTAGCTAAATCATCAATTTTAACAAGTAAACATTTTCTAAAGCACAAACACCAAAATGGTTAAAAGAACATCTTTTAGAAAAATGCATTTGATGATTCTTCCATATTTTCAAGCATGTAGAATCATGATTATTCAAATCAAAAATATTATAATTATTTTGCAATATATTAATAATCTAAGATTGTTTTTCTTTTCCTTTAACATAAATTTTTGTTTGATTAGATATAAAAAATTTTAAAAAATTGATAACATCACAGAAACATGTTTTGCCGTCCGACCATTGTAAGCCATGATGATTTTTAGTGAGCCATTTATTTGTGTATTTTGCTTTTGTATCTAAATAATGGTAACCATAAGGTGATCAATATTTTATAATAATATTGAATTTCGTTATTTGATGAAAGAATAGCAATTTCTTTTAAAATAAATTAATTATTATTATCTCGAAAACCTTGTGTATCAATTATTACATATTCCATTTTAATTTAAATTTCAAAAGAATTTAATATATTTATAGAGTTTGTAAATTAAAAAACTTATACAGTGTAGTCCAATCATAAAAAAAAAATATTCCACTGATAAATGATGGAATTTCAAAAACACAGCAAGAATCTGAAGGTGATGATTCGGTACAGTTTGATCTCATATTATTTATTAATACATTAAATAATTTTATTAACTTCTCTTGTTAATGGTTTAAATTCTACTAAACGGTCATGCAAAATAAGGCAACAGGCTGTATTATCTGGATTTTTTTTTAAAGTTTTTATTTCAATTTTGACATCAACTGGACCCATTTTAAGATTTTCATTTTGATGACGAGTATCGATTACAAAAATTGTTGAAGAATTTTGATATTCACTCAATGAAAGTAAAGATTCTGTCACTGAATAATTATAATAAAAATTTCTAAAATTAGAATAATTTTCATATGCTAAGGCGAAGCGATTTTTATCAAAATCTAAATTCATGTCTTCATAAGGATATACTTCAGAATTTAAATATACTTTTATATTGCTGATATCACAATTATCAAATTTTGATGGATCCTTATCCAGTTTATGTTGTTTATCGGTTTGTAGAACAAAAATAATAAAACGAGGTTTTTCTAGTTGTGAGGTAGTTTTGACATTCCATATATGATGAGTAGTTCCTGTTGGTAATGTTGGATACTCGTGTAACTCCAAATTTCTAAAAGGAATTTTCATAACAAACCCTTTTTCAATATTTTTGAATAAATTTAATTTGAGATTGTCAGCTAAATTAATATGTTGAACATTCCAATATAGTTTTGTAATAACAATTTTTGGTTTTTCAGTATTATCAACGCATATCATTGAATTATCATTAGATCGAGAACGATATATTATTAATTCATGTTTTGCATTTGGAGTAATATTTTTGTAGTCTTCTGCAAATCCCAATAATCTTTTTAATGGCATACAAAAATTAAAATATAAATTGTTTAGCTTAATTGATGAGGTAAGTGACCAACTTCCATTGTATAAAGATGCACTTTATACAATGGAAGTTGATATACCAAATGAGTTGATATACTGAAAGTGATTTAAGAACGTATCATCAAATACTTAACAAAACTAATGCACATAAAAGAAATTATAATCATTTAGAACAAATAAAAGGAAGCAAAAGATTTAAAAACAAAAATATATTAAGAAAATTATATGAACACGATTATAACACTAGACATAAAAAAACTGGTTTAAGTAGTTGGAAAAAAAAAAATTTTAATAATTTTTTTTTTCATAAATCTTCTACACCAGAAACTCGTTTAAATTATACAAAAAAATCAAATCAGTATATTTATTGGGATGATCCTAATGAGTTAGTTGATAGATTAAGGCTTTTAATGAAATTAATAAAATTGAATGAATAAAATTAATCATTTTTGATCTGTGTCTGATGAGAAACTGAATTTAAAATACAAATTGAAAGTTAATATAAAAGCAGCGAACATATTCTTGGTACATTCAAGTCGTATAGGCTATGAGATTTCTAGATATTGAAAATGTACATCTGGCAACTCTAAAATGGGAAAAGTCCTGCATAAAAAGTGAAGTTTAGGGTATACGGCAACCTTAATTATGAATAAAAATGAAATGAAAAAAAAAAATGCTGATAATTTAATGCTGATAATAAAATTTAGTATGTTTGTTAATAGCATAGAAAATTAAAATGACGTCAGGGAATTTCATAGTTGGTGTTATCAATGAATAGTTTAATTAAAAAACAAGACAAATAAATTTTTTTATTTATTTTTTTTAGAAAATTTTAATACAGAATAAAGTTTTTTATTACATAGATAACATGAAAACTTTTCAATGTTTTGAGAATTATTTCTAAATGTTTCAGAAAAGCAATTTGTAGTCAAATGTTTTCTTATATAGTGTTCAACACAGTTTTTACACATTCTACGTGAATAGTCATTGTGATTTGTACCAAGAATCCAATATTTGTAAATTATCTTTTCATTATAAAATATCTCTTGTGCTCTTCTTTTCAACTTGTTTGTCCTATCTATTGATGATTGTTTCACACGTACAAATCTTCCTAACATTCCAAAATTTATATTATACATGGAGTTTTTCATGACTGTTTTCTTGTGAAAAAAAATTATTACACTAAAACAAAAATTTGTCATACACGCGTACCTACAAGTTTATAAGTGAATTAGAAAATTTGTTTTGTGGTTTCTTGAATTTGAAATTATGATGATAAGAAAATATGAATAATTAGGTTTTGAAATAATAGAATAAATAGAAAGTTCTTATCAGTTATACTTAATAATGTACAATATTTAAAAATTAAGCAAATTTTTTAAATTGTAAAATAAAAATCTGAAATGACGTCAGGGGGATTCCTTTAAAATTATATAAAAAAAGAAAAAGAAAAATATATGTTCGAAAACGTTTTATTTATGTTTTAGTATTTCTTCGATATTTAATTTTTTTTTCTTTAAATTTTTTCAGAATTTTAGTTAATTTTAAATGACATCTCTTAGAAAATTCAAATGAATTGAGGTTAAATAAATATATTCATTTATCATCTGGATCTTCTTTAAGCAAATTAAATTGAATTAGTGATGACTCTGCATAATTCCTAAGAAACTTAATATGGTACTTAATTTCCTTCTAATGATTCTTTCTCAAAAGAATTTTATTTTCCAAATACAATTTATTAAAGGCAAGAATTGTTCTTGCGAACTCCATTGTATGGTTTAAACTAAAGAAAAATATTTAAGTAACTAATTTAGAAATAAAATACTATAATAATAATAATAAGAATTAATTAAATCTTCTGTGGGTAAGATAGAATTCTATTAGGTGTTAAGTAAGTATATGAATATATTATGTTTAGGTTCGATCCCACTTCTATGCTCTTACCCAGAGAAGATTTTTTATTTTGAATATCAGATTTTTTCAGGTATAAAAGGTTAATTTTAAGATTGAAAAAGGTCATAACATAATAAGTTTAACAAGTGAAAAGATCATAATGTTTTGGGCTGACAACATTCTACATGGATATAAATATTGTATTTGTGGAAGGAAATGGGCTTCAATCAAAATAATTAATTGGAAAATATTCCATGATTTTTTGGAGATATATGTAACTCCAGAAGGTGGGGAAAAGACATGTATTTTGAAAATTAGAAATGGCGAGTCATTAACTAACAAATTCGATTTATCTCCTTTGGATTGGCAACATATAAAAATTGAAGTTTATGGTGGTGATATTTCCATTATGGGTAAAGTAAGAGATACACCAAATAAAAAAAAGCAAATACCTAATCATTTTAATAATGATTGTCCATTTGCTGAAGAAGATGATTGGGAGATGATTGAGAAGAATATATCAAATGTATTACCAAAAGATAAGAAAAAAAGTATTTCACAACATATTGATTCATTGTCCATGAAAACAAATGAATATGAAGAAAATCGAAATGAATTGAAAAAGTCAATGATACGGACACGAATTGAAGAGGGAATTATATTTATAGCGTCAATAGAGAATATAATGAGAAAAATAATAAATCAAAAATTGGTGATATGTTAACTAATTTTAGAAAATTACTTGAAAGTTTAAAAGAGGAATATTTAGTTCACATGGAATCTTATGGAGATGCAAGAGATCACTTTTTACCGCTTTTTATATAAGTGTATTCTATTATAAGTCAAGTAAAATTGATACACAAAAAAGAAATTTCTGGAAAATAAAAAAAAGTATATATATTTTTTAATTACTAATAAAAAAAACATTACTTCGTTAACCTTTAAAGAAGATACAACATATACTTCTTTTTCATTAATTATGAAAACATTTATAGTTTTCTTATTCTGCTTGTTAACTATTCAAACAAATTCAGCTCCAACTTCTAATATTAGATTAGATGAATCAGCTTTTGGGAGCGCATATTTTAATATTTTACTTCCAAATAATGAGACTATTAAAGTAATTTATCAGTTCAGTTATTAAAACATATAATTTCCTCAGAATCAAATTCTAATGAAATTACAACAACAACAATACAACCATTAACTACTTTGCAAGCAAACGATCAATTGTTATCAGATAAAGCTGATTCAGTACCAAAATATGCGTCCTTTAGATGATGCTATTAAAGCTTTTAGAGATGAGTTAGTTTTAAAAGAACAGAATATTGGTGGAATAATAAATAGTGAGCATATATTTTATAGACATTTTGTATTGAATATTGGTGAGAATCAAAAACTCACTGTGAGATGTGAATATGAAAGCATTTTTATTAAGAAGTATCTCAAAATTCAGTGTCATGAATATCGAGAAATATTAGCTGAAAGAATTACAGGTGATGGAGAAGTAGATAAAATTATATAGGTAGATACGGAATATAAATCTGAATTTACCGTAATTGATTTACGAAAAATCAAACAGGATCCATCATATCAAATGGAAATTCATTAAAAAACATAAAATCATTTTTTTTTTATAATCAAAGTAAAAATAAATAAATAATATAATTTATAAAAAACAAATTTTTTTTTTCTTTTATATTAAGTCAGTTTTATTAATCCATGAATTGTGAGCGGATGAGAATCCAAGCCATTTTACAAAACCTTGTTATCTTTACTTTTAAAAACTTTTTCAACCTAGTAAATAGTATTATGTTTAGATTTTAGTAACTCATGCTCATAGAAACCTTCTTCAATAGGTTGACCTTCATAATCTTCTAATAAATATGTTACAGGATTAGTAATTTGCACTTTTCTTATCTTAAATATTTCCGTCGTCCAATTAGGAGTATAACCTTTCTCAAAAACATGCTTGTACTTGCTTATTCGAACTAAGTCACCAATTTTAAATTTGGATGGTGGTGAAATTTTAATATAATTATATACAGTTTTAAGTAAATTTCCAGCATTATCTTTATTGACATCAGATGGTCGTTTCTGAATTGTACGATGTTTACTGTTGTTATATTGTTTAACTAATTCTGCAATTAGGTTAATCCATTTATAATTTCCATTAAAACTAAATTCTTTCCACATCTTTCCTTTTAAAGTTCTATTAAAACGTTCTGCAATTGAGGCTTTTAATATGCTAAATGTTGAATAATGATTTATATGATATTTATTCATTCAATTTTTGAATATTTTATTAAAACATTCTTTCCTATCATCTGTTTGTAAATTTTGTGGATGTCGTTTAGAAATTTGAAAAATATTTTGCATAGCTTGTGTGACGTTCTCTGAAGTTTTTGTTTTTATAGGTATTGCCCATGCATACTTAGAAAATGTATCAATTACAGTTAATAAAAAATTAAAGCCTTTGTTTTTTTTAGCATATGAACCCATTTCTACTAAATCAGCTTGCCATAGATCATCAAATCCTTTAATTATAACTCTACGTCGTTTAAAATTTCTCCGTGTAGGTTTATGCAGCTCTTCAACAACCTCTCTTTTACTCATTTTTAAATAAAATAAAATGAAATGTATATAATTATTATATAACTAATTAGAAAATCTTTGATTGAAAATGATATTTCGATGATTACTATCTAGAATCTTAGCAATAATATCATCAGTATTTTGAATTCTTTGTTTAAATCTACAGCGATCCAGTGCTATCATTTCCCAATATTTTTGTCGAGCTAATTTGTATGCTGTATTCCATTTGTATAGTATATGTATTTGAGGCTTTAAAATAAATTTGACTCTCTTTTTTACTTTTTTCTCATCATTATCATAATCCTCTTCCTCATGGCTTTCTTTAGATGAATCTGAAATACCCTCAGAAACAATTGAAATATCATCTTCATTCCCATTGCTCTCATCATATGAATCTGAAGCATCAAGCCAATCGAATAAATCTACAACTTCATCCTTACTCATCTTGAAAATAACTAATTAGAATATATGTACCTCTCTTTCAGTTATTTATAAATAAAATAAAATAAAATAAATAAAACGAACAATAAATGTTCAATGTATTAAAATTTATATTCTTTATTTGTATAATAGTTTACAAGTATGTATACTTTTATTATAATTTATTTTCTATTCTTTTATATAATTTCATTAGTTTGGAACAGTGCAACATACATTGTTCTGCTGAATGACATGGACAAGTATCTGGAAAACTTTCTATATTATCTGATGTATAGGGGCATATATCCCAATGATATCCATACTCCTTCGTTTCAATCTGTATAGAATTTTCAAATAACTTTAAAAATTTAAAATGATCTTTTAACTGTTCATAATATTCCTCCAATAAAATATCTTGATATTTATTTAAAAAAATATTTAAAGAATATCCTATTTGATGTATATCCATTTTGAAAGTTGAATGAAAACTAATCACAATTAATTCCTTGAATTATTAATTAAATCTAATGCTGATTGAGCTTTAGCTTCAGCGTTTTGTAGTCGTGCATCAATAAATCCAATTGGTTTTTTAACTTGAAATTCAATAAAATCATTCATTTTTGAAAATTTTTCATTTAATATTACAGAAAATTTGATCTGGATTTGCTCTAAACTATCTTGCATTTTTTCTTCTAATATTCTTAATTTTTCTTCTGCTAATTTAAGTTCTATAGACATTACTGTCTCTACATCATCAAACATTTCTCTTATCTCGTTTTGTAATAGTTCTTTGTGAAAGAAAATTTGATTATTCACAAATGTTTGCGTTGCTGCATAATTTCCGTTAATTGGATCTTGAACATTTGATAAGATTTTGTTATCTAAATCATAATTTCCTTCAGAAGTAAATTTAAAATCTATACCTGGAGCACCTTGAGTATATAGTTTTCTAGAAGAAGAAGCTGTACTACGTCCAAACTTATCAAGTGGCATTTTGATTTTTACTGATTGTTAATAGAAAGTGTTATTGTATTATATTTGCTTCTCTCAATTCTTCAATTAGAGATACAATTTCATTGTGATGATGCAATCATTTTCAGCTGTTTCTGATGCAATTAAAAGCCTTAATCTATCAACTAACTCATTAGGATCATCCCAATAAATATACTGATTTGATTTTTTTGTATAATTTAAACGAGTTTCTGGTGTAGAAGATTTATGAAAAAAAAAATTATTAAAATTTTTTTTTTTCCAACTACTTAAACCAGTTTTTTTATGTCTAGTGTTATAATCGTGTTCATATAATTTTCTTAATATATTTTTGTTTTTAAATCTTTTGCTTCCTTTTATTTGTTCTAAATGATTATAATTTCTTTTATGTGCATTAGTTTTGTTAAGTATTTGATGATACGTTCTTAAATCACTTTCAGTATATCGATCGATGTGCATTAGTTTTGTTAAGTATTTGATGATACGTTCTTAAATCACTTTCAGTATATCAACTCATTTGGTATATCAACTTCCATTGTATAAAGATGCACTTTATACAATGGAAGTTGATATACCAAATGAGTTGATATACTGAAAGTGATTTAAGAACGTATCATCAAATACTTAACAAAACTAATGCACATAAAAGAAATTATAATCATTTAGAACAAATAAAAGGAAGCAAAAGATTTAAAAACAAAAATATATTAAGAAAATTATATGAACACGATTATAACACTAGACATAAAAAAACTGGTTTAAGTAGTTGGAAAAAAAAAAATTTTAATAATTTTTTTTTTCATAAATCTTCTACACCAGAAACTCGTTTAAATTATACAAAAAAATCAAATCAGTATATTTATTGGGATGATCCTAATGAGTTAGTTGATAGATTAAGGCTTTTAATTGCATCAGAAACAGCTGAAAATGATTGCATCATCACAATGAAATTGTATCTCTAATTGAAGAATTGAGAGAAGCAAATATAATACAATAACACTTTCTATTAACAATCAGTAAAAATCAAAATGCCACTTGATAAGTTTGGACGTAGTACAGCTTCTTCTTCTAGAAAACTATATACTCAAGGTGCTCCAGGTATAGATTTTAAATTTACTTCTGAAGGAAATTATGATTTAGATAACAAAATTTTATCAAATGTTCAAGATCCAATTAACGGAAATTATGCAGCAACGCAAACATTTGTGAATAATCAAATTTTCTTTCACAAAGAACTATTACAAAACGAGATAAGAGAAATGTTTGATGATGTAGAGACAGTAATGTCTATAGAACTTAAATTAGCAGAAGAAAAATTAAGAATATTAGAAGAAAAAATGCAAGATAGTTTAGAGCAAATCCAGATCAAATTTTCTGTAATATTAAATGAAAAATTTTCAAAAATGAATGATTTTATTGAATTTCAAGTTAAAAAACCAATTGGATTTATTGATGCACGACTACAAAACGCTGAAGCTAAAGCTCAATCAGCATTAGATTTAATTAATAATTCAAGGAATTAATTGTGATTAGTTTTCATTCAACTTTCAAAATGGATATACATCAAATAGGATATTCTTTAAATATTTTTTTAAATAAATATCAAGATATTTTATTGGAGGAATATTATGAACAGTTAAAAGATCATTTTAAATTTTTAAAGTTATTTGAAAATTCTATACAGATTGAAACGAAGGAGTATGGATATCATTGGGATATATGCCCCTATACATCAGATAATATAGAAAGTTTTCCAGATACTTGTCCATGTCATTCAGCAGAACAATGTATGTTGCACTGTTCCAAACTAATGAAATTATATAAAAGAATAGAAAATAAATTATAATAAAAGTATACATACTTGTAAACTATTATACAAATAAAGAATATAAATTTTAATACATTGAACATTTATTGTTCGTTTTATTTATTTTATTTTATTTTATTTATAAATAACTGAAAGAGAGGTACATATATTCTAATTAGTTATTTTCAAGATGAGTAAGGATGAAGTTGTAGATTTATTCGATTGGCTTGATGCTTCAGATTCATATGATGAGAGCAATGGGAATGAAGATGATATTTCAATTGTTTCTGAGGGTATTTCAGATTCATCTAAAGAAAGCCATGAGGAAGAGGATTATGATAATGATGAGAAAAAAGTAAAAAAGAGAGTCAAATTTATTTTAAAGCCTCAAATACATATACTATACAAATGGAATACAGCATACAAATTAGCTCGACAAAAATATTGGGAAATGATAGCACTGGATCGCTGTAGATTTAAACAAAGAATTCAAAATACTGATGATATTATTGCTAAGATTCTAGATAGTAATCATCGAAATATCATTTTCAATCAAAGATTTTCTAATTAGTTATATAATAATTATATACATTTCATTTTATTTTATTTAAAAATGAGTAAAAGAGAGGTTGTTGAAGAGCTGCATAAACCTACACGGAGAAATTTTAAACGACGTAGAGTTATAATTAAAGGATTTGATGATCTATGGCAAGCTGATTTAGTAGAAATGGGTTCATATGCTAAAAAAAACAAAGGCTTTAATTTTTTATTAACTGTAATTGATACATTTTCTAAGTATGCATGGGCAATACCTATAAAAACAAAAACTTCAGAGAACGTCACACAAGCTATGCAAAATATTTTTCAAATTTCTAAACGACATCCACAAAATTTACAAACAGATGATAGGAAAGAATGTTTTAATAAAATATTCAAAAATTGAATGAATAAATATCATATAAATCATTATTCAACATTTAGCATATTAAAAGCCTCAATTGCAGAACGTTTTAATAGAACTTTAAAAGGAAAGATGTGGAAAGAATTTAGTTTTAATGGAAATTATAAATGGATTAACCTAATTGCAGAATTAGTTAAACAATATAACAACAGTAAACATCGTACAATTCAGAAACGACCATCTGATGTCAATAAAGATAATGCTGGAAATTTACTTAAAACTGTATATAATTATATTAAAATTTCACCACCATCCAAATTTAAAATTGGTGACTTAGTTCGAATAAGCAAGTACAAGCATGTTTTTGAGAAAGGTTATACTCCTAATTGGACGACGGAAATATTTAAGATAAGAAAAGTGCAAATTACTAATCCTGTAACATATTTATTAGAAGATTATGAAGGTCAACCTATTGAAGAAGGTTTCTATGAGCATGAGTTACTAAAATCTAAACATAATACTATTTACTAGGTTGAAAAAGTTTTTAAAAGTAAAGATAACAAGGTTTTGTAAAATGGCTTGGATTCTCATCCGCTCACAATTCATGGATTAATAAAACTGACTTAATATAAAAGAAAAAAAAAATTTGTTTTTTATAAATTATATTATTTATTTATTTTTACTTTGATTATAAAAAAAAAATGATTTTATGTTTTTTAATGAATTTCCATTTGATATGATGGATCCTGTTTGATTTTTCGTAAATCAATTACGGTAAATTCAGATTTATATTCCGTATCTACCTATATAATTTTATCTACTTCTCCATCACCTGTAATTCTTTCAGCTAATATTTCTCGATATTCATGACACTGAATTTTGAGATACTTCTTAATAAAAATGCTTTCATATTCACATCTCACAGTGAGTTTTTGATTCTCACCAATATTCAATACAAAATGTCTATAAAATATATGCTCACTATTTATTATTCCACCAATATTCTGTTCTTTTAAAACTAACTCATCTCTAAAAGCTTTAATAGCATCATCTAAAGGACGCATATTTTGGTACTGAATCAGCTTTATCTGATAACAATTGATCGTTTGCTTGCAAAGTAGTTAATGGTTGTATTGTTGTTGTTGTAATTTCATTAGAATTTGATTCTGAGGAAATTATATGTTTTAATAACTGAACTGATAAATTACTTTAATAGTCTCATTATTTGGAAGTAAAATATTAAAATATGCGCTCCCAAAAGCTGATTCATCTAATCTAATATTAGAAGTTGGAGCTGAATTTGTTTGAATAGTTAACAAGCAGAATAAGAAAACTATAAATGTTTTCATAATTAATGAAAAAGAAGTATATGTTGTATCTTCTTTAAAGGTTAACGAAGTAATGTTTTTTTTATTAGTAATTAAAAAATATATATACTTTTTTTTATTTTCCAGAAATTTCTTTTTTGTGTATCAATTTTACTTGACTTATAATAGAATACACTTATATAAAAAGCGGTAAAAAGTGATCTCTTGCATCTCCATAAGATTCCATGTGAACTAAATATTCCTCTTTTAAACTTTCAAGTAATTTTCTAAAATTAGTTAACATATCACCAATTTTTGATTTATTATTTTTCTCATTATATTCTCTATTGACGCTATAAATATAATTCCCTCTTCAATTCGTGTCCGTATCATTGACTTTTTCAATTCATTTCGATTTTCTTCATATTCATTTGTTTTCATGGACAATGAATCAATATGTTGTGAAATACTTTTTTTCTTATCTTTTGGTAATACATTTGATATATTCTTCTCAATCATCTCCCAATCATCTTCTTCAGCAAATGGACAATCATTATTAAAATGATTAGGTATTTGCTTTTTTTTATTTGGTGTATCTCTTACTTTACCCATAATGGAAATATCACCACCATAAACTTCAATTTTTATATGTTGCCAATCCAAAGGAGATAAATCGAATTTGTTAGTTAATGACTCGCCATTTCTAATTTTCAAAATACATGTCTTTTCCCCACCTTCTGGAGTTACATATATCTCCAAAAAATCATGGAATATTTTCCAATTAATTATTTTGATTGAAGCCCATTTCCTTCCACAAATACAATATTTATATCCATGTAGAATGTTGTCAGCCCAAAACATTATGATCTTTTCACTTGTTAAACTTATTATGTTATGACCTTTTTCAATCTTAAAATTAACCTTTTATACCTGAAAAAATCTGATATTCAAAATAAAAAATCTTCTCTGGGTAAGAGCATAGAAGTGGGATCGAACCTAAACATAATATATTCATATACTTACTTAACACCTAATAGAATTCTATCTTACCCACAGAAGATTTAATTAATTCTTATTATTATTATTATAGTATTTTATTTCTAAATTAGTTACTTAAATATTTTTCTTTAGTTTAAACCATACAATGGAGTTCGCAAGAACAATTCTTGCCTTTAATAAATTGTATTTGGAAAATAAAATTCTTTTGAGAAAGAATCATTAGAAGGAAATTAAGTACCATATTAAGTTTCTTAGGAATTATGCAGAGTCATCACTAATTCAATTTAATTTGCTTAAAGAAGATCCAGATGATAAATGAATATATTTATTTAACCTCAATTCATTTGAATTTTCTAAGAGATGTCATTTAAAATTAACTAAAATTCTGAAAAAATTTAAAGAAAAAAAAATTAAATATCGAAGAAATACTAAAACATAAATAAAACGTTTTCGAACATATATTTTTCTTTTTCTTTTTTTATATAATTTTAAAGGAATCCCCCTGACGTCATTTCAGATTTTTATTTTACAATTTAAAAAATTTGCTTAATTTTTAAATATTGTACATTATTAAGTATAACTGATAAGAACTTTCTATTTATTCTATTATTTCAAAACCTAATTATTCATATTTTCTTATCATCATAATTTCAAATTCAAGAAACCACAAAACAAATTTTCTAATTCACTTATAAACTTGTAGGTACGCGTGTATGACAAATTTTTGTTTTAGTGTAATAATTTTTTTTCACAAGAAAACAGTCATGAAAAACTCCATGTATAATATAAATTTTGGAATGTTAGGAAGATTTGTACGTGTGAAACAATCATCAATAGATAGGACAAACAAGTTGAAAAGAAGAGCACAAGAGATATTTTATAATGAAAAGATAATTTACAAATATTGGATTCTTGGTACAAATCACAATGACTATTCACGTAGAATGTGTAAAAACTGTGTTGAACACTATATAAGAAAACATTTGACTACAAATTGCTTTTCTGAAACATTTAGAAATAATTCTCAAAACATTGAAAAGTTTTCATGTTATCTATGTAATAAAAAACTTTATTCTGTATTAAAATTTTCTAAAAAAAATAAATAAAAAAATTTATTTGTCTTGTTTTTTAATTAAACTATTCATTGATAACACCAACTATGAAATTCCCTGACGTCATTTTAATTTTCTATGCTATTAACAAACATACTAAATTTTATTATCAGCATTAAATTATCAGCATTTTTTTTTTTCATTTCATTTTTATTCATAATTAAGGTTGCCGTATACCCTAAACTTCACTTTTTATGCAGGACTTTTCCCATTTTAGAGTTGCCAGATGTACATTTTCAATATCTAGAAATCTCATAGCCTATACGACTTGAATGTACCAAGAATATGTTCGCTGCTTTTATATTAACTTTCAATTTGTATTTTAAATTCAGTTTCTCATCAGACACAGATCAAAAATGATTAATTTTATTCATCCATTTACAATGATGATAGCAGGACCATCTGGATGTGGAAAAACAACATTTGTGTGTAATTTAATTGAAAAGATTAATGTGTGTAAATTTAATTGATTGATTTACCCGAAAATTGAAACAATAAAATGGTGTAACCTACAAATTTCTGCTATTCCGAACAATATAGATTTTCCTGATATAGACTTTTACACCAGTATTCCGAAAGAGTTTAGTGGGAATGAAAATAGACCTACTTTAATTGTTTTAGATGACTTAATGTTAGATTCTGCAAATAAAGAAGTATGCGAACTATTTACTAAAGTTTCGTACCATCGTAATTTATTATTGTATTGTTAACGCAAAACGTTTTTCATCAGGTCAAATTTTCAAGAGATATTTCATTAAATTGTAAATATTTAGTGCTTTTCAAAAACCCTCGAGACAAATCGCAGATTTTTCCTCTTGCTAGACAACTACATCCAGAAAATACAAAGGATTTCTTGAAAATATATAATGAGTCAACATCAAAACCACATGGTTAGATTGTGTTGGATTTAACACAAGACATTAACGACTTATTTCGTATTAGAACTAATATTTTTTCAAAAGAATATTGTATATGCTTCTGTGATACGGGTGATTTGAACAACAGCTGTCAAAAATATGAAACGATTGAAGAAAAACCAACATATATTACATGTACTAGGAAAGTGCAACAAGAAGAAATTTCGTGAAAATATTCTTAAATATTGTGATGATATTATAAAAACTATTGCTGAAATTGCAATCAATATATTAAATGGAAATAATAAAATAACACCAACACAAAAAGCAAAATTAAAAAAACATAAAAAACAATTAAGATTCCTAGCCTGTGCAAAGAAGAGTATAAAAGCCAAACGAAAAATTTTAGTTTAACATGGTGGATTTTTACCAACTTTAATAGGAACTATATTATCTGGTGTAATAGGAAAATTGCTAAGTAAGACATAATGCAGCGAATGATTGTTATGTCACCAATATTTTCAAAATTTAGCAAATTATTTCAAAATGATAAAAATTTGGATATATTAGATCAAAAAATGAAAAAAGTTTTATATGATAAAACATTAAAACCATTGCAAAAATAGTACTTATATCGTCAAAACCTCCTCAAATATGGAATTAACAAAAGACAAGCAAAAAGATTACCAGACAAGGCTAATAATCTTACATTTGATACAGGTACTCAAACAAAATTCTTTTCTAAACGAAATGCATATACAGAAACTGAATTTCCTAAATACAAATCAACATCAACACAGACCAATTTTGTACCTTTAGTTACTGATGATGTGTTTGAATATGACCCTAAAAAAGAACATTCAGATATGGATATCGATTTAACACATTACAATTTGGATGATCAAAATTCATTTAAAAAATTAGCTCGGACTGAAATGTTGAAAGATGAAAAATTAGTGGAAAAACCATCTCTAAGCTCTGATTATCGAATGTTTGAAACACCGAGTGGTGATGTAATTACCGTTGCTGTACCATCTCCTGAAAAGAAGAAGACACTAAGATCGGCCGGCAGTACAATATCCTCAACTATACTCTCACAGTTTCCTGAAACAAAAAAACGAAAACTAAAACAAAAACTAAGAACTTCATCAACACCGGAATGGACAACATATAAATAGTGCAACATTTTATGTTTTAGAAGAATTTAACAAATATGGAAAGTCAAGATGACTTCTATGTAACATTGTTTAGCAATGATAATCTAAAACTATTTCCAAACAATACTTTAGCTTCATTCGAAAATAAATTACCTATTCACTTTGATTTAAGAAATGGAAATTGAAAAGTTGGTCTTTCAGAAATATATCTGAACGATTTCCTACAAACAGAAGAATTTAACAAAGAGCAATGTACTTTTATCAATATTGGGCAATATAATGTTTACATAAGAAACATTAAAAAACCTCTTGAAAAAATCAAAGTAATCAAATCTATAGGTTATACATATTATTCATATAACGATTCGGAATTACATTTGGATGATTGGAAATTTAATTTTTTAATTTTTTTTTTAATTTATTAATTTTTTTACCAACGCTTATTAAAAATATAACTCCTAATCTGGGATTTACTCGCAACCAAGTTTTCAAAGAATTTTTTAATGAAGTTTTGACATATATCTCTACTCCTAAAAATTATGATGATGTAACATTTAAAATTTTAAAGTGTCAGAATCTAACCGACGCGATTTAATACGAATATCGCACACATTTGATGAAGATAGTTTCTATATAAAAGTTAATCACAGTTATAATATAAAAACATTATTAACTGAATTACTTCAACAAAAAAAAATATAAAAAATTTCAAAATAAAATTACCTGAACTATTCAAATTAGCTGTTAATAATAAAGATGAATTGAATGGAATGGTGATGATTTATTCAGATATAGTTGAATCATCTGTTTTTGGAAGTAGCAAAGTGCGTGCATTAAGAGCTATTAACATAGAAAATTGTAGAATACCTACAAATATTGAATTTGAAAATGTCCATTACATACCTATAGAAAAAAAATTGTTTTGAAATGATAGCGATTAAAATTTGCAATCAATACGGTGATGGAATAAATTTTGTTTCCAGTTACTATCCAACAAAAATTGTATTACATTTTAAAAAGCATTGATTGCTCCCCAATTGAAACAATATAAATACTACTACTCAAATATGATATCCTCTCAAACATGGAAAGAGCTTACGTGAGATATTATTCCTCTCAAGAAGGTGGAGGAATCAACGATATTGGGTCTTTATTACAATTTTATCCAGATATACAAAACGGTCGTGGTTTTGGAAATATATTCGGAAGTTTAATTCATTACTTAAAGCCCGTTTTTACATCAGGTTGGGACTTAATTAAAAATGAGGCTGTCAAGACAGGTACAAATATTTTAATGATATATCATCTGGTGCAAACATAAAAGAAGCTGTAATTGATCAAAGCAAAGGCAGCATAAAAAATTTACGAAAATCAGCATCAAAGTTAACCAACTGCATTCGATGTATGGTGGAAAACACGAAGAGCTATAAAAAGACGAGCAATTTTTAAAAAGACACATTTGAAGTCGAAAAAACGACGAAAAAAGCATATTAAAAGCTCTGATATATTCAATTAAAAAATGGAATTTATGAAAACTGAACTTGACCTTTTTGCGTCATTACCCGTACAAATAAGTATCTTGCGTTCAGAAGAGGTAGCATACAATCCTTTAACTTCTTTAAAGGCATCACCGTCAACTATTGAATTTGTTTCACTTGGAAATGGAGATACATATCGGAATTTATCCTCAACCTACATCAAATTTAAAGTTCAAATATTAAAAAAGATGGATCAGTTTGGAGTGCAAACGATAAAATAGGAACCGGAAATGAAGCAAGGACAGCTCCGCACCCGAGTGTTGTAAATAATTTATTACACTCTTTAATTAAACAATGTAATGTAACTCTAAATGGAAAAAACATCACTCCTTCAGACTCCTTATACCATTATAAAGCATACTTAACTACTTTACTAAATTATGGTACAGATTCCAGTCAAACACATCTGGAAGCATCTGGTTGGGAATTGGATAAACCAAATGTAAATGATTTTAACAATTCTGGTTCTAAATCAAGACAAAAATCATACAATAATTCTGCAATAGATAGAAAATTACATGTAGATTTCTTCAATACTTCTAATTTCTTTTAAATAATGTTGACATTCGAATTGCTTTAGCATTAGAGAAACAAGATATTTTTATTTTCTTTAACGAGTCCAATGAAAGCTATTTAAAAATTCTCGAAGCTACGTTATACATGAAACATTTAACAATTAATCCTAGCATATTGATGGCACATAATACTGTATTGGAAAAGGCTAACGCGAAATATTTTTATACAAGAAGTGAAATCAAAACATTTACAATTCCAGCTAACACTTCCAACATATCATTGGATAATATATTTATAGGGCAAATACCAAAAGCTCTAGTATTTTGTATGGTTAATAATGAAAATTTCAATGGTAAAAGATCAAAAAATCCATACCATTTCGATCATCAAAATCTCACACAATTTCAATTATATGTGAATGGAGTGCCTACACCAAACTCTACAATTGAAACAAATTTTACATTGAATAATCTTTGCAATTCTCGTGCATATTTAACATTATTTAGCGGAACAGGTATACATCATTCTGATAGAGGACATCAAATTTCAAAAGAGTTATTTTCAAAAGGTTATACAATACTGGCTTTTGATTTATCAGCAGACGGCTCGGGAACAGATACATGTCAAAGTTTATTAAACCAGGGAGTAGTAAAGATTTAAGCAAGACTGAGTTCTCCATTAACTTCAACATTAACATGTATTGTGTTTGCAGAATTTGATGCTAATATAGAAATTAATAAAAATCGTAACGTTTACGTAAACATATAAAAAGAAAGTTCAGGCGACCCTTTCACCTCACTTAAAAATGGCATGTTCTATAGTAGATTTATCGTTCTGTACGGACGATAACAATACAATATTTGTAAAAAATCTTGTTGTGGTTGGAATAAAAGAAAAATGTAAAACTATTTCAAAAGAATTAAAGTATAAATTCCTAACCAGAGATTTAAAAAGAACAGAAAACAAGAATTTTTCTTTTGGGCATATGGACAATAACAAAACAAATAATAATTTAATAAAATTATTGGAAAAATTCGATATAGTGTTGACAAATGGAAAACTTAAAGTTGAATTTTTAACAGCATACATAAATGGAAATACTCAACTAATTGATATTTCTCATTTACAAAACAATAATGAATACACTTCAGATAGAGAAAGTGTTAAAATGTAATAGTAACCAGACAACTATTTAAAGATGTTTTTGCTGTTGATCAAATACCGAAAAATATTTCAAAACCTGGTATTTTAGTAATAAATACCGACACTTCTGCTAAAAAAGGAACACATTGGCTAGCAATTTTTGTATCAGTTAGAGGCTGTGTAGAATATTTTGATTCATTTGGAAATCCACCATTCCACAGTGAGATTGTGAAATTTCTACAAAATCAATCAAAATGTTTTATTTTCAACAATAAACGTTTACAAAGTGACTTTACATCAGTCTGCGGCCAATACTGTTGTGTATATTTATGGATGCGATGTAACTGCAAGAGCATGAAATATTTTATTAATTTATTCAATACATCATCCCCACTTAAAAACGATAAAAAAATACAAAGAATGTTTCGAAGAATTTCTAAAAAAAGAAAGTGAAACTAAGAAAACTATTTCGAACTAATATAAATATAAATTTTTTAAATATATATTCCATCAGTTTAAAAAAATGGAGTCAACATCAAATATCGAAACATTTGAAAAAGCAGCAGCAGCAGCAACAGTAACGAATCACAAGAAAATCTCTTATTAAGTTACATTTATTATTTGGATAAAAACAAACAACAAAAATACAAATTGGATTTAATGTTGAAAATTTCGCTGCTACAATAATTTTCCAACGTAATCGTAAAGTTATTAGCGAAATAAATTATTTGGAGTGGTATGCATTTTATCAAGATTTTACAAGCAACCAACTCCATAAATTAAATTCAAATAAATTTCCACTAAAATTTAATTATGCTGGAGGAACAATTAAAAAACTTACATTTTGTCTTATGTTAGACTTTATTCAAGCAGTAATGTCATATAACAATGGAGCCGAATTGAATGTACGAGAATATGTATTAAAATATTTTGAAAGATGTATTGCAAAGAATAAGCTTAAACTGGAACAAGAAGATTTCGATATTCCTATGAATTTGCATATAGCTCAATGCAACTATTCCCGGCTCTTTTATGAAATACCATTATTTATGTCTGAAAAAATATATTGGTCAACCATAAATAAAACAAATATTTTTTAAAACCAATTTGTATTATTATCTTTTATTAAAAACATATATAAACTCATACAATTTTTTACAGCACATCTTTGCAATTTTCCGTATTTTGATGGTGGGGGTAAATGGTGATGAAATTCCTTAGTTTTTGTAGAGGTGGAATTTTATTATCTAAATTGATAACTTCTACTATTGAATTTGAAAAAAACCTATCTAAAAATTGTTTTTTTTAAAGACCTTTTACATAAATGATATCAAATGATGTTAAATGTTTCTCTAAGATATTTTTTAATTGTAGATATTCTATAAAACCATCATTCCAGTCCAACATATTAATTTTCTTTTTGTTATATTCATTTTGTTGTTTAGCATCAAAATTTAATTCTTCAAATGAATATGGTGCTTTAAACATAAATAGCATTGGTACAAGAGAACCATCAGATATCATAGAAAATTCTTTTAAAAAATATTCTCTATTATTTCCAATAACAAATTGTAAATCAACTATAACCCTCCTGCTGCTGCTGTTGTTGTTGTTGTTGCTGTTGCTGTTCATTTTATTCTTTACTACTCGTATATATTAAAATAAACCAATATGATGCCGGCGATGACGTCCGTCGCAGCCCTGGGCCCTCAGCTCCTTCGGGCGCTCGGGCACTCGGGCGCTAGATCCCAAGAGCCGGGAACGTTGTTAGAGCCAGTCTTCCGGAAGTCCGTTACCGGAACCGGTCCTCCGGAAGTCCGTTGCCAGAATCAGTCCTCCGGAAGTCCTTTGCCAGAATCGGTCCTTTGGAAGTCCGTTGCCGGAGCCGGTTTTCCGGAAGTCTGATGTCGGAGCCGGTAATAAGACATTGATGCTTAGGGGTAGTCATAGGGAGTAAATAAAAAAACAAAACAAAATTACTAATATATATTTTTATTTTAATAATTTTTCTTGAGAATTTATATCTACAGCAGGAATAAGGTCAAACAATGTCATATTCCATCTGTCCTTGTCATTTAAAATTTAAATTTGTCCCGTAAATTTAAAATAAAAATAAGTACTATTTAATTCAGCCAATTGCGACTGAGTTATTACCTTTTTGGAGAATCGCTCTGGCATGAAAAGTATCCTCTTTTCGTAGCTAAAAATCTCCATGATAGCACCTCATACATTTTATCTTTTATCAAAAAATCAATGTTTCGATATGGTTCATTTTCACCCTTCCCCAACGAAATTAAGTTTTCAATAAAAGCCTGCAAAATTATATATATATATATAAATATATATGTGTAAATAGATATAGAAAATAATATAGAATTAATTTAAGAATTAAAAAAAAAAAAAAATCTTACCATTTTTATATTTGTTTTTTTTTTTTTTTTTTTTGTGGTTTTTTTCAATATGAACTGATTTTGTTTTTGAAATAAGTTAATTAACATCAGTTTATATACATTTGTAAAATATTATAGAAGAAGGAGAAAATCATGCCTCCCTATCTACTATATGTTTTTAACAAGATATAATATCATTAAATTTTTTTTTTTTTTTTTTTTTTGTATCCAATATCAATTTATTTGTAATTATAATGAACACACATCTAACCACAAATATTACACATTAAATATTTATGAATTTATTATGCAATACCTGTTGCAACTTTTTCAATGTATAAATTAGTTGTTATTAAAATAAAATATAAAATGTAATGTTGAAAGACATTTAAAAAAAAAAAAAAAAAACATTGATTTGACTATTTACACATTGTTGCACATTCATTTGACTCATTAAACATATGTGTGTTATTAACATACTTAAAACTTTTAACACACAAACACACACACACACATGTCCCAGACGGCACATTTTTTATTTAGTAAATTTGTTTTTCTAATATGATGCAACATTGGTTAGTACATATTTATTATTATTATTTTATAATTTAACAGAGTATTTCTATACTAAATAAAGCATAAATTATGTATTTGTCAAGTCGTTGTTGTTTCATTAATTTATATTGATTATTGATTTTGTGGTTAGAAAACGTAACTACCTAAAAAAAAAAAAAGTTATTAAGAATAATCCTGCAATTCATTAGATATTATTTACACAAATTAATTTTGTAAATACATATGGAAGTTAGACATACATTTTTTTTTTCTAAATTTTACAGGTTTTAAATGTTTATATATAAACTATACTCTGTTCAGGTAATATATTTTGGAGATAGTTAAAGTGTTGCAACTAAAGTATATTATAACTACTTACAAGATCATTTTTTTTTTATTGAAAATTAAATATTCCTTTCACTTTTTTATATAGTGTTATGATAAAATAATATAAATAATTTTGTGTATATCTTAAATCCTTCGACATCTATTATGAAAAGTGCAAGTGCAATTTTCCACATCATGACTTTGTTGGTATATAGTTTCAATTTTGTAATAATTTGATTAATATGCAACATTGTAGTAATTCATTAGAAAAACTCAATATTCCTTTTATGTTCTGATATGTTATATATATATACATTCAAATAATGCAATCAAGTTAGTTTCGGTTTATCTATATAGAATTAGAATAATTTGTATATATATACAATTAACTTCTTGAGTTTACGTGTTAAATCACTAAATTTAAGACTAAGTTAAAGTCATTTATAGATTAAATTAATATTGTTTTAATATAAGAAAAGGACACTAACAAAAAAAAATAAAAAATAAAAATGAGTTCAGAAAACAAAAGAATTAAATTGCAATGTGATAAATGTGAAAAAGTGTTCACAAGATCTGACAATTTAAAAAGACATAAATGTGAAACACAATTAAAACATAATTGTGAAATATGTAAAAAATCATTTAATAGAAATTATAGCTTATTAACACATAAAAAGAGACATCAAAAAAATTTGGAAAATGTAACATTTTGCAGTAAGTGCAAATCAAACGTTACTACCACTTTGTGGAACTACCATATGCGAACAAATAAACATAAAAGTAATGCAGCAGAAGTAATTAGATCTAATGTTAGACATATTGATGAATGTTTTCAAAATAGAATAGAAACGTTTATTAGAGATAATGATGATGAAAGCATACTAAAACCATCAAACTTTCTGGAAAAGGCTCCGACCGATATAATTGAATTATTGATGCAATCATTAAAAAAGCACAACGCTATAAAAGTAAATCTTGAGCTTTTTGGTGAATATATAAAGCCAACAGAAGAAGAGTTTGAAAATATATCAATCAAATCTTTTCACACTCGAATGTTTAGTATTACACAAGCAGATAATCTTAATGATTTTTTTGAAAAGACTAAAGAACTTATTCAACAATAAGCAGAAGACTTCAAAGAAAAAGACAGTAGTTGGGCGTTAATCAGGATTTTACATATTGAAATAAATATCAATAAATTTGAACCAATACGTGTGTCTAGTTATATTAAACTACCGAAAAGCATAGAAGACAAAAAAGCATGCGTTAATATTCAAAATAAAGACAACTTCTGTTTCAAGTGGTGTTTAGTATCAGCTTTACAAACTTGCATTCAAAATGCTGAACGAACATCTTCATATAAACTTAATAATATTTCTCTACCCATAGTCGAGCTAGAGTTTGGTGATGTACAACAGCTTAATTTTACCACTATGCAATTTCCAGCTAAATTGAACGAGTTAAATTTATTTGAAGAACTAAATAGTGAAATAAGTATTAATTTGTTTGGACTGGAAGTTATTAATAAAAAATATGAGGTTGTAGGACCATTATATTTAACAAAATCAGAAAAAAAATACCATGTAAATTTATTGCTATTGGAAAAGGATGATAAATTTCATTTTGTTTATATTAAAAATTTATCAAGGTTAATAAGTAGTTCTGTAACAAAACATATACATGAAATTTATATTTGTAATATGTGTTTGTAACATTTTCATACATTATAACAGCGTGATTTACATAAAATTGAGTGCAATAAAGTCGTTACAAAACTTCCATCTATTGAGCAAAATACACTCGAGTTTAAAAATTATCAACAGCAATTAGAAACACCTTTTGTTATTTATGCTGATGCTGAGAGTATTTTACAACTTATTGCAACATGCAGTTCTAATCCAATGATGTTTTCAACAACAAATATTCATCAACATGTTCCAGTAGTTTTCTCCTACTACATTAAATGTTCTTTTGATGATAATCAAAGCTGTTACAAGGAGTTTGTTGTAGCTAACTGTGCTAAGGAATTTGTCATATCGTTAACAAAAACATGTAGTGAATTATATAAAAATATATTTATAATCCCAAAGCCAATGAATCTATCAACACTTGATGAGCAGCTTCAACAATTAATTCAGGAAAATTGTCACATATGTGGTAAGCATTTAGCTTTTAATGATAGAATTAGAGACTATTGTCACTTTACTGGTAATTATAGAGGACCCGCTCATTCTAAATGTAATTTATTATATAGGCGGCCAAATTGTTTTCCTATATTTTTTCACAATTTTTCTGGTTATGATTGTCATCTTTTATTTAAAGAACTAAACGAAGTGAATGGACATATTGGTGTCATTCCTTTGAATAAAGAACGTTATATTTCATTATCTAAAAAAATTACAATAGATAAAAATCATTCATTTTAGATTTATGGCTTCTAGCCTTGATTCTTTATGTAAAAATTTAAGTGAAAACTATTTGTTTCATATAAAAAAAGAATTCAATAATATTGAAAAAATTAAACTTATGACTCGAAAGGGAGTTTTTCCCTATAAGTATTTAAATTCCATTGAACGACTTGACGAAAGAAGTTTACCTTCACAAGAAGCTTTTACCAATCATATGATAAACACATCATGTTCCGATGAAGACTACCTTCATGCAATTAATGTATGGAATACGTTTGATTGTCAAAACTTATGGGACTATTTAAAACTTTACCTTAAAACAGATGTGCTTATTTTGACTGATGTTTTTGAAAACTTTCGAAAAATATGTTACAAAATCTATTCTTTAGATAATGCAAATTTTTATACTACCCCAGGTTTGTCATGGGCAGCTATGTTAAAATGCACGGATATCAAATTACAATTATTAACTGATATTGATATGTATAATTTCTTTAAAAAAGAGATACGTGGTGGAATTAGTCAGTGCTCACTTAGACATTCAGTAGAAAATAATAAATTCATGGGAGAATCTTATAAAAGAAACGAACTTTCCAAATACATAGTATATGAAGACGCTAACAATTTATATGGGTGGGCAATGGGCAATATTTACCACATAAAGATTTTCAGTGGGTTGACGTTACTGAAAATATTGATGTGCTTTCAGTTGCCGATGATTCGGAAACTGGTTACGTTTTAGAAGTGGATTTAGATTACCCACAACATTTACATGATTTGCACAATGATTTTCCTTTTTGTGCTGAAAACAAAGTTCCACCAACAGGTAAAATTCCCAAACTCTTAGTTGACTTAACAAACAAACACAAATACATAATCCAATATCGAAATTTAAAACAGTGTCTTCGAAACGGTTTAATTCTTAGGAAAATTTATAGAGTGCTAAAATTCACACAAAGCAATTGGTTAAAAAAATATATTGATTTAAATAACTCACATAGATCAGTCGCTAAAAATGCTTTCGAAAAAGATTATTTTAAATTAATGAATAATGCCGTTTTCGGTAAAACCATGGAAAATGTAGATAAAAGAAAAAATGTTAAAATAGCTACCTCTTGGGAAAGTCAAGGAAGACATTTAGGTGCACGAGCATTAATAGCAAAACCAAATTATCATAACCACTCTAGATTCACTGAAAACTTGATAGCCGTTCAGCTTAATCATACAAATGTATATTATGATAAACCTATATATTTAGGATTTACAGTACTAGAACAATCTAAAATACTTATGTATGATTTTCATTATGATTACATTAAACCTAAATATGGCAGTAAAGTTTTTTTTAAATTACACACGCACTGACAGTTTTATTTTTACGCTGACATATACAGTGATATACCACAACGTTTTGATACATCCGATTATCCATCTGACAATTTATTTAGTTTCCCTCTATTGAATAAAAAAGTTCTTGGTCTTTTTAAAGATGAATTTAATGGAAAAATTGTTTCTGAATTTATAGGATTAAATCTAAAATGTATTTTCTTCAAACACATGAAAATAAAACTGTTAAAAAAGCAAAAGTAATAAAAAAATATATTGTCAATAGTTTAACGTTAGATAACTATAAAAATTGTTTGTTAAAAAATGAAGTTTGTTTAAGAGAAATGAAAATATTTATATCACATTTACATACAATTTATACACAGAATTTAAATAAAGTAGCTTTAAGTTCATTAGATAATAAAAGATATGTAATCGCAGATAAAATAAACACATATGCTTGGGGGCATTATCCCATTGAGCAATAATTGTAAAAAAAATCAAGTTTTTGTTAGTATAGTTTTAATAAAAAAAATATAATTTAAAGATGAATAAAAAAGAAAAAAAATATATTATTTAAACCAACAGGAACAAACTTATTTTTTATTATTACAAAAAAAAAAAAAATCGAATCTTAAGTGTTAAATTCGAATTTATCTGATTATTTATATTTTAATTTAACTATAAAACTTCTCAAAGTTCATAATATATCATTATATTTCAACCGTTTAACTCAAAACTTTTATTATTTATTTTATAAATAATATATTTATTATAACAAAACATTTCATTTAAAATTATTTTTTATACATTTCTTTATATATCTATTCAAATCAAACTTTTTTTCAAGTAAATATTAATGTTTAAACTTTAATAATAATGAATTTTTAAAACTTTTCATATCTTTACCTTACTAATTTTTTTGCATAAGGTTAGGAGGACTTAAATTGTTATAATAGAATATAAATTTGATTTTTGGTAAATATGTTTAACCTTTGTTAATAATAATTTTGTATTTAAACCAAACTTTGAAATTTTTAAACCCAAACTTTAAAAACTTTTCACATTTTCAACCTAATTTAGAATATTTAACCTAATTAGAATATAATGAAGCACTATAGCTTAAGCCTTTTAAATTACAAATTAAAACATAACTGATGTAGTAACCACAAAGTTAAATTTAGAATAATTAATAAACTTTAATAATAATAAACTTTAAAAACTTTTAAACCAAACTTTGAAAACTTTTCATATCTTCACCCTACTAATTTTTTGCATAAGGTTAGGAGAACTCAAATTGTTATAATAGAATGTAAATTTGATGTTTAGTAAATATGTTTAAACTTTAATAATAATTTTGTATTTAAACCAAACTTTGAAATTTTTAAACCCAAACTTTAAAAACTTTTCATATTTTTATCCTAATTTAACATATTCAACACTACCGCTTAAGCTTTTTAAATTTCAAATTAAAACATAACTGATGTAGTAACACCAAAGTTAAATTTAGAATAATTAATAAACTTTAATCTGCTTTAATAATAATAAACTTTAAAAATTTTCAAACAAACTTTGAAAACTTTTCATATTTTCATCCTACTAATTTTTTTCCATAAGGTTAGGAGAACTCAAATTGTTATAATAGAATGTAAATTTGATTTTTGCTAAATATGTTTAAACTTTAATAATAATTTTGTATTTACATCAAACTTTGAAATTTTTAAACCAAACTTTAAAAACTTTTCATATTTTTATCCTAATTTAAAATATTCAGCACTATAGCTTTTTAAATTTAAAATATCCAATCCTTTTTACTCATTTTGCATACTTTTTGGACGATATATGCAAATAATTTTTTTTCATACTTTTAGGAGGACTAAAAGCTTTAAAAAGGCTCCTCCTGCACCAGAACCGGCATATCCATACTACTAAAAGAAGCATAAAATTAAGAAAATGCTACACATTCAAAATTAAATTGAAAATTGCAATTTTATAATTGAAATTGCGCTCCTTTAAAAGCTTTGGTTTTACGAACTGCTTTATTTTTTATAATTTCTACTTAAAAATGCAACCTTTTAAAAACTTTGATTTATACACTGCCTTGTTTTTTCTTTCTTTTCATAGCATAACATTGGGTTATTTCTTTTTTTCTATCTGTTATGTACCTCAATATCAGATGTACTTTTCGTTCTTTTCATAGCATAACATTTTAATATTTCTTTTTTCTATATGTTATGTAGGTACGTAAATATCAGATGTATGTTTTTTTCTTTTATAATCCTAACATTTTAATAGTTCTTTTTTCTTTAAAAATATTTAAAAATAATCAATTGGTCCATGAGTTTGGATTTTGGAAGCTTCCGAACGGGCACCAGAGCAAATGAGATTATCTCCAAAACCAATAAAGATATAACCTTCAAATTTGACAGAGTGGTGTTCTTTCATGTTTGATTTAGGTCTCTGAAATTAGATAGGATTTGGTCCTTGGGTTCGGATTTTGGATGTTTCCGAACGAGCGTCAGAGCAAATTATATTATCTCCAAAAACAACAAAGATATAACCTTTAAATTAGGCAGAATTGTGTTCCTTCATGTCTGATTTTCTACGGCAATTTCTACGGCAATAGTGTCACTTACAAGTAATGAACGAAAATGGGATGAAAGTTTACGAAATTTGCAATGGGCGATAAACTCGATGAAATCGTCAACAACTGGTCTATCGCCGCACGAAATAATATTTGATTTTAGGCCAAGAGATACTTTAAAGAATAAAATTATATTAGATCTGCATGATGAAATTGAAGATGGACAACTACTAATCGGCATGATTCGAGAACTAGTTGCAGAACAAATTAACGAAAAACGTGCTGAATGGAAAAAGCGTTTTGATGAAAACCATAAATGCCCCACCATTGATGATAATACAGTCAGTATTAATCAGTTACTAAGTTCAGTTTAGTTTAACTCCCGTTAATTTCTTTGAATTCAAATTTTATTTATTTATTTCTTCATTAAAACATTCCGACATACATTATTATTAAAAAGAAAAAAAAAGAAAAATTATTACTTAATTAGTGCTGAATTTACTAATTTTTGTTTTATTTAAACATTAAGTGCACTCTTTTTCGTAAAAAAAAAGAAAAACATAAAAAAAAATATTTTCTTTTAACTGACCTATATTTAATTGAACTTATATTTAATTGAACTTATATTTAATTGATCTTATATTTAGTTGGTATTATTTTATTGCAAAAACTGACCTACTTTATTGTGTAATACTTTAAAATAAAAAAAAATAAAAAAAATAAAAAATGAGTATTAAATGTAAAATTTCAACTTGCACCAATATTGATAAATCAGAAATGATTACTTGTAACGGTTTTTGTTCAGATTCATTTCATGGAACATGTCTGGGCTTAGAGAGAAACTGGCAGATGTCAATATACTTTGTATGTGAACAATGTCAGAACATTCAACGTATAGGGAAAAATCATTATGATAATCTGATTTCCAAACTTGACTTATTATATGATGAGTAGAATACGTGCATAAATAAATATATGAGAGTGCTGGGGCCAAATTCGAAGTAATTTGCAGATCTTTGTCTGAGAATTGATGAAAATGAATCATCTGCATCTTTCAGCAGCGAATTTAACTCACGTAGTATTTTAAAATCACTAGAGCAAGATTTTCAATATCTTGGAAGAGATCTTCACACTTTAAAAACTGAGTTTAAGGATGTAATTAAACATCTCAGTATTTCCAGTCAAACAACCAATACTGTTGAAGTTAATTTTAAAAAAGAGCTGGCTGAAATTAAAGATACTGTAGCGTCTCTGACTAATATTATTAGCACGAAAATAAATCCTCTTTACAAAGATGATGGTATTCTTGATAATGTTTTTGCTAATGAACCTTTTAATAATCCTTCTATTGAGCTACAGTCAATTGAAGAGTCTCAAAAAAGTCTTACAGTTACAAATAATGAAGAAAGTATCGAAAACCCGCAGTACTGTTCAATACACGTAAAAAAGGCCTTTCATTCTTTGCAAAGGACTATCATATACAGGAGTTCTTACAGTTAAATTTTAAAATAACATCCATTAGTGTCAAAAACATTACTCCACGCTCTATCAATAGAAAACGAGTTTGGTATTGCTGTTATAAAATCGATGTGCCAAAAGATTCTTGCTCTCTCTCTTGCTTTCTGAGGACACTAGTACGAAATGGAAAACTCTTAATGCAACTGCTACACTTTGGTCTGATACAATTAAGAATAACTAGCAAGGTAAAAAAAATAGAAGTTTAAAAATTAAATATAAAAATTCTAACAATAAATTTATAAATAAAAGTACTAATAAAATAACACATTACAAAAAAACTGATAAACTAAACCACAACATAATCTTTCCTGCTTCTATAGAGTTTGGTAACAGATTTCCACATTTTAGCTACAATAGTTTTCATAAATTCCGTAACCAAAATACACAGAGAATATCGAAACAGTTTAAAAACTTATCACACAATCGAAACACTACACGTATTGAATTCAATCCAAACAATCATACTAAACAATAAGACAACTATCCTAACTTTAATAAAGGGGAAACATTGGCACCACAAAGCTTTATTAATCCACTTTATCCGCCTATGGTTCGTTTAACAAAACAATTCTCACCGGACACGGACAGTAATTTTGCTCTTGCTCGTTTACGTGATCATCGTGTGTATGAAAACGTAAGACTGTATCCTGCATACTTGCGCAATCAAGATGATCACGTGTGCATCGATGGCAAAACATTAATGAATACCAAGGTACTCATTCAGGCAGAAGGTTTACCATCTAACTTCCATGAGTTATTAAATCTCTTTTTAAAGTTCCACGAAACATTAAATATATCGAAGAAAGAGGTTATGTCTGATTTAGATTCCTACCGTAGTCATTTTTCCAATAAAAGAATGGAGTACATGCAAAGGTATTGACACACAGACACACAGCAAATTTTTTCGATCCGTATCCTAATTTAATAAAAATAACAGAGATTTCTTCCACAAACAATTTTTCAAATAAAATTTCTTTACAGAATCCTTCGATAATGAATCTTAAAATTTACTATCAAAATGTCAGAGGGCTTCGTACAAAAACAGAAAATGTCCTAAGTAGGTAACCCTGCACTTTGGAAAAAGTGTAATCCTGTTTTTTTTTTTTTTTTTTTTGTTAGCATAAAGAAAAAAATTAAAGTAAGATATAGATTTTTTTTTTGCTTACATAAAAATGTGGTCTCTTCCGGATAGAAGAATTTATAGAAGAATAGAGAAAACGAAAGTCATTAATTAGCTGATTGCATGTCGTGTAAGATATTTTTTTTATTTTTAAGTAAGAATATTCAAAAAATATGAATAAAAAAAAAAAAAACAGCAAATCAAAAATATGGAACTGATTAAACTAGAGATATACGTATTGATATGCATTTATGTTTATGTTTATTTTTTTTTTGTTTTTTTTTGTTAGCATAAAGAAAAAAAATTAAAGTAAGATATAGAGTTTTTTTTTGCTTACATAAAAATGTGGTCTCTTCTAGATAGCAGAATTTATAGAAAAAAAGAGAAAACGCATTTATATTTTTTTATTTTTTTTGTATTGAATAAAAAATAATTCAAAAATGTCTAGTTTTAAACTAAAAATAAAAAATTTAAGACTTGTTTTTGTTATTGTTAAATTAATATACGAGTATACAAATCACTAGTTATCTAGTCAAAGCAAGGAATTGATATAAAAAGAATATAATGTAAAAGTTGAATGATTCTATGATATTATAGTTCCTGGTTTTAAAAAATTACAATATTCTTGTAATAACAAGATAATAATTAATAATTTATTAAGATTCTGAAAAATGTAATGATCATAAAAGAAATCGAAAGTATAGAACTGTATAATATATATGTAAATAATGTCTACTTTTACATGTAGAATTTTTTTTGTTTAAATCTTTATTACATTCTTAAAAATTTTAAATTAATATACAAACAAATATTTTTACAATACAAAAAAAAATGTTCAAATTTGAATGAATACTATATTGATTTACTTATATACATTTGCTTTTTTCTGTTATATCCATACGGTAAAGAACTACCATCTTCATTAAATTTTCGTTTTTCCGATTTTGGTTGATATTTTTTTATTTCGGGAATCGTAAGTACATCATGATTTTTATTTCGACGAATATTTTCTGAAATGACGTATGTGTCTGCACTATTCAATGCATTTAAAACTGCTACCTTTATGCTATTAAAATTAATTTTTAGAGAAGCTTCATAACTAAGAGAGAATCCTTTAACTTTACAAACAATTTTTTCTGTATTATCTTTTTACAGTAAATTTTGTAAGCGTAGAGTTGCGGTATTTCAAGATAACGATTTCCGAGAGGAAATCTAAAAAAATACTTATTTCCTCGTAAACGAGGAAAATGAGTTAATTTTAAAAGAAGAACGTGGTGATTTTCAATTCGCCACAAAACAATAATTATAGTTTAAGCTTTTATGTTATATCATTTATAGAATAAAAATTATTATATATTAAGAATTATGTTTTTAAGAATTTTATACAAAGAATTTGTTCAATAAAAAATTTTATTTCAAATAAATTTTGTACTGTTCTAAATTTATTTTCATTTTTCAGATGTTAGGATTTTATTTTATTTTTCAGATTTTAAGATGTTATTTTATTTTTCAGATGTTATCAAGTTTTATTTTTATATAAAGAATTTGTTCAATAAAAAATTTCATTTCAAATAAGTTTTGTACTGTTCTTAATTTTATTTTATTTTTCAGATGTTAGCAAGTTTTTCAGATCCTTATTAAAGTTTTATTTTACAGATATTAAACAATATTTGTTGAATTTATCCATGTGTTATGTTTTTCGTTAAACCGAAGCCATTTAACAAAAACTTTATTGCCTTTTTTCTTTAAAATTTTCTCGACAAGATATACGTTTGGGTGTTTAACAGATGTGAGTTCCTCCTCATAAAATCTACCAAATATTGAATTATTTTTATAATCAACCAGCTGATATGTGGTCGGAGAGATACTGTTTACTTTGATAATTTTAAAAATTTCAGTAGACCAATTCGGTTGATAACCTTTTTCAAAAGTTTTTTTGTATTTACTTATTCTAACATAGTCTCCAACTTTATATTTAGCTTTTAGAGAAATTTTAGGTTGCATGTAAACATTTTTTAAAATAAATTTTTCGTTTTTCTTAGAAATTTTTTCAGGAGGTAATTTAGTTGTTCTATGTTTAGTGGAATTATAGGTGTTTAATAAAGATTGCAACATATTAATCCATTTGTAGTTTCCTTGTAAACTAAATATTTTCCACATTAAATTTTTTAAAGTTCGATTAAAGCATTCTACAATAGATGCTTTCATTTCAGAGTAAGTATGATAGTGATTAATACCCTTCTTTACAACAAAATTTTGAAATATCGAATTGAAAAATTCTTTACCTTGATCTGAATGAATGTTTTTAGGTAGGTTTTTAGGTAGTTAGCTATAATTTTCTTTAAAGCACTTAAAACATTACTACCGGTTTTAGTTTTAATTGGTTCAGCGTAAGCATATTTAGAAAATATATCTATAACGGTTAACATATATTTAAAACCTTTGTTAAATTTTCCATAAGGAATCATTTCCACTAGATCAATTTGCCAGGTATCATTTATTCCTTTCTGCTTGACTTTCCTTCTAAAATACCTTTTTCTAGCTGGTCTATGTATTTCTTTTACTATTTCAGATCTTGACATGATTTTTACACCATCTAACTAGTTTTAAAAATCCAATTTTACATTTCTTTATTTATATACTCTGAAAACTTTAAATTTTGACTGTATTCTACAGTATATAATGCGGTTCAATTTTACTGGCAAATCATTTTTAACTCAATTTTTGTAAGATATTTTACAAAAATGACAGCTGATTCAACAACATTTCCATTTACTGAGGAAACTGCAATAGTCAGTACACAAAATAAGGTTCAAGTTGATGAAATTACATCTACTGTAGATGACGAGGAATTAATGGAAACTGAAGAATTCATACCACCGTTTCAAGTTTTAGATGAAGATACAGATGAGAAACAAATTTGGCAAATAAATAACCAAGAAGGAGATCCTGACTATTTTGCAGAATTTTTTACAAATAATTTATAGCCTAAAATAATATATAAGAATATTTGTATAAATGTATATGTATCTATAAGTATTTCATAATAAAAACAAATTAAATAAATTTTACAAATTTTTCATTTATTGTTGCTCTTGACTAAAATATTACAAATTTTATTTTCTAGTAGTACAGGTATTTCAATAAACAATCTAGAATAATTACATTGAACGCTATAACGTTGTATTGGAATATATATTTCTTCATGCAATTTCATAACATGCTTTTCTTGACACGTTTTTATATATTTAATAACATATTCCCGTACATTTGATCATTTTTATTGTGTATCATTACAGCTTGAAGAAAATCAATTAAGTTGTAAAATGTGTCAGCTTCTTCCTTGTTAATACTAAGACATCGACCAACAACAATTCTTAAGCCATATGGTAGACATAATTTTGTATTCTTTATTGATTGTTTCGAGTACCTTTCACAAAATTGCTGATGGAACTTACACTAATCATGATATTTTAAAATAGCTGGCTTTCTTCCAATACGGTGAAAAATGCAAGTTGCTACAAGAGATTCTGTATCAAAACCAACAAGAACTTTTAATGACTGATTTCTGTTGAGAAAATATGTATAGCTCAACATCAAATTTGTGTTCGAACCTTGATCTTCCATTACTACGCTTTAACTAAAGCTTTTTAATATTAATTATATTGCTGAGGTACACAAGATTGTGAAAAATTTGAATTTCCAAATAAATTATAGAACATATTAATAATCAGATTGTCGTTTTCTATATGATTATCTTTGTGAAATTCATTCAAAGAAGTTTTCATACTTAAACCAAAACATCTATACCAGCCAAAAACGCAACAGTATTGCCCACATACATCTGAAGGAATACCCTGTATCTGCTTATTATTAAAAACTATGCACTGATTTTTCAAGTATTCCAAAATTTCCGGTTTATCTGGAACTCCACCATACGAATCAAAATATTCTGTGCAACCATGCTTTGGAATATAAAGGGCAAACCAATGTGTTCCCGGATCTTTTATCTTGTCATTGTTTACAATTAAAAAAGTTGGTTTTTCTATTATTTTTAGAATTTTGTGTAAAGCAAAAACTCCCTTAAAATATTTGTTTGTAAATTTGTAACATTTTAAAACACTAATTATTTCTAAAGTGTTCATGACTGAAACTGACTCCAATCATACACTCTACTTATTTCATTAATGTAGTTCATTAAAAACTCTTTTTTTATTTTGTCATTTGTTATAATAACATCAAATTTTTCTAGTACCGGTCTTAATTCTTTATTAATTTTATCATTATACTGTTCCGAAAGAGTAATTTTCAAAATTTTCATTTATAATTTCTTTGGTTGGAAATTTGTAAGTAAACTCTTTTACAAATTTTATACAACGTTCTTTAATTCCAACTAAACAAATACCTTTTACAAATAAAGTATTTTTATCATCACAACAAAACTTCACATCCACAAGTTCACAGGACGATGACATTTTGTCGAATATTCAAATAGATGTTTCAGTATTCTATTTATAGATTTGTAAATATATTTCGATTTTTATCAATTTGTATGCTTGCGTCAAATTCTCCATAAACAATAGCAGTGAGTGTAGATGTAAGTGGTTTTGATAGCCTTGCCGCAATTCTAATCGTACCCTGGTTTAGTAAACCTTGACATACTTCATTTCCAGATGCATCTGGAGTTAAATCAAAAGCTAGTATAAAAAACCCATTACTAAATATAGACTTTATTATCTGATGACCTTTATCATTGTGGTAAATTCCAGTTCCTGAAAAAAGTGTACTGCATGCTCTTGTACAGGAATTATTTTCATCTGAAAAACTGGTTTCAATTGCTGAATTAGGTATTTGAACACCATTTACGTTTAACACAAATTGTGAAATATCAAAATGTTTAAAATTGTATGGGTTTTTTGATCTTTTTCAGAGTAACCCACATTTTCTGTCATACAAAAAATTATTGTGTTAGGCAACTGTCCAATAAAAACATTATCAAGCGATATTGACGAGCTGTTCATTAGAATTGTAAAACTTTTTACTTCAACGCGTTTATAATTATATTTAGCATTGGATTTCCCAAGAACAGCATTGTGTGCTAACAGTACGCTTGGATTAACGGTAACATGTCTCATAAATAGCATGGCTTCTATAATTTTTAATTGTGATTCATCAGAATCGTCTGCAAATAGATAAAAGTGTGGTTTTTAAGTGTTAAAACTATACGAATATCAACATTATTTATAAGTAGAGTAGGTTGATTAAACATATCTACGTGTAGTTTACCCATATGTTCCACTACATTGCTTTTATGATACAATTTTTGGGGCTCTTTTGAACCATTATTATCAGATTTAGCTATATTTGCTTTATCTAAAATCCATCCTGCACATTCTAAATGAGTTGCAGCAGCATCTCTACCATAATTTAATAAAAATTCAATATAAGCTCTATAGTGATAATTTCCATCAGACGGTGTTATATTTTTACCATTTAATTGAACATTACATTGTTTTATTAAAGAATGTAAAATGTTATTAACTACACTTGGTTGTATTATTATTCTTCCTTCAGCATTTTTATCATTATTCCATTGCGTTCCATCTTTCTTTAAGATCTGTACTTTTAATCTCAAATATGTAGAAGACAAATCTCTATATGTATCGCCATGACCCAGTGAAACAAATTCAATAGTTGAAGAGTTGTCTAAAGAAGCAATAGGATTGTAGGAAACTTCTTCAGATCGTAAAATGCTAGACTGAATGGGTTGGGTTTTAAAAATATCCAACTCAGATTTCATACACTCAATCATAATTAATTAAAAATATCTTTTTGTTTCTTTTTGTTATTATCTTTGCGTCGTTTTGACGTAAAATAGTTTAAATTTTTAATGAATGGTATTTTTATAGCTTTTCGTTTTCTTTTACCAGAACCATACATTTCATTCAGTTTTCGTACGGCACCACGTCGTACATTTTTAACAATCTCTTTACTACGATCTTGCATAACTTCTTTTACATTTGCACCAGATGCAATATCAGATAAAGCATTGATACCAGAGTTAATAACCTCTTTTTTCAAAATATCAGCGACTGAAGTAAATAATGGTTTCAAATATCTAAAAAGACCCCCAAAAAAGCTTCCCAATCCACGACCTCTTTGAAAAGGTACGGTTGAATGTAATAAAGGGCCGATATCATCAAGTCCTCTACCAGATTGAATTAAATAATACTTATAGTATACTCTCTCCATAATGAATAAAATAAAATAATATATAGTTTTGTAAAATCGCTTTCATTTATACTTTTTTAAAATGTAATACAATTTTTATTGGAATGGAACTATTGGAAAAGTTTATTTTGTATCCATATTTATCACATAAAAGTAATGAAATGTTATTAAATGATTTCTCCACATTGCAATATTGAATATTACTGAATTCTTTTACAGTATCAGTGAAAGAATTTTGTATGTTAACAGATCTTAAACACCTTACATTTTATCACCTATTTTTTGCGGTTCAATTATGTCTGTGTATATAAAAAATATTTCTGGTTTAATAATGGGAATCAATTGTACACTATCTATAAAAGTTTTGAAAGCTTCTATTAAACGTGATTTATATTTTTTAAAATCTGTAACTTTAAAAGATACTTGATTGGAACATGTTGTTAAAAGTCCTGCGAGGGTATAAGCGTAACTTGCTCTTATTTTTATACCTATTTTCGGCTTAGTAACACATATTGTGGTGCAACTTAAATTTTTAGGATTCTCCTCAGCTTTTGTTGGTTGTGTATAATGAACTTCACCGTTTATAAAATTAAAAATTCCCCAAATCAACTGTCGTTCAACTTCTTTTCTTGTAAACCTATTAAGAGGGTGTATATTTTGAATTAGTGTTGGTAGTAGAAAAACTTTCCAGTCGCATATCATTTGTTTTTCTATGTATAGAATATATGATGTTCCAACTCCTATCCCATTAACATACATTTCTGAAATACCGACTTTCCACCTCGAATCACACATGTATTTATTCATTTTATTTGTAAAAGATGATAATGAATTTTCTGGATAATAGTTCATAGATGAATCACTGAGTAAAGTGACATAAAATTCATCATTTACTTGTGTGTTGTCCATGAGCTTGCGGATTTATTCTTACGAATTGGAAAATTAAGTTCTGTTTGAGTATTACCTACTGCTGACCTTAAAACACGTCTTGATGAATTATTCAACTCTTTGCTATTTATAGTTTTTTCTTTTTTCGTTGGTGGGCTTGGGCTATCTAAAGGAACAGTTATAATGTCTCCTGTATCAGTTTCAAAAATTTGTACATTTTGATTTCTAATTGATTTTCTTTTTCTAAGACGTTCTCCAACTGAAGCAGCTGACAATGCTTTTGTTAAAACATTTTACTGAATTTCATCATCAAATACTTCGTCATCAGCTTCTTTTTCATATACTTCTTCGTCTTCAGGAACAACTTGTATTCCAACATTCTTATATTCAGGAAAATGCGATTGAGTTTCCGCATCTATATACATTGGTTTTGCACGAGTTTGAGTACCTTTTGTTTCCGTAATTTTTATTTTCTCCTCTTTATTTCTAGGAAATTGTCGTTTTTTGTTTCTTATTTTAAATAGATTTTGTCTGTATAAATACCATTTTTGAGTGTCCGTAAGAGAGATATTTATTTATCAATATTTTTTTCATAATTTTATCCAACTCATTGAGTTCAACGCATTTTGCTTCATTTTCTCATAATCTCAGGTTTTAGAATTATCATTTTGTTAAATGTTGTATTATTCATTTTATAAAATTTCCGATTATCCATGATAGTATTGCACTAAGAAGTGTAGGTAAAAATCCACCACGTTGAATAATAATTTTTCTTTTGTTATTTATAGATTTTTTCCGGCAAATAAGTGATCTTAACTCTTTTTTATACTTTCGTAATTGGGTTGTTGCTTTTTAACTCAGATTACAATTACCTTTTAAAATATTTAAAGAGATTTCGCAAAATGTTTTTATTACTTCAGGGTTACAGTGTTTTATAATTACTTTCTGGAATTTTGGTTTAGAGGTTTTTAATAGGTGCAATATGTGTCGATTGGTCTTCAAACGTTTCATATTCCTCCCCAAATTGTTCTAATTGATCTCTCGTACAATAACACAAACCTTTCCCAAATATATCACTTCTTAATCGAAATATATCATTAACGTCTTGAGTAAGATCTATTAATATATAGCCATATGGGACCGACGTCACATCATTATATATTTTTTCAAATGCTTTAATTTGATTGGGATATATTTGGCGAGCTAGAGGTTATATCTGCGATTTATCTCTTGGATATTTGAAAAGTACTAAATATTTACAGTTGAGTGAAATATCTCTTGAAAATTTATCCTGGTGAAAAACATTTTGTGTTACAAATATTACAGATAAATTTCTATGATGTGATCCTCTAGTAAATAAATCACATACATACTTATCATGAAAATTTAACATTATATCATCGATAATAATTAACAAAGGTTTTTGATTATCATTAAAATCTGGAATAGTGTTACTATATTCCATATCTTTGACATATTTTGAAACGGCATTTTTGTCTGGATTACACCAAATTATTCTATTAATATGTGGTTGTATATTTTCCTTTTTATATTTTATTAAATTATGAATAAAAGTGGTTTTACCACAGCATGATACACCAGCCACCATCATAGTAAACGGGTGAAATGGCATAATTGTATTAGTTAAAAACTAACTCTTCTAACCTATATTTATACGAAAAGCTCTTTTCCCAAAGTGAATATAAATGTAATTTAGTTATTCTATGGAACATTCTTCCATAAACCTTCGACATGGTTAAACAAGTTCTCATAGTTGACCTACAATTTTTGCAAGGAAATGAAAAGCAATATTTTCTAAAAGAGTTCGCCATACTTGAAAAGTTTAAGGAAGTTTAATTCCAACTGTTTATCACTTCAAAGCACCATACTCTACAAAAGAACTTAGTCAGGATATGAAATATAATAACCAGTATTGCGAAAGTAAAATAAATGGACTTAAATGGAATAACGGTTTAGTTGAATTTTTAGATGTAAAATGTATATTAAAACACTATTTAGAGTCAGCTGAAAAAATGTATGTTAAAGGAGAACAAAAAAAACTTTTTCTTCAAAAGTGCATTGACAGTGTTAAAATAGAAGATCTAAGCAGAAACTTGCCGTCATTGCAAAAGATTGATAACTTTAAATCAAATTGTCCTATACACTTATCAAACAACAATTTAAGATGTGCTGTTAAAAATTGTTATAATGTATATATGTATCTTTGAAAGGAAAAAATGTTAGATTAAGAATTTCAATTTTCATACTTGCACGATATGAATTTAAATAACAAAACTAAAAAAGTTCACTTTAATATTAAACAAGAAATTCACGTTATGCATATATGGGAGTATGCTTACAGATCAGCAAGGAAAAGTCATTGGGAAGAATACGCACGTGATATGAGTAGATTTCAAAGACGTATAGAAAAAAATGGTCTCACTATTTCTGCAATTTTAACATCTGATCATCGTAAAAAATGTTAAAACTTAGATTTAAATAAAAATATAATAATAAAAGAATTTAAACATAAAAATAAATGTCTTTTATTTTTATCTTATGTTTTTAAAATAGATACCATTTAACCTATCATTTAACTTATCTTTGGATTATTTTTTATTCTATACAAAAACAAAAACAAAAAAAAAAAAAAAAATAAACATAAATGCATATCAAAGAGTATATCTTTAGCTTAATCAGCTCCATATTTTTGATTTGCTGTTTGTTTTCTTTTTATTCATATTTTCTGAACATTCTTAATTAAAAAAAAAAAATATCTTACACGACATGCAGTCAGCTAATTAATGACTTTCGTTTTCTCTTTTCTTCTATAAATTCTTCTATGCAGAAGAGACCACATTTTTATGTAAGCAAAAAAAAAATCTTTATCTTACTTTAATTTTTTTTCTTTATGCTAACAAAAAAAAAACAGGATTACACCTTTTCTTTTCAATTTTAAAGATGCGCTGTAGTTTTAAAAATAAAAATAAATTTTCTGTTTTTTATTTTTATATAAAAAATTTTTTTTAATAAATTTACATTTGCGTATAAAACAAAAAATAAAATAAAAGTTTTAATTCCTATTCTTTTAAAACTGGAATATTAAAAAATTTATTTAATCCCTACTTTTTTTTTTACTCTACACATTTTTCAAAGAAGGTAGGTAGGTACATTATTTTGCTATTATAAAGAACAAGTTTTTTATTTTCATTTCCTTTAAATGCAATAATTTTTTCTTTTCAATTTTAAAGATCCGCTGTAGATTTAAAAATAAAAAAAATTTTTCTATTTTTTTATTTTCATATAAGAAATTTTCTTACTACTTTTATATGTGCGCCTAGTATTTAAACCAGGTATACAATTTTGTTTATTAAGGGCGGACCTACTTCAAATTGCTTAACACTTGACTTCCTACTATACAACCATTTGGAACTTATAAGTTAACAACCCACACATACAACCTAACTTAAAACCTAAACCAAAATAAATTTTTGGCTTATGTAACCAAGATACATAAAATCAATTGTTCAGTTCATTAACCCTGTCTGACAACTTACACAATATCAACAACCTTCACTTCCTATTATAAAACTATTTGGAACTTATAAGTTAACAACCCACACATACAACCTAACTTAAAACCTAAACCAAAATGATCAAAACTAGTTCTTGACCTACTAACCAAGCATAACCTACATTAAACCCATCAATCAGCATGTCGTGCGATATGGGTCAAATTTTTTTCCCATCCCAAAGTGCAGGGTTACCTACTGTCCTATTGAATTCTGCTATTATGTATTATGACGTCTACCTCTTGACAGAAACATGGTTAAGCTCATCTATAAAAAATTTGAAAATTTTTAATTCGTCTTATTTTGTTTTCCGAAAAGACAGATAAAATTCTAGTGAGTTAGATCAACAATTTATATCTTTAAAAGGCGGTGGAGTTTTGATTGCAGTTAAATCGAAATTTAATGTATCTGAAATTAATATATCCGTAAATGAATCCTTAGAGATAATTGGAGTTAAAATTCAACTTATCAATAAAAATTTGTTTTTTATTAATCGCTATATTCCTCCAAATTCACCAGTTCAAAAATACGAAACTTTTTGTTCCATACTAGAAAATTTGTCAACAAATCTACCTCTAAACTCAGAGATCTTCGTTTGTGGAGATTTCAATCTTCCAAATCTAGTGTGGAAACAGCGTACTGATTATATATACCTTCTGTCTATTAATGTTAATAATGATACGGAGGCTCATTTAGTAGACACTTTAAATTTTTGTAATATTCAACAAATTTCAACTATTACAAATCAACAACATAAGCAGCTAGACCTTGTATTTTCTTCGTATTGGTACAGCTCAGTGATAATTTCATCTACAATTCCATTAGTTAATATAGATCTTTATCATCCACTTATTTCTTTTACATATTCCCCCCATTTAAATGATACATATAATTCCCCCCAAATAAATGACACATATAATTCTAAAACATTTAAATTAAATTTTAACAAGGCGGACTTTAACCGTTTAAACACATATTTGAATTATTTTAACTTTTCCTTAATTTTTCAAAATAAAAATATGGATTCTATGCTAGAAATATTTTATAATATTATGTATTCTGGCTTTGATATGTTTGTTCCGCGTATTCATACTAAACGCGTAAACAATAGTCCGCCCTGGTTTACCCCTAATCTGAAAAATTAGAAAAATCGAAAGAACAAAGCTTGGCGTAATTATTTAAAATCAGGACAAAATAAAGACTATATTAACTTTGTCAATTTATTTAACCATTTTAAAGCCGAAGTGGAAAACAGTTATAAATTATATGTTGATCGTACTTCTACAAATTTAAAACGTAATCCTAAATTGTTTTGGAATTTTATTAATTCGAAAAGGAAATGCGATCAATTTCCTATTTACATGAATTTTAATGATATCACAAGTAATTCCACTAAAATATCTGAGTTTTTTGTAAGTATTTTTCTAGCACATTTTCCAACTCTGACTCCATCGTTGATACAAACTACTTCCAATATCTTAATAATAATCTTAAAATTTCTTTGAACTTTATTAATCTTGATCGAAATTTAGTAAAAACGTACTTGGAAAACATTGGTAATAATTCCTTACCTGGACCAGATTTAGTTCCAGAGATAATCTTAAAAAATTGTACTAGATCTCTGGCATTACCTTTGTCGATACTTTTTAGAACTTCCCTACTAACAGGCATATTTCCTGATTTATGGAAGGAAGTTTATATTAGACCAATACATAAAAATGGTAGTAAAAATGATGTTACTAATTATCGTCCTATAGCCAAACTATCATGTATTTCAAAAATGTTTGAGAAAATAATTTTTGACAATATATATTTGAATTGCGCTAAAATTTTAGTACCTAATCAACATGGCTTTGTCAAAAAAAGGTCAACCGTAACTCGTTGAAACAACTTCTATATTAATTAATAATATGGAATCAAGAGCTCAAACCGATGTCATGTATAGTGACATGAGTAAAGCTTTTGATTTGCTGCCGCATGATATTATTTTGTTTAAACTTAAAAAATTAGGGTTCCCGATCTATCTTCTTAAATGGATTGAATCTTATCTTAATTCAAGACATTACAAGGTTCTATTTAGAGATATCGTTTCCTCTTCTTTTGTAGCAAACTCTGGCGTTCCACAAGGAAGTCATCTAGGTCCGTTATTTTTTATACTTTCAATTAATGATGTTCTTTCACAAAATTGAATATAGTAACGTTCTTATCTACGATGACGACATAAAAATTTTCAAGAAAATCACTTGTGTTCAAGATAACATTCATCTTCAATGTGATTTAGATAATTTTGCTAACTGGTGTACTAAAAATTTTCTTAAACTAAATGTAAATAAATGTGCAGTCGTATCATTTTCTCGCCTGTCTACTTCCATCCTCCATGATTATTACCTTAATAATCAAATCATTCCAAAAGTAGAATTCATCAAAGATCTAGGTTTTTATTTCGATAATAAACTTAATTTAAGACTTCACTATAATTATATTATCAACAAAGCAAATTCAATGCTAGGCTTCATTAAAAGATGGTCAAAATAATTTACTGAACCATACGTTACCAAATCTCTTTATATCAGCCTAGTTCGACCAAATTTGGAATATGCCAGTCAAGTATGGTCACCATATTTTAATATACATATTAATAGGATTGAATCAGTTCAAAAAAACTTCTTAAGGTTTGCTCTCAACCATTTAAACTGGGATGATCCTAATAACTTACCTCCGTATGAGCACATACGTGATTTATCTGATGTTATTTTCCTTACGGATATTTTAAATAAACCTACGGATTCGACGTTCATTCGGAGTAAAATTTTACTAAACAGTAACACTCAAACGCGATCTCCGGATATGTTCATAATACCTTTTCATAGAACCTTGTATGGGAAATTCGAACCAATCAACAGATTGCTAATTAAGGGAAATAAGTACAAAAATCAGATTAATGCATCAAACATTAAACAAAAACTCAAATTGCTCATATCAAACTTATAAATTCATAAATTCATAGTTACAAAATAAATTGTAAATTCATAGTTACTGATGCAATTTTATGAACTTACTCTAACTAATACAGTATTTATAATTTTAAATAACAAGAATTAATTTAAGTTAATTTAAGTAAAATTTTGCAACATTGCATTAATTTGTTATATTATATTGAATTAATTGTATTATTACTTAAAAAAAAAAAATAAAACTTGTATAAGCTCGTATTTGAATATTTGAATTTTAATGTAAATTTAATTTTGTAATTATTATTTGAATTAAATAAGAAATGAATAAATATAAAATATGATCTAGTGCTAGTGGAGAATTAACTATCTAGCACTGGAGGACCTAGGAAACTCCTACATAAATATAAAGGCCCATACATTATCACGAAAATATTGGATAAAGACCGTTATCTTGTTGAAGATATACGCGAAACACCAAGGAAAAATCGGAAAATGGCGCGTATTAGAGTTTGATGATGAGGATGATCCAGAAACCCCATGTAGTGAAATCGAGAACGATTTAAGTAGATAGGTAGGCACCTGGGCCAGACAGGTCAGTAGGTCAAGGTCACCCGGAAGTAGGTCAAACCGTAATTAGGCCAGACATGAGTAGGCTAATGTCATAAAAGTAGACCAGACAGGCGGCGGCGGCTAGTTGTTTATAAAGATTGTATAATTGTTTTAAGTAATAGGTAAACATGGAAATAGTAAGAAAAAATGCTTTTTTTTTATGTCTGCAATTTTAAAATGAGATTGTTTCTTGTTTTTTTTTCTATGAAGTATTCAGAGAAGAGGAAAGAAAAAAATGTTAGTATCACCGTATCAAATTTTACTGTTATATAAGAATGTTGAAAAAGGAATAAAAAGCGATTCAAAATAAGTTACGAATACTTGCTTTTGGTACCTATAGTGGTACATAATAAGTCGTGTTTCTTTTGTAAATCATCACCAGCATCTGACGTAAATTTGCCAAATATTAAATGTGATGTATGCAATCGAAGTTTTAAAGGTCAAACTTATTTTGATAAATATAAAGCAACATCATCTACAAATAAAAAATCTATTTGTACTCTTATAAATTCCTGTACAAAATGCTTTAAAGTATACAGAGCCGATGTAAATCATATATGCTATGCACATTTGTGTAAAAACGGTAATACAAATGTAGCTTCAGATCACCAATGCTTTATTACACCATGAAAAGAATTAGCTGAACTTAAGAATATATTATATACTTTCTATGATCTCAACTAAACTCAAAGATGATATAATAGGGGAGAAACTTAATGAAGGTGTTGCAATAAGGGATATAATTGAACAGCCGGATTTATGTATTTTGGAACACGCATTGTATATTATCTAATGTTGAAAGATGCCATTTTTGTGTACTTCGACAACATGTGTTGAAACAAAATCCAATACAAATGTTTTTAGAATATATACTTAACCAAAGAAAAATATTTGATAAAGTTGTAGTTATTGCACATAATGGGCAAGCATTTGATAATCAGTTTTTATTAAACTATATGTTAGAAAAAACCATCAACAAACCAAAACTAATTACCAGGGGAACAAAGATAATTTTAATGCTTTTAGATAACATGAAATTTATTGATTCATTAAACTATTTCCCAATACCGTTATCTAGTTTACTGAAAGCGTTTGATTTAAACATAAATTTGAAAAAAGGATATTTTCCTCATATGTTTAATCGTAAAAACAATATAAAATACAATGGAAAGTTACCCGATCGTAAATATTACTGTTATAATTCAATGAGTGCATCGGAAAGAAAACAATTTTTTGAATGGTATGAAGAAAATATAAACAAGTCTTTTAACCTCCAAAATGAACTTGTAGAATATTGTATGAATGACGAAAAAATTTTGACAGCAGCCTGTATTAAATTCAGGCAACTATTTTTGGAAGAATGTAAGGTTGAGCCATTTTTAGCAGCCACTACAATTGCTTCAGCGTGTAATTTGTTTTCTAGAAGGAATTTTTTAAAACCGTATACAATTGGATTATACCTAAACAAGGATATCGCTTATCAAAAAACCATTCAATCATTGCCATAAAATGGTTAATGTGGGAAGAAAAACAAAGAAAAATAAAAATTCAGCATAGTGGTAATGAAAAAGAAAAGGTTATTTTTAGTCTTCGTTGTTGACGGATATTGTACAGGACACAAAACAAATATTTGAGTTTTATGGATGTTATTACCATGGCCATCCAAAATGTTTCAAAAATGATAATGATAAAAAATATGAAACACGCTCATTTAGTTTTAGTCTTTAGGTTACCTAAATTAGACTCTTTAGGTTATCAACCAATTGCATTCGAAACGAAATGAGATCAAAAGAATACATAGTATTTTTCTCAAAATTGGAGAACAAAAGTTTGATACCACTAAAACCACGTGATGCGTTTTATGGCGATAGAACAGGAAACACAAGAACATATTATAAATGTGAACCTGGTGAGACAATAATGTATATAGATATATGCTCACTATATCCTTAGGTGTGTACATACGGAAAATTTTCAGTGGGTCATCCAAAAGTTCATGTTAGACAAATTGAGTGCAATAAATTAAATTTAAATAATACTGAAGGATTAATAAAGGCATTGATACTTCCTCCAGACAAACTCTATCACTCGGTTTTGCCTATAAATCAAAATAATAAGCTAATGTTTTCCTGCTGTCAAACATGTAGCTTGGAAATGAATAATGACGACTACTCTCTTGACAATCGTAGTAGGTCAATTTTAGGAACATGGGTTATAGATGAAGTAAGAGAAGCTGTAAAACAGGGATACAAAATTTTGGAAATATTCGAGATATCATTTATACTGTTAAACAATTTAATCCCCATCATAATTTACATCACAAAAAGGGATCTTCACTGAAATGATGAACAAGTTCCTTAAAATTAAACAAGAAGCTTCAGGCTGGCCTAGATTTTGTAGAACACCAAAGGAAAAGTGCAAATATTTAGAAAAAATTTCCAAAGTGGAAGGCATAAATTTACAGTTTAACGAAATAGCAAAAAAATCCTGGACTTAGATCATTAGCTAAATTAATATTAAACTCTTTTTGGGGTAAATTTGGGCAGAGAGGAAATGAATCATTATAATTAAATTTTTATATTGAATCTAATAATAAAATATCATTCTACTATTTCAAGAAAAAAAATTTAATAAATATCTTGTCATTTCAGTTGTGGGGACATTTAAAAATTGAACTTTGGTTTTAATACTGTGCCAAAATTAAGGCAAAATTCAAAAATCTAAGCTTGTCTTGCCCTTAAGGCAACTTCTAAGAATGTCTCTGCAAAAAATCAGGATATTTGTTAACAATTGTGAGTGCCCCAAGGTTCAAACCAGAAAAATACCCTAAAAAAGCTAAAATTTCAACCAATAGCAATATTTTCGTCTACAAATTAAACAATTTAAAAAAAAAAACACTTCGCTATGTCCTAGCCATAAGTATCCTTGGTCGAATGTCGAAAACTCCTAAAAAAATTTGAGATGAATTGGAGTGGTTGTTCGGGTACCTCCCACAAACTCCCAAATGCGAACAAGCATATATTCGAAATTAATAAAGATAGAAGCTGCAAATTTGATACGAGGGTGTTGTTTCCTGAATCCCTGATATCCCTAAAATTTGAGATGAATTGGAGTGGTTATTCGGATACCTCCCACTAACTCCCAAAACCGAACAAGCATATATTCGAAATTAATAAAGATAGAAACTTCAAATTTGGTACTAGGGCGTTGTTTCCTGAATCCCTGATTTATCTAAAATTTGAGATGAATTGGAGAAGCTGTTCGGTTACCTCCCACACAACTCCCAAAACCGAACAAACATATCTTCGAAATTAATAAAGATAAAAGCTTCAAATTTGATATGAGGGTGCTGTTTTCTGAATCCTTGATTTGCCTAAAATTTGAGATGAATTGAAGTAGTCGGTCGGGTACCTCGCATACAACTCCCAAAACCGAACAAGCATATCTTCGAAATTAATAAAGATAGAAACTGCAAATTTGATACGAGGATGTTGTTTCCTGAATCCCTGATTTGCCTAAAATTTCAGATGAATTGGAATGGTTGTTATGGTATCTCCCACACAACTCCCAAGACCGAACAAGCATATCTTCATTAATAAATATAAAAACTTGAAATTTGATATAAGAGTATTCTATCCTGTTCTGATAATGTCTTTAAAATTTGGGATGAATTGGAGAGGTGGTCCGGGTGCCTTTACAAACTTTCCAAGACCTAACAAGCATATCTTCGAATTTAATAAAGTTAGAAACCTGAAATTTTGTACAAAGGTTGGAAAAGCATTTATTTTTTTAGTTTATATTAAATACCTAACTAAAATAACTTATGGATTTTTAATTTAATTTGAATTTTTTAGGTGTAGGGTATAAATAAGTCGGTTACTTCGACTTACTGTTACATTTACTTGTTTTTTATTTAACATAATTTTAATGAAAAATATTATTTTTGGATATATACATATATTAATATATTTTTCAGTTCTTTTGTTCATATTTTAGCTAAAGTGGACTAGGACTACCATTTAAAAAAAAAATTTGTTAATTATCTAATTGTTTAAATTATTACAATTTTACACAATTTTATACACATTTAAAAAATATTTCACATATATATAAAATTCATATAAATTCAGATTTACTGAACTTATTAAATTTCAATTGTCACAAAAATTATTTTGCTCGCAGTTCGTACAATAAATAAATGATGTCTTTCAAAGCTTTTAAAAAACTTTTTTAAATAAAAAAGTAATTGGGAGCAATTTTTTAAAATTAATATTTGTCAATTAAAAAATTAAATTTTTTAAAATTAGTTTTTACCAAATGATGTAAAAAAGATGAAATTTTATTGATATTTTTTTTGTTTTTTAGTTTGAATATTGTTTAAATGAATTATTTTATTTTTATATAATTTATTTAATTTCGTTGTTAAATATGAATTATTTTTTATTTTTTCCCATAAGACTACGTGTATTTTCATGAGAAATAGACCCCTATACAGCATTTTTTCGTTCAGTGTTCAGGCCATCTAAATTATTGTTAGCCGTGGTTAAGCCTAACCTACATTAATTTTTGAAAGCCTGGACATCGAAATACTTAAATGTGTTTATGCAAATTGTAAATGTATTGTGAGAAAAAGCTTCGAAAAAGACATTTCATAAAGATTTTTTTGTTCTTTTTTGTTTTTGTTTAAGAAAAATGCCCATTCTTATCAATTTTCTATTCCAATTTCCGATATGAAATATTTAAATAAAATTTGGAATTTTTCTTTAACATACCAAAATTTCAGCTTTCAACTAGAAATTTTCAACATATTTTCAGTTAAATAAAATTTTCAGTTTTTTTCTAGCATTTCATATCGTCGCCCTTAATACTCTCAAAATATAATGAGAGTACAAAGTTTTAATAATTTTAGTCAATATAACCTAATAATTTAAAAGCTTCTTAATAAATTGTACTGCAAATTTGGTAAATAGATATATTTTAGTTCAAACTAAGTTTTTATATTTTATAATTAATTAATTAATTATAAAATTTATATAAAAATAAAGTTTGCAGTTTTTTTTTATGTCAATAAAAAACTTAACTTGCAAATCATATTTTTCAGTAATATTTTGAAGAAAATAAAAAAAGAAGTACCAGATTCTGGTTAAGCAATTTTCGCTTTTTCTACACAGTCTATAAAAAAAAATTATTGTAAATAGAATATTCATGTACTTACATGAAATAAAATAATCCTTTTATGAGTAAAATTTTAAATTGCAATACTACATATTTTAAAAGTATTAGACAAAATTAATAAATTAATATTTTATTTTAAATAACTCTAAATTTTAGTAATATTTTATGTTATGTACTAATATTTTTGAACAGTTAAATTTTTGAATTGAATTATTATTTTTTAAAAATTTTATGGTATCAATACCTATTTAAAAACATTAATTCAATTATTTAGTGCCTTATATTGCAATATATTTGCAACATATCATGTGGCGATGACGTAAGTGGAAGACTATGGATACAATGTTTGCAATGTGACTTCACCTGGGTCCATGAACTTTGCCTTCCAAAAAAGAGTGCCATATTTATTTGTAATTCATGCCTTTAAAATATTGAATTTTATTTTTTGTTATTAGATATTGACTGAAGTATTTTTTTATTTAATATTTTCTATTTTTTATGTTAAATATTTATTTTATTTTATTTTAGACTAAGAATATATTATTTAAATAAGTAAGTTATTGAAATTGGAATAAAAAATGAATTTTTATGAAAAAAAACTAAATTTTTGCTTTTTCAACACCACTTCTGGTAATATGGTATAATATATCACATTACTAGCACATAGGGTACCACATTACCCGCCTATTTACAAAAACCGAGTTTCTGACATAGTAGTAGTTTTCTCCAAACAATCTCGTTTAACAATTAATTTTAAACTGTAATTCAAAAGAAAAATGATAAACGATTAATTACTTTAAGTTTTTTGTAATTTTTTTGAATTGCGTCTTATAGTTTTCGTTACATAGTAAAATAACAAATAGGTATACCACAATACCCGAACTTAGTCTATTATCTCTAATTTCCTCTCCCTTCCATCCGATCGGAAAATATCGATTTTTGTAATATTTTCTTTGTTTTTTAGTTTGAATATTGTTTAAATGAATTATTTTATTTTTATATAATTTATTTAATTTCGTTGTTAAATATGAGTTATATTATTTTGTTTTTTTTTTGTTAAAAAATTTTTTTTTTTTATTTATTAATTTCTTAAAAAGAGCTAATTCAGCTCATACAGAGTATATTATATATTTAAATAAATATTTCATTCAATAATATATTATTTCCAAAAAAATATAAAAAGAAAGTCAAGTAAAACTAATTCTTATATACATAAATTCAAAAAAAAGAAAAAATATAGACATGATGATATTGCAATGGAAGACAAAAACAAAAAACAGCAATTCAATAATTTGAAATAAACTTTTGTTTACAATTCTTCTTAAATAAATTTTTGTTTAACAATTTAATATTTATAGAGAGACCATTATACAGTTTTATGGACGAATTCAAAATTTTGTCTAAACCAAATAAATTTACTGCAGCAGAATATCGTAGGTGTTGTGCGCTTCTTGTTTCATATTCGTGTACTTGTGAACCTATTATTATTTCGGTATTTGTTTTAATCTGATTTTTCGTAATGTTATGTATGTGCGTCATCTGTGTCAGAGCTATATGATCTTTTAGCTTTAGTATTTTCATACTTTTGTATATCTCGTTTGTCGGATTTCTTCTTGCGATCACAAAGAGATTTTTGATTGCTTTACTTTGAATCCTTTGTAAGGTGTTAATATTTTTTTCAAATGTGTTTCCCCATGTTCCAATTCCGTATCTTAAAGTACTATGAAAAAGGCTATAAAATGTTGAAATTTTGATCTGTTTAAGTATACGTTTTCCTACTTTATTAAATATTCCGGCTATCTTACTAGTTTTAGCTCTTACTTCTAGAGTATGCCGATTTCAATTCAAATTCTAGTCGATAGTGACTCCTAAATATTTATACTCGCTCACTTTTTCTATTTCACAATTATTATATAATATATGTAATTTTTCAGTTTTAGGTCTTAATATCATATATTTTGTTTTTATCTCATTTGTTAATTTATGTAAATTCATCCAGCTGTATCATTTTCATATTAGAATTTATTATGTTTTGCAGTTCTAACATATTTTCATAAAAAATTCGTCATATTCCCTACCGCAAAGGTTGTGTGAAAAGGGGAATAATTTATAATATTAATTTATTTCATTATATTAATAAACATTATATATAAGTTAACATAAATTAACTTATTGTAAAAATAAATAAATTAGTTATTTTTCACTTACTTAATTTTATATGGCATTATAAAAAATTTACTTTATTTATTAAAACAAATCGATATTGCAATAAAAAAAATTTTCAACATTTGTTTTGCTCAGTAATGTACCAAACCAAATCAATGCTCTTTCAAAAAAATTTTTTGTTGAAAAGTAGTTGGAAGGTATTTTTTAAAATGCATATTTATGAGTGAAAATTTACAATATTTTAAAATTTCCTTATACTAAAAGACGTAAAAAAGATGGAACTTTAATGCTCCCTTAGGACGAAATTGAAAAAAATCTGTAGTTTTTGTGTTATTTCCAGATTTCTAGGAGTACTACTAAATTTTCCCATAAGAATACGTGTATATTTTTTTTGAAAAAAAGAACTACTATTTAGCTTTTCTCTTTTAATGTCTAGGCCTTATAAAAATTAATAAAGATTATGGTTGAGCCCAAATGAATTCTTTTGTTTTTTAATTTTCTTATTTTTTATTTTTAATGATTTTAATGAAAAATATTAATTTGTATATACGGATGGTCCTGAGAATAAGTGTAATAATTTCAGGAGATGTTTTAGGAGATTAAAACAAATAAAAAACACCTTTATATCGGAGTGTCTACTTTCACCCGTTTGCGAGATATTGGGGCTTAAAGTTTTTTTATATTCAAAATACAAATGTTAAAGTTTTTGCTTATAAAATTGGAACCAATTGTTTCAAAATCAAATTTTATAGCGCATTTGACAAAAAATTGAAGAAAATGTTAGTTTAAATGATAATATCTCTTGAAAACCATGACCTATATATAGTCTTGGTTGGTTGGTTGATTTAGGTGGCTGGTCACCGCAGTGACCCCAATTAGCGCGTTAGCATCGTTTTGCTACCACTTCCGTGACCGCAAGGCTTAATAGGGCTATATTAGATTTTATTTTAGATCCATTTCGTTGCGTTCAGAAAGCTTATCATTTCTGCAGGTTGCTTAACCACTATAATATAAAACAATTATATCGTTGAGTTGATGGCTATCCAGAGTTGTTCTTCTGGCTCTAGTCAGCGCTGGGCACTTACAGGTGAAGTGTGTGATGGATTCTTTCTCATTATGTTCACCACAGCTGCGACATGATGAATTGAATGAGATACCTAGTCTGGCCGCATGTTCACCAATTGGCCAGTGGCCCGTGAACACACTTATTGTTCTGGCTATATTCCGGCGGAATAGCTTCAATAGATTTTCGGTTCTTTTTTTATCATACGAAAGCCAGACCTTCCTGGCCGTACAACATGTAGCTAATACATTCCACCTACGTTTTGCTAAGAGCAAAAAGTGGAGGAAGATATCTCTCTTAACGCTGTTTAGCGATCGGTCTACCTGTTCTGCTAGTGAAGCTTTTAGGTTGGAACCCCTCCTTGTTAACTTAGCAGCATGTTCATTTCCTGCGATGTTCCTATGTCCCGGAACCCACAGTAATGTAACATTGTATTGATTACTTACATTCTTAAGCTCGTCGAAGCATTTCCTGACGAGCTTAGATGCTATTTTTGCAGAGTTGAGAGCTGCAATTGCTGCTTGGCTGTATTTCCGGCTTGGCTATATGTCCGTAGCTATTGCAATGCTTCCTCCCAGAGAAGTATTTGGCATGCTTTCCAGATTCCTAGCATTTCAGCTTGAAATACACTCGCTTTATCTGAAAGTCGGAAAGCATGTTCTATTCTTAGTGATTCTAATATTATAGTCTTACTTAAAACTGTAATTAAAAGAACATCTTGATCAGCTTTAAAATGTGCTATAAAATTTTATTCTGAGACAATTGGTCCCAATTTTATAAGCAAAAACTTCAACATTTTTATTTTGAATATACAATCATCTCCTGAAGTTATTACACTTATTCTCCGACCACTCTGTATATTAATATATTTTTCTTTTGTTTAGTTATATTTTAGATAAAGTGCGCTAGGCTAACCACTAGGGGATATCAAAAACCGCGCCATATTCTCCGCATAAAGTTTTTTAGTCAATGTTTTTACTTTTCATATTCATATAAACCGATAAATGCACAAAATATTTTTATTTGTTGTATTTCTAACTTAAAAAGTGTTTTTACGAAATCAGCGATCCTGTTGTTAAAAACTAAAAAGTTTTCTACGAAATTAGCGATCCTGTTGTTAAAACTGTAAGTTGTATTAAAGCTTGCAGCTAACTTCACTAAAATGTCATTTGATTTACTGTCAATTAATAAATACATATTGTGTTAATCTTTGATTTTCTTCATTTACTGACTAAGAAATTTATAAATGCACAAATCGGTTAAATCGGTTATATCATAAATTAGCAGCAAGGCATGTGCATTTAAGCGATTTCGACTGTAGATTGTGTGGAAACGGGAATAATTAAATATATTTTAAACACATATAAAAAATATTTCTCACTTATATAAAATTCATATAAATTCAGATTTACTCAACTTATTAAATTTCAATTGTCATAAAAATTATTTTGCTTGCAATCATTTTCTTGCTTGAACTTGAAAAAAGTTCATAATTTTGGAGTACAATAATTACAATATTTTCATTCAAAATAGACTATTTTTGGTTCAGCGTCCAGACAATAGATATATTAACTAATAGCTGGGAAGTTTCTTTTCCTCTTATGTGTTTTCCTATCTTAAGCTCTTCAGTCAAAAAAACACATGCATTTTATAATATGTATACATTTCGCTCACTCAGCTGTTTATATTTATTAAAATAATGTAAAGCAGTTTTTCATAATCAGTTTCATTCAGAGATTTTAAGTTTTTATATTACTTAATAATTGATATCCTTATTTTGTTTTTAAAATTAAAATTGACTTTTAAAATGTACACTTGGATGCACCATACCAAAGACTAAACATATATAAAACATTCCAAGTAGAACAAATTTTTTAGTATAGAAAATAAAAATAAGGCTGCGTCCCAAATAGTCGCGACATCTATCAGTATGAAATTTATTCATCTTTTATGTTATACCGTTATACCATAAAGAAATCATATACTTTATTTATCATATAGCTTTTTGTTCTTCCTCAATTATTAATTTTTCCTTTAACCATTTGGTTTCTTTTTTTAATAACAAATCGATTAGTAATTCTAAAAACTTAATTTTATGCGTAAAGCATTTTTCATTTTCGTTGAACCACGTAGAATATTTATCCGATTTATTAGTAGCTTCCAAACAACAATATAAAATGTTTTTTTTTAAGTTCTTTTGATGAAAGTTTTGAGAAAAAAAGTGATCAAATATATTGATTTGAAATTGGGTCAATTCAAAAAAACTTTTAAATGGACAATATCTGAGTAATTTTTGTAGTTTTTTTGAAAAATAAATTGTTCCGACTCAAGTAATAAAGGGCTTTCAGAAGTCTTAAAAAATAAATCGTTACATGACACACAAGAAATTTTTTTCATCATTTTAAAAATGATATAACCACATATATACCTTTGTGCGTTATTCGAATCAACATTCCTTTCTGTTTTTTCTAAATTTTCTCCTAAATAATTAATGACAAGGTTAGTAATATTTCATCAATTTGTTCAATTTCAATTTCTTCTTCATTTGTACCTGAGCTATATTCTTCTAATTCATAATTTACTAAATCTTCTGAAAGAAATTCATCATTATCTTCCTCACAATTCGAGTGTTCAATTAAAGTTAGGTAATTAATTTTACAGACATGATTTTCGCTAAGATATTACTGAATTCAGAGACAGATGGGTTATTATTACAACCGTTTCTATAACGAATTAATGAAAACAAATTTTCTAAAGCATCTTGATTAAGGCGAGACAACAGCAAATAAGAACACTCGTTTGTATTATAAATTGAAAATATATTTGAACTTAACTCTATAATGCCTGTTAAAGTTTGAACCATACCTTCAATACAATAAATTTTTGGAGAAGAGATTGGTTTTATATTTTTAAAATACTCTATCATTTCTATTATGTACTGAAATATTTGATTATTTGATTGTAAAGCTACATGGTATGGGTTTTTATCATATAATTTTTTGCTATTAAGACAATCGAATAACCTATTAATTTTAAATACGAAATCAGCGGTTGCTAAAGCACAATTTTTTAGAGTAACGAATTTATTTGTTGAAACTAGTCTCCTAATAGCAGCAGCAACTGAGTGACTAAGAACCTGGCTTGCTAATTTAACATTCATTCTTTCAAATGAATTTGGAAAGATATGCTTTTTTGAAAGCTTTGGTCACTTTTTTTGGCTGTTGTTTCTTTCGTGAAAGTAAAGCGATCGAATAATTTTAAAAGAAACTTCGCCGTCATCAGTATTTAAATCATATTTGAGTAATGTATTACGAATAGATTTAATTAAGTGAAGAAGAGATTGGTTTTATATTTTTAAAATACTCTATCATTTCTATTATGTACTGAAATATTTGATTATTTGATTGTAAAGCTACACGGTATGGGTTTTTATCATATAATTTTTTGCTATTAAGACAATCGAATAACCTATTAATTTTAAATACGAAATCAGCGGTTGCTAAAGCACAATTTTTTAGAGTAATTTTTTTCATGAAAATTTTGTTAAAAATCAATGCATGAGATTATTAATTTAAGTTAAATACCTATATATATTGTTAAAATGATTAATTATGTTTTTATGTTAAATTTTTTTAAATGCTAAAGTAGTTTATTATGCTTAGTTATAATTTTGTAAATAATTTTGTAAATAGTTTTTTATATTTTTTTGTAAAATTTGTTTACATAAATTTTGAATTTTTATTTTTTTGTAAATGTACTAATAAAAAGGGTTTTTTTTTGCCATTTGGAAAATTAATACTATCAGACTATATTTTAGAATTTTCCATGTGGCTTTTTCCCTTCTAAAGTTTTCCTTCTGTTCTTTAATTTTAAGCAATAAAACATTTTTTTAAATTAATTTTATGTGCTTTTGTTATATTTTGATTCCCTATTTAGGTACTGTACTAAAATTCCTATTCTAATATTAGCTATTCTAACATTTAGGTACTAATATTAAAAAGAAAATTGTTAAATAAAATTTGATTTTTTTATTAATTTTTGCAAAAGTTTTAAAAATTATTTACTTTTACTAGTACTAGGTATATCATGACTATATATTTACTCTAGTAGGAAAAGAAACTTTTATTTCAGTGAATCTATAATTTAACATTGAGTAGTTAGTTCCCTTATTACCTTAAGTTTATTTATTAAAACAAAATATTTAATAAAAGTCACTTATTATCACTTATCTAATTTTTTATTTATTTCCCTACTTCAATACGTTATGTTCTTATACATGCATACTAAAATCATTTTTAACTTTACTAAACACACACATACGCTATTTAATACGCTTTATATAATTGAGCCAAAAATTATTATACATTCAAATTCTAATCATTTCAAATCTAATAAACATACGTACATACAAACAAATAAGAACGAAACGAATAAAAAAAAATATTACCACTACCATACCACTACAATTATAAAATAGTATAAATAAGAAAAAAATACATTTCATTTTTTTATAAGCTGCAAATAAATATTATTTCTGTATAAATTTTTTGTTCAAAATATGTTAATCTGCAACAAAACAGAATTTCGGGGTTCTATATTTTGTGCAGAAATGGTTTAAAAAATTTGTTCGGTGTAAATACTCTATGCATATGATTTCTTTATGGTTATAATATTAATAATATAAGTCGTGATCATGAAATACAAATTGAAAACGTGATCAAGTTCAAGTTAAAAGTAAACAAAAAATAAATAAAAAACTTGGATTTGAAAACTTGTTTTTAATATTAAATAGCAATGCTGTTTTTTTACTAAAAGTTTAAAAATTATTATTCATTAAATAATATCTTGTTTATTTATCTATGAATCATGTTTTTTATCAAAATCAAACCACCTAACCAAAATTTGATTTCCTTTTTTTCTTATTATTTTTTCTACAAGGTAAACATTAAGAAATTTAACAGATGTAAGTTCAGGTTTTTACAATTAACCTCTAATCATTTAAAAAGCCGGACCTTAAACCACCGGTACCGGACCAAGGCTATACCGGAAACGGTTTCAAATCCAGGCAGCCCTGCGAGTTGCGGCTACCCAGTTCTAGAAGCTGAGATGCTTAAGTGTCCGCTACCTTTAAAGTCCGCTTGTTTTATTAGTTCATGTTAAAAATTAAGTGTAACAATGTAATGCACCTTTGTTATACTTTTTTAGTAATTTCATATCAATGTTAATAATATTAACAAAGTTGCATTTGATTTAAAACATAACTTTTACTCAATGTGAAACTTTCTACATATTGTCCAACTTTTTGATTAATTTTATTACACATTTTTTTTAATAAGATTTGATCTGTTTTTAACCTTTTCAATTTAAATTATAGTTTTTTATAAATAATAAAAATTTTAAAATGTCAAAAGTTATCATTTTCATTTTATATAGATGATTTAGTAAGTTATCTAATAAATAAGGAAGAAATTCTGTTTGTTTGTTTATTTGTTTGTTTGTTTGTTTGTTTGTGCCCTTTTCACGTAAAAACCACCAGTCCGATTGCAACCAAATTTTGCAGGAACCTTCCTACAATCCCGGAAAGTGTTATAGGCTATATCGCGTTTCGGTTCATTAACCCATTGCGGCCCGAGAGCCATTTAAAGCCGTTTCATTTTTTCGTTGTCCTGCCTAAACGGTTAGATCGATTCAGTTGAAAATTTCGACAAATATTATTTTTGTCATTGGACGGGTACCGGAGAAATTTGGATTCAATATGTTACCCGGATTCGGCCCGGCGGGCTTCCAAAAAATTTTTTGTTTCCGATTTATGTCCAATTTTGTATGGTGGTTTTATGGTCTGAAAAAAAACCTGTGACAAATTTTTATGAAGATCCGGTAACCCGTTTGGGTACGAGAGCCGAAGAAAGTTCATTAAATTTTTCTGTTGTCCTGCTAAAACGGTTTGACCAATTGAGTTGAAAATTTACAATAGTGTAGCTCTTTACCACAGGAGCTCACTGAGTTGATTTGGTTATGATCCATTAACCCGTTTCGCCACCAGGGGTCAGTGAAGTTTTGTAATTTACTTTGTTGTTCCACTTAAACTGTTTGACCAATTGAGTTAAAAATTTATCAAAGTGTAGCTCTTTACCGCAGGAGCTCACTGAGTTGATTTGGTTACGATCCATTAACCCGTTTCGGCACCAGGACTCAATGAAGTTTTTCAATTTCTTTGTTGTCGCGCTTAAACGGTTTTGCCAATTGATTTGAAAATTTACAAAAGTACAGCTCTTTACCACAGGAGCTCACTGAGGAGATTTGGTTACTTTCCATTAACCCGTTTCGGCACCAGGGCTCAATAAAAATTTTTAATTTCTTTGTTGTCGCACTTAAACCGTTTTACCAATTGAATTGAAAACTTACAAAAGTGTAGGTCTTTATAACAAAAGCTTTCTGAGTTGATTTGGTTACGATACATTAACCCATCAGGCTTCAGGCCATGAAATTCTCATTTTTTGTTGTTGTGCTTAAACGATTTGACCAATTGAAAATTTGCACAAGTATTGCACTTTGGCACATAAACTCATTCAATAAATTTTGTTGTGATACATTATCACATTTCGACACGATAGACTGTCAAAAAAAAATTTGTTTCTAATTTCTGTCTAATTTCGCAGGATGAATTTATGGTTCTACATAGAGCCTGTGACAAAATGTTTCTTAACATTTGTTAACCCATTTCCGCACGAGCACTTATTAATAATATTTTGCATAATTTTGTGTATTGTTATTATTATTAAAAAGATATTTCCTACACTCTTTACTTTTATCTATACTGTTTCTAATATTCCATAAAAACCTTTCAATGCAAATTTTTAATATAGAACAGTAATTAAAGTAACCTTATTCAGTATCTTAAGAATACTGTGTTTAAGTCTTAACAACATAACATTTTCGGCCGTTGTTAAAATACAGAAACAATCTCCTACATTAGACAATCATCATGTCATCATTCAGAAATGCATTACTTAAATGTGGTCTTTAGATGTAGTCCACCTATATAAGATGCATGTGTGTAACATATTTCCCATAAAATATCATGGAAATATGTACATATAGTATGTATAATATCCGTATATTTAAAAATACCATAAACTAAATCAATTAAATTAGAAAACATATTCACATTTCTGTACATCATTTAATCAAAAATGAGTACATACATATTTAAAGAACAGAAAACCTTACATTCTTATCCATATACAATTTTTACACATATTTTTAGCCAATCAATTTGGAAACATAATTAGAAAAACTAAACGAAAAAAAAAATCTGGTTGATTTATAAAGGTAAAAAACAATCATGTATTTTTTATATTGAAAATATGTTAAACAGAACCTGAAATGTACGCATTTAAAAAGAAGTTTTTTCAAAATTTGAAGAGCCGTCGGTGCTGTAGGATCTCCAACGGTGAGGGTATATAAAAACGTTGTTCTACAACATTACTCTTTTAATATTTCATTGCTCTTTATTAAACAGTATATAAGTTTTAACAGACGGAGGGACAGAGCGAACTTAATAACAAATTTTTCAAAATGTGCTTAAAAGGATAATTCACCAAAACATGAAGTGACATTACTTACAAAAAAAAATTGATTACATTATGGTCTTTTATAATTTAAATACAATTTTATGTTTCGGTATTAACGCATATTAACGAATATATAAGTTTGGAAAACAGACGAAAGGACAGAGCGAACCTAATAGCAAATTTTTCAAAATGTGCTTAAAAGGATAATTCACAAAAACATGAAGTGATATTACTTACGAAAACAAATGTACTACATTATGGTCATAATTGAAATTCACTTCGCCGTCATTGTGTACTCAATAGATTATTGATTCCTTTAAAAAATTTTTGTAGAAGAATTGTCTCTAATTCTTGGCTCTGTTTATTCAATTTAACTAAATCTAATAAAAAATAGAATATAAACTACCATAAATGCATAAATACAAATATAAATGCATATAAACTACCAGCATCTGTAAATGCATGGTAATAAGTAAACTATATTAATTAAATTATACTTTATTATACGCCGGGTACTCTGCTAGTAATTTAATAACAACTAAAATTAAATATAAAAGCTTTCAATCATCAGAAAATGATAATGATGCAACCTGATGCAACTTTGTTCAGTAATTTTATATTAATAATATCAATAATATTAACAAAGTTGCATTGTATGTATGTATGAAATTTGTATATTATATAGAAAAAATTTATAATGATCTACACAAATAATAAATACATCCACTTGTTTATATTTTTTATAAGTTTCATAATCAATGTAGTAAGTTCACTACACAATCTTTATTTTGTATGAAAAAATAGTAAAATAATAAGAATTGAGTTGTGAATAAAAAAATAAATAAAATTCGCTTTTTTAAATTTTGAATATCCATAAACGTTTTTCATTCTCTTCTTTGATGTACAATAATATACAATTTAACCTTGAATAAGGTTTATGAATGTTAATGAATTGTGTATTATAAACTAGAATATATAAAATTTATTTAAAACTAACAATCGAATCTAAATTACTTACAAAAACCTATATTAAATTACCAGTATTCAAATTATTATCTATCCTAGTATAGAAATACGAAGTTACAGTGTACATATACACCAATTTATTTTATTTAGAAAACTTTTTTTTTTATTCAAGGTTAAATTATATATTGTATATCAAAGAAAAGAATGAAAAACGTTTATGGATATTTAAAATTTAAAAAAAACTAATTTAGTATAACCTGGTATAACATAAAAGATGAATAAATTTCATACTGATAGATGTCGCGACTATTTGGGACGCAGCCTTATTTTTATTTTCTATACTAAAAAATTTGTTCTACTTGGAATGTTTTATATATGTATAGTCTTTGCCATAGCCCAAGCCGTCTGGTCTAAATGAGTTAATTTAAAATTTTAAAATTCAAACAAATTATTATTAATTAATTTTAACCCTTTTTTTCTTTTCATATGTTCTTTGTCTTAGTTATTATTTTTTTATTTTTTTTTTTGTTTTCTTTACATTATAACACAAACCAATAATTTCCTTTTAGTTAGAAATTTAAAACAATATTGATTTTAAGAACAGGCTAAAACAAAATACCGCATCTAGTTTATAATTAATATTAAAATTTCAATAATTTTTTTTTTGAAAGTGTAAATATTTCCGATTTCTTTAATTTGACTTGGGAAATCTTTATAAATTTTTAAACAGTTGTAAAGGCAATTCATTTTTCGATGGTCAGTTCTGAATAAACATAGATAGAAGTTACATTTATTTCGAGTATTGTAATTTTTTATTTCTATTGGGTGCCGTATCGGTAGGTTATGTATAATTTTTATTGATTTTTTTAGAAATATTTCAATTTTATTTAAGTAAATTTGTGGTACATTAGACAAGATATAAGAAGAATATATAACATGGAGAGTATTTCTGTCAAAACATTTTTGGAGTCTTTTAAAATAAATACATACGGTGAGATTTGTTTTCGCTAGAAAAATAAAATAAAAGTATGTTGATCTTCTCTATATTCATAAGCAGTTTGTTTTTTCGTAGTCACTCGTCAATAATTGCCAGATCTTCCATAATTGCATTTTTCAACTCTAAATCGCTATTTTTTGAGTACTTAAGAGCCGCATCGTCAACAAAAACTCTAGTTCTCCATTAAGGTTAAGTGCGATATTGTTGATATAACTTAAATATTGAATATACCCAATATTGAACCTTGTACACTTTCTTTATTATTCCCGTCCTGCTTACAGTATCTCCAATACGAACGCATTGTAATCTTTTTGTTAGGTAAGATTCAAAAAATTTTAACTGAGATTCAGAAAGGTGGAGTCATGATAACTTATGAAGTAAGATTGCATGATCCATGCAATCAAAAGTTTTTTGTAAATCAATAAAGAGACACCCGGTAAATCTACTTCCATCAATGCTTTTGGTTACAATTCATTTAATGAAAGGCAGGCTGAAGTTGTACTGGGAGTTTTCTTCAAACCCGTACTACTCTGCATGTAAAATGTTGTTATTTTATATAAAGTGTTGTTTAATCTTCTTTTACTTTTTCAAACACTTTTGAGCACAGTACTGAAATCAGCCTATAGTTCAAGGGGTTTGTCTTATCTCCGTTTTTATTATTGGCGTGACTATGGAATTTTTTAAACATTCAGGAAATATACTAGTTTGAAACGAAATATTTACAAACTCCATTAAGATCGGTGCTATTCTATCTGCAAATTTCTTAAGAAATTTTGAGAATATGCCGTCCTGACCAGTTGCAGCACATGATTACAAGGAATTTATGATCTTTTAAATTTCTATCAAGTTTGTTGGGTTTAAATTGAGATTTGAGTGAATATTATGAGGGAATCTAAGATATATATAGTCAATATTTCCGATAGGTATATTAATACCATCAGTCACGGTTAAAAATGTTTTGTTCATGATCTCAGAAATTTCCTGTCATTCAAAGAAGTCTTTACTATTTTGTTTGAGAACAATTAACGTACTTTTGCTATTTTGCGGGCTTGCGGTGGTCATAACATTCTTATACGCAGACCAAAGTCTCCTCGGATTCGGCGGATCTTTTGAAATTTGTTCAGAGTAGAAAGATGATGCTGCCTTTTGAATTAATATTTTAACTCTATCTCTGTGTATTTTATACAAGTCACGTGAATTTTCAGGGTATTTTTTTTTTGTATTTGTAATAAGAATCACGAACTTTCATCATTTTGAGAATTTCGTCCGTGATCCAATCATTTTTTTTTGTAATTCTTTAATGGAATAATAAGTGTATGCTTTTTGATTAGTTGACTTAGAACTACGACAGTTTAGTCTAGAGTTTGGTGAGTACTTAAAGTGTTCCACATTTCATCCTGAGAAAGATCACCGTAGTTCAGAACAATTTTTGAGTTATTAATTATCTCTCTGATGGGTTTTAGATCTATACTCATAACTAACATCTGATAATCAGACAAATGAGTGTCTGTTACATGAAAGTGGTATTGAAAATTAACGATATCGGTTATAAAGTGATCTATCACAGTTTTACACAACCTTCCAACCCTTGTGGCAAATTCAGTAGTACACTTATTACCAAATACAAATCCATTGCTCAATAGTGTATCCCTATAGCTCCTAACATCCGTATTGTTAACATCTAATAAATTTAAATTAAAGTCACCTACTATAAATGAACGTTTGTAAATAAACGTTAGTTTATCTATTTTTTTATTAAAGTTGTCAAATTTACTTGAATGTGCCCTATAGCAAAGACTATACATATATAAGACATTCCAAGAAGAACAAATTTTTTAGTATAGAAAATAAAAATAAGGGCTCTTACCATGTAGTGCTAATTTCGCGAAACAATTTTCGCATTCAGTTGTTTCGTACCATGTAAAGCGAAAATAAATGTTGCTAGCTTTATTGTGTTTTTTCCTACCGTGTAATCATAAAGAAATCATATACATAGAGTATTTACACCGAACAAATTTTTTAAACCATTTCTGCAAATATAGAACCCCGAAATTCTGTTTTGTTGCAGATTAACATATTTTGAACAAAAAATTTATACAGAAATAATATTTATTTGCAGCTTATAAAAAAATTAAATGTATTCTTTTCATATTTAACTATTTTATAATTGCAGTGGTATGGTGTGGTAATATTTTTTTTTATTCGTTTCATTCTTATTTGTTTGTACGTATGTTTATTAGATTTGAAATGATTAGAATTTGAATGTTTAATAATTTTTGGCTGGCATAAAGCGTATTAAATAGCGTATGTTTGTGTTTAGTAAAATTAAAAATGATTTTATGCATGTATAAGAACATAACGTATTGAAGTAGGTAAATAAATAAAAAATTAGATAAGTGATAATAAATGACTTTTATAAAATATTTTGTTTTAATAAATAAACTCAACGTAATAAGGGAACAAATCAATGTTAATTGATTGTGACATTGAATTGACATTGACATTGACATTTTTCATTTAACATTGAATCAATGTTAAATGAAAAATGCTTTACGCATAAAATTAAGTTTTTAGAATTACTAATCGATTTGTTATTAAAAAAAGAAACCAAATGGTTAAAGGAAAAATTAATAATTGAGGAAGAACAAAAAGCTAAGGAATGCAAGAGGGAAAGACAAGAAAATAGTCAAAAATAATTCAAAACTAAATATATATAGTAGAAATTTTGTCTCACATGGTCTGCAATTTTTGAATAAATATTTTTTTAAACTTTTTCTTGATTTGTAATGGATTAATAAATTCAATTTTTATTTTTTTTTTCATGAAAATTTTGTTAAAAATTAATGCATGAGATTATTAATTTAAGTTAAATACCTATATATATTGTTAAAATGATTAATTATGTTTTTATGTTAAATTTTTTTAAATGTTAAAGTAGTTTATTATGCTTAGTTATAATTTTGTAAATAGCTTTTTATATTTTCTTGTAAAATTTGTTTACATAAATTTTGAATTTTTATTTTTTTGTAAATGTACTAATAAAAAGGGTTTTTTATGCCATTTGGAAAATTAATACTATCAGACTATATTTTAGAATTTTCCATGTAGCTTTCTCCCTTCTTATGTTTTCCTTCTATTCTTTAATTTTAAGCAATAAAACATTTTTTTTAATTAATTTTATGTGCTTTTGTTATTTTTTGATTTCCTATTTAGGTACTGTACTAATATTCCTATTCTAATATTAGCTATTCTAACATTTAGGTACTAATATTAAAAAGAAAATTGTTAAATAAAATTTGATTTGTTTATTAATTTTTGCAAAAGTTTAAAAAAATATATACTTTTACTAGTACTAGGTATATCATGACTATATATTTACTCTATGTAGGAAAAGAAACTCAGTGAATCTATAATTTAACATTGATTTGTTCCCTTATTACCTTAAGTTTATTTATTAAAACAAAATATTTAATAAAAGTCACTTATTATCACTTATCTAATTTTTTATTTATTTACCTACTTCAATACGTTAGGTTCTTATACATGCATAATAAAATCATTTTTAATTTTACTAAACACACACATACGCTATTTAATACGCTTTATATATGCCAGCCAAAAATTATTAAACATTCAAATTCTAATCATTTCAAATCTAATAAACATACGTACAAACAAATAAGAATGAAACGAATAAAAAAAAATATTACCACACCATGCCACTACAATTATAAAATAGTATATATATGAAAAGAATACATTTCATTTTTTTATAAGCTGCAAATAAATATTATTTCTGTATAAATTTTTTGTTCAAAATATGTTAATCTGCAACAAAACAGAATTTCGGGGTTCTATATTTTGTCCAGAAATGGTTTAAAAAATTTGTTCGGTGTAAATACTCTATCTATGTATATGCTATCTTTATGGTGTAATGCTACTTTCGCACATTTTTTGACAGATTTCATTCGATAGTAATTTTATTAACGATTAGGTTGTAAGGTAAAGTGCCCTATTTCGAGCCCCCTACCTGAGTTCTGAGCCCCTACGAACAAAATTACTAAAAAGCTAAGAAGAACGTATTATTTTGAAAGTTTCAACCGTTTTATTATAAAAAACACTCTTCCCGCCATTATTTTTTTATCTGACATTTACGTATTTTAATTTAGTTGCATGTTTTATTTAGAAGTGAATGGTCGTACCTCTACAATATTTTTAAAAAGCGTAAAGTTTTAACAAATTTGCTAAGCACCCAGATAAGTTAAACTTATAAGTAAGTAAATTTTTATTTATATTTTATTAGCACAGTTAGTTTTATCAAGTATTTTTTATTATTTATAAATAAAAACTGAATAATTTTAACAAAATTTTGTAAAATATATGGAAAAACAAGAGGGCTCATATCTGGACTAAAAAAAACTATAATTTCCTATTTTGAGCCCCAGGGCTCATAATAGAAATTAAAAAAGAAAATTATTTATCCAATTATGAGCCATATCTCTGTACCACTTAAGTAACTAGGTATGTTTTTCAACCAATTCTAAACTAGGTACCTACCTACCTAGTTTTTTTTAGGAAATTAATTTAAAATGCCACCCAAACGAAAATATAACATCAGCGATATTGAATTGGCTTTGAATGAAATCCATTCAAAAGTTTCGTCAATACATGCAGCTGCTAGAAAGTACAATATACCACGCCCTACATTACAAAATAGGATTCATCAGCGGTCTCGAAGATCTAGAACTGGTCCTGATACAGTTTTGAATCCCATAGAAGAGAAAAATATTGTAAATTGGATCTTTGAAAATCACAAAAGAGGATTTCCTAGAAGGAAGCACGAAGTATGTGGAGTAGTTAAGGAGTTCTTGGATAGTTCTCAACGAAAAACAATCTTTGTGAACAATTTACCTGGTAACAAATGGTATAATTCTTTTTTAAAAAGGCATCCTGAAGTTTCTATTAGAACACCAGAACCTGTAACCAATTCGAGTGCAGTATTATCAGAAAGAGATATTAGAGATTGGTTCTGCCAAATTCAAGGGTATTTTAAAGAAAAGAATATATCAGATATACTTGAACACCCGTCAAGAATATTCAATGGTGACGAGTCGGGATTTTTATTATGCCCAAAGGGTGGTACAGTTTTAGCCCCCAAAGGAGCGAAAAACGTGTACGAAACAGACAGGGGTAGGGCAAAAGAAAGCATAACAGTAATGTTTAGTTTTTCAGCTGATGCATTAATAATTCCACCTACTATTATATTTCCTTATAAAAGAATTCCTAAGGAAATATTGGAATCAATACCAAAAGGCATAAGATATATGACAACAGATTCAGGTTGGATGACATCTGAAGCCTTTTTTTATTATGTTAAAGAGGTGTTTTATCCATTTTTAGTGGAAAATCATATTGTTTTTCCAGTTGTTCTTTATGTTGACGGTCACAAAACTCATTTAACTTTAAATTTATCCAAAATATGCGAAGAACTGAAAATCATATTAATTTGTCTGTACCCAAATGCCACAAGAATTCTGCAACCTGCAGATGTGGCTTTATTTAAGCCAGTAAAATTAGGTTGGCAAAAAGAAGTACAAAAATGGCGAATTGAAAATATCGATCAGCAATTCTCAAAAAAAAATTTTGCACCAGTTTTAAAATTTGTGGTCGATAAATATGTCAAAAGAGATACAGTAGTAAATGGATTCCGTGCTTGTGGACTTTATCCTTTTAACGCAGATGCAATCGACTATTCAAAATGCTTAGGAAGATCCACTTGTATAGTTGAAAATGCTCAGTTAAATGATGAAATAATAACTGAAAAAATTAATGTTATAAATCTCGAAGATTTTGTTAAAATTATTGGACATGAAAAAACAAAGGAACTGGAAACTTTTGACCAAAGTTCCTGTACATACTCAGAAGATTTTCTTTGTCTTTATCGATTATATACGAAATTAGGAGGAATTACTACTCAAAATATTGTAAGTTATGTCTGTTTTAAGCTTTTAAATATAATAAGCTTTTTAAATTTACTTTCAAATAATTTTTAGAATGCGGTTTTAAATAAAAATAATGATGATATTGAGAAAGATATTTCTGATATTTTAAACGAAAATAATAATTCAAATGTTAATATAGAGCTTACCGATTTGCAAATTGGACAAAATATTATTATTTCGCAAGCCGAGGAAGTTAATTATTTTGATTCTGACGTAAAGAAATTATTTTAATTGCCGGTTCTTATATAACAAGTTAATTTTTCCTTACAGATGCACTATATCCCCCTCAAAGTTTTTGACATTAATAAAATTCCAATTTTAATAGAAGAAAATGAAAAACAGAATAATTCTTCAAATAGTATAGTAACTTATCTCAAAATTGCTAAAACGCCAGCTAGAAAGGGAGTAAAAAATGTTGAACGCAAAAGTTTCATAATTTCATCTACTCCTTATCAAAAGGCAATTATGTTAAAGAATGACAACAAAATGATATTTGAAAAACAGAAAGAACAACGAAAAATTGAAAGAATGGAAAAGAAAAAACTGAAAGAACAAGAATTGAAAGAAAATCTGAAACACAAGACCAAAAAATCTTCTAATCTCCATCAAAAAAATACAAAAAGACCAAAAAATCTTCAAATCTTGAAATCTAAGGGGAATCCAAAAATTAAAGCTGATAACGTAAAGAGTAATAAACCGTTAGTTGAGAAAAACAAACTTGTTAATACTTTTGGTGAGTATTAATGAAATTGGTTATTATTGCTGGATTTTAAAATTATTTTTTTAAACTATAGATGATAAAACCAGTCAATCAAAACTAGAATCAAAGCAAAGGGGCTTAAATTACAAGGAGCCTCATGTTCGAAACCTCTTTACGCCAACTTTACTTGAGCCAATTGATAATGATACTGTAAACCTAGATACTATTGTAGCCGGACTGTGCTTTGATTGTGGTTTAAACATCAGCAAAATTGATGTAGGAATTGAGTGCTTTATTTGTAACAAAGCTTACCATCTCAAATGTACCCCGAAAATTTGTGGGGATTTGGAATATTTTAGTTGCAAAAAGTGTACTTAAAAAATTATTTTAAAATTTTGATTAATATATTTTTCTTTATTAATAATTATTATAATTTGCAATTAGCATGCAAATAGAGTGCAATTAAATACAACGTAGTGTGCAATGAATGCAATGTTTCTTTTATATTTTTCAACTAAATATTATAATAATATATCTTTGTTTTGCTTGTAGAAAATTTGTTTTTGTTTTACTTAAATTTAAATGTTCGCAGATATTAGGTAAAAGTTTTGCAATTATTGCAAAAATAAATAACAAAACTTATTATTCTGGTAAAATATCCAAGGGGCTCATAACTGGATAAACTGACGGCTCATAATAGGAAAAAACAGGGCTCATATTTGGATAATGGGTATTTCAAATTTTAATTAATATTTTTGTTATATTTTTCAATGCCAACAAAATTTCTAAACTATACAATTATTTAACAAATATTAAAATAATATTATGAAACACACTGTTTTCATGAAATCCGAACCAGTAAAATATATCGTGAATTTAAAGGGAAGATTTTTCTTAAGGGGGCTCAGAATCGGAGACTTTACACTATTTTTATTTTTGTTTAATTTTTTTTTTAGTTTTCAAAATTTTTGGAAATTTTTTAAAATGTAAGTATGTAAAGTAAAATATACAATATAATGTAAAATATAATAAAGTATATTATATCATATCTACATACTTATTATTATTTATTATGTATATCAAATTTTGTTATTTTCAATTAGGTCGAAATAAGTTACTAGCCCGTCGCAATTCAAAATTATGATAGCTTTTATGAACCAACATAAAATGTTGCCTCAGGGCTATCATAGAAGTGCAGATGGCCGTGTCAAATCGGACAGATTGTGGACGGAATTAGTTGGCCAGTTAAATGCGGATGGTGGTCCAATTCGGAAAGTCACTGAATGGAGAAAGGTTAATTTATACTGAGTGAAACTAAATAAACGCATTAACACTTTTCCTTATTTTAGATATGGGCAGACTACAAAACACACTTGAAGGCAAAAATATGTGAAAATAAAAAAAATATGTGTGGAACTGGTGGTGGTCCAAGTAAATTTAAAGGATACACACAACTGAAAGAATCTGTTATCGAATTGCTTAACTTAAATACAGCAATTAGTGGTGTTACAAATTCTCAAAGATTTGGAGATGCAAATCAAAGAGAAAATACTAATTCTGATGATATTGAAGAATTTTTTATTGAACATGCAGTAAACGAACTAGATTTTTCTGATTCAATTGTTTTATCACATAACAACATAATGAATAGCGAAAACGAAAATGGAACAGCTAATAATACTGAAATGCATGAAACTCAGCCTGAAGTTATAATACAAAGAGCCCAAACTATTAGGAATAATCGCAAACAGGAGGAGTTAAAAAATAAAAATTCTTTAATATCTGACCAAATTAAGCAACAAAAAAATTTCCACGATGAAATTACTGAATTACTAACTAACAAAACTAACAAAAAGTAATGAAACCGCAACTCAAACTGCAAGATATTTGAGAAAAATTTACGAAGCCAAAACTGATGAAATAATTTTGAAAAAAAAAAGAAATTAAAATTCAAGAAGAAACCCTTAAAGAAAGTATGAGGCAGTATAATCTAAAAATTGAAATGAAAAAAGCTTTTTTATATTTGAAAAGAAGAAAAATTGAATTAGAGGAAAAAAAATATGATTTAGCAAATAATTAATTAACATATAATTTGAAATAAAGGATGGAATGTGCCTTTTAATTTTTGAAATCCATTAAGTTTTTATATTATTAATTTTAAGTTTGTTTTAGTTTTTTTCCAAGTACAAAAGTGATACTATATGTAGATATTAGAAAATAAGTTATCTTTATTACAAGATAAAGAATTTTTAAAATATATTTTAATACCTATAAGATATTTTTTATACCTAAGTACAAAAGAAGTTGTAAGTACGTTGTGATAATCATTTTTATATTAAAAAGTAGTTCATTGTGTTCAATATTATTTATCATGCCATTACTATATAAAAAAAATAAATAAATAAAATAATATGTAAAAAAAATATTTTTTAAAATATGCTTTTAGCAAAACCAAATTCACCCCCTAAAAAGTAGAAAATAAAATTGATTGCAAAACTTTAGCTTTTTGGATTGTTATAATATAAAAGTGAATTGCTAGTGCAAGCATTTTGGACTGTTATAATATAAAAGTAAATTGCTGGAATAAAAAAGAAACACGAATCTCAAATTTCCCAGATTTTTATTTAACTTTATTCCAGCAATTTACTTTTATATTATAACAGTCCAAAATGCTTGCACTAGCAATTCACTTTTATATTACAACAGTCCAAAAAGCTAAAGTTTTGCAATCAATTTTATTTTCTACTTTTTATGGGGTGAATTCGGTTTTGCTAAAAGCATATTTTAAAAAATATTTTTTTTACATATTATTTTATTTTATACTTTTTAGTTTTAAATGAAACACATATGTATGTAATTTAAATTTTAAAAAATATGGGATATTTTTTATTCACACATACATTAATTATTGTTTCTGATATAAAATACGTTTTAGAATTTTATACCAAATATTTAAGAAAATTAAGAGATGTTAAATTGATTTCATTAAAAAAAAATTTTTTTATTTGGAGTAAAAATTTTTTATTCCAGTATGTAATTCATAATTAATGAAAGTACCTCGAAGGGTAAAATATGTACCAAAATACTGTGATTATAAATATTACAATCCAATTTTAGTTGAAGCAACATTTCTAACAGGTATGAAAATGATATACATAAATGTATTTTACTGTATGTTTTTATAGTATAGTTATTGTAGTATATCGAATATCCAAACAAACATCAAACCTTGAACACCTACCTAGTACCAGAAATTATATATATATAGATAACGCAAGCAGAACAAAAAATGTCAATAACAATTCTTGAAATTTTTTCAGATTTCAAGTGCCCCATTTGCTCTCTAATTTTTTCCTATGCCCCTTTTTCTCTTTCTCAATAGTTCTTTTAAAAAAATATCCTCGTGAATATTTGATTCTATTTTAATTTTAGATAATATGTAGGTACATACATGATAAATATTTTTATTAATTTTTTTTTTTTTCTTCAAAAACTTTAAAACTTCTTTTTAGAAGAATGCATTTGAATAAAAGACAATATTGCCATATCATTTGTATGATTCTTTTTTTTTGAAACTAAAGTTTTAAAATTTTGTTAAGTATTTATTTTTACCTATAATTTATACAACTCGAAACCCTTATTAGATTATTTACCATTATAAAACTATTTTTAAAACTATTTAGGTAGTACTCGAATTTAGCAAAAATACACGACAACAAATCTTAAATACATGTATTCTTCGTTTCACACAACTTTAGTCTAAAGTCGTAAACAATTAAAATATTTCAAAAATTACTTTGTTATTTATAATTATAATTAGAAATAAATAAAAAAAAGAATTCACTTTGAAAATACCCTATTATTACAAATGGTATAATAAAATCTATTTATAATGTTTGTGTTTTTATATTTCAAAACTGGTTAGAAGAGTTGTCTATAAATAATTTTGGTTGTATTTCTTTGTTTTTAATTTTAAATATTTTATTTATTTAAAAAATAATGCAAAAAACATATTTTAACATTTTTCTTTCAATCTAACAATTTCGCATAAATAGTTTTTAATATCTTTTGTATTTAAAAATTGAAGTAAATCAAATAATTATATACTATAACATGGTAGCACTATATAAACAATTTACTTCTGATTTGTTAAGTATTCTATTTTGGATGGACTGACTATGTGTTGATCAAGTGTCTATAATGTTTATCTATGTATGCGTTAGAATTTAAAATTTTTTTTTTATATCAATAAAAATGCATGAGTAGTTTTTATTTAAAATGAAAAAAAGAAAATATGTGACTGTTAACCCTAGTGACTTGTGATTTTTTTGTAAAATTATCTTTCAAAATATAGTTTCTGAGATTATGGGTTAAAAGAATTTTAACGTAAGAAATTTATAAAGAAAATTTAAATTTAAATTTGAGCGGTAAGTTATCCAATGTGTACCTATAACTTGAATTTTTTTATTAAAATAAGTTAATTTTTTTATAGAAGTGAAAAATTAAAAGTTGTTTTACAAGTTTAATAAAAAGTTAAAATTAAGTTCATATACATATGCGAAATATATAATGCACAAGTTCTTTTGTTCTTAATCATTCATCAATCAAGAAGTTGGAACATAATTTCTATTCAAAAAGTAAGAAAACATTTTTTTTATTATTGTTTAGAATTTGTTTCCAAAATTTATTTGATTGTCTCAATTATTTTATTCATTAACTTGTTGCAAACCTTATAATTAAAAATTTCTATTTTTCTGACTCTTTTATTTATCTATATACTTTTATTATCTTTTCCATCTATTTTGCTTTCATTAGCATGAACGTATAATATATTCATCCTCTGTTTAGAATGTTTAAAAATATAAAATCAGATTCCCTGCGCCACATGCAAAACTAGTAGGGTGAATTTTAATGGAAGGCTCTACAGATTACCAAAGGATAGCAGCTTGTTTGATATATGGACTTCAAAATGTATATATTTATCTTATAATTTTGTTTTACAAGAGTTTTTTATGCCGAATGGAACGTTTAATTTAATTCAAGGCTTTTTTTTATTTTGAAACTTCAATTCGGCTTTTTCCCTTTTTTTAAAATATAACATCAATAAAAATTAAATTAGGTCAAAGTTTTCAGATAAAATTATAATTTTTTATCCAGTATAGAATTTTATACAGCACACGAGTTTTTAATCTTACATACCTTATTTATAATCTGTTTACAAAATTCCTAAATTGATAAAAAAGAAATAAAAAATTTACCCTCAGAGGTTAACATTTCGATGGGTATTTATAAAATGTCAAATTTTCTAAGCAAAGAAAAAATTAATATGCATATACCTATACATACATATATACATGTATCTATATATATATGGCTGGCTATACTACTCTATACCCTCCATTCATTAATCATTTTTTTGGTTACTTCTTTTTATAAATAGTAAAGTGACAGAAAATACAAAAAAATATAAACTATTCATAAAATATGTGAAATGAATAGAAAAAAAAAATAAATCTAACAGCCTAACACAACACCAGACAACACATACCAATAACATCGTAAATAAAAATAAACCTTTAGGGCCTTTCCACACGAGTAGTGTCCTCTTTCGTAATTTTTTACTTTTACCTTCGTTTCATACCCTCTTGCCTATAAACTAAATTTGTGGTGGCGATTTTTAGGAGTAATTTTTTAAACCAAAATTTTAGAGTTTAAAAATTTAGTCCACTAACACAAACAAAAACTCAAATAAAAATTTTTATGAGGGTCAAAAAAATTTTATGTGTACATACGTTTCATTCTCGTTTGGAAAATTAAAGAAAAAAGTTTTTGAAACGGTCGCAGCAAATTTTTAAAAAAGTAAAGTGATTTTTGATCTTTCACTTGATGTAATTATTAAAATATATTCTATTGACAAAAAGAAATTATGTGCACAGTACAGAGTTTATTCTATTTCTAGGTACATACATATATAATATATATTATTTAAAAATTACAGGCAAAAAAATCTTATGTTACTTAAATACAAAAAAAAATTTATTTGTTTTATGCGTGCTTTTTTTTTATATTTATTATCTACCTCTCGCAACAAATTTTGTTTTAAAATGAAATATTTACACACACATATAAAAGTAACGACTATCGAGAGGAACAGTGTGGAAATAAAAAAAAGAGGAAAGTAGTCACGAAACGAAAGAGGACACTACTCGTGTAGAAAGGCCCTTACATTGTGAGTTGTTTGATTTTTCGTTAGAAAAAAAAAATAAATAAATTTGAAGAATGAAGAATGAGAAAGAACAAGCAAAAATAATATGTTCATTTTTTTAATTCAATGTTTTTCTCTTTCTTTGGGGCACTACAAATTAAAAAAAATTGTGAGAGATTTTTTGTTCTACTTGCGTTATCTATATATAAGTATATAATTTCTGCTAGTACCTATCTAATCGCTTAATAAGATCATGCAGTAAAAATTGTTGACAAATATCTTGATTTAAATTATAAACAAATGGAGCGAAACAAAATAATTTAGGAAATTAGTTTAACATAATATTATGTGTATCCAGCCATTGATGCAGTGGTTGACGCACCGCTTCTCATTCATAAGAGAATGAGAGGTCTCGGGTTCGATTCCCGGCTGGGTACAATAATTATAATATAAAAAAAAAAAATATTCATATATCGCAATATGTAAATACTTTATATATCATTATATCACGTACACTGCACATTCCTACCAGGAAACAGGGGTTATAGCTTTATAAGCTACCTGGCACATTTATGTACCACGGTAGCTGAATATAAATAAATAAATAAATATTATGTACATACGTACGTACATATTTACATACGTAGTTTTAATTTTTTGTGTTGACAAAATTTTGTTTGTAAATCATAATGCGTAATGCGCAAAAGCATAATTTTGTAATGATCTTTACTTTTTATTTTATATGCTTTTATATTAACTCGTCTGTGTCGGTTTATTTTATATTCTTTACTATGTACAAAAATAATATTATGTATGCATGTAGTTTGAATTTGGCAATTGGAATTATTTTGAATAAAATTTTATTTGTATATCTATATACACAATATACATAATAAATGTTCCTAAAAAAAACACATAAAACATTAATTTTTAACGACATCCATATTCAATATGCAATAAAGAATGTTGACAACAAATATTCTGATTTAAATCCTAAATGTTTTAAAACAAAATAATTTAGCAACATAAAAATATTGTACCTATATACTTTGTGTTTTGCTAAATTCTAATACAAAATACATGTGCACATCAAGATTGATTGAACTAAATTATTATAGGAGGAAAGATCAAATAATATGTGTATATTAAACATAAAATTTTATTAAAAAAATGTTGATGAATACAGTTAACAAAAAAAAAAAAATGTACGTACACGAATTGGATTCGAACCAAATTACTCTTACTTTCAAAACCTGTACACTCTCCTCTGCACTATACAACACTTAAATATTTAATGAACATATTACGAACATAAAATCTTAATTTTTAACCATGCATATTCAATATGCATTAAAGAATGTTGACAGCAAATATTTTGATTTAAATACTAAACAAATGTTGTAAACAAAATAACTTAGCAACATACATAAAAATATTGTATGTATGGATTGTGTTTTGCTAATTATGCTAATACAAAACACCAGGAAAGATCAAAAATATTATGTGTATGTTTGTATGCATGAATAAGAGATAAAAATGTAAGTTTTAAATTCATATATACAAAATATATACATATTTTATTTAAAAAATGTTAATGTATAGATCGTTAAAAAAAAAAAAAAGTTGCATGTGAACTGGATTCGAACATGACCCCCACTTTTGAAACCTGTACACTTTCCTCCGCACCATACTATACTTATAAATGTTGCTAACAGATTACGAAGATAATAAAAAGCGTGACAGAATGACAAATAAATAAATAAATAAATAAACCGACACCGACGAGTTAATATAAAAGCATATAAAATAAACAAAAATAGATTTAAGTTGAAACAAAAAAATTTAAAATTTAATAAAATTTAGAAATATAATACAAATATATGTTAATTAACATATAAATATGTTAATTATTTTGTCGTAATAAAACTTTTATGTTATCACAACTTTTTTTAACTACAGTTAACAAAGGGGTTTCTTCTAAGGTTGTGTTGATACCAAAATGTCTATCTGTATTATCATCCATTATGTTGTTGTTAAACGGTATTTTGAAATCCAAACAAACGTTGTGTAAAGCACAGCACACATTAAATATTTGTATGGCTTTTTCTGGTTTGTAATGAAGTTCTCGAGCTGATAACAAACATCTGAAACGTCCTTTTAATAATCCAAAAGTACGTTTAATTACATTTCTTAACTTTGAATGGATTTCGTTAAAAAATGCTTCGTCACTTCCTTCCGGAGCATCTCTATATGGAGTTAATAGCCACAGTTCCAAAGGGTATCCTGAATCACCTTAAAATACAAAAGATATAAAAGTACTAAAGAAATAAAAGAAAAAAATAACTAATAACCACGACGAAATCGTCATCATTCATCATTATAGCGATTCTGCAACATCTCTCTTTCTTTCCTCAAAGTGCAAACATGCGAGTCATGAGCTGCTGGTCCAAATCGAGCATCCACCGCTCTTATCCTCATGTTATGGTCGCAAATCTGAAATAATCAATAACATTTTAATATTTTTGAATAATTTTTTATTTATTGAAATTTGAGCATACCTCTATTGCATTTATACTTATAAATTATAGCATACCGCCATTGCTTCATTTTTCTTTTAAAAAATAAATGTTCGTCGGTATTAGGGCGAATAATTTGTATATGAGTGCCATCAATAGCACCAATTACGCCAGGAAATTTGCCCTTTCTAAAAAAATATGGCTTAGTTTCTCTTCTTTCTGCCTCTGTCATTTCCAATTTTATTTTGGCAGGACATTTTTTTTTTAATAACAGCGCATACTTCTGCTATTACATATGACATCGTTTGCTGCGCCAAAGCAATATTCATGTCCTGACCTACTCCAAGCTGGTATCCACCCTCAGCTAAAAATCTCAAGGTGGCTGCTAATTTTATCTCTTTTGGAGTTGAGTTTAAACGCAAAGGGAACTTCAATTGATCTTTAATTTCGTTAAGCACAGAAATAAACGCTTCTTTACTCAATCTGAAGTTTTCCATGAACTTAAATTAAATATTTATTAATTTATTTTTATTATATCAAAAACAAATTTAAAACACTACTTACTTTTTGGTATGCATTTCTAAACTATTAGATTTATTCCAAAGGATTCTCCGCTCAATTGCACATTTTCGGACATTTGTTTCTTCTTCACTTTCTCTATCCGTAAAATATATTGCCACACAATCCATTTTAATAAAAATTTGTTTTTATTTACCATTTAGTTATATTATAAAATAAATAATACTAACTATATATTAATAATAATTATGAAAATATTGTTTTTCAGTTTCACACTATTGTATACACTAAAGTTTAAACTTAAAGTTTTGTTTATATATGTTTCAAATTGTTTGTTTTAAGTTTTTAAGGATTTTTTTTTTATAATTTATTATTTCACACTAAATTTTATTTTTTATTTGCTTTTTAAATTTTATTTTTTATTTTTATTTATCTGACATTCAATTATTATTTAAAAATTAACTGTCAATTATTTAAAATATCTATACTTGAGGTAGCAGCTAAAAACCAAATTCGCAAACTTACGCTAGCAATGTAGTTGATATGGGTTTACGTTGCGAATTTGTTACGCGGTACGGATAAATTTAATTTTCGCATCTCAAATTCGCAATTTATGCGAATGCGAATTTGTTATATGATAAGCACCAAGGCTGCACCCCAAATAGTCGCGACATCTATCAGTATAAAATTTATTCATCTTTTATGTTATACTAAATTTGTTTTTTTTTAATTTTAGATATACATAAACATTTTTCATTCTTTTCTTTGATGTACAATAATATACAATTTAACCTTGAATAAAAAAAGTTTTCTAAATAAAATAAATTGGTGCATATCATAGATATATTAACTAATAGATGGAAAATTAGGTATAGTCGTTTCTTTTCTTCTTATGTGTTTTCCTATCTTAGGGTATTCAGTCAAAAAAATACATATGCATTTTGTTCACTCAGCTGTTTATATTTATTAAAATAATATAAAGCAGTTTTTCATAATCAGTTTCATTCAGAGATTTTAAGTTTTTATATTACTTAATAATTGATATATTTTGTTTTTAAAATTAAAATTTAATTTAATTAACGTTATTCAAAATTCTTTTTCCTCCTTTTTTCTACCTATGTATACATATATACCTACTTAGTTAAACTAATTAACATTAATACAATATATGTTAATTAATAATTTTATACATTTAAATTTATAAAGTAAAAATTTAAATCCTTCTTCATATATTATAGTCCATACAATTTACTTCAATTGAAACGACGAATTATTGGTTACTTAAATCATTATAAATAACACATTTTTATATATTTTGCAAAAAAAAAGTATGCTTAAATACACAAATTGTCTGGAACAAATCAAGAAATCTCATGTAAATTTTTGATATCTAGAAAAAAACTTCATTTTATTTAAAAAATAAAAAGCATACAATACATCTGAAAACGAAGCTAATTGTTAACTTAACATTATATTTGACATACATTCTCGTTTATTAATTATTTGGTTTAAAACACATACATCACAGCATGCAGATAACTAATCTTTTCTTTGTATTTTAAAAATTGTTTTATTGTAATACATTTGTAAATTTTTTGTTAATGAATTGTAATATTATAAACTAGAATATATAAAATTTATTTAAAACTAACAATCGAATCTAAATTATTTACAAAAACCTATATTAAATTACCAGTATTCAAATTATTACCTATCCTAGTATAGCAATACGAAGTTTCAATGTACATATACAACAATTTATTTTATTTAGAAAACTTTTTTTTTTTTATTCAAGGTTAAATTGTATAATATTGTATATCAAAGAAAAGAATGAAAAATGTTTATGTATAAGTTATTAATTTACCTTGGTATTTGACACTGTAAATCTGTTCTTCTACTGTAACTGTAATTTAACTTTTATTTATTTTAAAAAATTAAAAAGAACAAAAAATTCTTTTAAACAATACAATTTTATTTTGAACTTTACTTTTTGACTACCAAAAACTAAATAATTATTACAAATTAAAAATTTACATTAATTGATTTATTCTACCTGCATTTTTCATGACTTGGCTTTTTGCTGACACATGTTGTTTACGCGTTAATTTTGATGTTGGGAAATAATTTTGAATTGGTTTCTCAGGGTAATTTGATAATACGACAGGTTAATGAATTGAAATAAAGAAAATTGCGAATTAAAAAATTTGAATTTGATCGGAAAAGTTAACTGTTGTTAACTCTTCCCCCCTTAAAATCGGATGTCCTCATTCGATCTAAAAAGTTTGGATTGTGTAAACTTCGCCTGGGAACTGTTTGGATCCGGATTTGTGTTGATTTTGTTGAATATGGTTGGTTATTATCTTTTACTGATTTTGTGATACTTTGTTCTGTAATTTCTGTTGCTTGCTCATTATTTGTGATTTTTCCTAGTGGAATATCCTTCTCGATTCGTATGTTGGTCGTTACTACCTTGCCTCTTCTTCTGCTGTAGCTGATGATAATTAAGGCACATAGTCCCACCATAGATGTTATCCCTAGTATGACACCAAACGTACTTAATATTCGAGACATTAGATTCTGTTCTTTTAATAATTTAATAGCATTCGTATTGTTGAGATGAAGATCTTCAAGGAATTCGAAAGATAGGTGCTGTTGTAATTCTTTCTTAATGAATTTTGGTTGTGAGATTGCTGGTAGTATTCCGGCTGTTATGACTTGTTTTGATGTGTAGACCCTGTCATTAATTTCTATTGTAGAATTTTGAAATTTAACTAGATATGTTCCCTGAATGTTTTTTGGTTCACCGTCAATTTTTATAGTTCCATTAAACTGGTTGAGTAGTATTATTCCTTCAGTAACTAATTCTGTAGTCGGCACATGATGACTATTTGTCACGTTGCATGTTGATACTCTTCCTTCTAGGATGTTGGGAATGCAGGTAGAACTTTTTATATTTATAATTTCATTTCTATTACATATAATTATTGAATTTATTTGTTTACAAATTTTGTTAATACCGTACAATTCTTTGTCGTTAGATAATATCTGTTCATAATCGAATTTAATTATACTATTGTTAAATATTACAGGTTTAATAATAATTCTCTTAAATACAGTGGATTTTGTTAAAGGAATTTCAACGACATAAATCAAGCAAGTTCCGTTTGTTACTACTTCTACGTTAGCAAAATTAATGCTTCTTCAGCATCTGAATACGGGAAATTTTCTTTATCAAAAATATAAGTTATTATTTCTATCTCTGAGTTAGAGAGCAAAATTGAATTGATAATACCTACTTTAGCCCAATGTACGGCGTATTTTAAATTAACTATCTCTTCTTTAATAAATTTTAACTTATATTGTAATTTTTGGATAGACTGATCATTCAATTCGTAGCCTAACTTAATATTATTTAAAACTTGATTAGTGATTTGACTTATATTATTAATCCTATCAATGAAACTCTTATTTATTACTAATTGATTATTATTGTTTTCTAAAAGATTATTCATTTTCCTTTTTAGCATGACAAAGTCTGCGTGGTCCGGACTTCCTGCAATCCACTTCCACAAAGTGCCCATAGAGTTGAAGGATCTTGGTACCCGTTTGGCCTTGAATTCATCTAGTAGGTCTTGAACTTGTAAAGCCTCGAATTTTAGATATTTATATAAGTGATTTTTCTTTATGGCATCTTCTTCTAACACGTTGTTAATTTCTGATAATGACGTCCTTAGAGTCTCAAAGTTGTAAGTATGGATGAGCCTAAAACTTCCTTCTTGTACCTTTGCTTCTTCTAGGGTAATAAATATTGCGCGTGACCCTGTGTGGTCTAATATTTGGACGACTGCTAAACATCCGTATAATAGGAACCTAAAATGAATGAATAATAGTATGTTTTTATGTAAGAGTCTTTGAAACTATTCAGTGTAGGTAAAAACAGGATCTATTGTTTTCGAAATTAGTGGATAAAAATAGGGGAGCTGGTGCATATGAAACCATAGCAAAATATTAATTATACTGTAAGTCCATTGAATTTTTAGTTACTTAAAATAAGAAACAAAAAATTAAAGTAAAAATCATTAAACCTGAAAAGATTTCTTTGAATAAAAATATAGAGAGAATAAATTTTTTTTTTAAAGTTTGTTTGTAAAGCGTGGATTGTTATGATTTGATGTTAGATTTGTGAAGCGTTCTTCCTGTTTTTGTGATAACAACTGTGTTCTTATTTTCCTTCACTATCTCTTTTTTGAAGCGATGTGTTAATTTAGAACTGATTCGTTTGTTATGCTTTACATAAATTATTTCACCTGGTTTGTAATGTTTAATTGCTTTCTTCTTTTTGTTGTGAAGTTTTAGATCCTTAGTCTTCTTGTTCTTTAATTTTTCTATGTTGTTGAGCCTGGTCTTCTGAAATTCTTCGGGTGTTATGTTAGGTACTCTACCAAAGAACAGCTCTATAGGTTTTCTCTTGGTCACTGAATGGATGGTGTAGTTGTGTTGGTTGACCGCTCTTTGTAGCAGTTCTTCAAAGCTTCTCTCGCATCCCTCAGCTTTAAGGCAACGCATGATCTCTGACAAAGTTGAATGGAAACGTTCTATTTGTCCATTCACTTCACTTTTATATGAGGGCGTTGTGAAAACCCTAATTTTCATTTCGTCTTCCATCATTGATTTTATTGAGGCTGAGTTAAGCGATTTCTCATTATCTATAACGACCCATTCTGGGACACCATAGTAAAACAGAATATCCCTCAATGCTAACCTGATATTTTCTGTGGATCTGCTCTCCATGACCCTCGCTTGGCGAATTTTGTTAGCTTATCAATCGCCGTCAAAGTCATCTTGGACTCGGTTGAGAAAATGTCTATATGTACAGTATGACCAGCAAAGCTCGGAATTGGAGTTTGCTTTATTTCCGGGTTATTAGGATGCAGATCATATTTGCTTTCCTTGCACACTGTGCATGTTTTAAGCAATTTAGTTATTTTTCTACTCATTCCAGGAAAATAGTAGTTCTGAATTATTTGGGCCTGGTTTTCTTGTGCGTTTCTATGAGCGCGTCTATGGGTATCCAAAATAAGTTCAGTCTGTTGATTATCATCCAGGATATCCTTCACAAATGTTCTAGTAAATCTTATTTTATAACACTCGAAGTGTTTGCCATATATTTGTTGTATTTTGCCCATGATGGTTTCCTCTGTCACTATTGCGTTTATCGTTACAGGGTTTAAGTATTTTTTTAAGATGTTCACAAGCTCCTTCTCTGTGTATCCTGTTCTAGTTACTATGTGTCGGACGTATCCTGGGAAAGTGTTATTTATTTCATAATTTATTTCGTTTCCTAATTTTAATATTATTTGATTTCTGAAGGCGTTAATAGGGGCCTCTATGAACTGGATATAATTCTGCGAGAAGCTTTCGTCACTATGCTGTGTTGTTGTCAGCGTGTTCATTTCCAATTTTTGGATTATCCTTGATAACGTATCAGCTACTACATTCGACTGGCCAGGCTTGTACCTTAGCTCGTAATTGTATTCCTCAAGGATTGCCTTCCACCTCTTTAGTTTACCATTTGAGTTTTTGGTGCTTAATGCATACGTGAGGGGTTGGTGGTCCGTGAAGATTATTAATTTTTTTGACCCGCACAAGTAATTCCTTAATGCTGTTAGTGCCCATACGATAGCCAGCATTTCTTTTTCGTTGGTCGCATACGCTTCCTCGGTCTTTGTGAGGGTTCTGGATATGAACGTAATCGGTTTTCTTCCTTGAGCTAATACGGCTCCGATGCGTAATTTGAAGCATCCGTTGTTAGCTCAAACTTCTTATCAAAGTCAGGATATTTCAGGATAACCTCAACAGATATTAGTGCATTTTTTAATAGGATAAAAGCTTCTTCGGCTTCTTTATTCAGTGTGATGGGGGTAGTTTTTGATTGATTTATGGACACACGTCCTCCTTCCCCTCTTAGAAGGGATGTCAGTGGTTTTGCGATCTTGGCGAAATCGCGAATGAACCTTCGGTAGTACCCTGACATACCTAAAAACGATCTTAATTTTTTCAAAGTTTTTGGGATGGGCATGTCACAAATTGTTTTCACCTTCTTGTGGTTGGTTTTGATTGTAGGGATTCCTATTTGGTTGATAAGTATTACTTCTTCTTGGATTATGTTGATGATGGGTACTTCTAGGATATTTTTGGTGATATGAATTATTTCTGGGAACTGCCGTGGGTGAATTTACTGTTTGCCTGATGTTGTTATTTTGTGTTCTTTTTCATGTTTTCAATTCTTAAGCCTATATGCAATGCTTGCGGTATTCTTTGCGGTTCTCTGATATCTAGTAATTCGGGTAAATTTCCGTTTAATCCCTGGATAAAAGTGCCTAGTGCCTTTCCTCTATATAACCTTGCTGTAGTGGAATATGAGTCTTGTGATAGATCCATGCAACCAATTTTTTCCAGTATTAAGGTTAGATGTTTGTAGACTTCTTTGTAAAAGTCCTGTATACTGTTATTGCCTTGGTTGAAATTCGAAAGATCGTTCTCTAAAGTTCTTGAATCTCTTTTATCGGCATAGTGAAGGTCCAAACACTAGACAATTTTGTTCCAATTCAATGGGGTATGAAAAGCTTCTAACGCTTCCTCAGCACTTCCCACTATCTTGTCTCTTATGGCATCAAGAATTCCAAAATATTTAGAGGTTCCTCTAAGATGTCCATTTTCAGGATTTTTCTTCCATGCTCCATAGCTTCCTTTTTCACCAGAAAATGTCCATAGTCTCTCCACCATATACGGCATTCTTTCCAAACATTCCAGTGCGCCTTCTTCTTCCATGTTAAAATCTTCATCCCAGTCTTCTTCTTGTGGTTGCGGGTCGCTAAGACCCTCCTTTAGTGCCTTCCTAGTCTCAAATTGTACCATTTCTCTTATGGTTATCAGTTCTTAGTTTTTCAATTGGTTCATTCACTGGGCTACCGCTTCTAATGCAGCTTTTTTGGGCAAGTTCTTCTGGGGTAGATGTCATTATGAACGGTGTAGTAGGTCGTTGTGCTTCCATTTTATAAATTCCCAAGTTGACTCTAATACAATTTTTAAAAACTTGTCGATCTTTTAATTTTGTAGTGAAATTTTGTAATTAAATAAAAAGAAAATTCAATATTTGCACGAAATAATTTTATAGATATTGAGAAAAACAACAAAAAGAAATTTCCTTTCTTTATAATTGTTAATTCGGAAGATAATCGGCTTTCAGAAGAAACTATTTTATATTTTATTTCTTTACCAGTACGAAATTGGGTCAATTCTATAAACCACAAATTTTATTACTTCTATAAATCAAGTTTCCAGTACAATAATAAATTATGTTATTAGTAAAAATAAAAGAAAATATAAAGAATAAATTTTAGAACGAGAAAAGAAAATGTTCTTAAAATTAAAAATTAGGGATAATTGATTTCGTAAAAAATAAGAGAATGATCAAAAATATAGCTAATGATTCAAAATATGCTCTCTCTTTCTATGTGTTTAATTATGGTATTAATTTTGGTTATACGACATCGAGATTTTCTTGCTTGCTCTAGGTCGTGATTACATTAATATTTCAAATTCAATGGAAATATTTTGCTAAAATTTTTCGTTCTATAGATATAATTTGTTTATACAAATACTATGTTTGTTTAAAACTTACAGCAAAAAAGGAAAAATAAAAATTTTCATATATTTATAAAATTAAAACCTGTAAGCATATTTATTTTATATGTACAAAAATATTTCAATATAAATGGTAAAAAAAAAAATTTTTATTTTCAATTATAAATGATAAATTTTCTTACTATATTTTTATATATTTTTTTTTTTTATATTTATTTTTTGTTTAACCTAAAAATTGTTCAAAACCTAAATTTATATAAAAAGTATAATTTGATTTAATTTAAAATACAAAGTTCAAAAATTAAGTTTTTTCAATATTATGAAAAGTTCATAAAAAAAAAATTATTAATTTTAACTTTACAAATCTAGAGAAGTAGCTTTCGGTTAAAGATATTATTTAATTTAAAAAATAGAATAATTCAAAAAGTATTTTATTAAAATATGAAAAAAAAATTTTAAAGGTAGATTAATAGTATTATTTAACCTAAAATATAAAAATTTCAATTTTTATTAGTTTTGTATTATTAATATTATTTAATTTTTACTTAAAATATAAAAAAAAAATCAAAGGTTAAATTTTTATTAATTAATCTGAAATATTAATATTAAATATTATAAATATTAAAATAATATTAAAATTTTCTATTATTACTTTTTTTCATATTTTTTTTTGTTTTTATTATAATTTTTTCGTTGAACTGATCAGTTTTTTATTTATCTTGTTTGTCTAGACAACAATGCAATTTTTTGACTTTGTGAAGTATTATTTGCAATGTACTGTGCCTAAGGCAGCCTCACCTTAGGTTTCGATGAGTAGGCTTGAATCACAACAAAAGCTTATAAATATATTTTTTTCTTTTAAATGTTTTATTATTTTTATATCGGCCTTTTATTTAATAATTTAAATACTTTCTTTTTAAAATATCTTTTATTTATTTTTTCAAAATATTTGATAAAAAAAAATTTGTTCTTTTTTAAAATTTTGTGATAATTCTCCCTACACATGGGGATATTTCTCTTTATTTAATAATTTTTTGTAATAATTCTCCCTACAGATGGGGATATTTTTCTTTATTTAATAATTTTTTATGATAATTCTCCCTACAGATGGGGATATTTTTCTTTATTTATTTTTTTCTTTAACTTAATGTCTTAATAGTTAGAATAGAATAACTGACTTACATGAGCAAATTATGGGTTTTTAAAACACAAGAATTTAAATTTATATTTAAATTATTTTTTTTTTTTTTTCTCAACTTTAAAGTTTGAGTTTGATCTTAAGACTGAATTTTATTTGACAAAGTTATACTTATATATTAATATGCTTAAATTAACTTAGTGCTAAGATCATCAAAAAAATAATGTTGTTTTTTAAAATTTATAAAATCAACTAATCAGGAATGCTAAATGCATTTCCTGTTATTGTTAAAATATAAAAATGCTTAAAACAAAAAAAGGCGAATGAGCTACTATAATATTATGCCAACAGAATACCATGCAACATTATATTAAGTTGTATCAACATGATGTATCATGTTACATTATGGCAACACATATCTCATGCTACATTATGTCAACATAATATTATGTAACTCCTCCCCTCTTAAGTTTGAAACTCTCCTGAGTTCAAATTATGATTATTTATATTAACATTCTTACAATTCAAAGATAGGGAACATCATTATAAAAATTTTACTTAATTCTAAGTTTTATTCTTAATTTTTTCAATATACATTTTTGAATTCATATAACTTAGTAATAAATATACAAATCTAATAGATCTAATAAATATTACAAAGTGTAAAAATTGTTATATAATTAAAAATTTTTTTTGGTTTTAAATTTCAATTTGTTACTTTTAATATAGCAACATACATAATTTTATTTTATTTTTGAAACCAAGTGCAATATTCTTTTCCTGGTATTACCTGGTATTACCTAATACATATTTTTTTTTTTTAATTAATCATTTTTTTTTTTCTTATAGAACAAAAAAAAATTGTACTTGTAATAAATATGAATAAAATTTTATATTTTTCGCTTTAAAATTAAATTATGTTCTCTTAAGAGTTACATAATATTTATTTTGATTTTTTTTTTGTTTTTTAAGCTTAGAGTAAAGGAATAATGTTGAAAATAAATTTTGTAAAAGACGTTCTCTTAAGAGTTACGTCGAATTTATATTTTGGCTTTTTATACTTTGAACATGTTTTTGCTTTATTTTTCAGAATAAGGCTTTGGATTAAATTAAACTTTTTATTTAAAAAATAGGATAATTTATTAAATTATTCAAAGCATTGAAATATATCTTAAGATCTATTTCAAAGAAAAAATTTAATTCTAAAATAATGTATAGAATATTTATACAAATAATAAAATTTTTATTTTTACAGCCAATAATAATAAAATTTGATTTTACATTTACAACATAATATTATGTAACTAGCATGGCAAATTGTAAATTCGTTTCAAGAACCATCTGCAGTCTTTATATTTATCGGAGTAGGCAGCTGCTGCCAACACTTCCAAGGTTTTGATTATCGCCTTTGTGCGGTAGCTCCTTTTTGCTAATAAGCTACTCGGGGGCTTCGTTTCCTAGTCCTTGTGATAAATATACTTCGCTCGTGAATGGTGATCCACGATCTACTTGCTGCAACGTGTTGAAAGGCAATATTTATTGCAGGTGTTAATCTTCAGAAAAAATATGTTCCCTTTTTTTTTCTTTTGGATTATTCTTCTAATTTGATTTTTCAAATAGTAATGTTTTATTTTCAATTTTATTTTATTTTTTTTTTTTTTCTTTTTTAAATAATAGGTACTGTTTTTATTTTCAATTTAATGTTTAATAATAATATTTTTATTTTCAATTTTTTTTTTAAATAATACTGTTTTTATTTTTAATTTAATGTTTAATAATAATGTTTTTATTTTCACTTTTTATTTTTTTTTTTTGTGGTTTTTTCTTTTATTATTATTTCTTTTTATTTTACGTTTATTTTAAATTTTAATAATTTTTTCTTTATTTTTTTCTTACGGATAACACCGCACTATTAAGCTTTAAAAAAACGTAACAACCATTTTAGTAGCATACAAGTAACGTGACGTTAATTTTCTGTCAAAAATGGAAACGATACGTTTTTTCGATAGCATGCAGGGAACGTCACGTTCGTTTTTTTTTAATATGACGTTGATTTTTGAAAGTTATAGTTTTGTTATCGTTGCTTAGTTAAGTTGCTAAATTTAATTCTTTTTTTATATCAATATATTAATTATAATTCTAAAAATAAAATTTTCTTTTTAAATTAAAAATGTGTTTCAATTTAAATTTCCTCCCATAACAATTCTACAGAGATCCGTTGTTCATAGTGTCTTTCAAGACTTTTAACTATATATTAAATGTTAATATATTTTAACATTCAATACGTTTTACCTAGGTACACACATTAAAAAGTTAATAAAAAAAGATAATTTATTTGATTGAAAATATTTTTTTATTTTTTATTTACTTTAATTCCTGTTATAATGTCCAATATTAATACATAGATAATATCCAACATTTAACATTTTCTATTTGATTTCAATTACTTAACAATAAGAGAAAACGCCAAGTAAAATACTCTAAGTACCGAAATTCAATAAATTTGTAACATTGGTGGGATTCCTGCCCTAGAAGAACTATTAAAAGGAACAGTGCTTTGGATTTTTCTTTCATCGTCGGAAGAACTTTCATCTGATGACTCAAAAACAAACATTATTTATTTATAATAAACTTACCTGAAATATTTTAAAATTTATTTTGATTTGCCTCTATAGTCTATATACTTATTTTTTTGTTTATTATTATTTTTGGTGTTTTTGAAATTTTTGATACGTCATTTCGGTTGTCAAAATAATTTTCGAATTTTCGAATATAAATTTTTAACGTGACGTTTTCCGTGCTACCAAAAAATTTTTGTTTCGCACAAATTTTGTTTCGTTTATTTTTTAACGTCAGGTTTTACATGCTGCCACTCCTGTTCAACACTTGATGGTCCCTGCTCGGGCGCCAGTTATTAATTTACCTTGGTATTTGACACTGTAAATCTGTTCTTCTACTGTAACTGTAATTTAACTTTTATTTATTTTAAAAAATTAAAAAGAACAAAAAATTCTTTTAAACAATACAATTTTATTTTGAACTTTACTTTTTGACTACCAAAAACTAATTAATTATTACAAATTAAAAATTTACATTAATTGAATTATTCTACCTGCATTTTTGATGACTTGGCTTTTTGCTGACACATGTTGTTTACGCGTTAATTTTGATGTTGGGAAATAATTTTGAATTGGTTTCTCAGGGTAATTTGAGACAGGTTAATGAATTGAAATAAAGAAAATTGCGAAATAAAAAATTTGAATTTGATCGGAAAAGTTAACTGTTGTTAACTTATATTTAAAATTAAAAAAAAACGAATTTAGTATAACATAAAAGATGAATAAATTTCATACTGATAGATGTCGACTATTTGGGGCGCAGGCTTATTTTTATTTTCTATACTAAAAAATTTGTTCTACTTGGAATGCCTTATATATGTACAGTCTTTGATCGTACTCAATAATTTTTTTATTTTTAAATATTTTTCAGTTATTCCCACAAAATAGGGAATTCCCTTATGTAATTTTTCTTAAATCATGTTCAATTAATTTTCTTCAGTTTTATTAGGCACTTGTTCGAATCAAGAACTTATTGGTAAATAAAAATATTTATGGGTATATAATACACAAGTGTACATCTCTTGTTAACTTTTGTTAGTTTTTTTATATTTTTACATTTGGCAATAATAAAAGGGAACGGCGTTAAGTAACGACGATATATTGAGATATTCGGAAGCAGAAGAAATTGAAGAATATATTTTTGGAGATGCAATTGATAGCGAAGATGAAATGATTTTGGGGCTAGAATCCCGTTTAGGTGGGTCAACTTCTAATGCCTGTAAAATGCTCTGTGATGGTGTGATTGTTAAAATTTTTTTTTTAATAATTCTTTGGCCTTTTCTTGTTCGATGTGTGTAATTTTTTTAAAATTTTTTTATTTTATATTTGCCATTTTTTTAGTTCAAAATTTTCGACTTTTCATGCAATATTTTAATATTAATACTATTAAATGGTGAGCCAAGTGACCTGGATCCCCCAAAATAGACTGCAAACCGATAGTCTTTTACCATTAGAATCGCGCGATTTTTTTCATAACAAAAATGTCGATGTATGAAAAAACAATTTTTTCGGGATAAATAATGCAAAAAAGTTAATTTTTTCGGCAAATTTATATTCTAATGGTGACTTTTTTAAAAAAGACGAAATTTTAAAAATCACACCATCACAGAGGATTTTACAGGCATTAGAAGTTGACCCATCTAAAAGCGACTCTACCCCTGAATTAAAATAAAAGTAAATTTATTAGTATGATTTGGTAGATGGAGTACCACAATGCCTTCCAGAAGAAGACGGCCCAGTGTCACAAAATATTTTTTTGCATATGCCAGGACTCAAAAGAGTGGCAAGAACTGTAGAAACTCCCCTTCAAGCTTAGAATTTACTGATCAACATTTCAATAATTGACTTATTGTTAATCACACAAATGAAGAAATTCTAAGTTGAACGGATAATATCCCACCTGCATCATTCCAAAAACCAACTTCAAAATTAGAAATACGTGCTATCATCGGTTTATGATATTTAGCTGGAGTTTTCAAAACATCAAATTTAAAAACAGCAGATTGCAGATTTGTGGACATAAACTTTTGGCAACGGTATATTTTAGCGCACCACCATTGCTTTATTTTTCTATTAAAAAATAAATGTTCGTCGGTATTAGGGCGAATAATTTGTATATGAGTGCCATCAATAGCACCAATTACGCCAGGAAATTTGCCCTTTCTAAAAAAATATGGCTTGGTTGCTCTTCTTTCTGCCTCTGTTATTTCCAATTTTATTTTGGCAGAACATATTTTTTTTTTCAATAACAGCGCATACTTCTGCTATTTACATATTATGCCATCGCTTGCTGCGCCAAAGCAATATTCATGTCCTGACCTACTCCAAGCTGGTATCCACCCTCAGCTAAAAATCTCAAGGTGGCTGCTAATTTTATCTCTTTTGGAGTTGAGTTTAAACGCAAAGGGAACTTCAATTGATCTTTAATTTCGTTAAGCACAGAAATAAACGCTTCTTTACTCAATCTGAAGTTTTCCATGAACTTAAATTGAATATTTATTAATTTATTTTTATTATATCAAATACAAATTTAAAACACTACTTACTTTTTGGTATGCATTTCTAAACTATTAGATTTATTTCGAAGGATTCTCCGCTCAATTGCACATTTACGGACATTTGTTTCTTCTTCACTTTCTCTATCCGTAAAATATATTGCCACACAATCCATTTTAATAAAAATTTGTTTTTATTTACCATTTAGTTATATTATAAAATAAATAATACTAACTATATATTAATAATAATTATGAAAATATTGTTTTTCAGTTTCACACTATTGTATACACTAAAGTTTAAACTTTTGTTTATATATGTTTCAAATTGTTTGTTTTAAGTTTTTAAGGATTTTTTTTTTATAATTTATTATTTCACACTAAATTTTATTTTTTATTTGCTTTTTAAATTTTATTTTTTATTTTTATTTATCTGACATTCAATTATTATTTAAAAATTAACTGTCAATTATTTAAAATATCTATACTTGAGGTAGCAGCTAAAAACCAAATTCGCAAACTTACGCTAGCAATGTAGTTGATATAGGTTTACGTTGCGAATTTTCAAGGTTAAATTGTATAATATTGTATATCAAAAAAAAGAATGAAAAATGTTTATGTATATTTAAAATTAAAAAAAAAACGAATTTAGAATAACAATAACATAAAAGATGAATAAATTTCATACTGATAGATGTCGCGACTATTTGGGGCGCAGCCTTATTTTTATTTTCTATACTAAAAAATTTGTTCTACTTGGAATGTCTTATATATGTATAGTCTTTGATCATACTCAATCATTTTTTTATTTTTAAATATTTTTCAGTTATTTCCACAAAATAGGGAATTCCCTTATGTAATTTTTCTTAAATCATTTTCAATATATTTTCTTCAGTTTTATTAGGTACTTGTTTGAATCAAGAACTTATTGGTAAATAAAAATATTTATGGGTATATAATACCCAAGTGTACATCTCTTGTTAACTTTTGTTAGTTTTTTTATATTTTTAAATTTGGCAATAATTAGAGGGAACGGCGTTAAGTAACGACGATATATTGAGATATTCGGAAGCAGAAGAAATTGAAGAATATATTTTTGAAGATGCAATTGATATCGAAGATGATATGATTTTGGGGCTAGAGTCGCGTTTAGGTGGGTCAACTCCTAATGCCTGTAAAATGCTCTGTGATGGTGTGATTGTTAAAATTTTTTTTTTTTATATTTGCCATTTTTTAAGTTTAAAATTTTCGACTTTTCATGCAATATTTTAATATTAATACTATAAAATGGTGGGCCAAGTGACCTGGATCCCCCAAAATAGACTGCAAACCGATAGTCTTTTACCATTAGAATCGCGCGATTTTTTTCATAACAAAAATGTCGATGTATGAAAAAAAAAAATTTTCGGGATAAATAATGCAAAAAAGTTAATTTTTTCGGCAAATTTATATTTTAATGGTGACTTTTTTTAAAAAAGACGAAATTTTAAAAATCACACCATCACAGAGCATTTTACAGGCATTAGAAGTTGACCCATCAAAAAACGACTCTACCCCTGAATTAAAATAAAAGTAAATTTATTAGTATGATTTGGTAGATGGAGTACTACAATGCCTTCTAGAAGAAGACGGCCCAGTGGCACAAAATATTTTTTTTGCATATGCCAGGACTCAAAAGAGTGGCAAGAACTGTAGAAACTCCCCTTCAAGTTTAGAATTTACTGATCAACATTTTAATAATTGACTTATTGTTAATCACACAAATGAAGAAATTCTAAGTTGAACGGATAATATCCCACCTGCATCATTCCAAAAACCAACTTGAAACTTAGAAATACGTGCTATCATCGGTTTATGATATTTAGCTGGAGTTGTCAAAACATCAAATTTAAATACAGCAGACTTGTGGACATAAACTTTTGGCAACGGTATATTTTGTGCTACGATGCTTGAAAGGCGATTTTTATTGCTAGCAAGTGTTCTAAGATTCGATGATAGAAGCACTAGGAATGAACGAAAACAAAGATAAATTTGCTCCTTTCAAAAAAATTTTTGAAATATTTATTGGAAACTGCGAAAAATATTATATACCAGTATTGTGCGGATGAACAGAAGTTAAGTTTTCGAGGTAATTGCGGTTTTGTTGTTTACAACACAATGAAGCTTGACAAGTATAGAATTAAAATTGTACAGCTTAATGATGCACGCACATCTTCTATATTAAAAGGTATTCCTTATATCGGCAAAGTTGAATATCGTCTTGAAAATGAATCCGTACGCACATAATTATGTTAAAGTTCTTTCAGAACCAATTTACAACACTAATAGAAACATTACTACAGACAACTGGTTTACATCAATTGAAGCTGCCGATTTTTTGGGATGTTAGATGGGCTCTGGAATTATTTATGATACTATTAAATTTAGTTAATTCTTCTTGCAGATAGCCAAGAACAGCGTTTTTGAAGGAATTAGGACTTTCTCTTGTAAGGCCTTTAATGAAAGACCGATTGAACAACAAAACTTTGCAAAAATCTTTAACAGAGCCTACAAAATTAGAAAAGCAAGCTCGTTGCTGGAACGCAGAGCTCCTGCTTGTATAGAATGTTGGGAAAAAGCAGTAGAATAAGCTAATATGTGCAACATTCGTTAAGGAAATTCTTGTAATTTTTCAATCAATTTATTTTATATTTATATGCTTCTAGGTTTAATATTTAAGGAAAAGAAATTAGTTTTGTTTTACGTTATTTTTTATTTTTATTTAAAATAAAGAAAAATGAAATAAAATGAAAAATTTTAATTTACTAGGTACAATTAATATAAAATCCATAAATGTTTTGGTTTTTTTAATTGTTTTAAGAAACTTTTATATAGAAAATACACATAGGCATAAATTTTGTTGAAAAATATAAGTTTTAGAGAGATCTGTGGGTGTGAGGCACCCAAGTGTACCTTGTGTGTTACTAAAAGCAAGTGTACAGTCTGAAGGTTAAATTTAATTAAGCTTATTCAAAATTTTAACTACTTGTAAAGTAACAAAATAAGTGATAAAATTCTTAAAAAAATTAGAAATGAAACTATTTCGCCTTTCACTCAACATACGCACGGTTCACTTAGCTGTTTCTCAAAATTTGGGTGCCTGTCTATTTGTTAATATATATGATCCAGACCTTTTAATTATTGTTGGTCGTGGGTGAGTTTATCTGTTTTGTTGTTATTCCTTTGTCGGTGGATGTAAATTAGTTTAAGGAAACTTTTAAAATAGTTTAAGGAGGTAAAGAGATAAATTTGTTTAAGGTATAACATTTGAGCATTCTACTTTTCTTGAAGCTTCGTAGCTCTGTATATCCCATATTTATTGAATGCTTAGGTATATTCCACTGTGTTTAATAAAAAAATTAGATGTTTTATGTATACGGAAGAAAACATTTATAAAGTTTATTATAAATTTTAATTTAAAAGTTTTTTTTTATGAATTTTTCCATAAGTTTAAATATAAAATTAAACGGAAGACAATTTTTTTTCTTGATTTACCCATTTCTTTTTATAAAGTAAGCTTATCGAAAGTTAATTAAAGCAATAGTTATTAATATAATAAATAATTAGCGGACTATAAACCAAAAATTATCGTAAGAAAATATATGTTCAAAAAAATTTTTCTAAAGAAACATTATAAATCGATATTAATATTGTATAGCTAATAAGTCATTAATTACTTTTTTTTGTTAAAATTCTTTATACACCGGTACATAAATTAAAAAGTCGACTTAAATAAATAATGAAATAATATATGGCATTTGAAAAGATTTGATTTTACAAAATAAGTCCATCTTAACATCAATTTCATCAATTTTTTCAATTCATTTTCCAGCATATGTAGGGTTTTTAAATGTCGATGTAGCTTGTTTATAAATTGGATTTTCTCCCTAAAAAAAAACGAATATTAATTAAAAATAAAAGATTAATTAACCTTTAAAATTTATTAATCAAAAAGATTGTAAGATCATGATAAATTGATAAAGGGAAAGAGTTTATTTTTAAAATTAGCATTAAAATTTACTTTTCGATTATTTAAAAACAATTTTCGCAAAATTAGGAGTTTTTCAGATATTTAAAATAATTTTTATTTACTTTCAATCTTTATGATCAATAATTACAAATATTAAACTTACAGTATCCCATCTTGCCATCATCTTTTGTTTTTCGAATCGTGCAAATTCTCGTCTATCGTGTATGGTTGTAAATAGTTTCCATAAAAGTAATATAGCTAATCCAAACAGAACAATAGCAGCAATTACTGCCAAAACAATTCCTAATACAAATACCTGCGGTGGACATTTACGTTCCTTTTCTGCATACACTTCAATTTTATCGGAACCAATCTCTTTGTATTTGAAAATATATTTACAGTCATCTTGGTCATAAAACTGGCATAAATGTTCATCTTTTTCTTCGTCATATTCAACTTTTTCAACTTCGATTGGTGTAAATAACGTGCAGTTTGCAGCACATTCTTTTTCTTTCAATGGGCCTGTTTTATGCACTTGGCACTCAACACAATGTTTAAATTCGTCACAACGTTTTGCACATGTTGGACACTTTTCACAAAAACGACCAGAATAACGACCCTCAGATGTTGCTTCACATCTAAAAAATGTTTTTAAATTATTATTTTAAAATAAATATAAACAAATTATTTTAACTTACTTGCAAACACCGCATTCACAAGTACCATGATTTGAACAAATTTCTCCGCCCCCCGGCGCAATACATGTATCTGTCGAATTTCTACATTCGCAAGCAGGTCCCATCCAACCAGGTTTACAAACACAGGTTCCACATTCGCATATTCCATGATCTTCACCAGAACATAAAAATGTATTATGACGGTCACATGAAAAGTTGTCACATTCACAGAAACGGCCAGAAATAATTTCATCAGGTACACGATAATTACATAAACATACGCCACATTGGCAAATTCCACGGCCACTACAATCTATTTGAGTTGTATTATCAGGACGGCAGCCTTTAGCAAAATCTTTTGTAAATGTGTCTTCCCTATAAACATAAGTAAACTATTTACATGACTCGTAATAAAAAGACTATTATTGAAAATGAGTTTATTCGATAATAATCAAATTTGAAACATGAATGTAATTAAAAATATATTATTAAAAACATTAAATAATTAGCTTAATTATTTAATCGCATAAAATGATATCACATTTAAAGCTCAAGTTAAAAGATAAAATAAAAAAAAAATTTATATATATGCACTGCTATTTTAAACAAAATAGAAATAAACAAAAAAACTTCATAAATTTTTAATCAATTTTTAATCAAGATTCTTCGTAAAGGTTTTTCCAATTTGAGTGATATGATTTCTTTTCAAAAAAAACACACTAATTGTTAAGAAAATTCAAATGTTTTTTATTTAATGTGAAGTACAGTCGATACAATTAAGTTCTGAATAAAACGTCATTCAAATGGCCTCCACGATTTCTTTTGCAGGAACGAATTCGATGAACTCAATTTTTTAGCACTTTTTGCACTAAATCAAGACGTATGTCTTACCGCATGAACAAAACTGTCGATTCTGGTGCGAAAGAAATGCACAAATTATTCATGATCTCCCAATATTTTTGTGTATGATGTGAGATGACGTTATAACTACAATTTCAAATTTAACTGCATTTGTCCATGCAAATTATTAAAACTATAAAATCAAAAAATAATATTTTGTTGAAATTTATACTCATCAGAGCGGACAAAATTGTCGGAGAAAATTTAATAAAGTTTAATTTACAAAATTTAAATAAACCAAAATCAATTTTTACGTCATCCGAGACTCGAATTTTGAAATTTTGAAGTAAAAACATTTTAACAATCTAATTTTTTATTATCAATTAATTAGAACAATTTTATTATGGTTACATTTGATTCGAAAATAAGCTTAAATTCTTTTGAAGGGCTTTTTATACCAGTATAAAAATAATAGTACTCAATTTTTAATGCTTATAAATAGAGCGGCGAATTTATTTTAAACTCATAAATAAAATTGTTTTTGAGTATATGAACATATTTATATTAATGTCAATTGTTAGTCAAATAAAAGTTGTCTATAGATATCTACTCTATACGTACTTCATAATAAAACTATACTTCTTTATTTCTTTTCGCATATTATTTTATATGTAAGTACATAAAAAAAACTATATACGATTTATAACATACATAAGCTACTTTCAGTAGATATTCACAAATATTATTAGAAATCAAAGTAAATTTTTTTTTTAATTAGAAATTGAAGGAATCCAAGATTATTTCTGTATTTGTTGTTATTTTCCTTTACTTTTTAAAATTTGAAGAATTAACCTTTTGGTTATGAACACGATTTATGAAATTTACGATTACATATTTTTGGATTATATAGAGTGTCCCCCTTCTCTTAATGTTGGTTTTGTAAAATGTACAAACATTACATTGTAAAATGTACAACACTAAGTGTTTTGTACAAACACTTAATGTTGGTTTTGTAAAATTAAAAATAATTCAATATTTTTAGTTAATATGTTTATACGATTTTTAAATTAGGGCAAAAAGCGGAAACGGAAATTTCTTTTTTTATCTTTTTTTTTTTCTTTTCTTAATTTTGTTTTTTTTTTTGTTTTGCTTATTTTGTTTTCTTACTTTTGTTTCATTTTTTAATTCATTTATTCTTAAGGTAAATATTGAAATAATTGTGGTCTTTAAATTAGTTAAATTGCACTGAGATTAAATAATTATTTTTTAATACCAAATTGTTAAAATGTGTTAAAATAAATTTAATATACATACTTCGTATGAGCGATTGGGCTCACTCGGGGAGATAAATAAATAAAATAAAAGCCACGTGAAATAGTATTACATTAATTACATTGTTTAAAAACATATAAAACAAAAATCTTTAAAATTTTATATTCCATTCGGAATATAAAATCCTTATAGGTATAAAAAAAAACAAAATACATTGATTAAAGTTAACAAAAACAAACAAAAATATTCATTACATTAAGTTTTGAAAATTTGTATAAAAAGTTTTAGAAAATTAAGAAATAAAGTGATTTATACATATAAGTAATTATACCATAAATAGCACTGTAGCAACATGAAACGAGCAATTACTGATTATTTTAAAATACCAAGGTTGGTAATGGTAATATGCTAATCTAATATATAAAGAAGAAATTAATTTATTTGATCAATTGAGTTGAAAATTTACAAAAGTGTAGCTCTTCACCCCAGAACATCATTCAGTTGATTTGGTTACGATCCCTCAATCCGTTTCGGCACCAGGGCCCAATGAAATTTTTTAATATCTTTGTTGTCGCGCTTAAACGGTTTGACCAATTGAGTTGAAAATTTACAAAAAGGTAGGTCTTTATCACAAAACCTTTCTGAGTTGATTTGGTTACGATACATTAAGCCGTTTCGGCATAAGGCTTCAGGCCATGAAGTTTCTCATTTTTTGTTGTTGTTCGGCATGATTGACTGTCAAAAAAAACTCTAATTTGTGTCTAATTTGGCAGAATGAATTTATGGTTCTAAATAAAGCCTGTGACAAAATGTTTGTTAATGATTGTTAAACCATTTCCGCACGAGCACCTATTAAAAATATTCTGCTCAATTTTTTGTATTGTTTTTATTATTAAAACAATATTTCCAACACTCTTTACTTTTATCTATAGTCTATACTGTTTTTAATATTCCATAAAAACCTTTCAATGCAAATTTCTAATATATAACAGTAATTAAAATAACCTTATTAAGTATCTCAAGAATGCTGTGTTTAAGTCTTAAAAGCAGAAACAATCTCCTACATACGACAATCATCATCTCATCATTCAGAAATGCATTACTTAAATGTGGTCTACCTATATAAGATGCATGTGTATAACATATTTCCCAGAAAATATTTTTGAAATGTGTATATATAGTATGCATAATGTTCATATATTTGAAAATTCTATAAACATAATAAATTAAATTAGAAAACTTATTCACATTTCTGTACAGTATTTAATCAAAAATGAGTACATACATATTTAAAGAACAGAAAACCTTAGATTCTTATCCATATACAATTTTTACATATATTTTTAGCCAATCAATTTGAAAACATAATTAGAAAAAGTAAACGTAAAAAAAATCTGGTTAAAAAACGATCATGTATTTTTTATATTGAAAATATGTTAAACAGAACCTGAGATGTATGCATTTAAAAAACAGTTTTTTCAAAATTTGAAGAGCTGTCGGTGCTGAAGGATCTCCAACGGTGAGGGTACATAAAAAATTGTTCTACAACATTACTCTTTTAAGAGACCTATGCATAGTTAATATTTCATTGCTCTTTATTAAACAGTATATAAGTTTTGTAAACAGAGCAAGGAACAGAGCGAAACTAATAGCAATTTTTCAAAATGTGCTTAATAGGATAATTCATAAAAACATGAAGTGACATTACTTACGAAAAAAAATGGATTACATTATGGTCTTTTATAATTGAAATGCGATTTTATGTTTCGATATTAACGAATATATTGTGAAAACTCACTTCGCCGTAATTGTGTACTCAATAGATTATTGATTCCTTTAAAGATTTTTTGTAGACAAATTGTCTCTAATTCTTGGCTCTGTTTATTCAATTTAACCAAATCGAATAAAAAATAGAATATTAACATCCAGCATCTGTAAATGCATAGTAATAACTTAACTATATTATTTAAATTATATTAACGCAGAAACAAAAGTTAATATTTTTTATTTCATAAAAAATATTAACTTTTCGCCGGGTTCCCCGCTAGTCTAATATATAAAGAAAAAATGCTGTTTGTTTGTGCCTTTTTCACGTAAAAACCACCAGTCCGAACGTATTTTACAGGAACGTATCTACGAACGCGGAAATTGTTATAATCTATACCGCGTTTTGGTTCATTAACCCATTGCGACCCGAGAACCATTTAAAGCCTTCTCGTTTTTTCGTTGTCCTGCTCAAACGTTTTAATCAATTCATTTGAAAATTCGCAAAAATTCTTGCTCTTTATCAGAAAAGCTCATTGGGTTAATTTGGGAACGACCCATTAACCTCTTGCGACACCAGGGGTCAGTGAAGTTTTGTAATTTTCTTTGTTGTCGCGCTTAAACGGTTTCACCAATTGAGTTGAAAATTTAAATAAGTGTAGCTCTTTACCACCGGACCTCACTGAGTTGATTTGGTTACGATCCATTAACCCGTTTAGGCACCAGGGCTCAATGAACTTTTTTGATTTCTTTGTTGTCGCACTTAAACTGTTTTTCCAATTGAGTTGCAAATTTACATAAGTCTAGCTCTTTACCACAGGAGCTCACTGAGTTGATTTGGTTACGATACATTAACGCGTTTCGGCACCAGTGCTCAACGAAGGTTTGTAATTTCTTTGTTGTCGCGCTTAAACAGTTGTACCAATTGAGTTGAAAATTTACAAAAGTGTAGCTCTTCACCCCAGAACATCACTCAGTTGGTTTGGTTATGATCCGTTAATCCGTTTCAACAGCAGAGCTCAATGAAGTTCTTTAATTTTTAACCCGTTTCCTCGCGGATCTATAATTTTGTCGCCTTTAAATTAAAGCCTGATGCTGAAATCCAACCAATTGTAATGACTATTAAGCTTTACTTAAAAAAAATCATTTCTAATACTCAAATCAAATATTTTTTTATATTATATCGTCCAGATATAAACATCTGCGATATTTTTAGGACCCTTTTGCCTTTAGCATGTGGGCCATCTCGGTACAAGTATTGAATTATAATTATATTTAATATTTTGTTTACATTATTTTATTATATTTTAATTATTATTTTTGACCTGACCAGAGTTTGAACCCGAGACCTTTCGCCTGAAAGACCAGTGTCTGACGCACTACACCATTGATCAGATCAAATCTAATTTATTATAGTCTTATAGAAAGCGAGTCGTTTGACAATGATGAAGAACCAAATCATTCGAAAAACTATGAAGAAAATTACAGATCCGGGTGGAAAAAGGTATTTTGATTGAAGAAAAAAAAGAGGAATAGTGCAGTAGAGTAGACTGTGTCAACTCTGGGATACCCTTATGAACTTAATATATCTTGTTTCTATAAAACTTGATCATCTTTTAAAAACTTTCAGACGTTTTAGTACCGACGTTAACTACAGAGATATATTTATGTAAATTGTGGAGTTGTGTGATAGCTACCCGAATCTATTGCACAAGCACAACCAAATTTTACAGAAGTTGTTGCCATAAAACTTGATCATCATTTATAAGATTTTAGACGCCTAGCTTCATTAAATTCTAAGAAATGCAACAAGTCTGAACGGGCTGCTTTAGACCAATCAAATTTTACAACAAAAGTTTTTGGCCTGTAACTCGACATCTCTTCACTAAATTTCAGATAGCTAGCTTCAATAGACACTGAGTTATTTTCGTTTAAAAAGAGAAGTTGTATGGCAGCTACCCGAACTTGTTGCACCAACGGAACAAAATTTTACAGAAGTTGTTGCCATTAAACTTGATCAACATTTGTAAGATTTCAGGTGCCTAGTTTCATTAAGTTCTAACAGGTGCAAGAGCCTGAATCGGCTGCTCTAGACCAACCAACTTTTACAAAAGTTGTTGGCATGTAACTCGACACCTCTTTACTAAATTTCAGGTTCCTAGCTTCAGCAGACACTGAGTTATTTTCATTTAAAAACAGAAGTTGTATCACAGCTACCCGAACCTGTCGTACGATCACAACCAAATTTTACAGAAGTTGTTGCCATAAAACTTGATCATAATTTGCAAAATTTCAGATACCTAGCTTGAATAGACACTGAGTTATTTCCATTTAAAGAAAAAAGTTGTATGGCAGCTACTCGAACCCGGCGGCCGAAAATGCTAGATTTAAATAGTAAAACTAACAATTTTGCAAAAGTCACATAAAAAAAATGTCAGCCTTCTACCTCTTTTATTTTTTGAGTTATTGTGCGGATGGACGGACGGACGTACATGGCTCAATCGACTCAGAATTCGACACTGATGAACTACCTGATTTTTTAACAAGAGTACCCAAAGTATGTGTTGATTCGTCCTTATCAAAAGACATAAAATGTGCTAGAACAAAATCATCATCTTTAATAAATGAAATTTTTGGTCCATATTGATATTGCTTAAGCAAAATTTCTAAGCAGTTAAAAGAAACAACAAAAGGTTTATATCAACACAAAAAGGTTTGGTAATTGTAGTTCGTTATGTTGATTTAGACATGTTAAAAATATCTGATAAATTTAATTTTAGTGCTGCAGGATTTCAGTGCAAAAAGTATTTACGACAACATTTTAAAATTATTGGACAATTTATCTATTACCATATCAAATTTAGGAGGCTTTATAAGTAATAATGCTGCTGTGATGAGTGGAAACGTGAATGGTGTTAAAACTCTATTGAACAGTCAAGTAGAAAATTTGTTTTTTTTGGAGTGTGCCGGTCATTGTCTACAATTATGTTCATCATCTGCCATGAAAGAATTGCCACCAGAAATTGAAAAATTTGTCAGAAATACATATGTTAATTTTCCCATAGCTCAAGAGACGTCAAAAAGAATTAAGACAACTGCAAGAACCATTCGCTGTATTAAGAGCATATAATTTTACAGCTATCTCCAACGCTATGACCTACTTTGGAAAGCGTTGTAGCTCGAATATTAGGGCAATGGAAAATTTTATTTCATCACTTCACTGTTTTTTTGTTTTGAGGAAAAACAATCCAAAAGAACAAATGCCCTTGAAGTCCGTGATTTTTTAAGCGATCCGCATAATCTAATAAATAAGGAAGAAATTCTGTTTGTTTGTTTGTTTGTGCCCTTTTCACGTAAAAACCACCAGCCCGATTGCAACCAGGTTTTGCAGGAACGTTCCTACGACCCCGGAAAGTGTTATAGGCTACATCGCGTTTCGGTTCATTAACCCATTGCGGCCCGAGAGCCATTTAAAGCCATTTCGTTTTTTCGTTGTCCTGCCTAAACGGTTTGATCGATTGAGTTGAAAATTCGGACAAATATTCTTCTTATCATTGGACGGGTACCGAAGAAATTTGGATTCAATATGTTACCCAAATTCGGCCCGGCGGGCTTCCAAAAAATTTTTTGTTTCCGATTTATGTCCAATTTTGTATGGTGGTTTTATGGTCTGAAAAAAAACCTGTGACAAATTTTTATGAAGATCCGGTAACCCGTTTGGGTACGAGAGCCGAAGAAAGTTCATTAAATGTTTTTGTTGTCCTGCTTAAACGGTTCAATCAATTGATTTGAAAACTTGCAAAACTGTTGCTCTGTAGCCTGAAAGTTAATCCACTCCACTAAGTTAATTTGGTTATGATCCATTAACCCGTTTCGGCACCAGGTCTCAATGAAGTTTTTTAATTTACTTAGTTGTCGCACTTAAACTGTTCGACCAATTGAGTAAAAATTTATCAAAGTGTAGCTCTTTACAACAGGAGCTTACTGAGTTGATTTGGTTACGATCCATTAACCCGTTTCGGCACCACGACTCAATGAAATTTTTCAATTTCTTTGTTGTCGCGCTTAAACGGTTTTGCCAATTGAATTGAAAATTTACAAAAGTGTAGCTCTTTACCACAGGAGCTCACTGAGGTGATTTGGTTACGACCCATTAACCCGTTTCGGCACCAGGGCTTAATAACATTTTTTAATTTCTTTGCTGTCGCACTTAAACGGTTTTACCAATTGAGTTGAAAATTTACAAAAGTGTAAGTCTTTATAACAAAAGCTTTCTGAGTTGATTTGGTTACGATACATTAACCCATCAGGCTTCAGGCCATGAAATTCTCATTTTTTGTTGTTGTGCTTAAACGATTTGACCCATTGAAAATTTGCACAAGTATTGCACTATGACACACAAACTCATTCAATAAATTTTGTTGTGATACATTAACACATTTCGACACGATAGATTGTCAAAAAAAAAATTTCGTTTCTAATTTCTGTCTAATTTGGCAGGATGAATTTATGTTTCTAAATAGTGCTCCATTTCCGCACGAGCTCTTATTAATAATATTTTGCCTAATTTTGTGTATTGTTATTATTATTAAAAAGATATTTCCAACACTCTTTACTTTTATCTATACTGTTTCTAATATTCCATAAAAACCTTTCAAAAGTCTTAACAACATAACATTTTCGGCCGTTGTTAAAAAACAGAAACTATCTCCTACATTAGACAATCATCATCTCATCATTCAGAAATGCATTACTTACATGTGGTCTTTACATGTGGTCTATCTATATAAGTTGCATGTGTATAACATGTTTCCCATAAAATATCATTAAAAAATGTACATATAGTATATATAATATCCGCATATTTAAAAATACTATAAACTTAATCAATTAAATTAGAAAACATATTCACATTTCTGTACATCATTTAATCAAAAATGAGTAGGTACATACATATTTAAAGAACAGAAAACCTTACATTCTTATCCATATACAACTTTTACACATATTTTTAGACCAACCTTTTACACCAATCAATTTGGAAATATAATTAGAAAAACTAAACGTAAAAAAATTCTGGTTGATTTATAAAGGTAAAAAACAATCATGTATTTTTTATATTGAAAATATGTTAAACAGAACCTGAAATGTACGCATTTAAAAAGAAGTTTTTTTCAAAATTTGAAAAGCTGTCGGTGCTGTAGGATTTCCAACGGTGAGGGTACATAAAAAAGTTGTTCTACAACATTACTCTTTTAAGAGACCTATGCATAGTTAATATTTCATTGCTCTTTATTAAACAGTATATAAGTTTTAACAGACGGAGGGACAGAGCGAACTTAATAACAAATTTTTCAAAATGTGCTTAAAAGGATAATTCAACAAAACATGAAGTGACATTACTTACAAAAAAAAAATTGATTACATTATGGTCTTTTGTAATTTAAATACGATTTTATGTTTCGGTATTAACGAATATTAACGAATATATAAGTTTTGTAAACAAACGGAGGGACAGAGCGAACCTAATAGCAAATTTTTCAAAATGTGCTTAAAAGGATAATTCACAAAAACATGAAGTGACATTACTTACGAAAAAAAATGTATTACATTATGGTCTTTTATAATTGAAATGCGATTTTATGTCTCGGCATTAAAGAATATATTGTGGAAATTCACTTCGCCATAATTGTGTACTCAATAGATTATTGATTCCTTTAAACATTTTTTGTAGAAGAATTGTCTCTAATTCGTGACTCTGTTTATTCAATTTAACTAAATCTAATAAAAAATAGAATATAAACTACCAGCATCTGTAAATGCATAGTAATAAGTTAACTATATTAATTAAATTATATTAACGCAGAAACAAAAGTTAATAATTTTTATTTCATAAAGCCAATAAAATACTCCGGGCAACGCCGGGTACTCTGCTAGTAAACTATATTTTTAAAAAAATTAGAACTCTCAATTTGCTAATTCAATCAAAAAAAACACAAATTCATGTTTTATACATTTTTTATAGAAACTTAAAAATTTATTAACCGAAATAGCTAAAAATCTTATTACACTTTAAAATGTAAGCATTTATGTAGATTACAATAATAGCACTATTTATCTTCGGAAATTGGTATTTTGTTTAAAATTTGAGGAATATGTAAAAAATAATAATGATTTAGAGAGAATATAAAAATTATAGAAAAGCAGATGTGCAAATTCTATATTAAATTATCTGAAATTCGAAAAAGATTCGATTTAATAAACACCAATTGAAAATTACTAGAATTCATTGATCCTAGATTAATTGTGCAAGGAAAAATGTTAACGAAAATGTTAATTGTGCAAGGAAAAATGTTTAAGATTAATTGTGCAAGTTTTATCGGTCGTGATGATATTATAAAGAACTATTTTGCAGAAGATGTATTTTATTTTGGGTTGTATTTAAGAAATTTCAAAAATGGTTTAATGAAGTTTGCTTTAAACATTTATCACAATATATGATAACACTTTTTTCATTACCACATCGCTTAGCAACCGCTGAAAGAAAATTCTCTTTACTAAATTTAACAAAAAAACAAATTGAAGAATAGACTACCAATTAAAATTACGCAAAATATTATAAAACCAAAAAATTAAATATAAATGAACCACCAATTGATTTAATAAATTTTAGAAATAATTTTTTTTCTTATAAAAGGAGTTTATAACAGAAATTAGGTAGTATAGTAATGTAAATAAAATTGATGAATTAATAATATTTTGTTTTTATTTATGTTTTTTGGAAAATAAATATATATTTTTTTTATAATTATGTTAAACATTCTAATATGTAATATTTTCGTTTCTTTTTAATTAAATTACAAAGCATTCGTTTTTTTTTTTTATTCAATAATCTCAATCTACGAATATGTTCCCTTTTACTAACAAGGTAGAATGTAAACCAACGGTAAACCAACAAATTTGAAAATTTAAAAAATAAAATTTAAGAAATTTTTTGTAAAAAGAAAATATGTGAAAATATGTGACTTTTCTGGAATTTGGAGAGGCTGTAAGTCCGGAACCCTATATAACTAAGAAAACCCGTTAATACACGTAAAAACATATTACTGGAGCTTTAATTTTTATTTCTTGCCAAAGTAAAATGTGTACAGGTTCCTAAGTCACAAGTGTTTAAAAATAGCAAATTTTCAATTTTTGAGCCCTAATAGCTCATAAACAGGGGGTGGTCCAAAAAAAATTTCTGAGCAAACTCATACTAATTCTAAAAGTTTTTTCTTGTCTCAAAATTTCAAGCCTCTATCTAAATGCGTGCCGGAGTTATTAAAGTAGAAAAATCATGCAAAATTTGGTTTTCACATAACGCTGAATTTAAACACTAAATTTAAAAAAATTATATAATTTTGATAATAATTTACAAAGTTAAATTACCTGTCGAATGATGTTTTCAGATTGAAAAAATCTTAAGCAGAACATAAGATATCTGCATTTAAAAATAGGGATTTTTCAAAGTTTGAGGGGCTGTAGCTGCGTAATGGATGGGGCTACATGAAAAAGTTGTTCCACAAAATTATTTTTTTTTATGGTTAAAATTTTTTTTTTCTATCTTTCAAGGTGTAGAAGTTACGAACGGATGGACAGAGTGAAACTAATAAGCACATTTTTTCAAACACATAGTTCTAAACATATCTCAAAAACATAGTTGAGACTAAATTGGATGGGATACGGATCGGAAAAATGCGGATAAAGGGGAATGAGACGGTAATTGCGACATAAATCTGTTAAGATTCGTCTTGAATTTGTACAAATTGTAAATCAAAAAATCGTCAAATTTTGGAAACACAGAGGATGGTAATAGGTTCCACATTTTTGTAGTTCTGACAAGAAACGAATTGATATGACCACTAGAGTACAATTTAGGAAGTTCGACATAGTAGGTATGAGCACTTTAGGCCCCTCTAGTGGAATGTTTTAAGAGGTGGTATCAGCGATCTTACCTCATCTGAAAAAGTGTCATTGTCCACAAAATATCTATAAAAAAGAGAAAGAGCTCCAAATATTACGACGAATGACAAGAGAAGTGAGATAGCCAATCTCGACGGAGTCGCCAGTGAGACGAATGACGCGTTTTTGAATTCGATCGAGGTAATTTAATGAAGTAATTAAGGCGCCAGCCTATATATGGGAGTTATACTTCATCTTGGGTGGTATATAAGCCTTATAGGTATTAAGCAAATCCCTGGACGAAAAATATGTCTTGCACCTAAAGAGAAAACCTAAGCATTTAGCACCACTTTTCGCTATATCGAAAATATGATCATTCCATATCATTTTTTGATTTAGCTGCATTCTTAAAATGCTTAGGTTTTTGATCGTTCCACAATGTCATTCTGAAACATTCGTTTTTGTTTATATCTGACAACATTGAGTTTTGGTGATGTTAAACTCCACTCTATTGTCAATCATTGTCAAAATCATGGTTAACTGTGTTGAACATAGTAAATCGTTCTGCACTAACGGCGGTGTTTGTGACATCTGATTTCTTAGGGAATGCGTAAGATGCCACCAGAGTGCTGTCGTCAGTGAAACTGTGGATTGGATTGAAGATTGTAGATAAGAGATCGTTGATAAAAATTAAAAAGGAAGTTGGGGCAAGGACGGATCCTTGTGGAACGCCAGCATTTATTTGGAATTTGTCGGACGTGTAATCGTCGACTAAAACACGAATACAGCGATTCGAAAGAAAATCAATCCATTTCAATCCATTTACAGAAAGTAGTTCCAAGGCCTATAGCTTGACATTTGCTCAAAAGAGCACCATGCCATACTCGATGATTTATATTTTGTGTAAAACCTTAAAGATGTTATAAAAATATTTTGGTATATTCAAAAATTACGTACTTAACTTATAACAGTTATAAAAAAATAATTAATAATTTTATTTCAATGTTGCATATTTTTTCATTTTTATAATTAAAAATATTTTATATTAAATGGTCAATTTAATACCAATACCAATACCAATTAGAAAAAAACATTTTATTTTTTTTTTATTTTTATTCTATTTTTACAACTTGCAGTTGTTTTGTTTTTTAAATTTTATATAAAGTACTGCGGTGGATAAAAATTTAGTTGGAGTTGTCTCGGTAGTCCAACACTACAAGTTAACTACTGAGCAGTCCAGTAGTGTTTGGATGGACGAAGCACTCAAAAATTAACTTCATTTTGTAGTTAAAAAAAAAATAAGAATGTTAATGATGGCATATATAGCATGTTGAAACGCATTCGCATTCACTTTTAAGTTTTACACCGGTAGAAAACAAAAACAAAACCTTAATATTGAAAGGTTTAGACGCAGAAGACGACGCAGTTCAAATATTAGAAATATTAAATAACATGAATATACCTGAAATTAAATTTAGAATTGTAAAAAGAATTGTACTTTGTAGCTACAAAACTACAGTAAATAAATATAATACGCCACTATTTTTAGTACAAAGGTCACCATGTATTAACATAAATAACGTAAAAACAATAAAACAAATTGAAAACAGAATAATTAAATGGGAAGTTACGGTTAAAACCACAAAAATAAATCAATGAAACAAAATGTCAGCGACTTGGACACGCAGCGGCGAACTACCACCTAAAAATGAAATGTGTTAAATGCGGGGAAGAACATGAAGGTAAACAGTTCAAAATCATTTTGTAGTTAAAAAAAAAAATAAGAATGTTAATGACCTACTCAAGTGCGCATTAAATAAAAAACAGGGACACCCAGCATCATACAAAGAGTAAGAAAAATACAAAGAAATGATAGATAATCTAAAAAAAATCAAAACGAATTAAGAATAGGCCTTGTAGCGAGAATATATAATATAATTACAATATGATTACAATACTGCTACATATCTAATTAATGACAAGAGTCTCTTATCGTACAGACAGAAATTATATATATATAGATAACGCAAGTAGAACAAAAAATCTCTCACAATTTTTTTAAATTTGTAGCGCCCCAAAGAAAGAGAAAAACATTGCATTAAAAAAATGAACATATTATTTTTGCCCGTTCTTTCTCATTCTTCATTCTTCAAATTTATTTATTTTATTTTTCTAACGAAAAATCAAACAAGTCACAAATGTAAAGGTTTTTTTTTTATTTAAAATGTTATTGGTATGTGTTAGGTTGTTAGATTTAATTAGTTAGATATAATTTATGAATAGTTTATATTTTTTTATTTTCAGTCACTTTACTTTAATTTATAACAAGTAGCCAAAAAAATTATTAATGAATGAAAAAAAGTTAAGACAGTTTTTTTAATTTCGTAAAATCAACTTGATCGTATTTTAGTTTATTTTTATTTTAGTTTTTCTTTTTTTTTTTTTGTTTGTATGTCAATTGATGTATGTACATTTGTATGTATGTATGTATTTATTCATATAAATACATATGTATGTATTTCTTCACATAACTTTTTCGAAGAAAAAGAAAAAACCTCGATTCTACTTCGATTTTTTATCAATCAATTTTAATTGTTTTCATAACCCAACTATAGGTACAAGAATTATAATTGTAAAAGTATAAAATATGAAAAAATGTGTATATACCTACCTATTAAGAAAAATTTAAAGTTATTTTCATTCCCTCTAAAATATATTTTTTCTTTTTAGTCAATCTTACAATATTTTAAAAATTCAAACTACAAGCTATTTAATTTAATATCAGATCGATATTTATTGACAGAATATAATGAATGATCCGCTGTTGAGACAATCAAAAAGTTTATCAACCACTAATACAAAATTTTTGCAACTTCTTTAGTAATTCTTATAAAATCAGACGTTTCAATTATTGTTCTAATAACTGCACTCACTGTTCTACTAAATACTTGTGCTGCTAATTTAACTCTAATTTTTTCAAAAGTATGCGAATTAATATGTTATCTAGATAATTTGGTACACATCTTAGTTTTTCAATTTATTTGAACTTCCCATAATTCTATGAGAACTTTAAAGCTTATAATACCATCTGAGGTTTTTAAATCGGAATCCATTAATGTATTTCTAAGAGATTTAATTAGATGGCGAAAATCGAATAAGCAAAAAATGTTTTATTATTATAATTACAAAATGGTTTATGAGGTGTTATTTCTAGCAACGAAAAATCTTTGCCTAAAGCTTGGTCACATGACAAGTAATTGCCCGTATTATAATAGCAATATCGAACAACTTCTCAAATTTTTTTAATAATTTGTAAAAGAGTTACAGGACGAATATCTGGATTCTAATTTTCTATATTTTATATTCTAAAAATAAAATTTAAAAGTGTTACGAGAGGAATATCTGTATAGATATGTATGTATATCCATACATCAGTTACAAAAAAAAATATTCATAAAAAATTTTAAAATATTTTATAAACAACGCCTAAATATCTTACAAGCCGGATCGGAACACTCAATTTATTTTGTACACATATAGTCTTTTTTTTTAAAGTTTTTGTTAAATGTTCCGGCTTGTAGTGTAAAGGCGTTGTTATAAATATCGTGTATTAAAATAACTTTTTTGTTGTTCATGTAGTTGTTTTCTTCTTAATTTAATTTTTTTCTGAAAACATATGGTAAGTTGTTTAACCCCTTTGTGCCGAATGTTTTTTCTTTTCAAATATACCTTCTTAATTTTTAAAATTTTTAAATTTTGTTTTTTAATATGACTAACTATATGTAGCTACCTTATTCAATATCAAAAAATACTTTTAAGAACTCTGCTTTCTAGAACGAATTATATATCTATCTATAGTCATAAAGGCTGGTTTTCATGAGAAATTTCATGGATATTTTCGCAATTTTAGAAAGAGAAAAATATAGTGTGGAAAAGAGGGAGAAAAAATAGTGTGGAAAAGAGGGAGAAAAATAATTATATAATCAAAATATTACAGCAACACTTGGACGGTTAAAATTGTACATAACCTAATTTATTAATTTTATATTCATAGTTAGTTAAAAGTAATTAATATTATTTTGTTTTTATTTATGTTTTTTGGAAAATAAATATATATTTTTTTTATAATTATGTTAAACATTCTAATATGTAATATTTTCGTTTCTTTTTAATTAAAATTACAAAGCATTTTTTTTTTTTTTTTTATTCAATAATCTCAATCTACGAATATGTTCCCTTTTACTAACAAGGTAGAATGTAAACCAACGGTAAACCAACAAATTTGAAAATTTAAAAAATAAAATTTAAGAAATTTTTTGTAAAAAGAAAATATGTGAAAATAGAACTTTTCTGGAATTTGGAGAGGCTGTAAGTCCGGAATCCTATATAACTAAGAAAAACCGTTAATACACGTAAAAACATATTACTGGAGCTTTAATTTTTATTTCTTGCCAAAGTAAAATGTGTACAGGTTCCTAAGTCACAAGTGTTTAAAAATAGCAAATTTTCAATTTTTGAGCCCTAATAGTTCATAAACAGGGGGTGGTCCAAAAAAAATTTCTGAGCAAACTCATACTAATTCTAAAAGTTTTTTCTTGTCTCAAAATTTCAAGCCTCTATCTAAATGCGTGTCGGAGTTATGAAAGTAGAAAAATCATGCAAATTTTGGTTTTCACATAACGCTGAATTTAAACACTAAATTTAAAAAAATTATATAATTTTGATAATAATTTACAAAGTTAAAAAAAATACCTGTCGAATGACGTTTTCAGATTGAAAAAATCTTAAGCAGAACATAAGATATATGCATTTAAAAATAGGGATTTTTCAAAGTTTGAGGGGCTGTAGCTGCGTAATGGATGGGGCTACATTAAAAAGTTGTTCCACAAAATTATTTTTTTTATGATACCTACCCATGGTTAAATTTTTTTTTTTATATCTTTAAAGGTGTAGAAGTTACGAACGGAAGGACAGAGTGAAACTAATAAGCACATTTTTTCAAACACATAGTTCTAAACATATCTCAAAAACATAGTTGAGACTAAATTGGATTGAAAGAGCTCCAAATATTACGACGAATGACAAGAGAAGTGAGATAGGCAATCTCGACGGAGTCGCCAGTGAGACGAATGACGCGTTTTTGAATTCGATCGAGGTAATTTAATGAAGTAATTAAGGCGCCAGCCTATATATGAGAGTTATACTTCATCTTGGGTGGTATATAAGCCTTATAGGTATTAAGCAAGTCCCTGGACGAAAAATATGTCTTGCACCTAAAGAGAAAACCTAAGCATTTAGCACCACTTTTCGCTATATCGAAAATATGATTATTCCATATCATTTTTTGATTTAGCTGCATTCTTAAAATGCTTAGGTTTTTGATCGTTCCACAATGTCATTCTGAAACATTCGTTTTTGTTTATATCTGACAACATTGAGTTTTGGTGATGTTAAACTCCACTCTATTGTCAATCATTGTCAAAATCATGGTTGACTGTGTTGAACATAGTAAATCGTTCTGCATTAACGGCGGTGTTTGTGACATCTGATTTACTAGGGAATGCGTAAGATGCCACCAGAGTGCTGTCGTCAGTGAAACGGTGGATTGGATTGAAGATTGTAGATAAGAGATCGTTGATAAAAATTAAAAAGAAAGTTGGGGCAAGGACGGATCCTTGTGGAACGCCAGCATTTATTTGGAATTTGTCGGACGTGTAATCGTCGACTAAAACACGAATACAGCGATTCGAAAGAAAATCAATCCATTTCAATCCATTTACAGAAAGTAGTTCCAAGGCCTATAGCTTGACATTTGCTCAAAAGAGCACCATGCCATACTCGATGATTTATATTTTGTGTAAAACCTTAAAGATGTTATAAAAATATTTTGGTATATTCAAAAATTACGTACTTAACTTATAACAATTATAAAAAAATAATTAATAATTTTATTTCAATGTTGCATATTTTTTCATTTTTATAATTAAAAATATTTTATATTAAATGGTCAATTTAATACCAATACCAATTAGAAAAAAACATTTTATTTTTTTTTTATTTTTATTCTATTTTTACAACTTGCAGTTGTTTTTTTTTTAAATTTTATATAAAGTACTGCGGTGGATAAAAATTTAGTTGGAGTTGTCTCGGTAGTCCAACACTACAAGTTAACTACTGAGCAGTCCAGTAATGTTTGGATGGACGAAGCACTCAAAAATTAACTTCATTTTGTAGTTAAAAAAAAAATAAGAATGTTAAGGATGGCATATATAGCATGTTGAAACGCATTCGCATTCACTTTTAAGTTTTACACCGGTAGAAAACAAAAACAAAACCTTAATATTGAAAGGTTTAGACGCAGAAGACGACGCAGTTCAAATATTAGAAATATTAAATAACATGAATATACCTGAAATTAAATTTAGAATTGTAAAAAGAATTGTACTTTGTAGCTACAAAACTACAGTAAATAAATATAATACGCCACTATTTTTAGTACAAAGGTCACCATGTATTAACATAAATAACGTAAAAACAATAAAACAAATTGAAAACAGAATAATTAAATGGGAAGTTACGGTTAAAACCACAAAAATAAATCAATGAAACAAAATGTCAGCGACTTGGACACGCAGCGGCGAACTACCACCTAAAAATGAAATGTGTTAAATGCGGGGAAGAACATGAAGGTAAACAGTTCAAAATTATTTTGTAGTTAAAAAAAAAAATAAGAATGTTAATGACCTACTCAAGGGCGCATTAAGTAAAAAACAGGGTCACCCAGCATCATACAAAGAGTGTGAAAAATACAAAGAAATGATACATAATCTAAAAAAAATCAAAACGAATTAAGAATAGGCCTTGTAGCGAGAATATATAATATAATTACAATATGATTACAATACTGCTACATATCTAATTAATGACAAGAGTCTATTATCGTACAGACAGAAATTATATATATATAGATAACGCAAGTAGAACAAAAAATCTCTCACAATTTTTTTAAATTTGTAGCGCCCCAAAGAAAGAGAAAAACATTGCATTAAAAAAATGAACATATTATTTTTGCCCGTTCTTTCTCATTCTTCATTCTTCAAATTTATTTATTTTATTTTTCTAACGAAAAATCAAACAAGTCACAAATGTAAAGGTTTTTTTTTATTTAAAATATTTTTTTTATTGGTATGTGTTAGGCTGTTAGATTTATTTTTTTTTCTATTCATTTCATATAATTTATGAATAGTTTATATTTTTTTATTTTCAGTCACTTTACTTTAATTTATAACAAGTAGCCAAAAAAATTATTAATGAATGAAAAAAAGTTAGACAGTTTTTTTAATTTCGTAAAATCAACTTGATCGTATTTTAGTTTATTTTTATTTTAGTTTTTCTTTTTTTTTTTTTGTTTGTATGTCAATTGATGTATGTACATTTGTATGTATGTATGTATTTATTCATATAAATACATATGTATGTATTTCTTCACATAACTTTTTCGAAGAACCGAAAAAACCCCGATTCTACTTCGATTTTTTATCAACCAATTTTAATTTTTTTCATAACCCAACTATAGGTACAAGAATTATTATTGTAAAAGAATAAAATATGAAAAAATGTGTATATACCTACCTATTAAGAAAAATTTAAAGTTATTTTCATTCCCTCTAAAATATATTTTTTCTTTTTAGTCAATCTTACAATATTTTAAAAATTCAAACTACAAGCTATTTAATTTAATATCAGATCGATATTTATTGACAGAATATAATGAATGATCCGCTGTTGAGACAATCAAAAAGTTTATCAACCACTAATACAAAATTTTTACAACTTCTTTAGTAACTCTTTTAAAACCAGACGTTTCAATTATTATTCTAATAACTGCACTCACTGTTCTACTAAATACTTGTGCTGCTAATTTAACTCTAATTTTTTCAAAAGTATGCGAATTAATATGTTATCTAGATAATTTGGTACACATCTTAGTTTTTCAATTTATTTGAACTTCCCATAATTCTATGAGAACTTTAAAGCTTATAATACCATCTGAGGTTTTTAAATCGAAATCCATTAATATATTTATAAGAGATGTAATTAGATGGCGAAAATCGAATAAGCAAAAAATATTTTATTATTATAATTACAAAATGGTTTATGAGGTGTTATTTCTAGCAACGAAAAAACTTTGCCTAAAGCTTGGTCACATGACAAGTAATTGCCCATATTATAATACCAATATCGAACAACTTCTCAAATTTTTTTAATAATTTCTAAAAGTGTTACAGGACGAATATCTGGATTCTAATTTTCTATATTTTATATTCTAAAAATAAAATTTAAAAGTGTTACGAGAGGAATATCTGTATAGATATGTATGTATATCCATACATCAGTTACAAAAAAAAATATTCATAAAAAATTTTAAAATATTTTATAAACAACGCCTAAATATCTTACAAGCCGGATCGGAACACTCAATTTATTTTGTACACATATAGTCTTTTTTTTTAAAGTTTTTGTTAAATGTTCTGGCTTGTAATGTAAAGGCGTTGTTATAAATATAGTGCATTAAAATAACTTTTTTGTTGTTCATGTAGTTGTTTTCTTCTTAATTTAATTTTTTTCTGAAAACATATGGTAAGTTGTTTAACCCCTTTGTGCCGAACGTTTTTTCTTTTCAAATATACCTTCTTAATTTTTAAAATTTTAAAATTTTGTTTTTTAATATGACTAACTATATGTAGCTACCTTATTCAATATCAAAAAATACTTTTAAGAACTCTGCTTTCTAGAATGAATTATATATCTATCTATAGTCATAAAGGCTGGTTTTCATGAGAAATTTCATGGATATTTTCGCAATTTTAGAAAGAGAAAAATATAGTGTGAAAAAGAGGGAGAAAAAATAGTGTGGAAAAGAGGGAGAAAAAAAATTATATAATCAAAAAATATTACAGCAACACTTGGACAGTTAAAATTGTACATAACCTAATTTATTAATTTTATATTCATATTTAGTTAAAAGTAATTAATAATATTTTGTTTTTATTTATGTTTTTTGGAAAATAAATATATATTTTTTTTATAATTATGTTAAACATTCTAATATGTAATATTTTCGTTTCTTTTTAATAAAATTACAAAGCATTTGTTTTTTTTTTTTATTCAATAATCTCAATCTACGAATATGTTCCCTTTTACTAACAAGGTAGAATGTAAACCAACGGTAAACCAACAAATTTGAAAATTTAAAAAATAAAATTTCTTAAATTTTTTGTAAAAAGAAAATATGTGAAAATAGGACTTTTCTGGAATTTGGAGAGGCTGTAAGTCCGGAACCCTATATAACTAAGAAAAACCGTTAATACACGTAAAAACATATTACTGGAGCTTCAATTTTTATTTCTTACCAAAGTAAAATGTGTACAGGTTCCTAAGTCACAAGTGTTTAAAAATAGCAAATTTTCAATTTTTGAGCCCTAATAGTTCATAAACAGGGGGTGGTCCAAAAAAAATTTCTGAGCAAACTCATACTAATTCTAAAAGTTTTTTCTTGTCTCAAAATTTCAAGCCTCTATCTAAATGCGTGCCGGAGTTATGAAAGTAGAAAAATCATGCAAAATTTGGTTTTCACATAACGCTGAATTTAAACACTAAATTTAAAAAAATTATATAATTTTGATAATAATTTACAAAGTTAAAAAAAATACCTGTCGAATGACGTTTTCAGATTGAAAAAATCTTAAGCAGAACATAAGATATATGCATTTAAAAATAGGGATTTTTCAAAGTTTGAGGGGCTGTAGCTGCGTAATGGATGGGGCTACATGAAAAAGTTGTTCCACAAAATTATTTTTTTTATGATACCTACCCATGGTTAAATTTTTTTTTTTTCTATCTTTCAAGGTGTAGAAGTTACGAACGGACGGACAGAGTGAAACTAATAAGCACATTTTTTCAAACACATAGTTCTAAACATATCTCAAAAACATAGTTGAGACTAAATTGGATGGGATACGGATCGGAAAAATGCGGATAAAGGGGAATGAGACGGTAATTGCGACATAAATCTGTTAAGATTCGACTTGAATTTGTACAAATTGTAAATCAAAAAATCGTCAAATTTTGGAAACACAGAGGATGGTAATAGGTTCCACATTTTTGTAGTTCTGACAACAAACGAATTGATATGACCACTAGAGTACCATTTAGGAAGTTCGGTGGTATATAAGCCTTATATGTATTCAGCAAGTCCCTGGACGAAAAATATGTCTTGCACCTAAAGAGAAAACCTAAGCATTTAGCACCACTTTTCGCTATATCGAAAATGTGATCATTCCATATCATTTTTTGATTTAGCTGCATTCTTAAAATGCTTAGGTTTTTTATCGTTCCACAATGTCATTCTGAAACATTCGTTTTTGTTTATATCTGACAACATTGAGTTTTGGTGATGTTAAACTCCACTCTATTGTCAATCATTGTCAAAATCATGGTTGACTGTGTTGAACATAGGAAATCGTTCTGCATTAACGGCGGTGTTTGTGACATCTGATTTCCTAGGGAATGCGTAAGATGCCACCAGAGTGCTGTCGTCAGTGAAACTGTGGATTGGATTGAAGATTGTAGATAAGAGATCGTTGATAAAAATTAAAAAGAAAGTTGGGGCAAGGACGGATCCTTGTGGAACGCCAGCATTTATTTGGAATTTGTCGGACGTGTAATCGTCGACTAAAACACGAATACAGCGATTCGAAAGAAAATCAATCCATTTCAATCCATTTACAGAAAGTAGTTCCAAAGCCTATAGCTTGACATTTGCTCAAAAGAGCACCATGCCATACTCGATGATTTATATTTTGTGTAAAACCTTAAAGATGTTATAAAAATATTTTGGTATATTCAAAAATTACGTACTTAACTTATAACAATTATAAAAAAATAATTAATAATTTTATTTCAATGTTGCATATTTTTTCATTTTTATAATTAAAAATATTTTATATTAAATGGTCAATTTAATACCAATACCAATTAGAAAAAAACATTTTATTTTTTTTTTATTTTTATTCTATTTTTACAACTTGCAGTTGTTTTTTTTTTTAAATTTTATATAAAGTACTGCGGTCGATAAAAATTTAGTTGGAGTTGGCTCGGTAGTCCAACACTACAAGTTAACTACTGAGCAGTCCAGTAGTGTTTGGATGGACGAAGCACTCAAAAATTAACTTCATTTTGTAGTTAAAAAAAAAAATAAGAATGTTAATGATGGCATATATAGAATGTTGAAGCGCATTCGCATTCACTTTTAAGTTTTACACCGGTAGAAAGCAAAAACAAAACCTTAATATTGAAAGGTTTAGACGCAGAAGACGACGCAGTTCAAATATTAGAAATATTAAATAACATGAATATACCTGAAATTAAATTTAGAATTGTAAAAAGAATTGTACTTTGTAGCTACAAAACTACAGTAAATAAATATAATACGCCACTATTTTTAGTACAAACGTCACCATGTATTAACATAAATAACGTAAAAACAATAAAACAAATTGAAAACAGAATAATTAAATGGGAAGTTACGGTTAAAACCACAAAAATAAATCAATGAAACAAAATGTCAGCGACTTGGACACGCAGCGGCGAACTACCACCTAAAAATGAAATGTGTTAAATGCGGGGAAGAACATGAAGGTAAACAGTTCAAAATCATTTTGTAGTTAAAAAAAAAAATAAGAATGTTAATGACCTACTCAAGTGCGCATTAAGTAAAAAACAGGGACACCCAGCATCATACAAAGAGTGTGAAAAATACAAAGAAATGTTAGATAATCTAAAAAAAATCAAAACGAATTAAGAATAGGCCTTGTAGCGAGAATATATAATATAATTACAATATGATTACAATACTGCTACATATCTAATTAATGACAAGAGTCTATTATCGTACAGACAGAAATTATATATATATAGATAACGCAAGTAGAACAAAAAATCTCTCACAATTTTTTTAAATTTGTAGCGCCCCAAAGAAAGAGAAAAACATTGCATTAAAAAAATGAACATATTATTTTTGCCCGTTCTTTCTCATTCTTCATTCTTCAAATTTATTTATTTTATTTTTCTAACGAAAAATCAAACAAGTCACAAATGTAAAGGTCTTTTTTTATTTAAAATGTTATTGGTATGTGTTAGGTTTTTAGATTTATTTTTTTTTCTATTCATTTCATATAATTTATGAATAGTTTATATTTTTTTATTTTCAGTCACTTTACTTTAATTTATAACAAGTAGCCAAAAAAATTATTAATGAATGAAAAAAAGTTACAGTTTTTTTAATTTCGTAAAATCAACTTGATCGTATTTTAGTTTATTTTTATTTTAGTTTTTCTTTTTTTTTTTTTTGTTTGTATGTCAATTGATGTATGTACATTTGTATGTATGTATGTATTTATTCATATAAATACATATGTATGTATTTCTTCACATAACTTTTTCGAAGAAAAAGAAAAAACCCCGATTCTACTTCGATTATTTATCAACCAATTTTAATTTTTTTCATAACCCAACTATAGGTACAAGAATTATTATTGTAAAAGAATAAAATATGAAAAAATGTGTATATACCTACCTATTAAGAAAAATTTAAAGTTATTTTCATTCCCTCTAAAATATATTTTTTCTTTTTAGTCAATCTTACAATATTTTAAAAATTCAAACTACAAGCTATTTAATTTAATATCAGATCGATATTTATTGACAGAATATAATGAATGATCCGCTGTTGAGACAATCAAAAAGTTTATCAACCACTAATACAAAATTTTTGCAACTTCTTTAGTAACTCTTTTAAAACCAGACGTTTCAATTATTATTCTAATAACTGCACTCACTGTTCTACTAAATACTTGTGCTGCTAATTTAACTCTAATTTTTTCAAAAGTATGCGAATTAATATGTTATCTAGATAATTTGGTACACATCTTAGTTTTTCAATTTATTTGAACTTCCCATAATTCTATGAGAACTTTAAAGCTTATAATACCATCTGAGGTTTTTAAATCGGAATCCATTAATGTATTTATAAGAGATTTAATTAGATGGCGAAAATCGAATAAGCAAAAAATATTTTATTATTATAATTACAAAATGGTTTATGAGGTGTTATTTCTAGCAACGAAAAAACTTTGCCTAAAGCTTGGTCACATGACAAGTAATTGCCCGTATTATAATACCAATATCGAACAACTTCTTAAATTTTTTTAATAATTTCTAAAAGTGTTACAGGACGAATATCTGGATTCTAATTTTCTATATTTTATATTCTAAAAATAAAATTTAAAAGTGTTACGAGAGGAATATCTGTATAGATATGTATGTATATCTATACAGATATCAGTTACAAAAAAAAATCAGTTACAAAAAAAAATATTCATCAGTTACAAAAAAAAATATTCATAAAAAATTTTAAAATATTTTATAAACAACGCCTAAATATCTTACAAGCCGGATCGGAACACTCAATTTATTTTGTACACATATAGTCTTTTTTTTTAAAGTTTTTGTTAAATGTTCTGGCTTGTAGTGCAAAGGCGTTGTTATAAATATAGTGCATTAAAATAACTTTTTTGTTGTTCATGTAGTTGTTTTCTTCTTAATTAAATTTTTTTCTGAAAACATATGGTAAGTTGTTTAACCCCTTTGTGCCGAATGTTTTTTCTTTTCAAATATACCTTCTTAATTTTTAAAATTTTAAAATTTTGTTTTTTAATATGACTAACTATACCTTATTCAATATCAAAAAATACTTTTAAGAACTCTGCTTTCTAGAATGAATTATATATCTATCTATAGTCATAAAGGCTGGTTTTCATGAGAAATTTCATGGATATTTTCGCAATTTTAGAAAGAGAAAAATATAGTGTGGAAAAGAGGGAGAAAAAATAGTATGGAAAAGAGGGAGAAAAAAAATTATATAATCAAAAAATATTACAGCAACACTTGGACAGTTAAAATTGTACATAACCTAATTTATTAATTTTATATTCATATTTAGTTAAAAGTCTAAAATTTTTTATTTATAAAGTTGTTAAAAATAATATATGTACATAGTTTATTAATAATATTTTTATGCCGATAATATAGTCATTTTAATATAGTTTCCCACTAAAAAATAAAATTTGAACATTTGTTTATTTTTTGACACTTCAAAATTTAAATGCTATGGTAGTAGAATTTTTTTTGTAAGATATACAATTTTTGCATGCATATCTAATTCGTGGATATTTATAGTTGCTTTCTTGGATATTTTCAAATGTTTGATGGATATTTTTTTAGCTTAATCTCTTTCAAACACATAGCATTTTTGTATGTTCTGCCTATGCTCTAACATTTTCGTCTAATGAAAACCAGCCTTAATATATGTAATTATACATTCAGTAAATTTGATCTTAACTTACTATACCTTTGTGGGTCGACAAAGGTTAATACCAATATTTTAGAAATTTTAATATTCCATCCAAAAATATTTTTTAATTTAAAAAAAAAATATTCTTCTCAACAAAAAAGAAAAAAATAAAAACAAATAGATCTCCGTTACAATTTACATACACTTGCAATATTATAATAAAATTCTGTTGGCCTTCAAATATTGTCTATTGTCTTTATGAGATCTATAAAATTACTTTTTAAAATTATAAGAACATTTGTTTGTTTGTGTGATAAATATGTATGTATATATGCATGTAACAATATAAAATCAATTTTCAGACAAAAAAAAAAATCATTTCGAAGAAAATGAATTGTGAACTGAGAATGAAAAAATATTTTTTTGTTTTGTTTTTCTTATGTTCTTTGATGGTATACCAAAAATACGGTCATCTTTTTACGAAATAACCCAAATACGATCTTGGGTGATTTCAAATCAATGAAATTGATTACGATTTTTTCTTCTACGTAAGTTATCTATGTATATAGTTACTTTATGATACCAATCGAAATGTTAACCTCTGAGGGTAATTTTTTTTCTTTTTTATCAATTTAGAAATTTTGCAAACAGATTATAAATAAAGTATGTAAGATTCAAAACTAGTGTGCTGCATAAAATTCTATACCGGATGAAAAAATTATAATTTTATCTGAAAACTTTGACCTAATTTAATTTTTATTGATGTAAGTTTTATTGAAAAATCCAAATTGAAGTTTCAAAATAAAAAAAAGCCTTGAATTCAATTAAACGTTCCATTCGGCATAAAAAACTCTTCTAAAACAAAATTATAAGATAAATATATACATTTTGAAGTCCATATATCAAACAAGCTACTATCCTTTGGTAATCTGTAGAGCCTTCCATTAAAATTCAACCTACTATTGCATGTGGCGCAGGTTCTATCTGATTTGCGGGAATTTGATTTTATATTGTGAAACATTCTAAACAGAGGATGAATATATTATATGTTCATGCTAATGAAAGCAAAAGAGATGGAAAAGATATATATGTAGATAAATAAGAGGCGGAAAAATAGAAAATTTTAATTATAAGTTTTGCAACAAGTTAATGAATAAAATAATTGAGACAATCAAATAAATTTGGAAACAAATTCTAAACAATAATAAAACAAATGTTTTCTTACTTTTTGAATAGAAATTATGTTCCAACTTCTTGATTGATGAATGATTAAGAACAAAAGAACTTGTGCATTATATATTTCGCATATGTATATGAACTCAACTTTAACTTTTTATTAAACTTGTAAAACGACTTTTAATTTTTCACTTCTATAAAAAAATCAACTTATTTTAATAAAAAAATTCAAGTTATACACATTGGATAACTTACCGCTCAAATTTAAATTTAAATTTTCTTTATAAATTTCTTACGCTAAAATTCTTTTAACCCATAATATCAGAAACTGTATTTTGAAAGGTAATTTCACAAAACAAGCATAAGTAACTAGGTTTAACAGTCATATATATTTTTTTTTTCATTTTAAATAAAAACTACTCATGCATTTTGGCTATTGATATAAGAAAAAATATTAAATACTAACGCATACATAGATAATCAGTTAATCCACATCCACACATAATCAGTCCATCCAAAATAGAATACTTAAGAAATCAGAAGTAAATTTTTATATAGTGTTGCCATGTTATAATATATAATTATTTGATTTACTTCAATTTTTAAATACAAAAGATATTAAAAAAAACTCTTTATGCGAAAATGTTAGAATGAAAGAAAAATATTAAAATATGTTTTTTGCATTATTTTTTGAATAAATAAAGTATTTAAAATTAAAAACGAAGAAATACAACCAAAATCATTGACAGACAACTCTTCTAACCAGTTTTAAAATATAAAAACACAAACATTATAAATATATTTTATTTTACCATTTGTCCTATTATTACAAAGTATTTTTAAAGTAATTTTTAAAATATTTTAATTGTTTTCGACTTTAGACTAAAGTTGTGTGAACGAAAAATACATGTATTCAAGATTTGTGAATTTTGGCTAAATTCGAGTAATACCTAAATAATTTTAAAATTTAGTTTTATAATGGTAAATAATCTAATAATGGTTTCGAGTTGTACAAATTATACATAAAAATAAATACTTAAAAAAATTTTAAAACTTTAGTTTCAATAGGAAACTTTAGTTTAGCATAGGAAAAAATTATAGAGCAAATGGGGCACTTAAAATCTGAAAAAATTTCGAGAATTCTTATTGGCATTTTTTGTTCTGCTTGCGTTATCTATATATATATATAATTTCTGGTACAGATAAGAGAAGGGAATACTCTCGTCACTTCTCACAAAATAAATGTTATACTCGTACTTTACGTAATTTAGCTTTAAGTAATAATTTAAGATATATTGTAAGCTCACTTTGGTATGAACCTTCTTATAAGAAAGATAAAATAAAATAAGAATCAAAGTTTATAAAATAAGAATTAATTAAGAATTAAATAAAATAAGGATATACCGTACAGGCCTGAAAAACCACAAGTGAATCAAATAAACCAATACGTGACACCAAGCAATAACGAAAGTGGTACTGCAAAATGAAATGCAAAACTTTCAATAACCTTGGAGTGAAGTGGCAAAAGAAATCAGAGCAATTAGTAATAAGTTAAGTATATTGGATAAGAAAATATTAGAACAAAACATACAAATTGAAACATTCTTTAATATTATTAATAATGATGGAAGTAAGTAGTATTAAAATAATATGTTTAAATATTAATACTTTAATCTCCCAGAAAAAAGAATATGTTTATCTTCTTTTTTAGAAAAATACCAACCGGATGTAATGTTAATAAATGAAACCAAACTCAATTCTAAACATAAGTTGTATTAATCAGAAATGACAGAAAAAATTCCTTAAGAGCTGGGGGCACAGCAATTTTAATCAAAAATACTTTTAAACATTAAGTAATAAATAAGTTTGCTGTAAATAAAAGGATTGAAATAACTGCAATAACACTTAAAATTAACACAACCCAAAAATTGTACATATTATCAGTATACTCAGCTAATGCGTAGTGAATTTAAAAAAGATCTGGAAAAAATATTCATGGAATTAGAACTAAATAAAAATGATAACTTTTTCATTATAACAGGTGACTTAGATAGTAAACATGTAGATTGGGGAAATAAATACAATAACAGCAAGGGAAACATTTTAAACAAATTTTTACGAGACAAAGATATTAAATATAAATGCAAATTATACTCCACCAAGCAACCAACATTCACAAGAGCAAACTCGTTCTTAGATATTGCATTGGTAGATGCAAGATTTAATATTATAACAAAAGGTTTTGCAAACAAATTCGAAACCATAGACTATGACAGCGATCACAAAGTAATAGAACTGCTAGTTGAAAAAGAAGACAATCAAAAATTTCATATAGAAAACTACTTGCATTTAGACTGAACTATAATTTAATCAATTGGGAAAAATTCTATAGAAAACTCAATTTAATAGATTCACAAATTAAAATAGATAACAATAGGAATTTGAACAATTCGGAAATAGAAAATTACCTAAATCAAATTGAGAGGGCAATCAAAAATAGTATTAAGTGCAGTATACCAACAACAAAGCCAAAAAATTCGTCTATCAAATTTAAATACAAATAGATTGAGAAATTAATACAGCGGAAAAACTTGATCATAAAGAATTTGAACTATTTAAGAAATAGGAACATAAATAATATAATATCTCAATGTAAGTCATAAAAAACATACAAAAAGGAATAAAAGATATAAAATCTGAAATAAATAATACTGAACTAAAGAATTAGAGTTTATAAGACCTTTAAGAAATATGTTCGGCCAATAAAATATTTAGAAAAAAAACGTTCAGAATATTAATGAATTAAGAATAACAAACGAGCAACAAACTATATTGGGAGAAGCTCAAATCCCGAAAAACAATTTATATTATGAAAATATGTAATTACAAATAATACTGAATTATATTCAATAATATGATAAATAACAGTTTCTTTCTAGAAAAATTGAAAATATCATAAATTGTTCCTATTAAAAAGCCAGGAAGACTCATACAACATGCAAAGTTATAGACCTATAAACATGTTACCAAATATTAATAAGATATTCAAAAGGGTAATTAAAATTAAACTTGAAAAAATTCATTCAATAAATAAAAATACCTCGGATATATGCTGGGAGCTAAACGCAAGAAGATGCGTAGGACCATATTTGATAGATTTAAAGACTGCCTTTGATACACTATCGATTGACAGCCTGATATATAGAAAATGAAAAAATAGAAAATACCTGAAGTTTTTATTCTAATAATTTATCAAATAATTAACAAAAAAAATTTTATAATAACAAATATGAACAACGAAACTTCGACAGAATTAACTTATAGGGTGTCCTCAGGATTACAGTAAGGTACAGTACTATACTAGCCCCAACGCTATTCAACATATTTACATCAGACATATTCCAGCACAAAGATTTGGAAATAAGTACAAATAGAGGAATAGCATTCGCAGTTGACATAATAATTTACACAAGAGATGAAAAAAGCACTGAAGTTCAAAACAAACTACAAAAATTATACAATAAAGTCGAAGAGTTTCTTTATAATTGGAATCTAATCATAAAAAGCGAAACAATATTATTAAGACTGAAGCTATATTAATTATAATATTGTAATTATAATATCAAAAAGTACTGGAAAAATTTTCAAATAAAGAGTAGAAACAATATACGTTATCCCACATAAGAAAATAGTGCGATACCTAGGAATTTACTTAAAAAACAGGTTAAATTTTGTTAAGTAACAGATTCAAAAACAGATAGAAAAAGTGAAAACCACAATTGGAATGTGCAAAAATCTGCTTTATAATAAAAAAATGTATGCTACATTAAAAATAATTTTATATAAAACCCTTATAAGATCTGTAATAACATATGGAAACTAAAAAACTAAAAATAAGGAAAAAATCAGAAAAATAGAAATACATATATTGCGAGCTTGTCTTAATAAATTTCGAGAATCAGAGATTGATTACAAACGATATTACAGAACGAAATTTATTTATGAGGCCGCAAAAATAGAGAGTGATTGATGTTTTTATAATAAAATTAATTAAAAGCCACTTTGCTAAAGTAAGAGAAATAGTGGAAAACTCACAAATAACTCATGCATACTACCCAAACGAAGAATATTTTAGTAAAGCAATGAGAAATGGAATTGTGCCAGCTGAATGTTTTATATTCTTGGATGAAAATAAATATATTCAAAACGAAGATGGTTTACCAATAATATATCATATTCATAAAAGAATCACCGACCAGAAGTTAATATATAACCCTGAAAATACAGATAGTGTTTTATTGAGATATAATACAGACTAGGGGCTCTATAATAACTTGTATTCAAAACTTAGCGGAATGTCATAATACGTAGTATGTGGCTGAAAACTACTAAATTATAATTATAGATATTATGTATATAAATATTGAGGAGATTGAGGAGATAATATAAAAAATAAACTATTAAATTGCATATAATTTTTTTTAGATATAAATTAGTTTAGGATGTAAGTTTTAGCATTTAAGATTAGTTTATATTTTAGCATATAGCTTTAAATCTTTTAAGTCTTTATAAAACACAAATCCAAAATTTTTCAAAAGTTTTATTCAAAATAAATGTATAATAATATATTATAATATAAGCAAAGAAATGAAAACACACAAAACTAAAAAGATCCAACTTAATAATTTATAAATTATATGTATTGTACTAAGACCTTCTTTAGCAGTAGTCAAAAATAAAAATAGAATAAATGTATTCAAGAACAAAACATCTTTTATAACAAACAGAGCATCTGATTTCTCAACCAAAACCTATTCAAATTACAAAACCGAATGTTAGACCAACAATTCAAACCTATTATAATAGATTGATTCCACAATCAAGTATGTTTGCAAACAGACCAAACATGTTTACAAACGAAGTAAATTCACAACCAAATCTTCACAACCATTATAACAATAGCCGGTACAACCAAATATCTCTCGTAATAATTTCAATAATAATAATTTTAACAATAAACCAAAATATAACCCAATTTCAAATCAATCTCGAACTTTTAATAATCAAACAAGAAGACAATCAAATTTCCAATACCGACCAACTGAGAACTATAACAGATTAAGAAATTAAAAAATGGTATCACAAGGACCATCAATCAATCCATTTCAAACAAATAAAACATTTCCGAAATATGTAAGTGAGGAGTTATTTAATCTAAATAACGAACTTACAGATGGTAATTCCTACAATAACGTACTTACAGATGACAATAGCTAATTTACAAATTTAGACAACTACTACAACCATTTCTGCCAGTACAGATCAAAATGTGGACGATATAAATCAGAATACCATTGTAGATGACTCAAATTTTTGTACAAGTGCCTTCACAAGCCAATCGGATACGTAGACATAAATCGTCACGGATACATGCTTCCTTATATAAATACTACTCTTAATCCTATAAAAAGACCGCTATAGTTTCGGATTGACACGGGAGCCTCATCATCCTTTTTAAATCCCGAACTTATTAATCCAAAATTTTTGAAACAAACCAAACCAACAGAAATAGTAACCGCTTTTAATAAACACTAAGTTCATAACGAAACCCATCTTAATACCTTTAAAGAATTTAAAAAGCCTGGTAAACTAAAATTTTTAAACTTTTAAATTTAATAGATATTTCGACGGACTCTTAGGCTTAGACAATCTTACAGAACTGGAAGCAAAAATTGACTTAACAAATGGAAAAACAATTACAAAAAATGCTGAATTACCATTACAATTTAAACCAAATTTTATGTCAGAAAAATATATAGTTCCTTCCAAATCTAAAATAATAACAAAAATACCAGTAGATAATCAAGAGGATGAAATTTATATCAACAATTTCGAAATATCGTCCAACTTATTTATATCTGAAGCAATTAGCCAAGCTAAAGACTGGTACAGCCTGGTAGAAGTTGTAAACCAATCTGATATAGAAAAATTACTTTATTTAGAACAACCAATTAAAACTGAATCAACAAACTTTACCGAAATTAATAATTACCAAATTACCTGCAACTTAGACCAAAATGTTTCACGAAAAGAAATATACGACCTAATTCGAACAGACCATTTGAATGACGAATAATGAGTCCTCCAAATGGTGTAGAGAATATGATAATATATTTTTTAGAGAAGGAGATGCACTTATATTCTCAGACCAAATAAAACATAAAATACATACCACTGATGACGAACCCATCTTTACCAAATCTTATCGCTATCTTCATGTACATAAACAAGAAATCCAAAAACAGTTTGGAGATATGTTAAGGCAAAATATTATCCAACATAGTTACTTCCCTTGAAGTTCTCCAGTATGGAAATACCACAAAACCCAATGGACATACTTCATATAAATATATACAGTATAAACAATAAGAAAATTTTAACGATTATTGACAAATTTTCAAAATTTGCCGGAGTTTATACCGTGCAAGCCGGAAATAGTTTAACCATGATAAAATCCCTCAAACACTTCTTTAGCCTACACGGCATACCTCGCAAAATAGTTTCAGATCAAGGTTCAGAGTTCACTTCTATAATCTTTCATGACTTCTGCAACCAATTCAATATAATACACCATATAACATCCTTTTAACAAACAAGCAGCAATAACCCGGTCGAACGTTCACATTCAACCTTAACCAAAATCTGTAGGATAATTTGAAATAAACAAAAAAAAAAAAGCCATGAAGAAATCTTGGACTAAACTCTAATTACCTATAGCCAGGGCCGCCGCGTAGTGGTAGGCAGGTTATGCGCCGCACAAGGGCGGCTGCCAAGAGGGCGGCATTTTTAGTATAAGAAACAAAAGAAAATTTGAAATACAAAAAAAAATTGAATGAAAAAATGAGAAACAAAAAAAATTTCAATACAAAAAAAAATATTTTTTCTTTATTTAAAATTGTTTTTACTTTCTAATACATGAACATATTATATGTATGTTTAGTTTTTTATTAAAAACTTCTTACACATAAATATAATATGTATGTACAAATATAAAATTGTTAATGCTATACTGTATGAATATTAGCTTTACGTATGTAAGTTAACTCATAAAATTTGGAATTTACATTTAAATTTTAGCATAACATTTTATTTTAAATTGTTCTCTTTAAATTTCAATTTTCAAACCTCACAAAAGTAAGAGATTAATTAGATTATGATTTAAGAGAACTTATGAGAAGAGAACTTTGAAATTTTCAATTCAACATAAAAATGCATACATATGTACATAAATATATATGTACATTAAATTTAAAAAAATCAATCATTTATTTTTTTACATTTTTATGATTAGAAAATAATAACAAATTTTTTTTTCTGTTTGATAAAACTGTATGCATTTTTTGTACATCATTGTGTGAGTTGGGTAATAAATAATAAATAATAAATATATATATATTTGAAATCACATATTATTATTTTTCTAATACATTTCATTCTCTTATATATTTGCTATTATAATTATGATTTTAATTAAGTTTAATCAATGTCATAATTGATAGATTATAAATGTTATATAGAGTATGTATTGTTAGCTGTGATTTTGTGGTGTCAGATGTGTATTGAGCATATTATACATAGATCAAATGTCAATTATTATTTCTTTAATTCCTAGTTAAGAGAGCTGTTATTTTAAGAAATTACATATTTTTAATACAATACAGAGATTTTTTGCCTGAATACAATTTTGTGTGTTTGCGTTTGCAAAAATGCAATATGAAAACAATCAAAATAATTGTTTTATTTAATTGTGCCTATTAAGAAAATTTAAAGAGAATTAATTAGTTACAACTTACAATCCTATTCTATTCAATCCATATTGGAACTTGTTAATGTACTTAACTATTCTACTATTTGCCTTTCTTTTTTCATACTGTGTACACACTTAGAAAATTTGCGTGATATTTTAAAGCAAGCCTTGTATTGCTGATTATATAATGCATAAAAAAATTGTAATATATAACTATGTTTGCATTAAATATTTTATGTAATAGTGCTACTTTAGTTTTCCTTGCAAACAATTGCAATTTCCATAACATATCGTAATTGGTATTACATTTTATAGCAAGTTTCTGCTATTTTATTATTTAATGCAACTATACTAATTTTATAATGTAACTTGCTTTAAAAGATCTTATACAGATGCACTTAAGCCGTACCAACATGATTCTATTTCCGATTTTTATGTTTGTTTTTTTTCTTCGCTTAGCGGAAAAAAATATACCTATGTATATTGTATTAAAATTAAAATTTTTTATTAAACCCTATATACCTATTTTGAGTATATGTATGTATATCTTGAATCTATTTTCTATTCTATGTATACCTATTGATTTGTGTTACAGACTATGGTATAAAATAAAAAAAAAATAGAAAATATAGGCTCATATATTCCCTTTGCCAAAAAATAGAAATAGATCAACACAATTTCACTTGTTCGTGCTTGTATTTTGTTTAAATTGTTATGTTTGTATTTTCGCTATATTTAAATGAAACTAAGTATATCGATTTGATTTGATCGAACTTGATTAAAATAAAGTAGAACCTCCGTAAGTTGACCAGCTAACGGCGGAACATAAATGGTGAACTTGTGAAGGCGATCGTTTTACAGAATAATTTTTATCTCAATTCCTAAACAAATTTGGAAAGAAAACACAACAATACACCAAGGAAAGTATTGTTAAGATATTTATTTAATCCCCCTTCGTTCATCACTTAAAATTCTAGGCAATCTATTATAACAAACAAATAGAAAGCTAACTGCTTGACAATATTAGGTGGCAGAAATATACTTCCATACAAATAGTAGTAGATTTTGACTAACATATAAAAATTTACCGCGTCACTTGTTGACTAAGCCGAAAAAATAAAAAATTAATCTTCAACATATATAGAAGAAAAATATGTAGTTATTAATAATTTCAAAATTGCATTAGTAGCCTGATCGACATGCAGAATATGTAGATCAGGGCCGCTGAAACAGACCTGCGACCGATACACCGTAGGAGGTGCCAACCTATAAGGGCTATAAATTCAGAAACTGCAAGTTTGAAAAAAAATCTATTATACAAATTATTGAAGTTGAATTATTTGAGGAAATCAAAATTTTAATTTACCTTGTCCAAGAGCACGATGAAATACGAAACCCATATAAATTTCTAGAATATACTTATTTATTTAAATAGATTGGAAACTGTTGTGCCAAGTTTATCAATTTCTTTCAGAATTCTACCATTGCCAGTTTCCGTTGCAAGCGGTAAAAGATCCTTTTCTAAACTCAAACTAATAAAAACTTATTTGCTGTCTACAATACAGCAACAAATTTCCGGACTTGTTGTTATGTCAATTGAACATGAGCTTCTTGCAAACCTAGACATATCTGATTTAATTAAAAATTTTACTGGTGCAAAATAAGAATAATTAAGATGTAATATTAATGAAAAAACTAAAAAAATATTAAAATTTTTCACTTAAAGTAAAATAATGTAACAAAAAATAAAAAGTAATAAACAAAATACAAATATACATATAATTTTAAATCACAATTTTAAATTTAAATTATAAGTTTTGTTTATTACATTTTAATTTTTGCTACATTATTTCACTTTAAGTTGTGAATTAAATTGTTTTTTCTTGTAATTTGCCTGGCTTTATTTTTTATTATGTTATTTATATTAAATGATTTATTTTTAATATGATTTTTATTTAATAAACAAAGAATATATGTATATTTGTTTTTCTATTAAGGGCGTTCCAATATTTGGCAGTGGGCCGGGAGGGCAGTATTATATATTAAAGCAAATGAAGGAATTCATTTAAGGGCAGTAAAAATAAGATAAAGTTAAAGATATTCAAGCTAAAAAAATTGTCAACTTCGGAAGTTCTACTGCATTTCGGTATGGTTAATGCAATACATATAGATAAACAAGGTAGAATGTAAACCAACGGTTTTTAAAAGTGCACATTTCCAAAACACAATACAAACTGTTTAGAATTGTGACTTGCACATAAATTTAAAAATTAAAAAAATAAAATTTAAGAAATTTTTTGTAATAAGAAAAAATAAAAAATATGAGTTTTCTGGAATTTTGAGGGGCTGTAAGTCCGAAACTCTATATAACTAAGAAAAACCGTTAACACACGTAAAAATATATTACTGGAGCTTTAATTTTTATGTCTTGCCGAAGAAAAATTTGTATAGGTGCTTAAGTTACAATTGCCTAAAAATAGCAAATTTTCAATTTTTCAGCCCTAATAATACCTCTTAAACAGGGGGTGGTGCAAAAAAATTTTCTAAGGAAACTTATACTAATTCTAAAAGTTCTTTCTTGTCTCAAAATTTTAGGTTCGTAACTAAAATTATTCAAAGGTAAATTTGAATAATAAATTACAAAATATTGCATAATTTTAATATTGCTTCATGTAGATAATAAAATTTCCGGTCTTCTGGCGGTTTTAGATTGTAAAACTATTACGCAGAGCCTGAGATATATACATCTGAAAATGGGGCTTTTTCGCAATTTTGAACTCAGAAACCCTATATACCTAAAATAAACCTTTAACACACGTTAAGATATATTACTGTAGCTTTAATTTTTATATTTTTCCGAAGTAAAATGTGTACAGGTTCGTAAATTACAGGTGTTTAAAAATAGCAAATTTTCAATTTTTGAGCCCTAATAGCTCATAAACAGGGGGTGGCTCAAAAAAATTTTCTGTGCAGACTTATACTAATTCTAAAGGTTCTTTCTTGTCTCAAAATTTCAAGCCTCTATCTAAAAGCGTGCCGGAGTTATGAAAGTAGTAAAATCATGCAAAATTTGGTTTTCACATAACGGTAAATTTAAATACTAAATTTAAAAAAATTGTATAATTTTGATATTAATTTACAAAGTTCAAAAAAATACCTGTCGAATGACGTTTTCATATTGAAAAAATCTTAAGCAGAACATAAGATATATGCATTTAAAAATAGGGCTTTTTCAAAATTTGAGGGGTTGTAGCTCTGTAATGGATGGGGCTACATGAAAAAGTTGTTCCACATGTTTTTTATGAGACCTACCCATGGTTAAAATTTTTTTTCTCTCTCTTTAACGGTGCAGAAGTTTTATAAACAGACGTAGGGACATTGTGAAACTAATAAGCACATTTTTTCAAAATTTTTTTGGAAATGTGCTAAAAAGATTAAGTGTGGTTGAAAAACAAATTAAAATAAAAGAAACTGTCAAACAAAATACAACAAGCTGTCGTGAAGAGGATTTCATAATTTTGAAAAATTTAAGTACTGCTGAGAATTTGTTTTCTTCTTTATTTATTTTATTAAATAATATTTTCATAAATTAATTTTTTTATATTAAGATTTCATTCGATTTTAATTTGTGTTTTCCTGATCATTCGTTAAATTTAATTGACGATTGGCCTAAAATTGCTGCAGTATTAGAAAAAGTTTGGATTGGGTTTAAGGGTCTATCTTCATTAAGAATTTTTGAACTTGACGGTAAGATTTAAACCTATTAAAATGATATTATAATAATTAGCTATATACTTTTTTAACACATAGAATGGACACCATCTTTCAAATCATTTTTTTTATTAATAAACTTGCTGCCGCAAACATCATTAGGTAAATCGTCTGCAAAAACTAAAAGGCTACCATTTGAGGAATGTATTAATAGATTAATTCTAATTAGAAAGGTTAAACATATAATGCAAATTGTCTTGCTCAATATAAATTTTGTCAAATTAATTTGTCAATATAAATTTTGTCAGCTTAATTTGTCAAATGACGAGCTACAACAAAAGGATATTACAACTCTGTACATAATAGCTAAAGGTGAAAATTAAAAAGCTATAACAGAGCTTGTATTGTGTATAGAATCAGACCTTATACCATTGCCAGCTCATTTTAATGTAACTGACGCAGTTGATATGCTCTTCAAGTCACATTACATATTCAATCAAAAATTTGATGAAGGACTAAAAAACTTTTGGGTATTTATTTAACATTATTTTTTCAAAATCGAAGAAAAAAATCTACCAATCAAAATCAAGGACGTGGCAAACAAAATAAATTTAGAAAGAGAAAAAATCTAATAATGTAATAACAATTTTTTAATCATTTAATTTACTATTATTATTAAATTAATTACTATTCATTATTAAAATTACAAATAGAAATAACTATTATCATTCAATAATAACTTAAATATATTATTAATCTACTATATTTTAATTTAGTAATAAGATATACTAGATATTTAGACTGTAGTAATAAGATGTACTAAACCATATAGTTTAAGAATTTTTGAATATTATAAATCTTTTAAATTTCTAAAAAAAGATTTAACTAGTTTTTAATCGTACATTTAACTATTATCATTCAATCTATTATTTAAATATTTCATTAATTTTGATTTAAAAAAATTTGTAAAATGAACTTTTTTTGTTTTTTGTGTGGAGTAAAATTTGATAAAATTAATTATATTATAACTCATTTAAAATTGAAAGAGCATTTAAAAGAAAATGACTCAAAAAAATTAATTAAATGTATTATAAACAAAGACTGTCCAAATACTTTTATGACGTTTTCAGGCTTACGAAAACATGTTAAAAAGAACAACTTTTTAAAAAAATCGATCTCTTTTTCCAATAGTACTTTAATAATATCAAATTCTTCAAATACTAGCAAAGATTTTACAAATACTTTATATTTTTATTAGTTTTTAAAATAACTTTTTATTATAAAATGTTATAAATTAGTTTTTTGTAACTTTAAATGAAATTTTTCTGAACACTTATGATGGAGTGGTACTGGTATGCTCACTGAAAAGAAGGTCAACGGCAATTGATCGTCGGAACTCCAGCAAAGTCATCTTCTCATTACATAGATTGTATAAAATATAGGCATTTCGCATCAATGGCAAGGTCAATTGAGTTAGAAAAGAAAGGCCACCACCACTTTTTTCCTTTTATTTTAATTCGGTATTGAGGCATTTTGCGATCAAGTAGATCAACTCTACCCATATTTATATTATAGCCTCTTATTAAATTTGGACATTGAACTTGAATATGCTTTTTTTCTTTTTGAAGAAAAGCTCTTTACATTAAAAATAGGAATATTTTGTTTATAATTTGACAGGAGCGTAACAATAGCATTGTCCATCCAGCGAACAGCGAATATTTCATTTGTTTTATCAAAACATTTTTCATAGTATGCTCTGTCTTTCTTTTTAAAATTTTTAATTAATATTAAGGGGCAATTTTTTATTCTATCTCTCCTAACTGTTCCGGTAACATAAAAATTACACTCTTTTAAATTGGCCATTAAATCATATGATGTAAAAAAATTATCGAAAAATAATTCATGTTCTTCCGGTTTCTCTACAACTTTTAATAGTTCCATGACTACATTATGGCCAATTCCCTTTTCTTTATTAAACTTTTCATTTTTCCCAATATATGGAAAAAATTTGTACACAAACCCTGACGAAGAGCACAGGCATCACAATTTATAACCGAACTTAACTGGCTTATTTCTAATAAACATTTTACAACTATGTCTGCCATGGTAATGCCACATAGATTCGTCGATTGATAAATTGTGAACGAATACCCCAAATTTTCAACAATTCTCAGATAATATATTTAAAAATTTTCGTACTTTATATAGTTTATCAGAAGGATTTATTTCTGAATTGTCAGCAAGATGTAAATATTATTTTATTAGCTTAAAAACTCTGATAGACGTAGCATTACGTATAATTGGGAAATTTATGTCTTGGGATATAGTCCACAGCAAATTAATTTGAGGAGCACCGCTATATACAGAAAAAATTAAAATTCCCAGAAAGCGTTTAATTAAATCTTCTGTAACTACAAACGTGGTGTTACTTACTGCTGCATATCTGTTTGTTTCTTTTATAATCAGGTCTAACATTTTTGTCGAAAAACTACAAAAACATTTCAGCTGGACTTTTGTTAATTAGTAGATTTTGAAGGTTCTCAAGATTAAGTACTTCTACGTTTTTAGGCGGTGGTCGATTGAAAAAAACTTCTGTGTTATTTTAATTTTTTTTCACTGAACATTACAAAGTTTTCGTTTTTTTGGTTTCAAACTGGAGAGAGGAACTTCATCTTCAGATTCAAAGTTATAATTACGCATAACTTCTACAAAACCAGATATTTCTCTTGGAATATCGTTATTTATATCGTCACTTATTTCGTTCGAATCTTCATCAATATGATCGTTATCGCTTATACCACCAGTCTCATCAGGCGGTAAGATATTAATGTCAATCGGATAATTTCGCCCAAAATCATTCCATATTTCCAATTCGGCAACTGCTTCGGCCAAACTCACGTATTTACGAAAAATCGGCATTCTATAAAAAAAAAGCAAAAAAGCATTACTAACAGTTCAACGTTGGGTAAACGCAAAGCTAAATATATAAAATTTTATATTCCTTTTAGAAAGAATGCAATCTTACCTTGAAAATAATACTATTACACTTTGGCTACAAATATTTGTTAACAATTTTTTTTAACTTATTTTATAATTACTCAAATTATAACATTTTCTCTAAAACAATATAATGCTTTAAATATCACCATCAATTCAAATGTGACAAATATTAATATTTTTACCATTTATTAGAAACATTTTTAAATAGTTACAATGGTTACATTATAAATCAAGCTTACTATGGCGATTTTATAAAGCATTAAAATAAATGTTGCGTACACGCAACGTTAAACGATATGGGTTAAAGGGGGAAAAAAAAAATTGATACTAAAAATCAATTTTTTGTGCCACCAATATACAGAATTAATTTTTTTGAACAGTATTTTCATTATAAAAAAGGTTTTTTTTTAATATAAAGAAAGTTGATGATAAACTTATATATTTTCTACAAAATTGAGGAAATATTAGAAAATGATAATCAGCTTTACTTTTATTTAAGTGAATACATAGAAATATATGATAAATTTTATTGTGCTTATCAAGTTTTTGACAGAGGACTTGATGATAAAATATATGTAAAATATTTAGATATAAATTACAAACAGAGCTATGAATGTATATTTTGCAATAAAAACGACACAAAATATATATTAAACTACAATATTAATTTAATTTAACGTTTTTTAATAAATTCAATATTATTAAAAATTACATGTTATACTTTTGTTTCATTAGTAGTTAGTACTCGAATAATTTTATTTCTAGGTGCATCAGATTTCAATGCAGTAAAAATTCGATTTTGCTTTCTAGGTCCATCAGATTTTGATGCAATCAGCTTTTAATTTTTTTTTTTAGATACATTAGATTTTATTGCAGTCAAACTGCAATTCGTATTTTTAAATGTATTAAATTTTAATTCAACTGTTGAATTTATATTTCTAAATCTATTAAATTTTAATTCAGTAAGCGTTGATATTTCTTTCCAGGTGCATCAGATTTTAATGCAGTAAGCTTTGTATTTTGTTTTCTAGGTACTTCAGATTTTAATTTATTTTCTAGGTACATTAAGTAGATTTGATTGCAGTCAAACTAGAATTTATATTTCTAAATCCATTAAATTTTAATTCAACCAGAGTTGAATTTGTATTTCAAAGTCTATTAATTAATTAATTAGTCTATTAAACTAATTTTAAAGCAGTAAGGGTTGATATTTTCTTTTGGGTATATCAGATTTTAATATAGTAAACGTGATTTTTTTAATATAAACAATTTTTTTAATATAAACTATTTCACGGTACATTACATTTTTTAATGCAAGCAATGTATTGTTTTCTAAAACTAATTTGCACTGGACCTATATATATAAGCTGTTGCATTACATATGATAACTTTTTCTAAGTGTGTAATATGTACCATTTAATACTATAATATCAAACTGACAAACTCTAAACAAAATTATTTTTTGAAAAGTGGCAGTTGGAAATAATTTTGTGGTAAGAAATTTAAAATAAATAAAAAATCGGTATGATAGGTATGTAAATAAATAGTTTTTAAATAATTTTTTTTTTCTAACATCTATACAGTTAAAAATGTCAGAAAGTTTTAAGAAAAAAAAAACCAACATTATCCGGAGCTCAATATAGGAAAAGAAAAGCAAAAACCTTGCAAATTGAAAAAGAATTAAAAGGATCTTTAGATAATTTTTTTAATGCACAAATATCAAATTTAGAAAAGAAACGAAAGATTTCGTCTATTGATGTTGAGGCTAGACCAGTAACAGCGCTGAATTAACATCAAAAACAACAGATGTGACTAAAAATATTGAAGAAATTGTAACTGTTAAAAATAGAGAAGAAATTGAAGATGATATCAGTTTTACTATATTATATGAAGAAAATTCAAACTTTTCTTCAAACCAACCTACTCTAAATTTAAAAAAAAAAAATTTGCAAAAAATTTTATCTAAAAAAATAAGAGATTGTTTGACAGAAAATTTTTTTCAGCAAAATTGGTCGAAAATTCTCAAATTCATATTATATTAGAACGCTCCCAAATGGAGAAAAAATCAATAGAAAATATTTGATATATTCAGTGTCTAAAAATTCTATTTATTGCATTTATTGCAAGTTATTTGGTCACATATCAACATTTTGTAATGAAAATGGTTATAGGAATTGGCGACACTTATCATATATATTAAAAAAACATGAAACTAGTGCTGTACATATTAAAAATAGTGTTAAATACAACGAACTTAAAAAATCTTTAAATAATAAAGGTACCATTGACGTAATAGAACAGAAATTGTATGATACTAAAAAACAATATTGGCAATCTGTTATTGAACGTATTATCTACATAATTCAGTATTTATCACGGCAGTGTATAGCTTTTAGGGAATCATCTAAAAAGTTATATGATTCTGACAATGGGAATTTTTTAAAACTAATTGAAACAATTGCAAAGTTCGATTCAATAATGTTTGAACATTTACGGCGGATTGAAGCATGCAATAAAAAGAAAGTGGTTCATTATTTAGGAGATAGTATATAGAATGAAATATGGAAATGGAAATTCTATATGCCTATGGAAATTCGTTTGTTATGCGCACGTCCCGTTTGTGGAACCATATACCATCGCATGTGTTCCCTAAAGTTGGTAATTCTTATGTGCACGATTTACTTAAGTTTAAGAAGAACATTAACATCTTTCTTCAAATTGTCCCTCCAAATTTTCCTACCTAGCCCCCATAATCCAAATTTCCAAATTCCAATTTTCCCCATTATCCTTACTACATCCCTATCCCGAAAACCAAACTGTACATTCGTATTAAAGGTTCCATCCTAAAGTTTAGTTTTAAAAGGGGGGTAGTTTTGGTTGGTTAAAGTCCAACACTACCCTGAGGAAGCACGTGCAGTTTCTCTTGGTGACTTTTGAGTTTTCCACCAACCCTCGTAAAAAAAAAAATACATATAATTTCCGAAGGTATAAAAAAAAAAATTTTAGAAATGATTCAAAGTGCAAAATATTACTCAATAATTCTCGATACAACTCCTGACATAACTCATACTGATCAATTAACTATTATTGTTAGATTTGTGCATCACAACAAAAATAAAAATATAGCAGAAATTCATGAACATTTTTTGGGTTTTTGTGCTGTTGTTGATACTACTGGCCAGGGATTATATGACTTTATTTCAAATAATTTAAAATGGGTAAATCTCGATATCATTAATTTACGTGGCCAGGGATACGATAATGGTGCAAATATGCGTGGCAAACACAATGGGCTCCAACAAAAAAATTATTGAAGCTAATTCTAGAGCATTTTTTGTTCCATGTTCAGCGCATTCATTAAATTTAGTAATTAATGATGCCGCAAAAATATAATTTTAAACAGTTGATTTTTTTGGCATTGTCCAAGATTTGTACAATTACTTCTCTTCTTCCACTAAGATCATCTATATTGAAATCTCATATAAAATTATATTATAACAAATTTAATATTAATAACTCCATTACCTAATATAGACAACTATGAAGTAGACCAAACTAATGAATATATTGTTCAAATCGAAAACAAAACATATTTATATGAAGAAAATGTATTAAAAAAAAGATTTAAAAAGTTCAAGTAACTGTATTTTTAATAATAACTGTAAGTTAGATTTAATAATAAGACAATTTGGAAATTTTAGATGACGAAACAATTTTAATAAAAAATGCAAGAAAATTTAATTCAAAATTGCGATAATAGAGATATTATTTTAAATAAGAATTATCTAATAAACTTTTATAATTGCCAAATAGAAATTTATAAACAAAGATTGTCAAATAAAATTGTAACAATACAAGGAAAGTATTATATGCCAAATAAAAATTTAAATATTACATTTGACAAAAATGTAAGCTTTGAAAACATTTAGAAAACATTAAAGAAATTAAGGAATTAAAGTATCATAGAATTTTTCGTATAGCTTGATGAATATAATGATAGTTGTAATTCTAATACTAAGTATAGTTGTAATATTATGGTTAAGATACAAAAAACATAATAATATATGTATAACCATAAAGAAACTATACTATATAGAGTACTCATCATAGATAATAAATAACACATAGATAGCTAACTTAGAACAAATTAGTAATTTCTTCAGATTTTTATTTCTCTTACAGTTTACTGTAGCGCTGCTGTTGCTGATAGTAAAATGACATTTGTTTTGCTATTGTTCTTTTTTATAATGGCACTGCACTTGGAATTAATATATTAAAAGTGAAACAACTAAAAGAAACGTTGGTGAAGTTAAAAGTAAAATTAAAATAAATAAGTAAATAAAAATTAGTGTATATTTAGAATATAATATATTTAAGTAAAAACAAAAGAAGACAATGGTTTTAATTTCGTGTTGTGTTCCTTTTTGAGAAGATAAAAAAAATAAAAGACATAGATTCCCGCACCCAAAAAAAAATTGTGAACATTTTATAAAATGAATATGTTTATTTCCAAAAAAAAAGTTTCAAAATTATAAAAACCTTGATAGTTATAATCATTTTCGAATTTGTGGAAAACATTTTGAATCAAATTGTTATTCGGCTGGCTATTTAAAATTAAATTATGATGCAATGCCAACTAAATTAATGCCAGGTATACCTACATACTTTGTGTTTTTATTTTTATTTACAAATTTGTGTAATCATTTTATATTGAAAATGTTTTAATTGTTTTAATAGAAATAATTGAAAATGATTTTGTTCCAAGTGAAATTTATAAAGAAAATACATTTGAAACATTAAATACTACTAAGCCTACCGAGATAACTCCTGAACCTACCGAGATAATTTCTGAATTTAATGAAATTGGATTAAGTAATTAGTTTATTTTTTTTTTATTTATTTTATTTTCAATATTGTTTTTAAAATTTAAGGGATAGTGATAAGTCGAAAATCACTGAATTAAAAAAACTAGTTAATAACAAACGTTTCGCAGTTTTATGTAAAAACCTATCCCCAACTGTTGTAAATTTTATAACAACACAAATTAAATGTGCTAAAGTGCTAAAATCAAAAGGCCGCCGTTTTAACACTGATCATAAAATTTTAGGATTGTCGATGATGAAATATAGCCCGAAAACTTATAAATTTCTCCGAAAAATTTTTCATTTGCCGTCTAGAGCAACTTTAAATAACATGTTGCAGAAAAGTAACATAAAACCTGGTTTTGATCCAAAGCTTTTTAATTACCTTGAGATTGAGATTGCAAAAGATTTACAACCAAATCATAAATTTTGCAATCTAATATTTGATGAACTTAATCTAACAGCTCATTTGGATTTTGATAGGGCTGAAAATAAAATCTTTGGTTTTGAAGATTATGGAAATAATGAAACTACCACAAAATTTGCTGACCATGCTATTGTTTTCATGCTCAGAGGAGTTGTAAAAAAATGGAAGCAGCCAGTAATGTATTATTTGGTGCATTCATCATGCCCACCAAACTGGATTGTTAATGCAATTACAACCATTATAAATGCTGCTCAAAAAGCAGGCTTTAGTATAGTTTCAACGGTTTGCGATGGTGGTGCAACAAATATTAGAGCCTTGAAAATATTAAAAGAAAACTCAAGAATGCGATGTGAACAAGCATCAAAGGAATTTAAAAGCTGTGGCTTTGAAGTGAATGGAGAAATCGTGAATATTATTATTAATCCTCCTCACTTAATAAAATTAATCCGAAATCATCTTCTTGAAAAAAATTTGGTTTATAAAAAAGAAAATGAAATCAAAACAACTAAGTGGAATCATATTATAAAATTTTACGAAATGGATACAGGAATTTCAGGTCTAAGAATGACTAAATTAACTGAGATACACGTTTTTCAACAAAGAATTAAGAAAATTAAAGTCTCACACTGCGTAAAAGTATTGAATGCCACTGTCGGAAAATTAATGTTATATACGATTGGCATTGGTTGGATTTTTTTTTGTTTTATTTATTAAAAATATATTTTTAAATTTCTATTTCTTATTTTTTTTAAAGCTAAAAAAGCAAATGAGAATTGCAATTTATTAGGAGAAGGCGCAGAAAACACGGCATCCTGTACTTTATTTTTTGATCGTTTGTTCGACTCAGGGGATGGTAGTTGCTCTAAACCACCAAGAGGTAAGGAGCTAAGAGGATCTTTTGATATTCAGAAAGACTTTTGGAGAAATGAAACTGTACCTATGTTACAAAGTATGTACTTTACAAAAGGAGATAAAAATTTCAAACCACCATGTCTTAAAAATTTTATAAATAATATTAATAACTTTAAATTTAATTTGGAACAAACTTTACAAAAATGGAATTAAATACATATATTTAATAAAAAATTTAATCAAGACCCATTAGAAAAATTTTTTGGATCAATCAGGTCTTTAAATTATAAAAACATTAATCCAAATTCAAAACAATTAATCAGTAATTATAAAACTTTGTTAATAAATAACATGACAACTGTGCATTCAGTAGGTTCAAATTGCATGAATGACAACAACATATACTTATTGAAAAATGTAAAAAAATTTATAGAAACAAGTTCACAATCACTAAGGTTTGAATCATTAAAAAATCAAGATCCAAACATTTTTACAATCCATAACATCCCTTCCTCACCAAAATTAAAACTTTCCTCCATACAATTAGAAATAGAAAAAAAAAAGTATCCGCTTATGTAGCAGAATTTCTTTTAAAAAAGTTCAAATTAAGTGCAAAGAAATGTAATGATTGCAATACATTTCTATTTAATGAACCTAATCCGGAATTACACAGTTATATATTAGTTAAGGAATATAATAATAATAGTTCACTTATCTATCCAAATTCACAGTTTATTAATAATTTTATTGTAATTAATAGATTTTTCATCAACAATTTTTCCGCTTTTTGTAATAAATTAAACATCCGCTTAGTTTTAAGAACAGCAATTAAAGATTTAATTTTTTTTAATAATGCTTGTCCTTTGCATGGTAAAAATATTATTTATAGATATTTGAATTATTGTTTAAATTTATTAATACATAATTATTGTACTAATATTAATAGATTATCAAATGGATGTTTAAGAAATAAAGTAAAGTGCCCGGTCACTATTCAAAATAATGCTATAGAATTTTATAAAAAACACTACTCTAAAAATTTAAAAATAAAAAATATTAAAGTTTTAAAATAATTTCTCTTGTTTTTTAATTATTTTAAAAATATTTCAGAAAAAAAAATTTAAAAATCCCGCATAACAAAAAATTAACCGTTCGAGTTTCTCTTACAGTTCAGTTGAACAAATGGCGCTCGCGTTGACAATGACACATTCGAGTTGGCTATCTATGTATTATTTATTATCTTCTACTCATCTAGAACAAAAATTTTGACCACTTTTTCAATTTCAGTTTATCTAAATTTACTACACTCACCAATGCATACTGTAATATGCATACGTATAATGTAATACACATAGGTACACATAGATATGTATGTAGGTATATACTTGAAAAATGAAAATATGTAAATGTGATATAAGCTTCGAAAATATTTTAGATTTGAAAGCGTTTTATTTGAAAGAGATGAATGTAGTATAAAAATGTCGCACTGTAAAATTTGTGTTCTCAGTGTAAAATTTAATATGTATTTACCTAAAATTTAGTAAGCAATAGTGTTAAATTTAAGTTTCTCAATTTTTCAATTTTCATCAAATCAATTGATTTTTAGTATTTTAATAGATTCTAGAAAAGAATATATATTAAGAAAAAATAAAAAAATTAGAACAGAAAAGAATAAAGTTAAGTTTTTAAAGTTTTAAAAAATTAAAAACTAAAACGATACAAAATAATAAATATGTAAAAATTAAAATTACATTAATTAATAAAATTACATTAGTTGAATTAATTAACATAATATTAATATTACAAAACATATAACAAAACTAGGAAGAATACAGTTGCCTTTGTCAACTCTTAGATACCCGTACGAACCGTTAGTATGTTCACAGCTAACACAGCTAACAGCTAACTCTGCTTACAATATTATTTTTTTAATATTTTAGTATTTTAAAATAATTTGGGTGAATTTTATAATTTCTAAAACTATGGGTTGTACATATATTCAAACTATATGTTTATATGTACATTCTTCAAAAGCAGATTCTAACCTTCCACATAACGATTATCAATCCAAAACTTTTTTAAATATTCTATAGTACCATTTAATACTAAGCGGTAAATGTATATTAAATTTACTTAGTACAAAATAATAAATATAATTTTAAATATTATATTATATTATATTTAAATATTCCATTGACAGAATAATTTCTTATAAGTACAATAAAATACATATATGTATGTAAATACGGCGCTATATAATATACTTATACAAATAAACATGATATTATATAAGTATGTATGTATAACAATATCATATAAATAAAAATTCTTCAAGCAACCGTTATGTTGTTTATTTCTTTACATTTTTTTGTATTACGCATTATATCCTCAACAATTTCAAATTATCGAGTAAAACAATATGCAAAAAATTCGTTAAAGAAATTTGTTAGAAAATTTGAAAAAACCAAGTAACACTTTCGTCAATTATAAAGTAACCCTACATTATTAAAAAAAGTTGTTAACAGAAATAAAAGCATAATATTGAAGCTTTAATTTTTGTGTATTACTTCAAAAAAGTTTGAATAGGTGTTCAAGTTACAGGTGTTTAAAAATAGGAAATTTTCAGTTTTTGACCCCTTATAGTTCCTAAACGGAGGGTGATACAAAAAAAATTTCTGAAATTATTTTCAAAGATCTAACTTCTGTCAAAATTTCAAGTTTCCAACTTAAACCGTTTAGAAGATAGAAGGGTTAAAGGATTTTGCAAAATTTGAGTTTCGCATAACGGTAAATTAAAACACCGTATGCCACAAATATATATTTATTGTATATATACTTTTAAAGCTAATAAAAGTAGTAATCGTTTGGTGTTTTCAAAATGAAGATATACCTTATACAACTTGTGCTATAACAATTTAAATATAGAGCTTTTTTGAACCTTTGGGGAGCTGTAGCTCCGTAACGGATGGGGCTACAAAAAAAGTAATTAAAAATAAAATTAATATTTTTGTGAGATCTATCAGCAGTTAAAATTTCATAGCTCTATTCCAAAAAAAATGTGGGGATTTAAAAGTTAGGTGTTCGAGAGCTACCCTAAGTTTTGGTCCAAACTCAACCAAAAAAATAGGAAACCTACAAATTATTCCCAAAATATTTTGTGTAAATTTCAAGATTCTAGCTTTCTTAGTTTTTGAGTTAGCGTGCTGACGGACGGACGGACGGACGGACATGGCTCAAAAGTCTTAGAATTTTTTTCTGATCCGATCCATACCTTTGAAGGTATATCTTGCTCGCTTATTGCGAGGTGTTACAAACGGAGGAGTAATTTTATTATACCCGATCCTATCGTCAATCGGGTATAAACATTAAACAAACAAGGTAGAATGTAAACCAAACGCACATTCGCACGCACGGTTTTTAAAAGCGCACATTTCCAAAACTCAATACAAACTGTTTAGAAGTGTGACTTACACAAAAATTTGAAAATTTCATGTAATAAGAAAAAATGTGAAAATAGGACATTTTCGAAATATTGAGGGGCTGTAAGTCCGGATTCCTATATAACTAAGAAAAGCCGTTAACACACGTAAAAATATATTATTGAACCTTTAATTTTCATGTCTTGCCGAAGAAAAATTTGTACAGGTGCCTAAGTTACAGGTGTCTAAAAATAGCAAATTTTCAATTTGTGAGGCGTAATAACTCTTAAAGAGGGGGTGTTACCAAAAAATTTTCTGAGGAAACTTATACTAATTCTAAAAGTTCTTTCTTGTCTCAAAATTTCAGGTTCCTATCTAAAGGGGTGCCGGAGTTATGAAAAAAGAAATTTCATGCAAAATGTGGTTTTCACATAACGGTAAATTTAAATCGTAAATTACAAAATATTACATAATTTTGATATTGTTTTATATAGATAATAAAATTTTCGATCTTCTGTAGGTTTTAGATTGCAAAATTATTACGCAGAGCCCGAGATATATACATCTAAAAATGGGGCTTTTTTGCAATTTTGAAGAGCTGCAACTTTGGAACCCTTTACAACTAAAATAAACCTTTAACACACGTAAAAATATATTATTGTAGCTTTAATTTTTATATCTTGCAGAAGTAAAATGTGTACAGGTTCCTAAGTTACAGGTGTTTAAAAATAGCAAATATTCAATTTTTAAGCCCTAATAGCTCATAAAAAGGGGGTGGTCCGAAAATATTTTCTGAGCAAACTTATACTAATTCTAAAAGTTCTTTCTTACCTCAAAATTTCAACCTTCTATCTAGTTATGAAAGTAGAAAAATCATGCAAAATTTGGTTTTCACATAACGGTAAATTTAAATACTAAATTAAAAACATTGTATAGTTTTGATATTAATTTACAAAGATAAAAGAAATACCTGTCGAATGACGTTTTCAGATTGAAAAAATCTTAAGCAGAACATAAGATATATGCATTTAAAAATAGGGCTTTTTCAAAGTTTGAGGGGCAGTAGCTCCGTAATGGGGGGCGCTACATGAAAAAGTTGTTCCACAAAATTAGTTTTTTTATGAGACCTACCTATGGTTAAAATTTTTTTTCTCTATCTTTAACAGTGTAGAAGTTTTGTAAACAGACGGACGGACGGACGGACGGACAGAGGAAACTAATAAGCACATTTTTTCAAAATGTGAAGCAAAATCTAATAAGCAACATTTTTTCATTTTTTTGGAAATGTGCTAAAAAATATACTAAATGACAAAATTCAATTAAGTATGTACATAAGTTATTAAACATACTTTCTACAAAATTCAACTAGCTGGAATGGAAATATAAAAAATAATAATAAGTACATATAAATATACATCCCTTCCCTTAAAATTTTTAATACCGAACAAAAATAACAAAGAGAAAAAAAGTCAGCTCAAATAAAAAAATTTATAAAAATATATACACTTACAAAATACATATTTACATATACATATACGAACATTTATTCAAAAAAAAATTCATTTAAAAGCATGCATTTATTTTTTTTTTTATGTATATGTGCCTATTTGCACTATTTGCCTATGCATTTCTATTTCTACTTCTTTTCTCTGTTGTATTGTTACTTAACTTTATTACTACATTCAAGATCTAAGTAAAAGGCCAAGAACTGAAAACACATGAATGTAGTTGTGAGAGAATTGCAATCGATACTCACGTATCGCACGCGACTTTAATTTTCTCTTTGGACCAAATTGAATAAAGTAAATTGTTTTTGTGTTATTTCAAGATTTATAGTCCGCGCCCTATTTTTTCCATAAGACGTGTAAATTTGTTAAAAGCTGGCCCCTTATTAAGCGTTTACTCTCTGCACTTCATGGCCTGATAATTGATGTGAGTCTCGATTTAAATATATACTAAAAATATCAACACAATCGCACAAAACATCCCAATGGGATGTTTCAAAATCGTAGAAAAATGCTTAATTTATTTGTTCTACGTGAGTTCTCTATATAGTATAGTTTCTTTATGATAAAATTTTAATTATACAAAATTTTGCTGATACAAATTGCCAAACGTTACTGACCGAAAATTATTGCAAGAAAAAATTGATTGCAACATAATGTTGATTTAGCAATTTGTATCTGCCTTATTTTCTGTAATTTTGAATAAAATAAAAAATTAAAAAAGTTAGTCTTGGAATAACTTGCTATATAACAATCTACTGTATTTTTGTATTAAGAAATAAATTAAGGAATAAAGATGAAATAAAAAAGGGTGTTCCTGTGTTTTTTATATATTTAAAAAAAAAATAATAATAAAAAATTTAATCCGCGCATCCGCTTTTAACTAAATTAATACATTTTAAATAACTTTTCTCAAATTTCAATTAATACTTTTATTACAAATTTTTATATATATATAAATTTATATAAATTTTATTATAAAAATCTATTAATTTAATTTGTAAAATTAGTCTTAAGTAAGAACCTTTGTTAAACTGAAATAAAATTATTTTTTAAAAATTATATTTTATCATAACTTGAATAACAATTCAAAGTCAAAACATAAATATTACTCTTTCAATAAATTACTTAGATAATTGAACTAAAATCTATAAATCATAAGCTTAAATAATTAACATAAAGTAAATTTACACTTAAGACAAAATTCAGTCTACAATATTAAGATTAATGACAAAGTGGTGCTTATATTTTTAAATTATATAAAAGTAATATAATTTAATAAATTCGTTCGTTGATTATAAATTTAATTCTTTTCTCTCTTTTAAGATAATTTTTCCGTGGTTATTGTTCGCCTGTCGTTTCGACTATGATTTGTTCCTTCTTTATACTATTAAGTAGATGGTAAATGGTTGTGTGATTTCTTCCAATCAAGCAACCAATAATAAAAATTTAGTTTCTTAAGAAAAGAAAAAAAAATGGAAAAAAAAAAATAATAATATAATCTTAAAGAAACATTTGAACTTATACTTCTTTACTTTTTTATTTGTAAATTTTAAACTTTTTAAAATAAAACAATGTCAAATCGAAAAAAGAAATTTAAAATAAACAAATAGTACCGTCTCCTTTGTTTTAAATTTCATGTCATTAAAATAAAATGGCCGTACGTTACTTTTGTTACGCTGATTTTTGTTTTGTTTCGTTTCCATTTCAGCGTTTCAATGTTCATGCTATTAAAAAATTTTTGTGACGTTTTGTTACAAAAAAAGCGCTTGTAACAAGTTACACACTACCACCCCAGGATTTTGTGCCCAACATAAAATTACATTATAATAATACATATATGTTATGTATATTTATATAGTGTTGCTTTGTTTTTCGTATATGTTTGCCCCGCGGGTGGTTGACTTAGAACAAATTTTTTATCTGTCAAAAATTTTAGAAAAGTCAAAGTACTTCCACCTAATGTCAAAAATAGCGCCATTTTTTTTTATTACCACCATATAAAATTTTTTAAATTGTCAAAAGTCATATGTTAGCCAGTTTTGAATCCATTTTGAATCAAAATAAATATTGGTTTAACTGCAGCAGTTTAGTGTTTTGTTTTGGTTTAATATTTAATTAAATCAAATGGCTTAAAAAATAAAAGGTAAGTTTTGGTTTAATTTAAGAGATAAAATTTTATAATTTATTTTATTTTAAATCAGATTTGTTACTGGAAACAAACTGGCTTACATTTGTTACTGGAAATGGGAAAAAATTAAGAGGAATTCATTGCCATTTTAGGGCCTAAGTTTCCTCGTACCTTACAATCAAAGATAGATTTATCGGAATTCCAAGGTTGGACTGTGGTAACTATCCCTATAATTAATTCTCTTAACTTTAAAAATTAATTCTATTTAATTTAAAAATAAACTTTTTTTTTAATTTAAGGTGAGATAGATGGAATTTGTCAAAAAAAAATGTATAGAAGCAGCAAAACAAGTAAAGGGGACTGTTTTGGTTGAAAATACATGTTTACAGAAGGACTGTACAAAATGCTCGAAGGCTGGGAAGATAAATCAGCTGAAGCTGTTTGTACTTTAGTATATTGTGAAGGTGAAAATCATGTCTGTTAATTTTTATGATTGAAATCAAATTTGTTATTACAATATAATTTCTTTTTTTTATTTATAAATTCGAAAAATCGACATCTATTGGCCTTTTAGATGTAGTAGTTTATTGAAACTAGGAGCACGTCCGGCGATGGCGGCGCTAGTATCTAAAAATTTTAAATAGGCTATCTATTATTACTATATATTATGGTTTGCCCTTACACAGTGAATGTGATGCCCTTTATGGTTTGCCCTTACACAGTGAATGTGAAACTAGGTAAAATAGATTTTACCTATACTTTTGCAAATGGACTTTTTCGTTGTAGAAAAATGCATTAGTATTAGTAAAAAAGAGTGCAACTACTTATTGTAATTTATAATATATATTACTTTAATTAAAATTGTTGTATTCAATAAAAGAAAATCAGTTTGTTTTATTTTAAAAAAATAAATTAAAGTCCTGCATGGTTCGTCGAAATGAATATTCTTTAAAATTTCTTAGCTTATTGAATTGGAAAAAAAACAAAATAGGACTATATACTAGGTTATACATAAATAATACATGCAGGCTTCTATTATGGTAGTGGAAATACGTAATTTAATAATATGAATGTTATTATCAACTGCATATTAATCTATATATAGAACTAATAAAAATATGCAAGTTTAACATTTTTATGTAAAATCAATTGTGTAATAGCATACACAAATAACATATAGATAAGTAAATCGTATAGGAATTTTTATACACTGATTTTTTAAAACTTTAGAAAAAATAACTTGGGAAGAAATCAAAAAAAATGTAATAAAAATAAATTTAATTGTAATAAAAAAAATGTAAAAAATACAAATGTTAAAAGTAATAAAAATAATTTTTTTTTTGTCATTCTTTCATTCTGTTTTTATTTATTTGTGTTGTTTTTGTTTTACTTTGTTTGCTTTGAATTGAATACAGATAAATAAAAAGAAAAAAATCTAAAATTATTTGGTTTAGAATATAGAGTTAATATTTGGTTAGTATTTTTAATAGAGGACTTATATGTTTTATTATATGCATATGAATATGAATTATTAAGTTCTTTTATTTTTGCAAAATATCTATTTTTTTGGTAGTTAAAATTTAATATTTAAAATAAGTAGTTTTAATTGTTAGTTATTTTAAAATTTTTAGCTATATCAATAAAATTAATATTTAAATGGGTCTTAAGTGTTTTATTGTTGGTTGTCGAAGGACAAAATTCAAAAAGCAAAGTTCATGAAATTTCCGAAAAAGGAAAAAACTTTCATTTGTGATTTTCTTTTTCCTAAATCATTTTTTGGATTAAAAAAATTAAAAAATTCTTCTTATGCTAAAATTTAACATTATCAGATAATATTCTTAATCCAGAAGCAGAGTTTAATCTACTTACAAGCTTCTCTTCAAAAAATTATGAAAAATATATTGAAAAATTGTGATTCTAATCAGAATCAGAAAATTGTGGTGATCCTAATCTTAATACGTCTACTTTATTAATCCTTTGTTCCCTTGTGGTTACCTAGCTAAACCACCCAATCAAATGTATATTTCTACTTCCCGTGTGGTATTTAAAATATTTATATTCAAAAATAATCAACGTTGTAGCCGTCTTTTTTTCTTATTTTTAAAATTTTGTGAATAGATTTGTCATTTGATTACGTTGTGTTGTTGCATTTACAAATTGAAATTTGAAAATTAAAGAGAATTTAAAAAATTTAATAATTGTGAAAATAATTAAAATGAGTGGTAAGTATTTATAATTTTTTAAAATTTTGTAATCGTTTTATCAAAAAAAACTAACAGATTTTTAAAGTTTAGCATAAAATTAGACTTTTATAAAAATTTGTATGTGGTTTTGATAAGTAACCACCAGGAAATAAATTTTTTTTTTTTTTGCTATATAGAAGAAAAAATTCTTTTACGGTTGCGGAACTAGAGCGAATGACTGTCGCTGAATTTGAAATAATGTTTGAAGATATTCCATCTGATATCGAATCAGATATTGGGGATGGTTACGATTCAGACGAATATGGTGAATACGTTGGATTTGCGAAGAATAATAACAATGTGCAAACAGAAATTATTGAACTTGCAAATGATGATAATTTTTATGATAGTGACAATATTCTTTTGTCCACTATAAAAATAACTGAGTGTACAAAAAAGAATATTTTGACACAAAAATAAAAGAATTTGATGAAGAAAGTGGTCCTTATATTTCAAAACTGACAAATGAGTATGAAATAAGGTGATTTCTAGCTATAAACTTACTAATGGGAATTAAGAAACTTTCAAGTTATAGCGATTATTGGTCTTCGAAACCCAGTTGCGTGATACTTACATAAGTTCTATTATGAGTCTAGAGATCGCTTTGCTTGGTTTTTGCGTCATATTCACCTTAATGATAATTCGAAAACTCCAAAAAGAACTGATGAAAATTTTGATAAGCTATACAAAGTACGTCCGCTTATAGAAAAACTTTCTAAAACCTTTTATACCTTGTATAAACCATTCAAATACCACGCTATAGACGAATCGATGATTAAATTCAAAGGTCGCAGTAGCTTCAAACAATATATGCCAATGTAGCCGATTAAACGTGGATATAAGGTATGGGTTCCAGCAGATCAGTCTGGTTTCGTTTCGCAGTTCCAGATTTATACTGGAAAAATTGCAAAATTTAGGGGCACGAGTCATAAAAGATCTTAGCAAAGATCTAATAGGAAATGGCCACCATTTATATTTTGACAATTACTTCAACTCAGTGAATTTACTAAAATACTTAAAACTTAATAAAATATATGCTTATGGAACAATTCGTAAAGGCAGAAAAAATTTGCCCATAGATGTAGTCGATGATAAAAAATTAAGTAGAGGCCAGTATGACTGGCATCTTAGTAAGGGCAGCTTAGCATATATAAAATGGAAGGACAACAAAGCTGTACATTTTTTTAGCAATTTTCATAATCCTTTGAAATGTGCAACAACTACCCGGAAACAAAAGGATGGGTCGCATTTAGAAATTTCGTGTCCCGATACGTAGATAAAGCTGATAGGCTGAAATCTTGCTACGAAATTTACCGCAAGTCGAAAAAATGGTGGCATCGAATAATGTGGCACTTTCTAGACCTAAGTTTGGTTAACTCCTACATACTATTCAAAGGATGTTCACAAGGAACTACACTATCCTTAAAAGAGTTTCGAATTTGTACAGGACTTATTGGACCTTCAAGTGTTCTTAAAAGGGGTCGGAAATCTCAAACTGTAGAAGTAGAACATTTCAAAAGAACCGTTTCATACGAAAAGAGGTATTGAATTTTATTCTTTTATTTATTTTTCACTACTATATTCTTTTACATTCGAAACAGATATGATACGAGCGAACATATACCAGGGTATGGTACTTCAAGAAGGTGTGCGCTTTGTAGTTCCAGAGCAAGCCCAATGGTGAATCGAAATGGTTATGTTCAAAATTTTTTTTTTTTTTTTAATTATTTATTTAATTATAACTAAACCTAAAAAAAATTACAAAAAAAAATGATTATATTTCACAAATTAACATTATTAGCTTTAAAAAACAACAAACATTTTTTTTTCGCTAATCTTAATCTAGTCTTAAATATATTTATTTAAAAGAAGTCTTTTTGAATATTTATTTAACAATATTAAAAATGTATTTTTAATTTGCTTTTTTTTTTCCTTGGAAAGTCATATAAAAAACCAAGGTTATTTCAAAAATTTTAAAAGTATAAATAAAACTTAATCCTAATAAAACAAACTTAACCTAACCCCTTTTTTCTTCATGGGCGTTTACCGAACTGTTAAATATTCGGGAAACAACGTGTTGACATTTTTGTTCAACATATGCTTATCAAGCAATAAAAATTGTTTTAAAAATTTCCATAACAAATAAAAAGATTAAAAAAATTTTTATCTCCCTTGTGGTTTCACTGTGTAACCACACCTTAATCCTAAAAAAAAATGTGACTGACACAAATTAAAATTTTTTTTATAAAAAATATATTTTTTGTTAGTTTTCTTTATAATTCCGAGTTTAAAAGAAGAAATAAAACAAAATTAATTCAGGAAACAAAGGATTAACCGATTCTTCCATTACATATTTTGCAGGCTATGGTACTCTTCAAACTTTTTAAAACTGTTTCGTGTAGTTATTATGCAAAAGTTCTACAAAAATCTGACGATAAAACATCATCATCATCGTCAGAATTATTAATATTTCATATAAGCTATTCTGAAAATTCTGATTTTGGCAGTTTCGTTCTTCCGTCAGATTTATTTGACAATTTGGAAGTTTCATATTCAAATATTTAAAAATTTTATAATTGATAATATAGCAATTTGCCACTTAAACGAAACTATAATAAAGATATGTATTGAAGCGACTAATGCAGAAGAAGAGTTTAAAACCTGGTTTAATTGTTCTGAAGACTGTTATTTTCATCATAAGAAAGCATTAGATTTTTTAATTTTGGTTGTATTGAGAAAACATTGTTCTTGGAAAGTTGGTAAAAAAGAAATACTCACAAATTTTTAAAATAAAAACTACTTTCTATTTTTATTGTTGAATTTATTTTTGGTTTTTTGTAAATGTTTTTGTTCTTTCATTTTTAATTTTATAATTGTTATTTAATTTAAAAAAACTTTAAAAATTATCTTTTATTTTTTGTTTGAAATTTTGTTTTTACTTAATAAGTTTAATTTAATAAAAAACAGGTTCATGGACTCAAGATACCAGGGTATACGTTGTTGTACAATAAAGAGGTATGCAGACCTAGAGCGTGCATACTTGCTAAAAATACATTAAATTTAACTTTTATGTATAATTACAGTGATGCTGATCTGATCGCGGCGAGCCTAAAGCTAAAAAACTTAAGGCTCTGGGTTGTTGCGGCGTATCTTCCTCACGACTCGCAGGATCCACTCCCTCCATCCAATCTGGCAGGGTTGATAGCGGATGCTAGGAGGATGAACATTGGGGTCATCATAAGCTGCGACGCCAATGCTCACCATGACATCTGGGGTAGTTCGGATACCAACGAAAGAGGTGAGTTACTTTTTGATTACATTTTAAGTACTAACCTTCTAATCTGTAACATTGGCAGGGAACCTACCTTTGTTACTAGTAATAGACAAGAAGTCCTAGACATAACCTTAGTCTCGGACTTCATTTATTCTAAAATAAACTCATGGAAAGTTTCTGATGAGTATTCCTTTTCAGATCACAGATACCTTGAGTTCAGTCTGGACGAAAGTCCTCCAACAAAGTCAATCTATAGAAATCCTAAGAGAACTGACTGGAACAAATATAGGGAGCACTTAAAGTCAACGCTTCTCTCCTTAACACCTGAAATTCCTAAAAATATCCAGGATCTAAATAGCCTAGTAAACGTTTTTACTAAGGCCTGCAATAAGTCCTTAGAGCATTCATGTCCCATCAGTAAACCTAAACCACCTTGGTGGAATGATGAAATCAAAGCTCTAAGGAAAGATAGTAGGAGGGCTTTTAATAATGCCAAAAAAACAAATGAGATACAGGACTGGAGCTCTTATAAAACAGCTCTTAGTCAGTACAAAAAAGCACTTAAAAAGGCGAAAAGAGATACCTGGAGACTATTCTGCGGAGGTATAGAGAACGTCTCCGAGGCATCTAGACTTAGGAAAATTCTATCGACAAACCCCATGGTCTGGACAAACCCCACCAGTCTTCTTAAAAAAGAGGATGGCAGCTGGGCTACCACAAGCGAGGAGTCGTTGGATTTACTTTTAAAATGAATCTTCTCCCTACTATTTCAGAGGTGGTGGTTACAGGGGACAAACTACAATGGGCTATAGATAGTTTCAAACCATTCAAGTCAAGCGGACCGGATGGAATTATACCCGCTGAGATCCAGCAGATTGCATCTACTAACTACCCTGCCTTGGTTAAAAAGTATTTTCTGTGGTTGTCTTAATTTGGGGCTTATCCCGGATAAATGGAAACAGGTCAGAGTAGTGTTCATACCCAAGGCCGGCAAAAGTAGTCACGTCCATGCGAAGGACTTTCGGCCTATAAGCCTGTCATCCTTCCTTCTAAAAACCTTAGAAAGATTGATCGACATCCATATCCCCTGCAACTTAGATAAAAATCTGTTGTCAGCCTCTCAACATGCTTACTGTAAAGGGAAGTCAGTGGATACTGCACTTCACACTTTGACAAGCTCGATTGAAAGATCTTTAAATTGCAAAGAGTATACTCTTGCAGCTTTTATAGACATTGAGGGAGCGTTTAATAACGTCAATCAGGCAGCAATTGTGGACGCACTCATAAGCCTAGGAGTTGAACCGGAGCTAAGAGCACTGATAGCTAATATGCTAAATAGCAGGGCCATCAGTGCCAACTTTGGCAACGCTTCAGCAAAAAGGTTTGTGAAAAGAGGGACTCCGCAAGGAGGGGTGCTATCTCCCCTTCTTTGGAATATGGTAGTAAATAAACTGCTTAAAATCCTGGAAGAGGTGGGCCGCACAACTATCGCCTATGCGGACGATATTGCTGTCGTGGTCTGTGGCAAGTTTCCAGACAGTCCCAGGGACGTTTTGCAACTTGCACTAAACAAAATCACAACATGGGCTACAGACTGTGGACTGTCAGTAAATTCACAGAAAACAGAACTGGTCCTTTTTACAAGGAAATATAAAATTCCTAAAATAAAACCGCCTCCGTTAAATGGCTGCACTCTTGCCTTTAGCGAAACGGCGAAATTTGTGGGTCTAACTCTAGACAGGAAGTTAAGCTGGAAAGCTAACATCTTAGAAAGAGTGAAGAAGGCCTCAATAGCACTCTACTCGTGTAAAAAAGCCATTGGTAGGAAATGGGGGCTTCAGCCATACATGACTTACTGGCTATACACATCCGTAGTAAGACCCATTCTTATGTACGGAGTCCTAGTATGGTGGAAGGCTATCGATAAAGAGGTCAACCGCAAAGCAATCGCTAGGGTCCAAAGAACTGTCACACTATGTATTAGTGGCTCTTTAATAACAACCCCTTCTGCGGCATTAGACATCATGCTTAATCTGATGCCTGTAGAATATTATAGTAAATTTGCAGCCGCAAACACAGCTGTGAGATTAAAAGCTACATCCCAGTTGATCAATTCACGAGAAGGTCACTCGGATATCATAAACCAATTCAAGTCCACTCCCGCCTTGGTGGACTACATGTCCCCCACTTACTTCTTCGGGAAATCTCATGTGACGAGCATACCAAGCCGTGAGAGTTGGAGCTCGAACACAGTGATGACCTTCGAAGGAGTGCGATTCTACACGGATGGTTCAAAAATTAACAGCAGTGTAGGATGCGGGGTCTTCTCAGATAATCTGAATATCAGTCATAATTTCCGATTACGAGACCATTGTAGCGTCTTCCAAGCGGAAATTATGGCAATTCAAGAAGCCTTGATTCTACTGAATAGAAGCGTTTTGACTGTGAAGCAAGTACGTATTCTGTCAGACAGTCAGTCTGCGTTAAAATCTCTGGAATCAACATGCACAACCTCGAGGACTGTAATAAACTGCCGAAAACTTCTTAACGAGATGGCCAGGCAGTTTAGCATTCAGCTTTGCTGGATACCAGGTCATCGAGGTATTCCGGGAAATGAAAAAGCTGATGAACTCGCAAGAATTGGTACAACCTTACAAGTTCTGCCGGATAGGGCAGGACTAGCGGTACCTCTATCCACAAGCAAAACGTTATTTCGTAAGGAAATAACGGATATGGTAAATTACAAATGGTCAAACTTAACCTCGTGTAATATCACAAGATTGATATGGCCCGATCCGATTTAAGAAACCGATTTAAGACGATCCAATGATCTGCTTTCTCTCAAAAGGGCAGACATTAGAATGGCAATAGGTATAATCACCGGTCACTGTCTAATAGGGAAGCATGCCAGAAGACTTGGCTTATCCGCAAGCGACTATTGTAGAGCCTGCAAGGATGAAGAAGAGGAGGAAACTACTCTTCATGTCCTTTGCACATGCCCGGCCTTGTCGGCAAGAAGGAATACCCATTTGGGGCAATATCTCTTCGACAGCCTTAGCGACCTGTCAGGTAAAAATGTGAAGAGTATTCTTCGCTTTGCAAAAAGCTCAAATTGGTTTTAACGAGTGGGATAGAAAAGCTTCTATGTGGTATCACAATGGACCAAATACGGTATAAGTGTGCCTTTTTGGCAGCCACCTTAACCTAACCTATCCTAATAAGTTTAATAAAAAATAAAACTTAGAATACCTATCTACTCCTTTTCTTTGAATAGTATCATTTAAAGCAAGTTTTTACTCCTTCTTATTTTTATTAAAAGAACATTGGACAACATACATACATATAGGAACATACAACATAGGTACATTACATACATATAAAATTTTTCTAATCTTTCACCACTTTCTAACCACCCCTCATTGGCTGTTCTAACCTTTTTAGTTTTTGAGTTATGATAAAATGCTTTTAGGGTGAATGATTAAATTATTTCCCCAATATTGAAAAATTAAATTTTTATTATATGTACCTACATTTAAATTTAAATTATTGGCTATATTAAACATAATATATACATATAAAGGCTGTTCAAAATTGAGGTATCATTTTAATTTTAATAAAAAAAGACTTTTTTTATGAAATATTAAATATATTTTTATTTTAATTTATTACAAATAGGTTCCGGTTAATAATAAAAAATTATGTCGGCCAAGTGGCCCCCTCTACTATTTCGGCAGGCTTCCAATCTTTTACCAAAATTCTGAATCACGTTGTTCAATAAACTGTTCTCAATGGTTGAAATCTGTTCGATAATGTTGTTTTTAAGCTCTTGAATTGTTGTGGGATTATTGCTGTACACTTTCGATTTCACAAAACCCCACAAAAAAATCCAACGGTGTAAAATCGCACGATTTTGGTGGCCACATCATTCCTCCTCTATGAGAAATAATGCGATCTTCGAACTTTTCCTTCAAAAGATCCATTGTTTCTCCTGCTGTGTGGCAAGTGGCACCGTCCTGTTGAAATCATATATTCTCTACGTCCAAATCATCAATTTCCCGCCACAAAAAGCTTCGGATCATCTCCCTGTAGCGATTTCCATTGACCGTAATCGTATTTCCATTTGCGTTTTCAAAAAAATATGGTCCGATGATTCCTCCTGACCACAAACCACACCAAAACGTAACTTTTTGTGGATGTACTGGTTGCTCTAAGATAACCCTTGGATTCTCTTCACCCCAAATGCGGCAATTCTGTTTATTGACGTAGCCATTGAGCTGGAAATGAGCTTCGTCGGTGAAGATTATTTTGTTAAAAAAATTCTCATTTTCTTTTTGTTTTTCGATTGCCCAAGAAACGAATTGAGGACGTAATGCATGGTCAGTTGGTTTTAATTCTTGCGTCAGCTGGATCTTATAAGCCTTTAAATGGAGATCACGATGCGAAATGTTGAATAATGTGGATGGTTTGATGTTTAATTGCTGCGAACGATGACGAATGGAAGTTTTTGGATCTTCTTCAACACTTCTGCTCACAGCTGCTACATTCTCGGTGGAACGGCCACTACGTTGATAAATGTTGCCTCTGTTATCAAGAGCAGATCCAGTTTTTAGAAATTTATCAACCATCAGCTTGATGGCACGATTTGTTGGAGCATTTTCTCTACCAAATTTTGTTCGAAATTTCCTAATTACATCTTGAAAACTTTTACCATTTTCAAAAAATGTTGTCATAACAAAAACACGTTGTTCCTTCGTGTAACGTTCCATATTAACTAATCGGAATGTATTTAGAATATACCTAAACAAACCTCGTATAAAAATTCCAGGTAGAAAAAAAATGACGGCAAAATCAAAATGATACCTCAATTTTGAACACCCTTTACATATACAGCTAATATAAACCAAGGCTATATTGAATATTTTGTACATAATAAGTAAATTTCTATTACATATTACAACATACATTTATATATATCGTATTAAAAAATAAGTAAATATATTCATGTTCTCTTCTTTATCTTTCTCAAAATTTATTTGGTCTCTTTGTTCTGACTCTTCGTTATTTTTTCTTTAGCCGTGTACTCAAGTTCGTTTTTTTTTTCTTCAATAAAAATTTATTATAGAATAAATTCCATTTATATTCCGAATATTCAAATTAAATAAAGTTTAAAAATCAAAACAAGTATAAATTTTATAATTTTACAAACATATTAAATTTTATAATTAATTTAAAACACAATTTTATTTATGTTATTACTGGTAAAATTTTTTAGTCAATTAAACAAACGTTTTAAGATTAATTCTTGCTAAAAAATCATGCGACATTTTTGTATCATAAAATGTATTTTGTTTTTATAAAACATACTTTTTAAACACGATTAGTCTGCCACAGTAAAATATCTCCTGACCTAAGTATATATGTATGTATGATATCACTGGCAAAAATAAAAGAACTTAATAATTCATTGTATGCATACACATATTATTTTATTCTGCGTATACAAAATTTTTTTGTTAAAAATCAAAGTAACAACTATACAATATTTTCTATATCTTTTTTATACATTACATAAATATACATACATACTTATAAACCCTCTATTAAAAATATTAACCAAATAGGTATATAACTCTTAATAAAATGTAAATATTTTTTGATATTTTCCTTTTTATTATCTGTATCTATTCAAAGCAATCACAGTAAAACAAAATCAACACAACTAAATAAAGAATGAAAAATATGTACATACAACCATAGACAAATGTACAGTTTAGTACTTTAGTCGTATAGATAACATTCTTATTATACATATTTTGTTTATACATACATTTAACAGTGATTTCTTCCCAAGTTATTTTTTCTAAAGTTTTAAAAAATAAGTGTTTAAAAAATTCCAATACGATTTACTTATCCATATGTTATTTGTCTATGGTAATAGTGAAATGAGAAATTCATATTGTATATACAGTGGAAACCGCTTAAGAGCAACACGGTTAAGAGCAAAAATGATTTAAAAGAATAAAATTTTGTGACATTAACATTTTGATAACTTTTTCTTACGTTTAATTTAATTTAAAAGCAATTTCGTTTAAAAGCACAAACCTTTTAAAAACACAATTTGTTTTTGGAAGTTTATAGATTTTCGAACAATTTTATATCGTCTAAGAGAACAACGCCAAATTTTTATGTTGTGGCAAATTTTATAAGTTTTGGTAAAAATATATAATAATTACAAACCCTGCGGAAACATTATTAAAGTGAATTTTGCACATTTTGTGTTCATGTATTGTTAATGTCAAATTCAAATATTTTTGTATGTACATTCACACATTAATAGTTAAAAAAAAAAATTTAAAATTTATGCAGGGTTGTTATACCATCGTAAATATTGGATTTTCCCCGATTTTGACGCATAAATGATGCACCGATTTTTAGTAGATTTATACCAATTTTTTACGATTTCATAAATTTTTATCCGATATTTTCCGTTTCACACACAAATGTTTTTATGCCACAAAAACTTCTTTCAGAAAATTTCCCATCGCGAATTTCGATGAATTTCTAATCTATTTGCTTTGCATTAAATGTCAATTTTGAATTTACATTTTGCACTTTGCAATTACTTCCTCAACTTTTTTGTTTTTCAGTTATCTTGTCTGTATTGTATCTGTTTTAAAATAACGACGATTTTGAAATTTCAAAGAGATAAAAAATTATCAATGGATAAACACGTTACAATAACATGTAACTTCAATACTAATAATTTTATAAATGGAATTTATATTATAAATTTTTATTGAAGAAAAAAAAAACGAACTTGAGTACACGGCTAAAGAAAAAATAACGAAGAGTCAGAACAAAGAGACCAAAGAAATTTTGAACCCACATCTGAATCTGACATTCATATTAGTGATACCGAAGATGATGATTGTGAAACGCATACTTCATCAAAATTACCAAAGGTAGTACATTTTTTTTAAAATTTATTATCTCTGTAATAATAATAATACTGTAATATATGAATGTATTTAATATAGAAACGAAAATATGTACAAAAGTACAATCCAATTTGGGAACAAAACGAACATTTAAAAAATTGGCTTCAACCATCCAAATCCAATAAGGAGGCATATATCGCCTCTTGTGGTATTTGTTCTTTGTATTTAAAAGGATCGTCGGCAAAAATGACTTGTTGAAGCATTCAAAATCTGAGGGACATGTAAGAAATTCTAATGTATGTGTTTTAATTATTATATTATATACAACATACATATAAAAGACAATCCTTATCATACATTTGTTTTGTTATAAAAAACATAAATTTTACTAAAAAATATTCTTTTATTACCTTCAAATTTCAATGAAATACTATGTTTATTCATGTTTATTCTCATTATTAAGGATAAATAATTAGTAAAGCAGTAACAATTAAGCTTTGGTACATTTTTTTAAGAAGTTATTAAATTTTTCTTTTCAATATTAAAAAATAATAGGTACTAAATAGTGTTCGTTTTTATTGATATATCCTAATTTTCTGTTTTTTTTTTAATTTTTAATTTTAAAAGTAAGGCTTATGAATATTATAAATAGTGTGGGTGCACTAGTGTTTAGCCAGGTGTTAGTTTTCATTCATTAAGCTTTTTTAAAAATTAATAAACAGAAATATCCCCAATAATTTTATGAATAATTTTTGAAAGTTTTATTGATATAAACAAATTTATTCTACATTTAAAAGTGTATAGTGTATATCCACTTATAGAGTTTAATCAGTTTATACATTTTATTTTATTTTTTTCATTAAAACAACATGGTATGCATTTAAGGCAAGATATACTAATAAAATTAGCTTTTAATAGGTTTTAGATCATTATTATTTAAGTTTTATTTTGCCGAACATTGAAACACAAATGGCCATATAATTAAACTTTGTGACTGGCGCAAATTGACTTTTTGGTATTTTAGTACATATTTAAAAACGAAATATAATTTACTTAATTTATTTAAGTGTTACATGATTGAGAAACAAATTTCCAACTCTAAAACTCACCCCCGAAAAAAATTCATTAAAAATATTAGGAAGAAAACAAGAAAGAAAATTTTCATTTGGCTGTTGGTTAGTGCACTCACCCTAAATTTCGTAATTGCATATAGGAATTTGTCTCTTAAATGTATAGTCTTGAGATTTAGGGATTATTTGAATTTTATTTAAATATTTAGGCTATTCATGCAAATATTAAGGACAACCTTAATAAATTTATTGGATTGGATAAAAAATTTATTAAAGCAGAATGTCAAATCACAGCGTTAATAGCCGAACACAATTTGTCATTTTTATTAGGAGACCATCTCATACCTATGATTAAAAATTCATTTGAAGACTCACAAATTGCGAAGGTAACATGTGGGCGACTTAAAATAAAATCAATTGTTACAAATGTTATTGGAAATGTTCAACGTTCAAATTTATGTGAAATTTAAAAAAAAACAAAAGTTTTCTATTTGTATAGATGAGTCTACCGACTTATCTACAACTAAACTACTTAGTATAGTTGTAAGATTTTCTTTAGATTTTAAAATTGTGGATTATTTGTTTTGCCTTAAAAAAGTCGTTGCTGCAGACTCTAAATCTCTTTATGAAGCTATTGTAAATAGCTTTAATGAATACGGTATAAATTATAAAGAAAATAATTGGTTACGGGACAGATGGAGCCAATAACATGACAGGTAAACATAATTCTGTCGCTACGTTTTTAAAAAAAGATTGTGCTAATATAGTTATTTTTAAATGCATTTGTCATTCATTCGCGATTTGTGCCTCTTATGCGTGCTTAAAATTACCATCGTATGTATAATCCACATTAACGGATATTTACAATTACATACAAAACAACCCCAAGAGAACTGATCAGTTTAAAAAATTATCAAGCTTTTGGATTTAAAGCCGAAAAAGCTTTTACACCCTTCCCAAACGAGATGGTTATCATTGGAGGCTGTTGTTTGACGTGTTATAGAGTTATACGAACCGTTAAAAATTTATTTTCCTTCCAATGCGAAATCGAAAAAAATTGACAACTCCAAAGTAGTTTTCGATGCTTTATGCAATCCAGTAACTAAATTTTACTTACAGTTTTTAAAATTTATTCTTCCCGAAATAAATGAAGGTAATAGAATTTTTCAAAGCGGAAATTCGCTTCCAAATTCTTTTACATTTTCATATCAGAAAATTATTATTAACAGTATTTGATTGTTTTTTAAAGCCCGATTACCTGAATACCGAAAAAAATATTCAAAATATTAAATATAAATTGCCATGTAATTTATTACCTTACGATAAATTATATCTAGGAACAGATGTTGGTATTTACTTAGAATCAGAATAGTGTAAAATTAGTCATAATGAAATCGAAATATTCAAAAATAATTGCATTTTTTTCTTACAAGAATTATGTGATCAAACTATTAGCTTGATTGAACCAAAGAAAACATATACTAAACAAATTACAAGCTTAGTTAATTTATTTAATTTATTTCCAAATTTAATATCGCTTTCAGAAATTCAAAATATCGATTCAGAATATAGAGAAATTCGAAACTTAGATTTCAAAGATGTTTTTGGAAAATCATTAGAAAAAGTTGGGGTGGAACAATTTTGGAAACAAATTTGATTGATTAAAAGAAATAATTATACAACTGCATTTCCTTTAATTTGTAAGAAGTTGACGGCAAAATTATTTTCACAAAATAATTTTTAAAAATGACTGTATTTCAAAATAAAAATTCGGATAATTCAATATTAAGACAGTTTAAAATCAAATTCTAAATTTTGAAAAAAAACAAATCACGGTATCAGAATTCAGAAATTCAGAATTCCATACTTTTTTAATATTTTATTAAAAGGTCTTTGAAAATTGTTAAAATATTATATGTATATATAAATAAATACATATGTATGTACATATGTAAAAAATAATTAGAAGGGATTTTAAAGTTGGTTACAAAATCAAGGTATCAATAATTTGTTTAGCGTTGGCAGCCCCAGTATTTAAATTTGAATTACACCAAAAATGAAAATCTGAATTTTTTCTGAAAAATTTGTATGAATTTTAAATACATAGGTATCTCAATTTTCAATTGTCTGAATTTTAAAAAGTCCGAATTTTGATTTTTCTGAATTTTGATTGTCCGAATTATGATTATCTAAATTTTGATTTTTCTGAATATCATAATAAACACATATTGACAAGTTGTTTGGTACCAAATAAATAAATACAAGAAACACATCTTTAAAAAATATTCCAAAATCTGAAAGAAAAGTGACGTCTTTTGCAGAGGATAAATACATAATTTGTCAGATCAAAAAAGAACCTAATTTGAGTTTAAAAAACTAACTAGAAAAAATCGATGGCTAATTTTTTGAAAGAAGATTGAAAGACGCAAATATTGGTACCTACAGTTTAGGAAGAGTTCCACATATTTCTCCTAAAAACAATATGATTAGGCTATAATTTTGCAATAAAAACATTGTATTTAAAAACATTGTACATTGTAAAACAATTTATAAGTGAGCCGTCTGAATTTTGTAGGGAGATCTTGTGGTCCCATGAAAATTCTGAGTTTCAGGGTCCTAACAAAAATCAATTTGTAAGGATAAATATATGGAAATACGTAATAAATCCCAACCAGCTCGTGCTACAAAAGCATGGCGGAGGAACGGTAATGTTTTGGAAATGTATAACCCTTAATGGTCAGGGTGATTTACCTCCAAATGATGGAAATATGAATCAATCTCAGTATTTATATGATACTGCATTCCCTTGCGGGGACAAACTGCGTAGATGTTGAAGGGGGAATACGACCTATTAAAAAACTCGATTTTATGATATTTTTATAGTTAACAATGAAAGTAATATAACTTCTTTTGTTAATTTCACTATTGTCAAAATACTTACATCAATAAAGAATTCAATGTTGATTTTGTTTTAATGAGTATAGATTTGGAAATATTATTTTTAATTAAGTTCAAAACATGTGTTTAATATGTGAGACAAATTAATAAAAAGTTTAAGGTGACTGCATTTTTTTACACGAAAAATATTTAACTTTTACACGTAAGAATTACTTGTCAAAATGTTTTTGCGCACCATAACATATAATTTTTTTCGACTCTATTGAAAATCTTTCGTCAGTCGATACGCTATCAGTTATTATATTCTTCTACCTTAGCGATCTGTATAGATTTATTTATCTGTGCTATTGCTAAAAGTGTTATATTTTTAATTAAACTCCAGTTTAGAAAATATTTTGAAATTCCTGGAATTTTTGAATTGAGAAAAATATGAAGTTTAGCTCAAAATAATATTTTAAAACATGTTATCAACGGCCAAATGTGGTAAAAAATGCAAAATTAAAGATAAAATAGTAATTTCTTGTTCTATATGTTTAAACGACTTCGAAATTGATAATCCTATTGGTTAACATACATTGTCTTTATTAGGAGTATATACTCATTTCCTACAGCTCCAATATCTTAAAATTGAAAAAAATTTTATGAAATTTAAAATTTTTTTAATAGGCTAATAGAAATGGTTAATGATATAGACTATAGAGCCAAACGTAGAAATTAACCTCTGCCCCTGCGTAGAAATCTACGCAAATTAACTCTTCTCTTGTTCATTTCTCCAAAACCATCTATTGTAGAATAGTTAAATTTCATGACTTTATTTATAATAGCATTCTATCAAAATTTACATAATTTAAATTTTTTGTCGGCAGGTGTTTCATAATAAATAAATATTTTCGGTTTTAATCCCAAATGTGTGTATTTCTACGCATACTAATTTTTTAAGTATTTTTAAATAACGGTATGAAATGCCACTTATTTTTGAACATTTGTTCACGTGTTTTGCTCTGTTTTTCGATTATATTAAAATTATAAATTTATTAATAAAGGTTAATCTAAAATATTATTCTAAAGAAGAAATTGAAAGAATGTTCGTTGATCATCATTCTTCAGGTTCGGATGGAAAATTTGCCTCCGACGAAAATGAAGTGATAAGTAATTTACTTTTGAAAGTAATATTAGTAGTATTGAAAGTGAGAGTGATGGTGAAATAACTACAACAACCAATTATGAAAATACTGATCCATTATTTATATGCAAAAATGGAATATGGAATCTTCAATCTTAAACCTATTGAAAGAACTGGACGTATGAGAAATGAAAATATGATTTCGCTTTGCTCAAGAATTACTAGATATGTTAAAACTCGAGTGGATAATATAAAAGATGCATTTTCCCACACACAAATCGAAAACATTATTTTAACAAACTTTCAACTTATATCGTCGTGTAAAACATGGAGATCGCAACACAGATATTGATTTTTTGCACGCATATGTTGCAGTTTTGATTTTAAGTGGAAGTAAATTATTTTGATTTAGTCTTTTTTTTTGTTAATATTGTTTACTTTTAGATTAAAAAACGAAGCTATAAATGAGTTATTTGACAGTGATTATGATCAACCGGTATTTAAAACCATAATGTCTAAGAAAGCGTTTCATTATTTTAATGAATTCCATCCGTTTCGATGATACAATAAATATCTGATAAATTTACTTCAATCCGTGAAAATTTATCAAATGGTCAGAATTACTACCAGATTGTTATAATTCTCTAGAAAGTGTTTCTCTATAAAGTCTCTAGAAAGTTATTAGAATTTAGGGGAAGATATTCTTTCCGCATGTTATTAAACTGAACAACAACTTAACTCACTTTAATTGCCAGCTTTCCGACTTCTTTAAAAAATTATCCAATAAAAATCCAGACAGCATTGATTATAAAACACCCTGACAGATGTTATTGATTTTGTGAATTCTCCAATTCTAAATAATATAAATAATACACGAGCAATTATTAGAATTTAGGGGAAGATATTCTTTCCGCATATTATTAAACTGAACAACAACTTAACTCATTTTAATGGCCAGCTTTCGACTTCTTTAAAAAATTATCGAATAAAAATCCAGACAGCATTGATTATAACACCATAACAGGTGTTATTGATTTTGACATCTTTGACATCTTTTTACAAAATTTCAGATACCTAGCCTTAATAGACTCGGGGTTATTTTCATTTAAAAAGAGAAGTTGTATTGTACAACCTGTTGTACAAGCACATCCAAAGCCATAATGGTCTTAAGCCGAATGGCCTTGTCACGTCACTGTTTAATTATGTTTTAAATTCGAAAGTAAGTACTTCGATCAAGTACTTCGATTCGTAGTTGAAAAATAAAAGAAAAATTAATTTTTTTGTGAACGGTGTATAAACAAAAAAATAAAAATTTTCGTAGAAAATGATCTTTTGGTGTCTTATTTTTTATTTTATTAAACAATTAAATTTATAATGTTTTGATAATAAGAAAAAACCGTTAGTAGCCATATGGCTGCAATGGGACAATATATGTATAAAAATTTCCTTAACATAAATATATGAATTATAGGAAAATGACTCGTATGGAGTTACAAACTAAAGAAATTTATGTTCTTTTAACTGGAGATATATCTGAAAATGAGAGTAGTGATGACGAAGACGAGTTTAATGAAATTTATAACGCAAGTTACGCCACAGCTGGTAACCCTAACCCAAAATAGTATAACTGACCTGCAACAGAATATATAAATATAAAATCTAAAATGATAATATTCTTTAAATAAAACAAATTAATTTTATTGTTTCTTTTTTTTCTTGTTTTATTTTTCATATTTTTAACTCTTATACAAAAATGAAATTAAATACATTTCTGTACAATCAGCATAATGAGTTCAATTGCATTTGAACCTTTTTTTTATTAAATAAAATAATATAGTAATTTGATAAAAGACATATGTTGAAATTATACCACACAAAATTCAGTACGATGATTTGTTAACAAATATACTTATTGTAATAAGTAAATTCGTTTTTGTAACTCGATACTGAATTTTGTTTGGAAAGATAATTTCGATTAAAAAATTATAATTAATTTCAAGATTAGTAAATTTCATTTTGTTTTGGTTTTAGAATAAGAATTGAATAAATATTAATATATGTAATATGAAACCAACATTATTTAACATGAATATAATATGTACACAAATTTAAGTTCGAACAATATAATATATTATAAGTACTTGTAATTTGAACTCAAATTTGTTGTGAAAGATTTCTTTATTTAATTAGTTTTAAGATATTATTATAAATATGTTTGTAAAAAGAAAAGAAAGTCCAGTCTTAAGATTTCATTCAACCAAATAAGTTGCATTTTAATAAAATTAATTTAAAAATTAATAACTTTGTGTTTCAATATTTAAATATTAACCAGAAAACGTAATTGGCGCAGTCGGTAGGATCTAACTCAAAAGAGAATAGATCCAGTGAAAATCGAATCGAAAAATAATTAACTAATTGAAAAAAAAAAAAAAAATAAATTAATAAGTAAATAAGTTTAAACAATTTATTAAATAAATTTAAAGAAAAAATATTACAAAAACAAATTAATAAACAGTTTTTTTTTTTGTAACAAATTTGTGTCCAGTGTAATCGAAAAGAACAAATAATAATAACAAAATTTAAATATAAACAATATATTATAAAATCAAAAAAAAAAAATAATTTTTTTAAATAACATAAACTATATGCTTAAAATAAAAACAAGTGTTTTTGAAAGACCTCAGGTTTATACTATACCAGAAAATAACAATAATAATAATAATAATAGTGATCTAAGTGACATTAACGGTGTAGTATTAAATATGTTGAATGATAGTGTAACAGTTTCTTCTCTGAGCACAAATGATTTAATAAAAGATGCTCAGAGAATTCGTGAGTTTAGAGAAGACGGCGAATATGCCCTCGCCTCATTTATAAGAGAAGTTGATACACTACTACCTCTACTAAATACAAATCAATCCATCAAGGAATATGTGTTCCAGAGAATTATCATAAATAAAATCCAAGGAGAAGCACTAGACGTGATGCGATGTTTGGGTGATGCAGATTGGAGCCAAATTAAAAACGCATTAGTCGACACATTTGGTGTGAAAGAAACATATCATCAGCTGTACCAAGAAGCCCTGTCACTAAGAAAAACAACCGTAAGTGAATATTTTTATAAATTAAGAACAATATTATCTAAGCTAAATGAAAAATATGAACATGATTCATCTAACCCTGTGAAATTTGAACCAAAGGTTAATGAATCAATAATTCTTAAAACTTTTGTAAACAATATTGAGCCACATTTAGCTAGTTTAATTTTAAGTGATATAAAAAAATTAAGAGAGGCATATAATTTATTAGAATGTTCAGGACTAATAAAAGATAAAACAAATTTCCAAAATAATAATTTTAACAAAAATAAAAATGTAAATAAAAATAAATATTATAATAATTCTAATTCAAATACTTCTTTTAATAGAAATAATAATAATTATAATAACCAACATCAAAATTATAATTCTAACAATAGATTTAACAATAATTCTAACAATAGATCTAACAATAATTTTAACAATTATAGATATAACAATAATTCTAGTAATAGGTATAACAATAATAGTGGAAATTTTCATAATACAAATTCAATTCGACACAATAATAACAACAATCCTAATAGAAATTCAACACAAACCAGATATACTAACAGACAACAACCCATGGACGTTGAACATGTTTCAGAGCAAGTAAATTTTCTCTTACAGCCTCGGAAATTAACTTACCAATAGTACTACTTACCGTACCAAGCTTAAACGCTTGGTACAGAACCAAGCTTAAACGCTTAATAGATACTGGGTCCTCTACGTCACTTCTTAATGAGACTCAGTTACCACAATACAAAAGAAAACCATTGAAAAATCCTATTAGTTTTACTACTCTAAATAATAAAATATCTGTGAAGATAGAAATTAAAACTGACTTACCTTTAGAATTTAACGAAGATGCTTTTATGATTTGGAAATTGACAAGTTTCCAAAATAAATGTTTCGATGCTATAATAGGTCAAAATTTACTGAAACCATTAGGTGCTGTAATCGATATGGAAAAAGAAGTCCAAAAAATTAATAATAATGAAATAAAATTTATAAACAGTTGTCCATATAAGTTCGATAAAATCCATCAATTACAACAAACAAATCGTAATGATAATCAGTTTAAAATCCTTTTCCAATCTTTAAATAAAGAAAAAAGTAATACTTTAAATCATTTGATAAAATCATATAATGACTTTCTATAAAGAAGGTGATCAATTAACTTCCACTTCAAACATCCAACATCAAATAATACCGATAAACCCATATTTGTAAAAATATACAGATATTCACGTATCCATGAGCAAGAGATATCCATACAAATCTCAGACATGCTTAAGCAAAATATAATAAAGGAAAGTAATTCTCCTTATAACAGCCCTTCATGGATATTGCCTAAAAAGCAAGATAACTCTGGTAAGAAAAAATGGCGCCTTGTCGCAGATTATAGGAAGTTAAATGAACAAACGATTGACGATAAATTTTCTATACCTAATATTGAAAATATATTAGATAAGTTAGGAAATTCGCAATATTTTACTACACTAGATTTGGCTAAAGGTTTCCACCAAATCTCAGTGAAAAAGGAAGATCGTCCAAAGACAGCATTTTCCACACCTTATGGACATTACGAATATATAAGGATGCCGTGACAACTTTCCAACGCCTTATGAATAATGTTCTTAAGGACTATATCAATAAAATATGTGTATGTTTTTTAGATGACATCCTTATCTTTTCTACTTCTTTAGATGAACATACAAATAGTACAAAAAAAATATTTAATACTCTTAGACAACATAACTTAAAAATTCAAATAGATAAGTGTAAATTTTTTGCCAAACAGACTGAATATCTAGATCATATATTAACTCCAGAAGGAGTAAAAGCAAATCCCAAAAAAGTGGATGATATTTTGAAATTAAAGCTTCCAACCACACAAAAGCAAATCAAATCATTACTAGGTATAACGGGATATTACCGCAAATTTATCAAAGACTATGCCAGATTGGCAAAGCCTTTGACAAACTATCTTAAAAAAAATACTAAAGTAAATACAAAAGATTCAAATTATATAAATGCATTCGAAAAATTGAAAAGAGTTATAACAGAAGATCCTATACTCAAATATCCTGACTTTAATAGAAACTTCTCATTAGTAACCGATGCTAGTGCTTTTGCTATTGGTTCAACCTTGCAAGAAGATTCACATCCAATATGCTATGCCAGCAGAACGTTGAATGATCATGAGAAAACTATTCTACGATCGAAAAAGAACTCCTTGCCATCGTTTGGGCAACCAGTTATTTTAGACCATATTTATATGGTAATAAATTCAAACTCTTGACAGATCATCAACCATTAAAATGGTTAGGAAAAAAAGTCTCAAGGAAAGGATATAAATTCAAGATTGAATAGATGGTTGTTAAAACTAGGAGAATATAATATGGATATAGATTACATAAAAGGTAAATTAAACAAAGTAGAGGATTTTCTTAGTCGAATAGACACAGACAAACATGAAATAAATGTACTAGAAAATAGAGAAGAAAATCCTTACAATTCTGACAACCAATCTGAAACAGCCTCTACTAATTATTCGCTTGAAAATAACATAAATACTTCTGACTTTCAAAGTGCATCTGAAAATTTATATCATGAAAATAATGAAAACTTTTCTGACCAAACTATCCATTCTCAAGAAGAAACAAACGACCACTTTCGAATTTTAGATTCAGTAGTAAATAGATTTCAAATTCAAATTATTCTTACTGACAACAAAGTAAGAGATTTTGAAAAAATTTTCAATAATAAAAGGATATTTTTGAATTCCGAAAATATAAACAACAATTTGAGCGATATATGTAGAAGATACATAAGCAAGGGTAAAATAGGAATTTTTACTGAATTAAATGATCATAAATATAATATTGTGCAAAGAAAATTAATTGAACTATACGGGAACTGTCACAACATAAAATTTGTTAGATGTAATTATTTTGCGAAAGATATGATGACAGAAGAAGAGACTCTCTAACAAATACATAAATATCATAAAAATGAAACAGGCCATACCGATATTAACGAAAATTATGAAGGTTTTAAAAAGGTCATATATTTTCCAAAATTAAAAAATATTGTGAATAAATATATTAATAATTGTGATATCTGTAATCGAGTTAAATATGATAGAAGACCAATAAAGAAAAAAATCCAATTCACAGAAACGCAAAAAGATATTAAAGATCATTCATATGGACATATATACTAATACAAAACAAAACTTTTTAACATTCGTGGATCGTTTATCTAAATATGCCACGGTTTTTCATCAGAATGATAGAAACAACCAAACAATAATAGAAAAACTAAGGGAACTTAAAGCACAGAGAGGGAATTTCAAAAAATTAATAACCGATAACGAATTTAAGAGCGTTAATATCAAAGAATAAATTGCACTCCATCTAGTTAAATCTAACAACCATACTGGGAATTCCGATATTGAACGGTTGCATAATACCATTGGTGAAAAAATTAGGGTTTTAGGTATTGTAAATAAAGAACTAAGCTTAAAGCTATCGAATAAATAAAGAACTAATGTATAAAGCTATCGAATAGTATAATAACAGCTACAATTCGGTCACAAAAGAAAAACCTATTAATATACAAGAGGGAAATTGTAATAAAAGTAAAATTTATGATCTTTTAAAAAAGGAAAAACTTAGATACATTAGTAAACTTAACACAAAAAGAACAGATTAGACAGAACATAGAACCAAGGAATACATTGAAAGCTGTAAAAGTGTTAGAAATAACCTAAATTCATAAAATTCAAATTGGAGAACATACATCCATCAAATATTAAAAGAAATTATAAATTTTTAGGTAAAATTAATATTTACAATATTCCTGATGTTGTCGACCATACTGACGACCACCCAGGCCCACCTTTGAGAAGGTTGACTCGGACATTAGATACATGAAAATCAAAATAGAAGACTTAATTTTAGTAGAAAATTATGCCAAAATTTTACATATAATTAATCCTAAGAAAATTTAAAAAATATTGGATGATCTAAAACAGTGGTCTTCAACCTTTCGCGGTCTTTGGAACCCTTCCCGCAGATGATATTTTTCAAGGAACCCTATTTTTTCAAACTTTTAGTGATGTAAAAAAAGTGTTGGATGGAAAATTTAATTTCATTTATTAATTCAATAATACTTAAAAATAATTATTTAATAAAAAATTCAGTTTTAATGACTAGGTTGTGCCTGTTTTTCATTACAAATTACATCAAAATTAGGAATAATTGTTGTAATCTGCAGCCGCATGTCATCTTCTGCATCCAATCTATTTCGATATTAGTTTTTAGTGGCAATATATAGTGAGAAAGATTTTTCACACATATACGCTGTAACAAATATCATTAGAATATTAATTGCTCGTTTGGAAAGTTCGGGGTATTGGTTATAAATTTGGAGCCAAAAATTCAGAATATCACCTGCAATAAATATTGATTTCAATGACAAGTCAGTTGAGATTTCTATATGTTCTTCTCTTTCATTCATTTGGAATTGAAAGGTATCGCAATATTCAATAAATTTGTTTTGTATCCAATCAAAATTTTCTGACTGAGCAGGAAAATAATCCAAAAAAGTTTTTTGCAAATCTGATAAATGCTGCATCAAATATGTTTTTACTATTTCATCGAGTTCAGCATTGTTGATGACAAGAATATCATGCAAATTATAAAAGCATTCAGTATTTCCTTTCAAAATACAATCTGCCCAAAATTTTAATTTCATTATACTTGCATTTATCTTATATTTCACCTTAAAAATATTTGTATTTGGTCCTTGAAGTGAAAGACTGACCTCATTAAAATAAGAAAATATATCTGAAAGGTAGGCGGTTTGTTGGAGCCATTTTAAATCATTTAATTTTTTTGATAATTTGTGTGAATGTTCAGCTAAAAAAATTCTGATTTCATCTCGCAATTCAAAAAATCTTGTCAATACTTTACCACGAGACAACCATCGGACTTCCGTGTGAAGCAATAATGTTTTGTGCAAACTTCCCATATCTTCACATAACAAGGTGAATAACCTGGAATTTAATGGTCTTGATTTTATAAAATTTACAATTTTAACACAATCATTAAGAACCCCTTTCAGTTCTTCTGGCATTTTTTTGACTGCAAGAGCGTGTCGATGAAGACAGCAATGGTTATTTGTAACGTGGGGATTTTTTTGTTTTATGCGTGCAACTAACCCTTTCAAGCTGCCAAGCATTGCCTTTGCTCCATCGGTGCATACATGGTGACATAAATCCCACGATATATGGTGTTTTTCGAAATATAAATCAACTATTTTAAAAATTTCTTCACCTGTTGTTTTGCTGGGTAGAGCTTTACAAATAAGCATATCTTCTTGAATAGCCATTTCTTCAGTACAGTATCGTACAAAAACCAATAAGATTGCTAATCCAGCAACATCTGTAGATTCATCTACCTGAAGGGAAAAACCATGGACACCATTTTTTAAACGTTTTATTAGTTCCATTTCACAGTAATTTTCCATGTCCTTAATACGCCTTGAAACAGTAGTATCCGAAAGTGGCACGTAATCGACCATTTTAACGTGTTTTTCTCCTATCATACAGGTAATTATATCTTTGGCACATGGTTTCACTAATTTTTCAGCTATGGTGTAAGCTTCACCCTGTTGAGCAACTCGATCACCAACTCACCAAATAAGATGCTTTCAGTGCATTTTTATTATCATTACATATAAATTTCGTAAATTGTTCTTTTTTCTGCTTAAGCTCATTGCACTTTCGCTTGAAATAATCAACACTTTTATCTTTTAAATTCTGGTGATTAGTTTCAAAATGACGCTTCAATTTTGAAGGATTCAAACTACTGTTATTTACCACTTTTTCACACTCAACGCATAATCCGTTTGGTTCTTGCTCATTACCAGTCCAGGTAAAACCAAATTTTAAATATTCTTCATCGTACTTTCGTCATTTGGAAGTCAATTTATCGGAATCGGATACTTTTGTTTTAGTATGGATGTCTTTCAATGCTGTTTCTGTTTCATACAAAGCAGGCGTAGTTGTTTCACGACTAGAAGTAGCTTCAATGGCTTTAGCAGGAAGCTTACCAGTTTTTAGCCAAATATCCATTATAAGATCGTATGCTAATTTAACATAGATATTTTAGATAAAATTTATTTTCTATCAAAACTGGGCTTAAAAAAAGTTTAATTTTTAATAATAAATGATTTAAAATACTGAAAAATGTAATACGTAAAAATTTTACAAAACGTTAAAATTGTTAAAAAATAGTAGAATATGGGGTTATAAAAAAAGTTTAAATATAAAAATTGATATAAAATGCTAAATTCAAAAATTATATTTTTTTTAAATACAAAAAAATGTAATTTACCCGTATTCTGCAGTTTTTACATATTTAAAAATCCAGTTTTGAACAAATTTTACAATTCTATGATATCTAATAAAAAAGTATAAAAATGTGCTTGCATACCTTATTCTTAATTAATTATAAGACGAAATAAAATGAAGGTTATTCAATTTATTCACTCGTAGTGGTACATAAAGTCAAATAAATGTATTTGTACGTTTTAAAAGTACTAACTTAATTCAAAACAATTTTTATATTTTTTACATATAAATTTATATAAATAAGAACATCACTTAAAATTCTTAACAATTTTTTTATTATAGTCCTTTTCATAAAGTTAACAAATATTTAAGTAAAATTTGAATTTTTTATTTAATAATATTAATTAACTTAAAAACTTTAACACTTCTTACTAATAAAATTTTTAATGGTACATAGAAAATATGTCTTATGAAATTTTTTATAAAATGAATACATATATGTACTCAAATTTACGAAATTTACGTAAAATATGCATCAAAAATGCTTTTTTTCTAAAAAGGGTTTTACCCGGATTTGTGGTTTTGTCAATATTTTTTTCTGATTTTTTTTTTATCATTATTACTATTACATTATACTCAGCGCCGACGCCACACGTTATTTACATTTTAAACTTTATATTTATCATTCACGAATGAAAAAAAATGGAAAAGAATGATTCTTTTTTGATAATTATCGCGAATGATATTTATTTTCCATTCTCAAATTATTTCATTTTCATTCGTGAAAAGAATAAAAAAAAACTGGGAATGAAAAAATAAAATTCGTGATAGAATGGAAAATAAAATTCTCGTTTTTTTTTATCATTCGCGCGAGAATGGACTTTTTTCATTCTTCCTACTCTGGTTAATAACATGAATTTTTAATTTATTTTTAATTGCTCGCGGAACCCTTCATAAAAATGTCCAAAATACGAGATAAATCAAGTCTTTTAATGCATCAATTAAATTTCGTAAAAAATAAAATTAGAACATTAATCCCACATCGACATAAAAGAAGTTTACTCAAACAACATTGAACACATACAAGACAATATTGCTTCAGCTAGACTAGGAACAATACACAGCAACATACTTACAAACGACGAAATTTTAGAATACGATATAGATTTCAATAAATTTCAAAATATTAAACTAGCTACTTTAACTGATAATAAAAATAATATTATATTTGTTATTAAAATTCCTATTGGAACAATTGTTCTACCTAAAGTACTAGTAATATAGAAGATACAGTAGGAGATAAGTAAATAATGAATTAGTATTTGAACCACAAGAAATTGTAAAGCATAGTAATAAAATATAATAATAAAATTTATAAGTTTGAAAACAATAAAGAAATGAAAAATTTATAAATATTAAAAAATTGTATATATAGAAGAAATTGTTTAAAAATTCATAATAACATAACAGAAATAGTTGTCTTAAAAACAGGATTAGTACTTACAAAAAATAAAATTAATTCAACCTTTAATAATACTTTTGATGAACGAAATTTTAAACTAAATGGAAATTACATTTTTAACTTTAACAACTGTTCAATAGAAATAAATGAAAATGTTTCTAGTAATAAGTTAAGAGAATTTAAACAAAGTTTCATAATACCAAGTTATTCGGATATGAATGAAGGAATTAATTTAAATCTAACATGTAATGATATAATAATAGAACAAATAAAAACATAGAAGAAATAAAAGAAATAAAGTACCATAAAAATAATTATTATCTCTATTTAAGCTTTATGATCTTTGTAATTTTTGTAATAATAATCATAACAATATTTGTAATAATATTCTTTAAAAAATTTAAATTATTTAAGTTTTCGACTCAGGAGAGTCTTAATCATAAGGAGGGAGGAGTTACGCCACAGCTGGTAACCCTAACCCAAAATAGTATAACTGACCTTCAACAGAATTCACTTTATAAATATAAAAACTAAAATAATAATATTCTTTAAATAAAACAAATTAATTTTATTGTTTCTTTTTTTTCTTGTTTTATTTTTCATATTTTTAACTCTTATACAAAAATGCAATTAAATAAATTTCTATACAATCAGCATAATGAGTTCAATTGCATTTGAACCTTTTTTTTCATTAAATAAAATAATATAGTAATTTGATAAAAGACATAATATGTTGAAATTATGCCACACAAAATTCAGTACGATGATTTGTTAACAAATATACATATTGTAATAAGTAAATTTGTTTTTGTAACTCGATACTGAATTTTGTTTCGAAAGATAATTTCGATTAAAAAATTATAATTAATGTCAAGATAAGTAAATTTCATTTTTTTTTTGGTTTTAGAATAAGAATTGAATAAATATTAATATATGTAATATGAAACCAATATTATTTAACTTGAATATAATATGTACACAAATTTAAGTTCGAACAATATAATATATTATAAGTACTTGTAATTCGAACTCAAATTTGTTGTGAAAGATTTCTTTTAATTTAATTAGTTTTAAGATATTATTATAAATATGTTTGTAAAAAGAAAAGAAAGTCGAGTCTTAAGATTTCATTCAACCAAATAAGTTGAATTTTAATAAAATTAATTTAAAAATTAATAACTTTGTGTTTCAATATTTAAATATTAACCAAAAAACGTAATTCGCAGTACAAGAAGAATAAATAATCATAACCATGAAAGTAATCATACCCACCAAGAAATTTAAATTATAAATTCCTTTATTATTCACATTACACGTAAGACGATAAGTCTTTTTAGTGTGCAATGTTTTCATTTTAACGTGTTTTAGAAAATAAATTTTTTTTTTTATTCTAATACCATAAACTAGAAATAAGATCCTTTGTACTTGAAGTAGTTGGATTATATGGAATGAGATAGGGATGAAACAAATGAGGATAATAGAGAGTTACAGGGTAAATTTGAGAACAATCTGTTGAGATTCTTCTTAAATTTGGGCACATTGTAAATACCAAAACCGCCAATTTTTGGGAATACAGTGGATGGTAATAAATTCCACTTTTTTGCAGTTCTAACAACAAACGAACTGCTATAACCAGTAGAGTACCACTTAGGCAGTTCCTCATAGTAGGAATGCACATTTGCTGCCCCTCTTGTCGTGCGTTAGAATTGTTTAAGAGGAGGCATCAGTGATTTTATTTCAATTTAGCAAGTGTCATTACCTACAAAATATCTATCAAAAAGAGAAAGAGCTTTTACGACGGATGTCAAGCGAAGCTATAGTATTACTCACTATGGGGTCATTAATTAGACGAATGACGCGTTTTTGAACTCGATCGAGAAAATTTAAGGGAGTGGATGAGGCGCCAGTTCAAATATATGAGTTATATTCAGGTCGTATACACGATTTATAGATTTTGGACAGGTCCCTTGAAAAGAAATACGATTTACACCTAAAGAGAAAACCCAAGCATTTGGCAGCACTCTTCGCTTTATCAAAAATATGACCATTCCACAGCATTTTATGATTTAGCTGCATGCCCAAAATGTTCAGGTTTTCCGATCGGTGCACGATTTCCCCGAGAAACCTCAGATTAGGATTATAATTCGCTTTTTTTTTAAAGTTATCAGACAGCATTGGGTTTTGGAAGAATTAAACTCCACTCTGTTTTTGGAGCCCCAACTAGCGACTTTAGTTACATCAATTGTTAATCGTATTGGTCATAAACAGCCTAGCTATATCAATTGTGGGGATTGCGGCATTTGACTCTCTCGGAAAATTATAAAATGCCACCAGAGCGCTGTCGTGTCGGCGAAACTGTGAATTGGATTGAATGTTGAAGATAGAGGATCGTTGATAAATATCAAAAATAGAGTAAGTGCAAGGACGGATCCTTGTGGAACGTGTCAGACGTGTAGCCGTCGACCAGAACACGAATACAACGATTCGAAAGATAGTCTTCAATCCATTTGCATAAAACTGGACCAAGACCTAGAGCTGACATTTGTTCAATAGAGCAGCATATCATACTCAATCAAAAGCTTTCGAAATATCGAGAGCAACTTTATTAGATTCACCAGAGTAGTGAATGCTGCTGTTAAGTTTACCACAGAAGTATGTCGTAAGATCACCAGTGGATCAGTTGCTTCTAAAACCGTAAACGCTTTTTTCTGAAATGAAAAATAAACTGGATAGTAATTGGTCGATTTATAGAAAGAATAGGGATTATTTCTCTACGAACAGTTCCCATGGAGGCGGAACATTACTTGCAGTCAATAACAACTTATCTATTGTTCCGTTAACCACTAGGACCTCCGTCTCTTTCGATCACATATTTATCAAAGTAAACTTACGTAAAAAGTTTCTATACCTAAGAATTGTTTACTTTCCGCCTAATTCTCACAATTATTTATATTCTGTATTTTTCGACATATATCACGATATTATATCTAATATGAATAAAGATGATTCAATTTTTATTTTTGGTGATTTTAGTCGTCCTACACTGACTTTTATTGTAGATGATTCGGATAATTTGTTACTACCCATAAACTTTCATGACGACATTGATTTCGATATTATTAGTGAATTCTATGGAAACGATTTACTACAAATTATAAGTTATTTCGTCTTTAAAAGGTGTGGGACCTGATTTCACCCCACCTTCTTTTTTATATAACTGCGAACAATCACTTTAGTCAGGCATTTTCCCGTATGAGTGAAAATCTTCTTTTTTGATCCCCATTCATAAAAATGGTGACAACGCTTCCGTTGAAAACTACCGTGGTATAGCCATCCTATCCGCTATTTCAATACTGTTCTAAAAAATTGTAATCAGTAAAATTACACTCGTCATAAATACGAATAATAAAATTAAACGAAAAACAACATGGATTTAGAAAAGGTTCTACTACAACTAATCTTATGGTTTACCCATCACAAATTCTAAACAAAATCGAAAATGGGTACCAAGTATCATTTACACCGATTTTAGCAAAGCTTTCGATAGTGTTGATCACAAAATTTTGCTTAATAAACTTGAAACTTTAGGCGTTTCCGGTTCTTCCCTTGCATGGCTTTACTCTTATCTTACTCAACGAAGTCAAAATTTTAAATTTCAAGGTTATTTGTCAAATTGTCAAATACAATTAGTCACCTCAGGAGTGCCACAAGATAGCCATTTAGCACTCCTATTCAACACATTTATTTCAGATCTTTCTAAAAAAATTAGTGAGTGTTTCACATATTGCATTTGCTGACGATCGTAAAACTTACCAGGTTGTTATCAAGAATAGTTCTGATGTTGCTTTACTTAAAATCTAAATCTAAAAATCTAAATTCTTTACAAGAATGGTGCTTCAGCAACAAATTAGAACTAAATATAGCAAAATTCAAGATCATAAGTTTTACATGAAAAAGATCTACATTGCTTTGCGATTATATAATAGATAACATAACTCTAGAAAGGATGTTCAATATGACCGATCATGGTATTCTGGGCGTTAAAGTTAACTTCCATCTTCACTATGACCATATGGTTTCCAAAGCGAATAACATGTTAGGTTTTATTAAGAGAAGAGCTAAAGAATTTAGTAATACAGCAGTGAAAAAAGTTCTTTAGTTCGTTCTATTCTAGAATACGGTAACATTGTTTAGGATCCAGCATTTCAAATGCATTCCAATAAATAGAATTTGTTCAAAAACACTTTCTGTTAAGTATTTACTTTGAGAACTCAACATAATCCTACAAACTATTCTATTATTTAAAGCTACTTTATTTATTTATTTATTTCTTACTTATTATTTATTTCTCTCTCGTATATTCTTATATATACTTTATAAGACTAAATTCATTGAACATGGTAACCTTATCTTCACGCAGGCAAATGCTTCCATCCTGCTTTATTTTCACGTCTTAAAAAAAATATTGACGTTCAACTTTTAGTAAATAAAGTTAGAATAAACAATGCAGTTAGAAATACAAGAAGCACTAAATTTTTAAACACTCACAGAACAGAATATGGAACAAATGAACCAATAATCAGATGTTGCACTACATTTAATAAACACAGTCATCTTTTTTCAACCGAGATATCAAAAAATTCTTTTAAACATAAATTAAAACAAAAATTATTAAATGACCTGAATAACTTTGTAAACATTGTAAAACACTTTAGGTTCAAGTTCAATTATATTATGGATTTCACTTAATTACGTTCATTCTTTTGTTTGGTAAACATTTTTTGTTTTCAAATTTAATATATAGTTTATAAATATTTCTTTATAAAATTTAAGCTTAGGAATCAAATTTTTTCTGTTCATTTTGTTAGCTTTTGTTTTTAAATTTTCATAATAATAGCTGTGAATTTTTTTTTGTTTGGCTTAAATAATATATAAAAAACGAGAAAGAATACAGTTGCCTTTGTCAACTCTTAGATACCCGTACGAACCGTTAGTATGTTCACAGCCTGTCACTCTTACAATATTATTTTTTTAATATTTTAGTATTTTAACATAATTTCGGTGAATTTTATAATTTCTAGAACTGTGGGTTGTACATATATTCAAACTATATGTGTATATGTACATTCTTCCAAAGCAAATTCTAACCTTCCACATAACGATTATCAATCCAAAACTTTTTCAAGTATTCTATAGTACCATTTAATACTAAGCGGTAAATGTATATTAAATTTACTTAGTACAAAATAGTAAATATAATTTTAAATATTAATACGCACATAGTATATTTATATTGTAATATTTCCATTCATAGAATAATTTCTTATAAGTACAATAAAATACATATATGTATGTAAGTACGGCGCTATATAATATACATCAATACTCTTATCATTCATTCATCAGTGACATATACGATATGTAAATCAACTATAAGTATAAGTATGTATGTATATTAATATCATATAAATAAATATTCTTTAAGCAACCGTTATGTTGTTTATTTATTTACATTTTTTTGTACTACGCATTATATCCTCAACAATTTCAAATTATCGAGTAAAAAAAAAGACAAAAAAGTCGTTAAAAAAATTTGTTAGAAAATTTGAAAAAATCAAGTAATACTTTCGTCAATTAAAAAGTAACCCTATATTATTAAAATAAAAAAAGTTGTTAACAGAAATAAGAGAATAATGTTGAAGCTTTAACTTTTGTGTAATTCTTCAAACAAATTTTAACAGGTGTCCAAGTTACAGTTGTTTAAAAATAGGAAATTTTCAGTTTTTGACCCCTTACAGCTCCTAAACGGGGGGTGATACAAAAAAAATTCTTTTCAAAGATCTAACTTCTGTCAAAATTTCAAGTTTCCAACCTAAACCGTTTAGAAGATAGAAGAGTTAAAGGATTTTGCAAAATTTGAGTTTCGCATAACGGTAAATTAAGACACCGTATGCCACAAGCATATATTTATGGGATATATACTTTTAAAGCTAATAAAAGCAGTAATCGTTTGGCGTTTTCAAAATGAAGATATACCTTATACAACTTGTGCTATAACAATATAAATATAGAGCTTTTTTGAACCTTTGGGGAGCTATAGCTCCGTAACGGGTGGGGCTACAAAAAAAAGTTATTAAAAATAAAATCAATATTTTTATAAGATCTATCAGCAGTTAAAATTTCATAGCTCTATTTCAAAAAAAATGTGGGGATCTAAAAGTTTGGAGTTCGAGAGCTACTCGAAGTTTTGGTCGGAACTCAACCAAAAAAAATAGGGACCTACAAATTGCTCCCAGAATAGTTTGTGTAAATTTCAAGATTCTAGCTTTCTTAGTTTTTGAGTTAGCGTGCTGACAGACGGACGGACGGACATGGCTCAATCGACTTAGATTTTTTTTTCTGATCCGATCCATACCTTTGAAGGTATATCTAGTTCGTTACAAACGGAGGAGTAACTTTATTATATCTGATACTTATCGTACGGGTATAAACAATTACACTTATATACGTTAGTCTTGATTTTAAGTTTAGGAAATTTCCAGCCGTTGCAAGATTAGTACAAAACGCAAAATTTGTATAAATCGTCAAATTCAGATTACATTATTTGTATAAAAAATATGTAATTAAAACGAAAAAAATATTAAAGATATTATTTGCAGCTTCTTAATGTTATTAAAAAATGTTGATTAAAATGTTGATTGAAATAACAAATTCGTTTTCTAAAACATAGAATATTGAAACGCTAATGAGTATTTATTCTAGTAACTTTAATGTTTTTTCAATAACAGAAAAAATAAAAAATGTTCTTGTTAAAAAAAATATACTTACGATGAACATTCACACTTTCTTCCATAAAATTTATCACCACATTCACATATTCCGCATTTATAAGTACCTTGATTACTACATTTTTGTGAATTATATTCAAACATTTTATGATCAGATCGCTCGCAATCGCAACTGCATAACATTTCTAAGTCGACAATCAAGCTCTCGTTAATGCCAACAGGATATATTTGGAAATTTTGACGCCACTCTTCTGGATTTTCTGGACACGATGTTAAAATTATTTCTGCTGTAAAAGATACGACATCCCCAACTTTAAGATTGTCACATTTACTGGTTTCAACCAATTTTGATCCATTCAAACAGGTCGAATAATATTTAATTTTGACTGATCCACTTGCATTATCTTTCATTTCGATAGATGAAGTAATTTTCTAAAATTAAAAATTCTGGTTATTATTATAAAACGTATAGCAAATATTTTATGAAGTAGGATTATAAAATTTTACTAATTGATTTTTATTGTTAAAGTTTGTTTTTAATAAATAATCATATCTTGTTTGTGAAATTTTACGAATCTCTTATTTATAAGAACGAGCAAATGATCAAAGCTTAGCTGATGATTATCTGATTGCATTGTTTTTAAAACTGTATAAATAAGCTAATTTTCGATAATGAAAATAATACATAATCAGAATTAAATTATGTGTTTAAAATAATAACCTGAAAATTAAACTTTTTTATGCATTTTAAAAAATATGCTTTAATTTACTAAAGAACTGACAAATTACATACACTGTATTCTTGTTCAACCAACTCCACAACATTAGATGAATCATTTGACAAAGTAGCACAAGAAGAACCTTCAATTTGTTGGGAAAGCTTTTCATAGACATCTCTTTGCGTAGCAGTGACAGCAAATATTATATTTATAGCATTCTCTTTTACTTTGTGATTTATTTGAGAAATACTTGGGTAATCAAGTAGAGTCGAATGTGTGTAAGTATTTCTTTCCAAATGACACAATCCATCATTTGGTTCAATAACACCTCCAAGCTACAAATTAAAAAAATATTTTATTTTCTACACATTGATTCTAATTATTAAGTACTTTTCCATCACCAGCATAATGAAATCCAGCATCTGTGGAAAATACTAAAAGACGCCGAGCTTGATCACGCCATCCAATATGTTCACGACAGACAATTGCTTGCATGATTGCATCGAAACCGCCTTCAGGAGCATCCAAGTTACCAGAAACAGCAGCTTTTCTTACTTCCTCCTGCATTATTATACCATAAATGTATAATACAATTGAATAAATATAATCAATAGTTAATAACGCATAAGCAAACGTGACCTTACAATAAGTCAAATACCATTACAAAAATATTTACAAAAATATTTTATAAGGAAACACAAATTTTAATTTAAATTATACTTTTTAGTTACAAGTAACAGTTGTTTTTCTTCGAATGATAGACCTTTAAATTGAAATAGAACACATTTCAATTAAGATGAAAACAAATTGTTTTTTTAAAATCAGTGTTTTATTCGCCAAACTTCGAAATCGAAAAATTGTGTTTAGTGATGAAGCTCACGGTTGAACGGCTACGTAAACAAGCAAAATTGCGGTATATGGATTAAGAAATTCAGCAGTTTTCATTGCATCCTGAAAAAATCACCGTATGGTGTGGTTTACACGCTGGAGGCATCATCGGTCCATATTTCTTTAATCACTATGCTGGAGCTAATGTTACAGTAAATGGTGCTCGTTACAGATCGAAGATCAATGATTTTTTGTTAAAATTTTGTTTTAAAACAACCGACCAGGAAGTGGTTGTTCCAACAAGATGGTGCTACAATTCATACTGCTACCGCAACAATTGATTTATTGAAAAAAAAATTTAGTGATTATTTAGTGAGCATTATTTCCAGAAATGGTGCAATAATTGGCGTGCAAGATCATGCGACATAAGGCCATTGGATTGTTTTCTTTGGGGTTATGTGAAGTGATTGGTTTATGATGATAATCAAAGGCGCTTCCTCAGAGCCAATAGTGGTGGACATATGTCGGAAATTATTTTGAAAACCTAAATGTCATAAAATTATCTTTCAAATAAAAAAAATTTGGCTTTAATCTTAATTTAAATGTGTTTTATTTCAATTTTCTATCATGTTTTTACTTATTTGTTTAATAAATTATCTATTTTTTTTTATTTTAATTAGTTAATATTTAACAAATTTACAATGTAAACACAAAAGAAATTGAGAAAAACAAAAATATTTTTAATTACTTTTGTTCGTTACTGCATGTTAACTAATATTTTATTACATTTAATTTGCATTTCCCAAAAAAATATGTATACATCTACATTACAGCTATGTATTTTAATAATTAGTTAAATATTTAGTTTTAAACCATTATAAAATTTTAAAATTAATAAAAAATTAGGTAAAATAATATGCCATCGCCTTTTTAAATGTACTATTTAATGTACATATTTTATGACTTTTTAGTTTTAGCATTTAGTTAAAATACTAAACATTAAAATAACACTCCACATAAGCTTAAAAAATACTAATTCGTGCAAAAATTCTATTTTACATAACAAAAATCAAAAATAAAATTGCACTGAAAAATTATATTCTAATTAAAAGTTTTTATTACTGAATTGAATAGTTAAATGTATTTAACTTTATTTTGTTATATAGTTTATAGTAGTATATTTTATTTTGGTTTGGAAATTTTGAGATTATTTAATCCAAGTGTTGAAAATTAATTTAACAAAAATAATTTAATATCAATATTATCTTGTAAGTTTGTAAATACATATAAAAATTCAATTCATAAACTCACTCATGAACTAATATTAATACTAAATTTATGCATGCATTATATTTCTTTAATCTGCTTGTGATTCAAAATATTAATTTCGCGTTGTTAAAAATAAAATATAAAACCTTAACCAAATAGCATGATTTAAAAATATTTAAGCATTTTTAAAGGAAATACATTTTTTATAATTTTTCGAATAAAAAGACACTTAATTTTTACCCATCATAAACTTACAGAAAATGAATTTGTATCCATACTCAAAGCCATGATATGATGATAGCCATATGGTGCAGCACAGCCTGTACATGGCTCACGTAAGCTTAAATGATGAATGATAATTTTTAATTTACATTTTAATTCTAAACCATACAGGGTGCCCCACGAGAATATATAAATAGCGGAGAGAGTGATTAGGTATCCAAAAAAGCAAAATATTTGATAATGCCTAGTTTTAAGCAATTTTTTCACTTTCATAAATATTTTCACTTTCTTTGTTTTGATTTGCAGTTTTGAAAATATTTGAATTGAAATATTCTTTAGACTTTTTTTTATTTAAAACAATTATTTAATAATGACTGAAAAATTACATTACTAAGTTTCGAAGAAAAATAAAAATTCAATGGCCCTTACCAATATCATTTTCTTAAAATCGACTTCATTTTAGCATCAACTTTAGTTTTCGCGAAGAGTTTTAAAGTCAACTTTTAAAAATTATACTAATAACAATTTAAAATAGACTTTAAAATTAATTGTGACAGTTTATCATATCGAAAACCGACACTGATGAGTTAATATAAAAGCATATAAAAATAGAGCTATTTCAAGCTCAAAATTTTAAATATTTTTGAATTTAGTCTTCTAATTCGAAAACAAACAATGCAATAAATAATAAACCTCATCTCTAGATTCTAGAGTAAAATTAAAAATAAAGTTCTAATAGACCTTAACAAAAATGTCTTAAGTTGAAAAAAAAATATTTATCATTAAAAAGATAGCGTTTTTAATGAAATGTGCTATATAAATTAAGTAATTAATTTTAGCGTAAAACTAAAACCGCACATTTTCAAAAAGGCAAAAACATATTAGAATTATATTTCTTTTATGTCAAAATTTTTAATTTTTCCAATATTTTAATAAGATTTTAAATAAGAAAAAACTATGTAAAATAAAGACACATTTTCTTCTTTAAAGACACAGGAACTGAAACTCCGCAATTTATTAGGCTACATAAAATAGTAGTTCCACAACATTATTTTTTTTTATGAGATCTATCCATAGTTAAGCTCATTGGTTCACTTAAACGGTGTAGAAGTTTTACAAACAGACAAACGGGTGAACGAATAGTTTTTAAACAATTTTTTTTTGGATATGTTATAAAAATATTTTAAAAATTTACTTCTACATATATATTTTTTTGTGTGCTTTTTTGTTTCCCTAATTATCTCCTTCACTAAGGAATTTAATTCGTGGGATATCCTATATAAAAACGAATATTTGATTTGATATATAAGTAGGAATTATTTTTGTAGCTCAACTATCATAAAATGGAAAATGCGGTTTTACGTAACGAATTCAAAATTTTTCGAAATTAATGCAATTTGGTTTAATTAGCTTTTTGTATAATAGTAATTCATTTAATAGATATTTCTAGAATTTCTTGATTGAAAAGATTTTATATTTTTTTATCGATACGTAAATGTTTTTTGAAAAGATTATTGTTTAAAATTTTTTTTTTTACTAATAAGGCCGTTAGCTAATCGGCATCTTTTTTCGTACTGTAAAATAAGTTGAACAAAATTATTGCGATGGCGAAAAAATAAATAATTTAATGTGCCAAATAAAACAAATTTTGACAGAATTATTCAAGTTTGTCAAGAATTTTGATTGATATACTTTTAACTTTACATTAGGTATATTGTCCGATTCCCTTGAAATTTTACATAACAGGAGTGAGTAACATCACCTATATTTCATATAGCATGACTTTTGGGGTAAAGGTCATTTAAAGGTCAAATTGATTTTTTTGAAATTTTCCTAACATTTTGCAATATTTTACTTAAACCGTTATATTTGCGTCTACGATAGTATATTTTGAAACATTGTGGGTCCTTTAATAAATATCCTGATATTTTTAAAGACAATAAACATTCTTGAAAAAGGAGTACATACCCAGATAAACATTCTGGAAAAAGGGAGTACCCTGGAACCAGCTCTAAAATATCTCCTAATGCAGAATTTCGCATATGTATAAACAATATATAGTATGTAATTATTCTGGAAAAAGCGTATAATTCAGATTTTGCTAGTAACTCTGAAGTCCTCCCTCATTATATTTGTACATACATTTTTCAATAACATTTTATTTAATATAGTGGGGGCTGTCGCCCCCAAACTCCCATTAAACAAGTTATTGAAACGCTGATTCAATAATTCAATTCAAACTAAATCTAAAATTCCTCCTAATTCAGAATCTCACATATACAAATATGTATATAAATATTCTAAAAAAAGTAATAATAACTCTGAAAAAAATAAGATTTTGATCAAATAAAATTTTAATTCACATTTTTCTATGAAAAATTGAATGTTTTTATGTTTCTACCCAAAAGCATTTTACCTTAACTCAAGAACAAAAAGGACCAGACTAACCAATGAAGGCTTCCTAGAAAGAGGACGAAAGGAAGAAAAAAATTTTTTGTTTACAAAAAAGGTACCGTTATATTAAATTTAAAAATAAATATTAAAAAAAGTGCATATTAAAAAAAAGTTTTGTTTTAAGCACTCTGTACTCAAATGAGACAATCTGTACTAATTTTAAGTACATCATCTTAAGGGTTGTTTACATTCCTAACTTTTAGAACTACAACGGTGTTTATAGATCTAACAATTTTTGAGATACTTTCCGTCATTTAAGCATGTAAAGTATGAAATTGCATTTTTTGTTAAAATTGATGTTTCAATCTCTAATGTCTAACCTCTTGTAGAACTATTTACCAAGCCGCATCATACTTAATATATACCGTTGGAAAGGGTGTGAAGAGACCTTTTTAACAGTATAAAAATAATATAGGGTGTCTTTGAAAATTTATGAAAATATAGTGGTTTCTAGAAAGTATCTCAGAAATGGCAGCAATGATTAAGATGAAACAAGATATTTATTAAAGACAATAGTAGGTCCCACCAATGTTGTAAAAAAATGATTCCTGCATATTAAATAAAAAATATAACGGTTTAAATAAAATTCTACAAAATGTCAGGAAAATTTCAAAATAATTAATTTGACCTTTAAATGACTTTTAAGTCACTAGGTACCGTTTTGTAAAATCCAAGGCAATCGGGCAAAGTAAAGTATACACATTCTGATTAACTGTTTTAAAATTAACAGAATATTAAAAAAAAAAATGTCCATTACTTATGACAATTTTAATGGAAATTAAAGGAACACAATCGCTTTGAGATTTATTATTAGCTTTATATAAAACTCAAAGAAGAAGTCGTAAGGTATTATTTAAATTTACTTGTTTTTTTTTATAAATCACTTCATATATTTAGAAAGTTCTTTGCCTTCAGACTTAGTTAATAGTAAATGAAACGTATGAACCAGGGGCTAGGGACTAGATAAAATTATAACAAAATATTCACCACACTTTATGTCAAAATTTTAATTTGGTACGTGAAAATTTTACTTTCTTGAGTAAAAAGTTATCGATTAGAACACGCTTAACAATTTTAAAATTTATAGATTTTTGATATTCAATTATTCTTTACAAAAAAGTCATTTGTCAAACATAAGGATCTAAAAATGCAATGTAAAGTTTTTTTGCTTTTAGAAATCATCGAAAACATATGTAAACCTGCATAAATCTAATAAATATTAGATCTTGAAAATATTCGGTGACAACATATTGGTTCGTTTTCAGACGACACGCAGTTCAAAATGTTTGTTTTCTTCACACATCATTATATATGAAGATAATAGTTTACCAAATGTTTTAAATTTTAATTAGTAACATTTTTTTTTTAAACGTTAACAACATTAAACAGGTCTTCAAAAGCATTTCAGTTTTATTGTCCTTTTGAACAAGTTACTTTAAAGAAATAGTTTATACGCTAAGGCCGAAAACATGAAATTTTTTTTATGAAATAACAAAAAAACATGAAAATTAGAACACCTGTGGAACAATTGGGCAGATTTGCTGACATATTATAGTGAAAAATGTAATGCTATGCCAATACTAATAAATCCCTTTTTTAAATGGCTCGAATTTTTTCCAATATAAAAACAGTTATATCACAAATATAACTTTTATATAACTACATATGTGTATTTAAATTATTTACTAATCTATTGTATGATTTATTAATTTAAATAATGTTTTATGATTTATATATATGCAAGATTATATAAAATAATGCTTTAATGATTACAGATTTTATGAACAGTTTAAATAATTGCTAATTATGTACTTGTTAAGAATACTTTGTTTCTATTAACTCTTATCCCATTACGTTTATATAAATAATTCATTTTTTTAACACACATTTGATATTTTTAACCGTGCCCAAAATTTTATATACATATTACGATAACAATAAAACATTCACATTCTTTTTTTAGTTTTAATTTAGAAATATTATAAAAGCAAAAGATTTTCTTTCTATTTGGAAAATTTTAAAATTAATATTTATTTTAATAAAATGTAAAGAATAGTATATACTATAGTACTTTTCAAAATTGATTTCTAAATATATTGCAACATAAAAAATTAATGAAAATAAAAATCTATTTCAAGAGAATTCAAAAATAGAAATATTTTTTACTTGCATTGTTGGCAAAACATTTAATAAAATAAAAAAAAAAAAGTTAAAAACATTTTAAATTAAAAAAAAGTTTTTTTCAAATGAATACATTTAAAACAACTTTTTATCCTAATTCTTAATATAAAAAGCACAATGAAAAAGAAAGTATGTAAATGAAAATATGAATTGTAACAAAAAAAGATTTTAAATCTTAAATTGAATAAAATTAAATAAATACAAAATAATGTAATATATAAAATATACTAAATAATATTATGTTGATAATTTTAAAGCATTAAACTAAACACAAAAAAAATATAACTTAAATTTCAAGAATTTAAAAAATGAATTTTCTTACGGAAAATGTGCGTGTATCTGTACTAAGTGTCATATGATTTTTGTAACCATAAGGAGCTTCACAACCCTCACAAGGATGTTCCAATCTTATTTTATAGTATATTTATTTTTGTTTATGTGTATGAATTAGAAACAGTAATTATTATTTGATTGTTAAACGTAATTTTTAATTTCAAAATTTTAAAATTTTAACCAAAAAAAGAGAAAAAAAAATATAAATTTTTAACAACTAATAAAATAATAAATTATACAACGTTTTTATTTTCAATAGTTGACAATGTTTTAAAGTTCTTTAAAAAATTTTGAAAGCATTTAACTAATTTTTCTTACTTAAAAATTATCATTTAATTTTAAATTCCATTTTTAAATAATATATATAACTTACTTTTTGGGTATAGTAGACACATATGGCATCAAAACTTTATCAACAAAACTACCAAATCCAAGTCTGAAATTCGATGTTATATTTCGCATCCTTTGTGAAAGTAAATCTCCTAAAGTCGACAATTTTTCTTTGTCGTCTTCCATAGATTTTGATAAATCCATAAGATAATATAAATCGACTGGGTAATCTTCGGCTTGTGCATATTGAAAACTTAATCGATGGGCTTCATCTGAAAATTAACCATTTAAATTTTCAATTTTATGAAACCCTTAAATTACTTACTAACTCTCATTTTTAATGATACTCGCTGTGGACTTATTTGTACTATTCTGCGTCCATAAGAACTTGTACTTGATGATCCGTATGAAGCTTCAGAATGCCCACTGGCATAACTGGTGTGCTGGGAATAAGATTCTTCATAACCACCACCAGAAATATAATTTACGCCAATGCCTCCGGAAACATTTTTCTTCGCACGAGTCAAATTACGTGCAAAAACAATTTTTTCTTCATTATCTGGGTTAACTATAAATTGCTCTGGACATGAGTGAAATGAAGGAACTGATGGTTCGAAACATCGCGGGGAATCTCCAAAATCTTCTTTCATGCACCATGCACAACTTTTTGTACGAATACACTCATGACAATTAGATTTACTAATACATGGATTATGAGTATATTTATCTAAAAAACCTTGTGCTTCTATTGAAGTTGTAATAAATGACAGTAATATGGTTAATAAATGCAATTTATTCTGAAAATTCATTTTAAATAAAAGTCATCCAAGTTTTTGAAAATAACTAAAATTAAGAATGAAAAGTAATGAAAAAAAATTAATGAAAAAAAACAGTGATTCGAAAATAATAATTTTATTACATATGCAAATAATTAATTACGAATGCAATTCAAGTTTTGTCTCAAGATTTGTTTTTATAAATTTTTTACTTTATTATTTTTATACCTTCGAGATTTGTTTGTTTTATATATGTGAGCCTAAATTTATTAATAATTTCAATTGAAAATTTACATTTTTGAATTTTCTAACTTTGAAAAACTTTCAATAAAAAAAATGATTAAATAGCCTCACATATTAAATTAAGTATTGCCAAAGCCTATATAGTACTAAAAAAAAAACTGCACTGGAAAAAATAGTACAGACATAATTTGAAAATTACCTGTAATTAGAAAATTAAAATACTTATTATTTTTATTTATGACAATTTTATTATTTTTTGATAGTTTTTTTACAACTCTCTCTAATGAACCTCCTAAAATATATAGGGTGTTCAAAATTGAGCTATCATTTTGATTTTGCCGCCATTTTTTTTCTACCTGGAATTTTTATACGAGGTTTCTTTAGGTATATTTTAAATACATTCCGGTTAGTTAATATGGAACGTTACACGAAGGAACAACGTGTTTTTGTTATTACAACATTTTTTGAAAATGGTAAAAGTTTTCAAGATGTAATTACGAAATTTCGAACAAAATTTGGTAGAGAAAATGCCCAACAAATCGTGCCATCAAGCTGATGGTTGATAAATTTCTAGAAACTGGATCTGTTCTTGATAACAGAGGCTACATTTATCAACGTAGTGGCCTTTTAACCGAGAATGTAGCAGCTGTGAACAGAAGTGTTGAAGAAGATCCAAAAACTTCCATTCGTCATCGTTCGCAGCAATTAAACATCAAACCATCCACATTATTCAACATTTCGCATCGTGATCTCCAGTTAAAGGCTTATAAGATCCAGCTGACGCAAGAATTAAAACCAACTGACCATGCATTACGTCGGCAATTCGTTTCTTGGGCAATCGAAAAACAAAAAGAAAATGAGAATTTTTCTAACAAAATAATCTTCACCGACGAAGCTCATTTCCAGCTCAATGGCTACGTCAATAAACAGAATTGCCGCATTTGGGGTGAAGAGAATCCAAGGGTTATCTTAGAGCAACCAGTACATCCACAAAAAGTTATGGTTTGATGTTGTTTGTGGTCAGGAGGAATCATCGGACCATATTTTTTTGAAAACGCAAATGGAAATGCGATTACGGTCAATGGAAATCGCTACAGCGAGATGATCCGAAGCTTTTTGTGGCGGGAAATTGATGATTTGGACGTAGAGAATATGTGGTTTCAACAGGACGGTGCCACTTGCCACACAGCAAGAGAAACAATAGATCTTTTGAAGGAAAAGTTCGAAGATCGCATTATTTCTCGTAGCGGAGGAGTGATATGGCCACCAAGATCGTGCGATTTGACACCGTTGGATTTTTTTTGTGGGGTTTTGTGAAATCGAAAGTGTACAGCAATAATACCACAACAATTCAAGAGCTTAAAAACAACATTATCGAGCAGATTTCAACCATTGAGAACAGTTTATTGAACAACGTGATTCAGAATTTTGGTAAAAGATTGGAAGCCTGCCGAAGTAGTAGAAGGGGCCACTTGGCGGACATAATTTTTCGTTATTAACCGGCATCTATTTATAATAAATTAAAATAAAAATATATTTAATATTTCAAAAAAAGTCTTTTTTTATTAAATTAAAATGATACCTCAATTTTGAACACCGTATATTAATTGTAACGCAATAGGCACTATTCGCGAAAGCCAAATGAAGAAATGTTGTTTAAAAGGGCAATGATTATCGATATAAGTCGATAGTAATGCCCCCCGAATTATTACAAATTTCAACAGTATAACACCATTGCATTATGTGAAGTACTGTCCTAAAGAAGATAACAAAAAAGTACAAGTAGAGCAACCATCTTCAATGCGCATATGGGAGGAGGGATATTATGGAGTAAAACATTAACAAATATCGAATTGCTGTAGAGTAAAATATGGTAGTTGGATCTTTACTTATCTTATAAAGTTTTACAGGAAGCTGTGAGCTGGAAGTTTTACAGTGAGCTGGTAGTAATGTAAAAAAGGATATATTGAGTTGTTGGTCGAACTAGAAACTACTCATCATGTTCCCATGAAACTAAAATCATAACTTGGATGTGTTGTTTGCCATAACAGAACTATGTATTCGTGTGATATATGTTGAACAACATTATCTACATATATAAACCTTAAATGTGTTGTTGCCTATCATACTTATTATATACATATATTTATTTTTTTCATCACCAGAAAACTATATGTCCCTAATAATAATGTAAAAAATTTTCTCTAGGGGCCTCGGTGGCCCAGTGAGTAAGAGCGTATAACATACGCTGTAAACACCGACGGAGTGTGGGTTAGAATCCGCACCCATGGCGTAAGAATTATTCCCCTTACGACATTTACAGCTACACCTGAACAGGAAAGGCTGTATAATTTCTTGTCCACATTTATGTGGCAGAGAAATGCATTAAAAAACAAATTTCTCAGCCACTTTCATCCATTGAGCCATACAGCCTGAATATATAGTACAGTCTGAAACTCATACTTTAATGGGTCCATCGTTCGAAATTTATTTGAACGAAAATTGAAAGAAATTTTATAATGCTGTATTCAAATTTAGCATTTCTTTTTTAAATTATTAAACTAATACAACGTGGGTACTGTGCTGTTAATTATCTATACTCCTCCAAGTGGTGTACCCGGGCAATTTTACCTGCCATCCTTAAATTCGTAAATATTTTTGGATACAGGTGAACGTCTGATTATAGATGTACACTCAAGCCAAGGTTGAAAGAAAACCGTGCCGGGCTGCATGGTACCCGGCGTATAAAGGTGGTATCGCTAACGGTCTCCTTGGGGCCCCAGATGCCACCCCATTGTAATTAGCCTTGCATATATACGTTACCTTCTGAGGATGAGTTACTTGCCTCCAGCCAAGAGACAATTATTGGTACCAATCATAGTGCCCTGTAAAAAAATTAAACCAGGAGCCAGCCGGGTTCCTCAAAAAATCAGCCAAACACCTGTTGGTGGACGAAGCACCACCCAAAGTGCTACAAAACCATCAGGGGATCTTGAGGACAAGAAGCGATATAGAGAGGTTGTACAAGGGTATGAGCCGCGCAACTCATGTAAAGATTCGTCCTCGAAAAGAAATAGATTGAAAGATGTACCTAGCCCGAGTACAGAGAGAACTAAGGTGCCGAAAACGAGTCTCCATAGCAGTTCGAAAACTGCAGCACATAAATATTACAATGATATTGTAAGAGATAGTTTATATGTTGCAGTTGTCAACGAAAAAACCGCCAATCATAAAGTATCGAGTGATCTGTGGATTAAACTTGAGGAGAGGTTGTCTGAAATGATGAATGAGCACATTCTAGGAGAGGCTGGAGGGACTCTTCCGTGCTTTGACTCATCCGAAGTAGTCAGGGGCTACAGGGTAATTCGAAGCGAGGATCAGTTCTCTTTGAATTTCTTTAGGAGATGCTGATCCCAGGTAGTGAAATCCCAAAACCTAGAGCCCGCATCTGGTCGCCTAGGATGGAGATAAGCTTCTCGAGTGCCTCTGACTCTATAACCCGATGGTTCCAATGGGGAACTGGTCGGTGATAGTGCAGGAGAAATCATCCAAAGAACAGTATATCGTTCCTCCTTCTTATCAGCGAGGAGAGTCTCGAACCTCTTGAGAAGCTGAGGAACCAACTAAGGTTTGGTATACGTCATACCAAGCTGAAAATATTTAAGTCAGGTGGTCCAGACGTAGACTATCTTGACGAGGTGAACGGGGTACTGAAAGAAATGTCAGACGACAAAGAGTCTGCAGCAGTAGCAGACAGTAATATAAACGATGCACTCTAAGTGTGCCTCGGAAAATCTGCTAGTCCTTCTGGGCAATGAGGACCTCGACATAGCTCTCACTCATGGATCCTGGAGGCGTGGCCCCCTGATCCTGGAGGCGTGGCCATGGGTCCACGCCTCCAGGATCAGGGGGTTAAACAACGGTAACTACAATCTGCTATACAAGAATATAGGTTTAGAAACAGGTAAGCCAAGAACTTGTATTCTGGTCAAAAAACACATCAATACACATGTCTGTTCTCATTTCAGTTACGAAGATTTTTCAGTTTTCAAACTGGAGATGAAGAACGATGTGAGCATGTACATAAGTTCTGTGTACATACCACATGATGAACCCGCTTCACCGCCCGCTTTCAGCATGTGGTAAGTGCCACATGTGGTAAGTTGATTGTGGGCTACGATGCTAATGCTCAAATGAACGAGATGAGTCATTGCTTAATTTTATTTTAATCGCTTACCTTAATATATGCAATAGGGGAAGTACCCTCACATTCACATTTGCAAGCTCGGATAGTTTTTCGGGCTGGGCGGATGTGATAGATATTACATGTATAGGTACCGATGAAGTCCTAGAAATAAATGGAGAGTATGCAAGAAGAGATCCTTTTCGGATCACAGCTGGATACCCTTCAATGTCAATCATAAGCCTGAAAATCCCCAGCCTTATAGAAACCCTAGGGCTACTAACTGGAAAAAGTTCAAAAAAATGGCAAGAAAACTTTTAGTAGTAGCTAACTCAAATATTGGGAATGAGAATGAGTTAAGAAAGAGGATTGACATGTTTACAAAGACCATCGAGGTCTCATTTAAGGTGTCATGTCCTATCAAACGTAGCAAAAAAACATTCCCGGTCTGGTGGAATCAGAATTTAACTAACCTAAGGAAGGAGACTAGAGATGTCTATAACATCTGCTACAAGCAGAATAATTGGCAAGTCTACAAAGATCAACTTAGAAAATATAAGAGAAATCCGCGATTGACCAAGACACGGTCATGGAAAGATTATTGCGAATCCATAGAGAATCCAAAAAACATTCCAATCCATCCTTCCTCAGAACGGTGGAAGAGACATAGACTGACTCAACCGCTGAAACCTTAAATCTTTTAGTGCGTACTCATTTTCCAGAGTGCACAAAGGATGCTCATGTGATCAACCAAGCGGTAGACACAAAGGTCCGAAGAGGCCCTGATGAATGGCTTAATTCAGTTATAACGGAGCAAAAGGTTACCTGGGCAATTGATAATTTTTCTCCATACAAAGCAATAGGTTTGGATGGTATTTTTCCAAAAATGCTTCAAGAAATGAAGGAACTTGTAGTTCCATTAATCACCAAACTATTCAAAAGTAGCATCTCGCTAGGCCATATTCTCCTGATGTGAAGGTGATCTTTATACCAAAGGTTGGAAAGAGGTCATGAAACCGCTAAGGACTTTAGATCGATAAGTCTATCATCCTTCTTATTGAAAACTCTCGAAAGAATACTAGAGTTAGAACTTAGAAGAATACTAGAGAATTAATTAGTACGGAGAGAGAGTTAATTAGTACGGAGCGTTGAGCAATCGATACAAAGAATATACGTTGGCTATCTTTCTAGACATAGGAGGTGCCTTCAACAATATTCATGTATTGGCTGTACAGGATTCACTGCTGGAATTAGGGGTAGAAACTGCCATTAGACAGTGGATTATTAATATGGTGCAATCAAGAGATTCAGTCGGAATTCGGCAACCATAAGATTACTAGAAGGGTAAGTAGAGATACACCCCAAGGTGAGGTGCTATCACCACTACTTTGACTTATAGTAATGAACAGAATTCTCAAAAACCTTCAAAACCTTTACGAATGCAATTCAAGTTTTGTCTCAAGATTTGTTTTTATAAATTTTTTACTTTATTATTTTTATACCTTCGAGATTTGTTTGTTTTATATATGTGAGCCTAAATTTATTAATAATTTCAATTGAAAATTTACATTTTTGAATTTTCTAACTTTGAAAAACTTTCAATAAAAAAAATGATTAAATAGCCTCACATATTAAATTAAGTATTGCCAAAGCCTATATAGTACTAAAAAAAAAACTGCACTGGAAAAAATAGTACAGACATAATTTGAAAATTACCTGTAATTAGAAAATTAAAATACTTATTATTTTTATTTATGACAATTTTATTATTTTTTGATAGTTTTTTTACAACTCTCTCTAATGAACCTCCTAAAATATATAGGGTGTTCAAAATTGAGCTATCATTTTGATTTTGCCGCCATTTTTTTTCTACCTGGAATTTTTATACGAGGTTTCTTTAGGTATATTTTAAATACATTCCGGTTAGTTAATATGGAACGTTACACGAAGGAACAACGTGTTTTTGTTATTACAACATTTTTTGAAAATGGTAAAAGTTTTCAAGATGTAATTACGAAATTTCGAACAAAATTTGGTAGAGAAAATGCCCAACAAATCGTGCCATCAAGCTGATGGTTGATAAATTTCTAGAAACTGGATCTGTTCTTGATAACAGAGGCTACATTTATCAACGTAGTGGCCTTTTAACCGAGAATGTAGCAGCTGTGAACAGAAGTGTTGAAGAAGATCCAAAAACTTCCATTCGTCATCGTTCGCAGCAATTAAACATCAAACCATCCACATTATTCAACATTTCGCATCGTGATCTCCAGTTAAAGGCTTATAAGATCCAGCTGACGCAAGAATTAAAACCAACTGACCATGCATTACGTCGGCAATTCGTTTCTTGGGCAATCGAAAAACAAAAAGAAAATGAGAATTTTTCTAACAAAATAATCTTCACCGACGAAGCTCATTTCCAGCTCAATGGCTACGTCAATAAACAGAATTGCCGCATTTGGGGTGAAGAGAATCCAAGGGTTATCTTAGAGCAACCAGTACATCCACAAAAAGTTATGGTTTGATGTTGTTTGTGGTCAGGAGGAATCATCGGACCATATTTTTTTGAAAACGCAAATGGAAATGCGATTACGGTCAATGGAAATCGCTACAGCGAGATGATCCGAAGCTTTTTGTGGCGGGAAATTGATGATTTGGACGTAGAGAATATGTGGTTTCAACAGGACGGTGCCACTTGCCACACAGCAAGAGAAACAATAGATCTTTTGAAGGAAAAGTTCGAAGATCGCATTATTTCTCGTAGCGGAGGAGTGATATGGCCACCAAGATCGTGCGATTTGACACCGTTGGATTTTTTTTGTGGGGTTTTGTGAAATCGAAAGTGTACAGCAATAATACCACAACAATTCAAGAGCTTAAAAACAACATTATCGAGCAGATTTCAACCATTGAGAACAGTTTATTGAACAACGTGATTCAGAATTTTGGTAAAAGATTGGAAGCCTGCCGAAGTAGTAGAAGGGGCCACTTGGCGGACATAATTTTTCGTTATTAACCGGCATCTATTTATAATAAATTAAAATAAAAATATATTTAATATTTCAAAAAAAGTCTTTTTTTATTAAATTAAAATGATACCTCAATTTTGAACACCGTATATTAATTGTAACGCAATAGGCACTATTCGCGAAAGCCAAATGAAGAAATGTTGTTTAAAAGGGCAATGATTATCGATATAAGTCGATAGTAATGCCCCCCGAATTATTACAAATTTCAACAGTATAACACCATTGCATTATGTGAAGTACTGTCCTAAAGAAGATAACAAAAAAGTACAAGTAGAGCAACCATCTTCAATGCGCATATGGGAGGAGGGATATTATGGAGTAAAACATTAACAAATATCGAATTGCTGTAGAGTAAAATATGGTAGTTGGATCTTTACTTATCTTATAAAGTTTTACAGGAAGCTGTGAGCTGGAAGTTTTACAGTGAGCTGGTAGTAATGTAAAAAAGGATATATTGAGTTGTTGGTCGAACTAGAAACTACTCATCATGTTCCCATGAAACTAAAATCATAACTTGGATGTGTTGTTTGCCATAACAGAACTATGTATTCGTGTGATATATGTTGAACAACATTATCTACATATATAAACCTTAAATGTGTTGTTGCCTATCATACTTATTATATACATATATTTATTTTTTTCATCACCAGAAAACTATATGTCCCTAATAATAATGTAAAAAATTTTCTCTAGGGGCCTCGGTGGCCCAGTGAGTAAGAGCGTATAACATACGCTGTAAACACCGACGGAGTGTGGGTTAGAATCCGCACCCATGGCGTAAGAATTATTCCCCTTACGACATTTACAGCTACACCTGAACAGGAAAGGCTGTATAATTTCTTGTCCACATTTATGTGGCAGAGAAATGCATTAAAAAACAAATTTCTCAGCCACTTTCATCCATTGAGCCATACAGCCTGAATATATAGTACAGTCTGAAACTCATACTTTAATGGGTCCATCGTTCGAAATTTATTTGAACGAAAATTGAAAGAAATTTTATAATGCTGTATTCAAATTTAGCATTTCTTTTTTAAATTATTAAACTAATACAACGTGGGTACTGTGCTGTTAATTATCTATACTCCTCCAAGTGGTGTACCCGGGCAATTTTACCTGCCATCCTTAAATTCGTAAATATTTTTGGATACAGGTGAACGTCTGATTATAGATGTACACTCAAGCCAAGGTTGAAAGAAAACCGTGCCGGGCTGCATGGTACCCGGCGTATAAAGGTGGTATCGCTAACGGTCTCCTTGGGGCCCCAGATGCCACCCCATTGTAATTAGCCTTGCATATATACGTTACCTTCTGAGGATGAGTTACTTGCCTCCAGCCAAGAGACAATTATTGGTACCAATCATAGTGCCCTGTAAAAAAATTAAACCAGGAGCCAGCCGGGTTCCTCAAAAAATCAGCCAAACACCTGTTGGTGGACGAAGCACCACCCAAAGTGCTACAAAACCATCAGGGGATCTTGAGGACAAGAAGCGATATAGAGAGGTTGTACAAGGGTATGAGCCGCGCAACTCATGTAAAGATTCGTCCTCGAAAAGAAATAGATTGAAAGATGTACCTAGCCCGAGTACAGAGAGAACTAAGGTGCCGAAAACGAGTCTCCATAGCAGTTCGAAAACTGCAGCACATAAATATTACAATGATATTGTAAGAGATAGTTTATATGTTGCAGTTGTCAACGAAAAAACCGCCAATCATAAAGTATCGAGTGATCTGTGGATTAAACTTGAGGAGAGGTTGTCTGAAATGATGAATGAGCACATTCTAGGAGAGGCTGGAGGGACTCTTCCGTGCTTTGACTCATCCGAAGTAGTCAGGGGCTACAGGGTAATTCGAAGCGAGGATCAGTTCTCTTTGAATTTCTTTAGGAGATGCTGATCCCAGGTAGTGAAATCCCAAAACCTAGAGCCCGCATCTGGTCGCCTAGGATGGAGATAAGCTTCTCGAGTGCCTCTGACTCTATAACCCGATGGTTCCAATGGGGAACTGGTCGGTGATAGTGCAGGAGAAATCATCCAAAGAACAGTATATCGTTCCTCCTTCTTATCAGCGAGGAGAGTCTCGAACCTCTTGAGAAGCTGAGGAACCAACTAAGGTTTGGTATACGTCATACCAAGCTGAAAATATTTAAGTCAGGTGGTCCAGACGTAGACTATCTTGACGAGGTGAACGGGGTACTGAAAGAAATGTCAGACGACAAAGAGTCTGCAGCAGTAGCAGACAGTAATATAAACGATGCACTCTAAGTGTGCCTCGGAAAATCTGCTAGTCCTTCTGGGCAATGAGGACCTCGACATAGCTCTCACTCATGGATCCTGGAGGCGTGGCCCCCTGATCCTGGAGGCGTGGCCATGGGTCCACGCCTCCAGGATCAGGGGGTTAAACAACGGTAACTACAATCTGCTATACAAGAATATAGGTTTAGAAACAGGTAAGCCAAGAACTTGTATTCTGGTCAAAAAACACATCAATACACATGTCTGTTCTCATTTCAGTTACGAAGATTTTTCAGTTTTCAAACTGGAGATGAAGAACGATGTGAGCATGTACATAAGTTCTGTGTACATACCACATGATGAACCCGCTTCACCGCCCGCTTTCAGCATGTGGTAAGTGCCACATGTGGTAAGTTGATTGTGGGCTACGATGCTAATGCTCAAATGAACGAGATGAGTCATTGCTTAATTTTATTTTAATCGCTTACCTTAATATATGCAATAGGGGAAGTACCCTCACATTCACATTTGCAAGCTCGGATAGTTTTTCGGGCTGGGCGGATGTGATAGATATTACATGTATAGGTACCGATGAAGTCCTAGAAATAAATGGAGAGTATGCAAGAAGAGATCCTTTTCGGATCACAGCTGGATACCCTTCAATGTCAATCATAAGCCTGAAAATCCCCAGCCTTATAGAAACCCTAGGGCTACTAACTGGAAAAAGTTCAAAAAAATGGCAAGAAAACTTTTAGTAGTAGCTAACTCAAATATTGGGAATGAGAATGAGTTAAGAAAGAGGATTGACATGTTTACAAAGACCATCGAGGTCTCATTTAAGGTGTCATGTCCTATCAAACGTAGCAAAAAAACATTCCCGGTCTGGTGGAATCAGAATTTAACTAACCTAAGGAAGGAGACTAGAGATGTCTATAACATCTGCTACAAGCAGAATAATTGGCAAGTCTACAAAGATCAACTTAGAAAATATAAGAGAAATCCGCGATTGACCAAGACACGGTCATGGAAAGATTATTGCGAATCCATAGAGAATCCAAAAAACATTCCAATCCATCCTTCCTCAGAACGGTGGAAGAGACATAGACTGACTCAACCGCTGAAACCTTAAATCTTTTAGTGCGTACTCATTTTCCAGAGTGCACAAAGGATGCTCATGTGATCAACCAAGCGGTAGACACAAAGGTCCGAAGAGGCCCTGATGAATGGCTTAATTCAGTTATAACGGAGCAAAAGGTTACCTGGGCAATTGATAATTTTTCTCCATACAAAGCAATAGGTTTGGATGGTATTTTTCCAAAAATGCTTCAAGAAATGAAGGAACTTGTAGTTCCATTAATCACCAAACTATTCAAAAGTAGCATCTCGCTAGGCCATATTCTCCTGATGTGAAGGTGATCTTTATACCAAAGGTTGGAAAGAGGTCATGAAACCGCTAAGGACTTTAGATCGGTAAGTCTATCATCCTTCTTATTGAAAACTCTCGAAAGAATACTAGAGTTAGAACTTAGAAGAATACTAGAGAATTAATTAGTACGGAGAGAGAGTTAATTAGTACGGAGCGTTGAGCAATCGATACAAAGAATATACGTTGGCTATCTTTCTAGACATAGGAGGTGCCTTCAACAATATTCATGTATTGGCTGTACAGGATTCACTGCTGGAATTAGGGGTAGAAACTGCCATTAGACAGTGGATTATTAATATGGTGCAATCAAGAGATTCAGTCGGAATTCGGCAACCATAAGATTACTAGAAGGGTAAGTAGAGATACACCCCAAGGTGAGGTGCTATCACCACTACTTTGACTTATAGTAATGAACAGAATTCTCAAAAACCTTCAGGATGAGGGAATCAAAGCCATCGCATATGCAGACAATTATGGAAAGACCTTTAGTAAGGGTTGGTAGATGGGCCAATGGTTGTGGCCTATGCATCAACCCGAGTAAAACAGAACTAATGCTATTCACAACCAGAACCAAAATTCCGGAATTCACTAAGCAAAACTGGATGGTGTGTATCTGAATCTAGCCTCGAGTGTCAAATACCTAGGAGTGGTACTTAACCCAAAATTGAAATGGAAAGCTAATACCGAAGAAAGAGACAAAAAGGCCCAAGTAGCCCTGTATTTTTGCAGGAAAACGTTATGTAAAAAATGGGGATTAAAGCCAAGAACGGCTTTATGGATGTAGGTACACAGCTATAGTACTCCCCATCTTTACCTACTGATCACTAGTTGATGGCCAGCTCTGGAGAAGGAGTATATTCGAACAGAGCTTGGTAGGGTACAGAGAGGTGCATGTGTAAGTATTACGGGTGCGTTAAGGTCAACGCCAAGTAATGCACTGGATGCACTTCTATATCTTCTCCCGGCTGACCTTCATATTAAATTTTTAGCTTGTTGTAGCGCAATCAGACTCCGAGAGAATGGATACTCGCGTGCAAAACTCTATGGATACAACAGTATTCTAAGTTCGACAGGTCATGATCTGCCAGATTCCACAGACTACGTAATGCCAAGTTTGGAAATTATTAAGATTTTCAAAGTCAAGATTCCATCAAGCAGGGAATGGAAACAGGAAAACCCTTGGGAGAAATTGACACCGCACTCTTCACTGATGGTACAAAGATGGAGTGTGGTGTTGGGGCTGGTGTCTATTCAGAATCACTAAAAATAGAATGCTTTTCGACTTCCAAATAAAGCGACTATATTTCAAGCTGAAATGCTAGGAATCTGAAAAGCATGCCAAATACTAGGGAACAATATTTCTGTGGAATATAGCCAGAACAATAGGTGTGTTCACGGGCCACTGGCCAATTGGTGAACATGCGGCCGGACTAGGTATCTCATTCAATTCATCATGTCGCAGCTGTGGTGAACATAATAAGAAAGAATCCATCACACACTTCACCTGTAAGTGCCCAGCGCTGACTAGAGCCAGAAGAACAACTCTGGGTAGCCATCAACTCAACGATCTTAGTGATCTAGCGGTTAAGCAACCTGCAGAAATGGTAAGGTTTCTGAATGCAATGAAATGGATCTAAAATAAAACCTAATATAAGGCTTCTGGTCACGGAAGTGGTAGCAAACCGGTACTAACGCGCTAATTGGGGTCACTGCCATGAGCGCCGGTGGCCAGACACCTAAACCAACCAACACAACGTGGACTGATAGCGAACGGTAAATGATAAATCTAATAATAAAATTCATCAAAAAATTACAAAGATTGTCTTAAATATTAAAAAAATTTTGTTTAAATAAATTCAAATTAATAAAACATGGATAATCCAAATAATACTGGAATAAATTTCACTAAATTTTTGGGGTATAAAGATTATAATTCAATATAAAAAGAAGATGAATCTATCCTAAAAGCAAATGTTAAATCCTAACACCATATCTGCTAAAATTAAAGTCAACTACAGAGAAACTATTAAATATTATTAAATATATAAAACAATAAAATATTATTAAATAAGCGCTCCGCGAACCGAGTTGGGATCAGAAAGACCATATCCATGAGGATTCAAGAATCTTTTGGCTTCTAAAATCGCGGATTAGCGCATAACTTTTATAAAGACCAAGCATAAAAAACTTCTTCTCGCAGATAACATCAGCAGAATTGTTAACAGCAGCATTTCGTGTGCTCTCAAGAGTAGATATTTTGATGAGTTGGCATTTATATAGATAATCAGTAACATGAGTCTTTTGTAACTTAAGTAGACAAAAGCTGATCATATTCCTTTGGACAGATTCTAATCTCGTTATGTATATGTTTAACATAGTACGCATCTAAATTGCCCTATTCAAGGTGTGGGCGGACTAATGTAGTATTATGCAAATTTTCAAATGTAGGGATCAAAAAACAACTACCAGTTTTGGTTAATGAAACCTCACACAGAATAAGTTTTGGAAATTATGTGATCAATATAACGATTATGTTGCAACGTTAATTTATAATCGAGAATAAAATCTTAAATATTAAATCTTTAGTTTTGCAGAAATTCGCATATTTTTTGCAGAGAGGTAATTGAAATTTAACTCTTTGAAAATTACTATTTTTTTTACTATAGTACGGTGCGGACGCGCATTTACTCTTTTTCTTTATCTATTATAATTATTGTAATTAATAAACGGTAAAATAAAAGTTACTAATTAGCGATTTTAATCATAAAAAGAAACAAGTAATGGAAAAATTAAAGCACATTTCCAAAATTAAAAAATATATGAAAATAAGACTACAGTAAAAAGTAGATATATGTGAAAAATGAATTTATAATAATATAAATTACATATTTTATTAATACAAATTATGAATAATAAGGAAAACAATAAGAAAAATTGAGAAAAATCAAATCACACACTTTCGTTTATTACAAGGTAACCCTATATTATTAAGAAAAAATATTAACAGAAACAGAAATATAATGTTGGAGCTTTAATTTTTGTATATCTCATCATAAAAATTTGGAAAGGTGCCGAAGTTACAACTGTTTAAAAATTTAGAGTTTTCAGCTTTTGAGCCCCTACAGCTTCTAAAAGGGTGCGACACAAATATATTTCCTGAAATGACTCATACTTATTCCCAATGATCTAACTACTCTCAAAATTTCAAGCTTCTAAATTAAACCGTTTAAAAGATAGAAGGGGTCTAAAATTCAGTTCCACATAACGGTATATTAATATTTAAAGCCAAATATTTATTTTATATATATTTATAAAGTTTATAAAACCAGCTATCTTTGGCGTTTCTAGATTGAAAATATACCTTATAGAACCTGTGTTAGGTATAACAAATTACAGATAAGCCTTTTTCGAACTTTGTAGGGCTGTAGCTCTGTAACAGGTCGGGCTACAGAAAAAAGTTATTTCACAAAATTAGTTAAAATTTGTTGTTAAAATTTCATAGGACAAAAAGTATAAATAAAAAACAATTTTTTATCCAATAAATCTAATAAAGATGTTCCACAAACTTACGCTTGAAAAAATTCAAGGATAAAATTTCATTGCTTTATGTCAAACGGTGTTGAAGTTTTGTAAACACCCAGATGGACGGACAAAGTGAAACTAATAAGTACATTTATCCAAAAATTTTTGAAAATGTGCTAAAAAAGCAATTTTTAATTACGCGAAATGGCTTCGTGCTTCAAGCTCAAATTAAAAATTGAGGAAGAAGAAACAGGTATATAATGTGAAGGTGTATAAAGAAATTTTATCATGAGGCATTAACATGTTCGGGGTTGGATTCAACGGTGAACTTACTTTGTGCGAATATATACAAAATGTTGATATGGTTTTACAAAATATGGAAATAGCGGTTGCACAAAATAATGATTATCTTAAGGAATATAATGAATTTAAACTTTAAACACGCAATTAAAAAAAAATTAAAAAGTCGTCGAATTGCTAAAGGCAATTGAAACAAACTACATGAGGAGACTTGAAGAAATGAAAGCCAGTCAAAGCCACAAAATAAAAAAAAATAAAATGGGAATATTTACCAAAACCTTCAAAATTGAAAGCGAAAAGGAAAATGAAATATTTGTTAGTGCAATAAAAAAAAATGATGAGGTCTGCAAAAAAAAGTTAATGTTACAAACAATGTAAATTCAAATACATGAGTCAAACGGTGTCATTTGCCGATGTAATAAAAAATGCTAAAACGAGTGTAATTTAAAAATGAACAAAGAGCTACCTTTGATAATAAAAACTGAAAAAACGAAAAGTGATTTAAATACTAACCTAGATCCAAAAAAATTAAAAATATCGAAACTAAAAGTAATGGAATGATATTACTAGAAACGGAAACAAATGAAGATCGGGTAAAAATATTAACAAGGTAGAATGGGTTTTAAAATATTAACAACCAACGGGTTTTAAAAGCGCACATTTCTAAAACTCAATACAAACTGTTTAGAATTGTGACTTGCACAAAAATTTGAAAATTTCATGTAATAAGAAAAAACGTGAAAATAGGACATTTTTGAAATTTTGAGGGGCCGTAAGTCTGGAATCCTATATAACTAAGAAAAACGGTTAACACACGTAAAAATATATTATTGAATCTTTAATTTTCATGTCTTGCCGAAGAAAAATTTTTACAGGTGCCTAAGTTACAGGTGTCTAAAAATAGCAAATTTTCAATTTTTCAGGCGTAATAACTCTTAAAGAGGGGGTGCTACCAAAAAATTGGAACTTATGGATGGAACTCATATACCTTATATTAAATGAACATGTTTTTTTTAATAGAAAAGGTTTTCATAGCATAAATGGATAGTAAATGTTTTATAAAACTATGTACTCAATTATAGTGCAATTTTTGTCATATTATGTAATTATATGAATTTGTTTTCATTTATTCAAGGTTTGTAATCACTTTTATGAAATATTGGCAGTTAATACAAAGTATAGTAGAGCCCCACATGACTCAGCAGTGTGGAATGGTAGTTCAGTTCAAGTCTATATGAAAAGAGAATTTGAAAAGGAAAATTTCAGGATTTAAGGTAAATATAATATTGAAATCAATTATATTTTTGAATTCGTATGTTCGATAAGCTGATTAATTCGTATGTTCCTTGGTTTCTACACCGTACAGATCTGACACAGAAGGAAGTTTTGAAATACACTTTAACAATGTACGCACTCAGGCACACGCAGTCAAGTAGAACGTACTATCAGTATTTTGAAAGCGAGATGGAGATGTTTATAAAGTGAAAGAAAACCGATTTTATTCTGACGCGTAGAATCTATTATTAACGTTTGTGCTGCTCTTCACAATATATGTATAAGCTACAATATTCAGATTAAGCCATTAGAAATACAGTCTGAAAGATTAAATAATACTGTCCAACAAAACTTGGCACTTGAAGGGAATCAATAACGAATTGCTAAGCTTTTACGAAATAATATTAAATACAATAATTTGTAAAATTTTTTTAAATTCATGATGAATATTATTTTTAAAAAAATATAAAAAATTCTAATTTCAGACAAAATAAAAAAACAATATTTAAAAATTGACGAACATAAGTAATATTCTTCATATATATTATTTGAGAAAATTAAAAACAAATACTTGATTTCATATATTATTTGTCATTATTTTGATAATATTAATAAGTATCAAATACATATTTTTTTCTTTTAAAACTAATCATAATATGTTTTTGTATTATGAAAATTTTGAAATTGTTTTTATTGTTTTATATTAATTAACATTTTTATTTTTTAACAAATTTAATTGAAGCCTTTTCAAATTACTTTTTTGAATCATAATTTCTAGTTTTAACTGTCAGTGTTTAGTTTGATCTGTATGTTTTTTTAATTTAAGATCATATATTTTATCATTCTGTTCGATTCTTCAAATGATTATTAAATTTTTTCATTTCAGAGAGCACTTTTTTTATATTATCATTAATCTTTTTTGTAGATCCCACATAATTTTGCATTAGTTAATTGATATTTTGGAGTTTTTGTCTCTCGTTTTTTTTTTTGAAAGTAATGTTGGATTTTCTAAATTTCTTGTATTCTCCGTATTTAGTAGATTGGCAACAATACTTTCATCATGAAGACTTTGCTCCAAATTTTATTGAGATCATGGAAATCAAAAATTTTCTTGAGCAACTGGGGTATCCCAGCGATGTTCACATCCAAATTGTTTAATACTTTTTACAGAATTTACTGAAGCTTCTAAACCGGATCATTCTATTATAATCTCCTCAATTTCGCTAAATTTTTTTCACGATATGGACCACCACCTGTTTTTCTTTTTATTAATTGGTTAAATATCAGTTTATTTTTAACTTTATATTTATGATGACTCAAAATTTAAAACAAAATTATTACATAATAAGAACGAACGTGCATAGGTATGTATTGTATTAAAATATCTATATGCGAATGAATACCTTACCTAAAGAGAGGATCGGCACATGAGTTATGTATAAGTAAAACAAAAAAAAAATTTATTATTTTAATTGTGCAAAATTTTGGTGATACAAAATATATTGCTAAACGTTATTAAACAAAAAATTGATTACAAAATAATGTTGATTTAGTCATTTGAAAGAAGAAGACAAGAAAAAGACTGCATTTGTAATACCCCATGGCCTGTACGAATTTAATAGAATACCTTTTGGGTTGAAAAATGCTCCAGCCACATTTCAAAGGCTGATGAATGAAATTCTGAGAGATCACATTAATAAAATATGGGTTGTCTATCTAGATAACATTCTCACATTCAGCACTAGTTTAAAGAATATATAAAAGCAATAACTAGGGTAAACTGGGGTACATTCGTCAGTGGGGCACATTAGTCAAACGAGTTTTAAGTACTTTGCACATTTTTGAACAAATTAAAAAAACAAAGCGTGGCAGGCCTTGTCAAATGTCATATAAATATGTAACGATTTTTATTTAGAAAAAATAGTTAAACAAAACTTTATTATTAATAAAATATATTGACAATTTTATTATAAATAGATGGTGTTCAGTGAAATTTAACAAACACAATAATTTTTTTTTGTTTTTAAATTTTTTATAGCCTTGGAGTACTTTTGTCCATGTGGGGCACTTTCGTCAGTGCCGAATGTACACCTTTTTTTTTAATTTGGCAATATATACATTTTTAACAGTAAAGAAAAACTATGGTTCGAAATTATAAAAAAAAACAAATAGAACCAACATAAGTGAAGAGGACTTAAGACTTGCAATTTCAGATGCGCTAAAAAAATTTAAACACCAACAACTGCATCTGAAAAATACAATATCCACAGTAACAACTCTAAATTCGCGGATAAAAAAAATTAAATCTGACAAAAATCTTCTTTCACTTAATTCTGAGTCTGATTCTGGAAATGATAGTAATACGGAATTAATTACCAAATATCATTCAAAATATACGGCAAAACGAGTGTTTACAAAAGATCAAGAGCTTGAATTGGTAAACTATTTGAAAGAGTGCTCGAATAAATTATGGTTTGAGTTACGAATGTACAAAAAAAAATCGCTTTTGATTATGCGAAAATAAATAAAATTAATTGCCCACTAAGCTTGACTCAAAAAAATAAAGCAGGAGTTGACTGGTTATACAGCTTTATGAAGCGACATCCATCCCTTTGCTTAAGAAAGCCTGAAAAAAACCAGCCTTAATCAATTAAAAGGTTTTAATAAAAATGCAGTGGACAGTTTTTTCAATAATTTGAAAGACTTATACAAAAAGTATGCGTTTACTGCTACAGATGTATACAACTTGGATAAAACTGGTATAACTACAGTTTTGGATCCACCCAAGGTATGATGAATCTTAAGTGTTTTTATAAATAAAAATAAAAATTATTGCATTTAAGTAATTGCTGAAAAAGGACAACGTAGCGTTTCTCAAGCTGTGTCCGCAGAACGTGGATCACTTGTAACTCTCGTTGGTGCTGTTAGTGCTAGTGAGAACTATATTCCTCCGGTTTATGTTTTCCCAAGAGTGCGTTTCTCAGAAAGATTTTTATGTGCCGCCATAGCACGATCAATTGCTTTAAATACAAAAAGTGGCTGGATGAATAGTAAAAAATTTGTGGAAGTTTTGAAATATATACCCAAAAATACAAAATGTTCTATCCAAAAACCAATTTTATTGCTTAGATAACCATATTCATTGCTCTTTAGAATCAATTATATATAGCCGGGAAAATGGTATTATCTTGCTTTTATTTCCACCAAATACTTCGCACAAACTACAGCCACTTGATATAGCAGTTTATGGCCCGTTTAAAAAATACTATAAAGTTTCTTTTAACGATTTCCTAATCAATAATCTTGCAAAAGCAATAGATATATATGATGTTGCCTGCATAACGAATTTACCGTTTCAAACAGCTTTTACTCCCTAAAATATCATTAAAAGTTTTAGTTCTACTGGAGTTTTTCCAATTAACACAATGATATTTTCTAATGACGATTTTATTCTTGATGATCTTGATAATGGTAATACGGGAAAACAAGTTAATTTTTCAAAAAGCTTCAGATGAAACCGAAAAAATCACTTAACATTTATAGAACAATTAGAAAATCATTTCACAAAATTAGGAAAACCAAGAAAAATAGTAGATGATAATGAATTTAAAACTATACAAATAAAACAATTTCTACAAGATGAAGGATTCACTCTACATCTTACCAAAACATAATAATCATACAGGAAATAGTGATATAGAGAGATTCCACAACTCAATAGCTAGTATAGTTTAGTAATAGTTTAGAATTTTAAAGTTTTTAAATCGAAATTTATCTTTAAAACAATTAATGCAAAAATCTATTAGGCATTATAATGAGATGTTTCACTCAACAATCAAAAACATTCCAACAGAAGTACAAAACAGAACAGTAAATTTATACTTCCTTTAAAGTTAATTGACATATTAGGGTAATAATAAATTTAAACATACAATAATAAATTTAAATGAATGCAGACGTATTAAATTTAACGGATAATTGTAATTAGTAATTTTTAATTTTATTTTTCATAAAGTTAATTATTTTGTTCGCGTCAATTAGAAATTTGATCACTTCATTATTCAAAGTGATCCTGCTGCAGTTGTTCCTACAACCATAAGCGTGATAGCCATGGATTGTAGTAAATGTAAATTAAAAATAAGAGGGGAAACAGGTGTGACGTGTACCGGAGTGTGTAGCAAGATTTACCACTGTCAACATAAATGCTCGGGATTAGACCAGTCAACAATTGGAATATTAAATGTGAATTCAAATATTAAATTTATATGATGATTGCGTTCTATACATTCAAAATGTCGATATGGTGGTTCAAAAAATTGAATGCTCTGTCAAAAAAAATAGTGACTATTTAAAAGAGTACAAGACTGAATTTGAATGTGCATTAAAGAAAAATGAGCAAGAGGTAATTCAGTTATTAAAAGCTATTGAAGGGAGATATTTAGAGAGGCTAGAACAAATTAAAAATGAACAAAAAAGCGAAATTGAGAAAATTCACCAACTAAGTAACAGAGATATTTAAATCGGAGAGTGAAAATATTAATGCAAATATAAAAAAATACTATATCTAAGAACAATGAACTGTGTACTGAATTAAAAATTTTAAACAGTGAAAATAAAAAAAATGAAAATATGGGTCAAAATATTTCATTTGCTGAAATATTAAAAAGTGCAAGCGTTAACAATAAAACTATATCTCCAATAAAAAAAGGTGTACCACTAGTTATTAAACCAAAACAAAAACAAAAATGTCAAATAACCAAAATGAAACTAAATAAAAAAGTTGATCCAATAAACTTAAAAATAAAAAATGTGGAAAATAGAAAAAATGGAATGGTTCTTATTGAAACTGAAACTAAAGAAGAACGTGATAAAATAATAAATGAACTTGAAAATAAAATGGATGATTATGAAATTAAGGTGCCAGCGGAAATTAAGACAAAAATTGAAATTGTACATATGGGTGTTAAATATACTGAAGAGGATCTAATAAAGAAACTGAAAGTACAGAATTCTAATTTAGAACACAGTACTATGAAGGTGGTGAAAATTTATCAAGCAAAAAATATTAATAATGTAAAATATAATGCTATTATTGAAATTGATAAAGAATCTTTCCGTAAGGTGATTGCAAACGAAAAAGTACCAATAGGATGGGAGCGTTGTAAAGTTTTCGATGCTTTGTGAGTTCTACGATGCTACAAATGTAAGAGCTTTAATCATAAAGCTGTGAATTGTACGTGCAGCAAATAAAGCTGTAAAGAAGAAACGTGCAGCATAAAGCTGTAAAGAAGAAACGTGCAGCAAATGCCATCAAAATCACAAAAGTAAAGATTGCAAAAAGATGAAGTTATTAAATGCATTAATTGCTTGAAGGTAAATGAAACTTTGAAACTTGGCTTAAATGTAGATCATAAAACGTTCAGCGTATCATGTCCAGTGTACAAGAAAAAGTTAAGAAACCTAAGACAAAAAATTGGATATTAGAAATCAAAGTTAATTGAGAAAGAAAACAAAATCTCAATTGTATTGGATATGACCAGTGAAAACAATAAAAAGGACAAAAACAACTCTAATAATAATAATAATAATAATAATAATGATGATAATATCAACAATAATAATAATAATAATGATAATTATAACAATAATAGTAATAATAATAATAGTATTAATGTTGACAATAATAATATGGAAAATAAATTGGAAATAAAAAAAATTCTAACAAAAACAGAGGAATCTAATAAAAAATCTGTTATCAGTAAAAAAAGCAGTGTTATACTTAAATTATTTACTTTCAAAAAGAAGAAAAATATCGACAAGAAAATTTGCGCACTTCAAGTTAATAATAACAGTTATAATAATAAATTTAATTCTGATAAACATATAGTAACAAATGATATAGTGTCAACAGATATCAACAATGAAAATTATCAGATTGAAAATAATAGCAATAATCAAAATATTAATAATATCAATAATAACAATAATGTTAATAATAATATGAAAATTCATGAAGTTAATGCTGAAGATTTAAGCCAGTCTGAAGTTCCAACAACTAAATATGCTAATTGGATTAAGAGTGAAACGATAAATCTGGCAAGCAGTGATATTGAAATGTCTAATAGAAAAAGCTTTATAAATCCGCTAGCTCCACCGATTGTCAGATTAACAAGATATGCAATTATATCTGATGACAATGTTTATGCTACTTCTCTTATAATATACAACAATGTTAGATTATTTTTATCGTATTTTCAAGATCATGATGATATTTGTTGAGGGTATGACGTAAACTAGTCTAAAAGTGCTTATGCATCAAGAAGGATTGCCAAATAACTATCAAGAACTTTCTAAGTTATACTTAAGTTATCACGAAACTACAGGAATATCTCGAAAAGAAGTATTACAAGATCTAGCTCATTTTAGGAGACATGTACATAATAAATACAGAGAGCATTTGCAGAGAATTAGAGAATCATGGCAAAATTATATGATTGGAAATCCATAATGCTGCATATGGTGCATTTTAATGTTAGAAGTTTGAGAAAAAATCTACACGAGATTGAAACATTCTTAAAAATTAAAACTGGTTTTGATATAATCATGGTCGGGGAAACTTGGATATATTCCGAAGAAAAGTACTTTAATATTCCTGGATATACAGCATCCTTTATCTCTAATAATTTGAGCAGAGGAGGCGGGGCTGCAATATATATAAAGCAAAATACTAGTCATAAAATTTTGGAAGTATCTAACTCCTTCAATACTATTGTAATTTCTTTAGAAGATACCAAGCCTACTATTAATATCGCCGTGTGTTACAAAAGCCCGAATGAGAACAATTATGCATTTATTGCACATCTAGATCAGCTGTTTGTTAAGTATTAAAACATAATTGTGGTTGGTGATACTAACATTGATTTACTCTCTGTAACGAATGTAAGCCGGATGTATACGGATATGCTGGATGTTAACTCGGTTAATATAAAAAATATAAATGATGTTAGTAATGCTACAAGAATTACATCAAACTCGGCGACATTAATAGATCATGTTCTTTCAGATCTAAACACGAATCGATTTGGTTTTGATATCACTATGTATGATATTCCAAACTTAGATCATAAAGCAGTTAAAGCACTTCTTAGAAAATTTGAAACGATGGTGTGCAAGCAAATAACTCATATAAACTATGATAAATACGCATACTTGTTGGAATGTTACTTACGTAGTCATAATTGCATAAATGTTGATGAATTGATTGAAGCTATAAATTATTTCAGAGACATTTGTACAAGTGTTACGAACATTAGAATTAGAAAAAATAATCATTGGATGTCGAAAGAAATCTTAAAGCAAATTGAATATAGAAATAACTTGTATAAGAAATATAAGAAGTATCCTAATAATGTGGAGTATAAGGTAAATTACAATAGAGTAAAAAATATGGTTAATGCAGGGATAAAAAAAGCAAAGCAAACATATTTTAATAGAAAATTGCAAGCAGCTGGCTCTAACACTAGAAAGATATGAAATGTCTTGGATTTTCAGATTATAAACCAAAAATCAGATTCTTACAAAATAATTAAGGAAATACGACATAATAGTGAGCTGTTAATTAATAACAAAGACATAGCCAACGGCTTTAATGACTATTTTAGTAATGCTGGTAGAAAATTAGCAGATAAAATTCAAACTAAAGAAGTAAATATAATAAAAAACACAATAAATGAACGTTCCTTGTTTCTGGTACCTACTAATGATCAAGAAGTGTATAATGTTATTATGAATCTAAAAGATAATTCACCTGGGTCGGATAATATAGCAGCAAAAGATTTAAAAGTTGTTGCTAATATAATATCCCCGTTAATTAGTAATTTTGTTAATGATAGTTTTCGCACAGGATATTATCCTAATTCATTAAAATATAGTACTGTGATTCCAATATAGAAAAGTGGTTCTCCTTATCGGCCTAAAACACTTACTAGCTACATGAGTAAAATATTTGAAAAAATAATCAATAAAAGAATATGTGAATTTATTAAATGCTCAGGGGGATTTGATATCAATCAATTTGGGTTCCAAAAGTCGCATGGCACTGATGTAGCTATCAACGATTCTGTAAGATATATTGTTGATAATCTCGATAAAGGAAACTATGTATGCTCGGTCTTTGTTGGCTTAAGTAAAGAATTCGATACAGTGGACCATCAGATATTGTTGAACAGAATACATGAAATCGGAATAAGAGGGTTGCCTCATGAATTACTGAGAGCTTATTTACAAAACAGATTTATCAAAACAAAAGTTAATGGTGTTTATAGTATTGAACGTGCTATAACTATAGGAGTGCCACAAAGTTCGGTTCTTGGTCCTACATCTATTGTATGTACATAATATGCAATTTGCTAATATAAAATCTGATTATAAAATATTTGCTGATGATACATTGCTCATCTATTCAGCAAAAAATGCTGAGTTATTAGAAGAATTTGCGAATGAGGATTTGAAAAAATATATGAAATGGGTAAATGGAAATAAATTAACAGTGAACATTGAAAAAACAATGTACATGATTTTTAAACGATGCAACAAACCTGATACTTATCAATCCCAAAATTTGTATTGATAGCAGAGAAATTATAAGAGAACAAAGTTATAAATATCTCGGTATTATAATAGATGACAAATTATCCTGGAGTGATCATGTTAATTACATATTAAAAAAGATAATGCCATTACTAGGTGCTATTAGAAAAAGCGGTATCATATTTGATGACAAATCAGCTAAATTATCATTTCATGCGCACATTATGTCTCATGTACGATACAATGTGGCGACATGGTCATGTTGTACAAATACATTAAAGAATAAAATAAACATAATAATAAATAAAGCAATCAAGATACTATACAGGCTGAATTGGCGTACTCCATCTGATAATCTATACAAAAGTACTGGATTCCTTAAATTAGATGAATTAATAATTGTAGAAAAAGCTAAAATAATTCATAAAATAGAAAATGGTGTCACTAAAAGCAAAACGTTATTACAAAAGAGAAGGAATATTTATAACTATAACACAAGAAATATGGAAAAGTTATGTCATGAAAAAACTAGAATTGAATTAGCTAAAAACACCTTCACATTTAAATTGAAATGTTTATAAAAAAATGATTTGGTTCTACTGAAAAGATTGTTAGAATTATAACTAAAATTAATTAAAGCTAGAGTTATAACTAAATTAGGATATAATAATAATATATACATATATTTAATTTTTGTATTTATACTTTATAACATTACATATATTTATTATAATTGCTAAGACACTTATACCAATTTTAAGTTATTGTCTTATAACATTACATATATTTATTATAATTGCTAAGACACTTATACCAATTTTAAGTTATTGTCTAAGTCCAGTATATTGTAAAATCATAACTGTAAAATCATAACATATAATTATAATGTAGAAAAAATAAATAAAATAAAAAAAAAATAGAAGCGAATGTTGCTAATTTAAATACAACTAACAAAATTTTATTAAATAGTGGATTAAGGCTAAAAATAAATCTATTATTCCATCATCTATCCATAGAAAAAAAAGAGGTTTAATAAATGTATAGTAGGGGCTATACAGAAATGGTTATTCGGAACTATGGATAATGATATTTGGAACTATGGATAATTATGACAGAGAGGAGATTTCAGGTCACCTAAAAGTTATAGAAGAAAACTCTCACAACTCTATCACTACATTAAACTCTCAAATATCAATAAATACAAATTTTAACAAATCTCTTATTACATACACTTAAAAACACAATAGAACAGGATAAATTAAAAATATTACAAGTATACAATGAATTTAAAGAAACGAATAAACAAAGTTTAACTCATTCACTTTATTTAGATCAAATATTAAATTAAGATATTTAGAAGATAAAATTAATCAGATACAGGATTAATATAGCATCTACTAAACATAACATTGTCCATCCCAGCATTCTGACAGTAGAAGAAATATCTTTGTTTAATATAGATTTCTTCAAACTAAAAATCATGAAAATGGGAATAATGGCATATATGTAGAAATGATTCGTTGATATTTGCTCTAAAAATACCGCAAAATTATATTCTAACTAATTTAATATTGATAACTCCATTAACTAATATAGATAATTATGAAATTGACCAAACTAATGAGTATATTGTACAAATTGAAAACGAAACTTCTTTATATGAAGAAGATGTATTAAAAAAAAGATTTAAAAGCCTCAAATAACTGTATTTTTAATAATAATTGTAAGCTAAGATTTAATAATAAGACAAGTATGGAAATTTTAAATGACGAAACAATTTCAAGCAAGCAACAATCAAGCAAAATATTATTTGCCAAATAAAAATCTAAATATTACATTTGAAAAAAATTTAAGCTTTGAAAATATAGCAATTGAACATGTAGAAAATATTAAACAAATCAAGGAATTAAAATATCATAAAATTGTTTCATATGGTATCATCTTCAAAATTTCAGATACCTAGATTGAATAGGCACTGGGTTATTTCCATTTAAAAAAGAAGTTGTATGGCAGCTACTCGAACCCGGCGGCCGAAAATGCTGGAGTTAAATAGCAAACCTAACAATTTTGCAAAAGTGACGTAAAATAAATGTCAGCCTCCTAGCTCCTTTATTTTTTGAGTTATCGTGCGGACGGACACTGAGTTATTTTCATTTAAAAAGAGAAGTTGTATGGCAGCTACCCGAACCCGTCGCACCACCACAACCAAATTTTGCAGCAGTTGCTGCCATAATACTTGATCATCATTCGCAAAATTTCAGATACCTAGATTGAATAGATACTGAGTTATTTCTATATAAAGATAGAAGTTGTATGGCAGCTACTCGAACCCAACGGCCGAAAATGCTTGAGTTAAATAGCAAAACTAACAATTTTGCAAAAGTGACGTAAAAAAAATGTCAGCCTCCTAGCTCCTTTAGTTTTTGAGTTATCGTGCGGACGGACTCTGAGTTATTTTCATTTAAAAAGAGAAGTTAGCTACCGAAGGCAGCTACCCGAACCTGTTGCACCAGCACAACCAAATTTTGCAAAAGTTGTTGCCATAAAACTTGATTATCATTTGCAAGATTTCAGACGCTTAGCTTCATTAAGTTCCAAGCGGTGCAAGAAGCCTGAACCGGCTGCTCTAGACCAACCAAATTTTACAAAAGTTGTTGGCCTGTAACTCGACACCTCTTTACTAAATTTCAGGTTCCTAGCTTCAATAGACACTGAGTTATTCTCATTTAAACGGATAAGTTGTATGGCAGCTACCCGAACCCGTCGCACCACCACAATCAAATTTTGTAAAAGTTGTTGCCATAAAACTTGATCATCATTTGCAAGATTTCAGACGCCTAGCTTCATTAAGTTGCAAGAGTTGCAAGAAGCCTGAACCGGCTGCTCTAGACCAACCAATTTCACAAAAGTTATTGGCATGTAACTCGACACCTCTTTACTAAATTTCAGATTCCTAGATCTGAAATAATCACAAAGGGTTTGCTTCATGACAGACAGTACGGATTCAGAGGCCGTCGTTCAACCGGTGATCTCATGACTTACCTTTGTGAGAAGCTAAATATCGGCCTCCATCATTCATGTGAGTCGGATGTTATGGCTCTTAATATTTTTAAAGCTTTCGACCGAGTTTAGCACGATGTTCTATTGAGAAAATGCAAAGCATTAGGTCGGGGTAGTGTCTCTTTAAAATGGATTACAGATTTCCTTTTGAATCGTACGATTCGTGTACTGGTCGATGGATATGCATCTGACAAATTCAAAATAAATGCTGGTGCTCCTCAAGTTATGCGCACGTCCCGTTTGTGGAACCATATACCATCACATATGTTCCCTAAAGTTGGTAATTCATATGTGTACGATTTACTTCAGTTTAAGAAGAACATTACCATCTTTCTTCAAAATATCCCTCCAAATTTTCCTACCTATCCCCCCCCATAATCCCAAATTTCTCAATTTCAATTTCCCCAATCATCCTTCCCACATCCCTATTCACAAAACCAAGCTGTATATTTGTACTAAAGGATCCATCCTAAAGATTGGTTTTAAAACGCGGGTGGTTTTGGTTGGTTAAAGTCCAACACTACCCTGAGGAACCACATGTAGTTCATCTTGGTAACTTTCGTGTTTTCCACCAACCCTCGTAAAAAAAAAATTATATTTCATTCAATTTTTTTAGCAAATTGTATAAACAGAGCGAAGAATTAGAGACAATTCGTTTATAAAAATCTTTAAAGGAATCAATAATCTATTGAGTACACAATTACGGCGAAATTAATTTTTACTATATAATCGCTAATACCGAAATAGAAAATCGCATTTCAATTATAAAAGACCATAATGTAATACATTTTTTTTTGGTTATTCTTTTAAGCATATTTTGAAAAAATTGCTATTAGTTTCACTCTGTCCGTCCGCCTATTTACAAAACTTTGACATTGTTTAATAAAGAACAATGAAATATTAACCATGTGTAAGTCTCTTAAAACAGTAATGGTAAGAGTAAAAGTCTTCATTTTAAATGCATACATTTCAGGTTCTGTTTAACATATTTTTAATATAAAAAAAAACAGGATTGTTTTTTACCTTTGTAAATCAACCAGCATTTTTTTACGTTAACTTTTTCTAATACATAATTATGTTTTCAAATTGATATTGAATAAGGCTAAAAATATGTGTTAGAATTGTATATGGATAAGATTGTAAGATTTTCTGTTCTTTAAATATGTATCTACTTACTTTAGATTAAATACTGTACAGAAATGTGAATATGTTTTCTAATTTAATTGATTGTGTTTATAATATTTTTAAACATACGTATATTATACATAATATAGTATGTACATTATCTTATAGAGGTACACCACATGTTGGTAATATATTCCTAATGATGACATAATGATTGTCGTATGGAGGAGATTATTTCTGTTTTTTAACTGCCGAAAGTGTTATGTTGTTAAAACTTAAACACAGTATTCTTAAGATACTTAATTGGGTTATTTTAATTACTATTATGTATTAGCAATTTGCATTGAAAGCATTTTATGGAATATCAAAAACAATATACATAAAAGTAAATAGTGTTGACAATATCTTTTTAATAATATAACACAAAAAGTTGCGCAGTGAATCTTTAATCGCTATTCGTGCGCAAATGGTTTAACGAACGTTAACAAAAATTTGTCACAGATTTTCTTTAGAACCGTAAATTCATCCTGCTAAATTAGACAAAAATTAGATACTCTTATTAGAAACAAAAAATTTTTTGGCACTCTATCGTGCCGAAATGTTTTAATGTATCACGGCAGAATTAATTGAATGTTCTGCTGTGCTAAAGTGCAATACTTGTGCCAATTTTTTCACTACACTCAATCAAGAAAGAGTACAGTAAAAGCTATACTCTATTGTAAACAAATATATATTCAACTCATTTATTTGTGTCAAATTCAAATGCGTATTAAATTTGATCTCGTAAAAGATTTGATGTTTTGAAAATAAAAAACGAGTACTCGAAATATGATCAATATGCACTGAGTATAGCAGGTATTCAAATGAAAAATTATAGAGCTTAGAATATTATATTATAGAATTCATATTAAAAATATTATATGTAATATTATATGTATTATGTTTTTGTTTATGTATCTAAATCGACTATATACGAAAAAACGTTCAGCTAAAATTATTTAAAAAAGAGGTTTGATTTTTAAATAGTAAATGAAAGTACATATTCATAAGTTGCAAGAAGCCGTTGTATCTTGTGAACCAGAAGTCGGACCGATGTGATTAAATAAACCTAGTCCCCGATTCTATAATAGAAATTAAAAATAAAAAAAATGAGAAATTTACCAAAAAGTGGCACCTTATTTTTTGGGGGATATTTTTTTGGGCGAACTTTTTTATTTTTTTTATATTTTAATTCTACAACAAAATCAGGGAGTACCTTTTGTAAATCATGTCGGTCCGACTTCTAGTTTGCAAGATACGGGGGCTTCTTACAACTTATAACTATGTATGTACTACGATGCTAGTTCAATATATAAAACAAAAAACCAATTTTTTAATTTGTAAAATATACTAAACAAAAACAACATTCACTAAAATACTAATTTATTTTTAATTATATATACATACTTCCTTTCCCCTCTACCCATTCTTATATCTTTATTTAAACTTAGACTTAACTAAAAACTAGAAAAAAAATACTTAATTCCTAATAATTGCTTGAAAGTGATATTTATCGTACAAAAATTTTACCGTGATAGAAAATGACTATCGCTTCGTAGGAAAAGTCTTCCAGAAACACCACACACGACACTTTTGACATTTTATATACGGTGAAATTGAAAACATAACTTTAGAGTCTTGTAGAATAACAAATCATCGCGTCAGTGATACTCTTCGTATGATAAGTCTTCAAGAATATGGGTGAATATTTTAACTATTTATTTGCAAAGACGTGGCCGAATAATTTTTTGTCATTAGATTCAATTACTTCTTCCGCATACTTATTTTTTACAACTTCTTAATACAATTCTTTACGGTAAACTCTTTACAGATCAGGTAAAATTTTTAAAGACTTAAATGAAAGGAGTACTCCTCCTTATTAAAGAAATATTTTTTGATCGTTATTTTTTAAAATCAATACGATAATTTATAAAAATAAAAGGTACATATTCCAATTTTTATTAAATGCTGTTGTATATATTGTATTAAAAATAATTTAATTATATAGGTAATAAAATACTTTGTTATTATAAATTTGCTCATTATCACCAACAATGGTTTTACCAAAAAGGGGATATTAAAGATTTAAAAGACAAAAACAGAAGACAACAAAATCAAAAATAAAATATAAAACAATTTTTATCTCCAAATATTATTCTTTTTAATTTTTACTTTTTCCTAATTTATCTTTTATTAATTACTTGTAGGGAATTTATTATATATGGAATGTATGTAAAGTATTATTTTCATTCCCTGGTATAATATATACATACTTATATTATTATTATCACGTTACCCATTACTCCACATATACAAAGAAAAAAATATTCAGTGTACTCACTGTATAAATCAAATGAATCAAATGGTTTTCTTTTGAATACAGTTTGCTAATGAGTACACTATATTCTATGTTTTGATTTTATTTCTCTTGAACAAATTGAGTACTCAAAATTTTCTCTCGCATATTTACTCAATTAGAAAAATTTCAAAACGAGTATACACATTTGTTTAAATATGAATATTTTGAAAGAGATTTCAAATGCATTTGTGCACATGTTTAATCTTTATACAAGAATCTTGATGCTTCAGTAAGCAAATCGCTATTTTTATACACGTATGAACATATGTTCAAGGGTATAATAAATTTACCATTACGTTTGTGACACCTTAAAGGAATCGAGCTAGATATTGGCTCAAATGTATGAATCGGCTCTAAATCAAATTCTGAGGCGAAGAAGCTATGTACGCCCGTCCGTCCGCCCGCACGATAACTCCAAAAATAAAGAAGCTAGGTGGCCTAAATTTTTTTTACGTCATTTTTGCAAAATTGTTAGTTTTGCTATTTAAATCTTGGGGGTTTCTACTGCAGGGTTCGAGTAACTGCCATACAACTTCCTTCTTTATATGGGAATAACTCAGTATCCATTGAAGCTAGGTATCTGGAACTTTGCAAAATAGTGTCGAGTTATACGACAACAAACATCTGTACAATTTAGTTCTGCAGGTTCGGATAGCTGCCATACATCTTCTCTTTTTAAATGAAAATAACTCATTGTCTATTGAAGCTATGTATCAGTAAAACTATATTAGTTACGTCTTCCTTTATCTGAAAAAGACATTTGATTGCGTCGACCACGAAATCTTGTTGCTGAAACTGTTTAATTTTGGTTTTTCTAGTATGCAATTGCGGTTTTTTTTAGTCATATCTACATAATAGAGTTTAAATAGTTCGTATAAATAACGCATTTATCTCTTAGAAAGTTATATATAAAGGTGTACCTCCCTCAAGGATCTATTTTGGAGCCTGATATTTTTAAGATATACATATATTGACGATCTAGCACGTCTAAACCTTAGAGGTGTTATGTAATTATATGCATACGACGCGGTCCCAAAATACGCCGAAAATAGTGAAGAAAATATAAAACTTTAAATTTTAAATTATTTGGACTTAATTCAAAAATGGTTAAATAAGCATAGGATCAGTTTAAATATAAAAAACTAAAGTAATTCTTTTTGGAAATAAATCTTGGAATTTAGGAACACATATACCTTTTAGGAATGAAAATATTGAAATTATAAAATACTTTAATTATTTAGGGTTAAATTTAGACTATAAAGTAAACTGGTGCAATCACATTGATAACGGCATAAAAAGAATAGTAACGTACGTATTTATTCTACATAGATTGTAAAATTCTCTAACGAAGCCTTATACATGATCTACACTTCTTATATAAAAGCTCACATCTGTTATCTCAATCCAATTTGGGGACAGAGCTCCAAAAGTTTATCTGATCTAACCTGTATCGTACAAAAGAAAAGTATAAAAATAATTAAGCGATATCCGATTCGGTATCCGACAAACTTAGCATATTGCAGCAAATATATTAATTTCCCAAATATATGCAAATATGAACTATATGTTTTAGCCTTTAAGATTGTGAATAATGACATTAAGCATAATTTCATCTTATACAGAATGATTGACATTCACAATCATAGCACACGTAACAACGCAAATTACTACTTATCATTATTCCGCACAAATAATCAAATAAACAGCAGGCTATATAATTGTTGAAAGGCGTATAACGAGCTGCCGGAGAATCTTAAAACAGATTGAGAATCTACCTATGTTCAAAACAATAATTAAAGCATTTGTGTTGGAAGCGTAACTTTGTTTTTATAATAATAATGGAAAAGTTTCAAAGTTTTCAAATTATTGAAAAAGAAATCATACAAAATTGGCATACAAAAAATGTTTTCACATATCACTACAAAAGAAAATTATTTATCATGCACAAAAATACCATTTATTAAAGATATTTCAGATAAAACTTCAGATGTATTAAAAGCTTCAAAGATAAAGCCGGCGTACACTAATATTTACACTTTAAAAAATATCTTATCAAATAATAAAACTAAAATTGGAAATGGTAATGTATTAGATAAGTCCAAAGTATATAAAATTTCTTGTGCAGATTGCGATGGAGTTTACATAAGTCGAACCAAAAGAACTCTTCAAAAAAGATTCGCTGAGCACATGAAATCTGTAGCCCATATAAATCCCTCATCAGGTCTCGCACAGCATATAAAAAATACCGGTGATTCAACTGATACAGACAATATAGAACTAATTAAACAACTCGAAGGAGGCAGAATTTTAAATAAATTAATCAACTAAAAAATAAAAACGTTAATCTATTAAATAACCAATTTGATTTATGTAATAATAGTATACTTTTAAATGACAAATTCTTAAAGTAAAAAAAAAAACAAAAAACATTTTTATTTTTCCAAAACATTTGTAATTTGACTTTGTTCATTTTCTGTTTAGTAGGTATATTTTTTCTTGTTTTGAATCGAGACTCACATCAATTATGAGCCCATGAAGTGCAGAGAGTAAAAGCTTAATAGTGGGTCAGCTTTTAACAAATTTACACGTAGTCTTATGTAAAAAAATAGTGGGCCAACTATAAATCTTAAAATAACACAAAAACCATTCACTTTATTCAATTTGGTCCAAAGAGAAAATTAAAGTCTCATCTTTTTTACATAATTCAAAAGAAAAATATTTTAAAATATAATATTTTCATTCATAAATATGCATTTAAAAAATTTTCTTCCTTTAAATTTGTTTTTTTAAAAGCTTAATAAAATAAATTGCCTCAATATCTCAATAGTATACATCGAGAATTGGAATTTTGCAAAATAGTGTCGAGTTACAGGACAACAAACATCTACACAATTTAGTTCTGCAGGTTCGGATAGCTGCCATACATCTTCTCTTTTTAAATGAAAATAACGCATTGCCTATTGAAGCTATGTATCAGTCAAAATATAGTACTTGCGTCTTCCTTTATCTCAAAAAGACATTTGATTGCGTCGACCACGAAATCTTGTTGCTGAAACTGTTTAATTTTGGTTTTTCTAGTATGCAATTGCGGTTTTTTTAGTCATATCTACATAATAGAGTGCAAATAGTTCGTATAAATAACGCATTTATCTCTTAGAAAGTTATATATAAAGGTGTACCTACCTCAAGGATCTATTTTGGGGCCTGATATTTTTAAGATATACATATATTGACGATCTAGCACGTCTAAACCTTAGAGGTGTTATGCAATTATATGCATACGACGCGGTCCCAAAATACGCCGAAAATAGTGAAGAAAATATAAAACTTTAAATTTTAAAATTATTTGGACTTAATTCAAAAATGGTTAAATAAGCATAGGATCAGTTTAAATATAAAAAAACTAAAGTAATTCTTTTTGGAAATAAATCTTGGAATTTAGGAACACATATACCTTTTAGGAATGAAAATATTGAAATTATAAAATACTTTAATTATTTAGGGTTAAATTTAGACTATAAAGTAAATTGGTGCAATCACATTGACAACGTCATAAAAAGAATAGCAACGTACGTATTTATTCTACATAGATTGTAAAATTCTCTAACGAAGCCTTATACATGATCTACACTTCTTATATAAAAGCTCACATCTGTTATCTCAATCCAATTTGGAGGCAAAGCTTCAAAAGTTTATCTGATCTAACCTGTATCGTACAAAAGAAAGATATAAAAATAATTAAGCGATATCCGATTCGGTATCTGACAAACTTAGTATATTGCAGCAAATATATTAATTTCCCAAATATATGCAAATATGAACTATATGTTTTAGTCTTTAAGGTTATGAATAATGACATTAAGTATAATTTCATCTTAAACAGAATGATTGACATTCACAATCATAACACACGTAACAACGCAAATTACTACTTATCATTATTCCGCAAAAATAATCAAATAAACAGCACGCTATATAATTGTTGAAAGGCGTATAACGAGCTGCCGGAAAATCTTAAAACAGATTGAGAGTCTACCTATGTTCAAAACAATAATTAAAGCATTTGTGTTGGAAGCGTAACTTTGTTTTTATAATAATAAAGGAAAAGTTTCATGGTTAAAAATACAATATTATTTGCCATCTTTTTATTTTTTGTTGTTGGTTTTGTTTCTTTCGTTTCTTTCTCTTATTGTGAAAAAAGAAAATAAATTTTTGTTTGTTACTTCGGTTTGGCAAAACTCGATTAATTAAGTTTTTTGTATTATTATAAATTTTTATAGACCATACAGCTCAGTCTACGGTCCGAGTACAAACCTAAACATATTGTACTTTATAAATATTAATTGATTTATTGTAATTTAGACATTTTAAAATATTATAATAATAAAGAAAAAAAAAATGTATAACAAAGAATACAAAAAAGAAAATAAATTTTTGTTTGTTAGTTCGGTTTGGCAAAACTCGATTGAGTTTTTCTATTATTGTAAATATTTATAGACCATACAGCTCAGTTTACGGTCCGAGTACTAACCTAAACATATTGTACTTTATAAATATTAATTGATTTATTGTAATTTAGACATTTTAAAATATTATAATAATAAAGAAAAAAAAATGTATAACAAAGAATATAAAAAAGAAAATAAATTTTTGTTTGTTACTTCGGTTTGATAAAACTCGATTAATTAAGTTTTTCTATTATTGTAAATATTTATAGACCATACAGCTCAGTTTACTGTTCGAGTACAAACCTAAACATATTGTAATTTATAAATATTAATTTATTTATTGTAATTTAGACGTTTTAAAATATTATAATAATAAAGAACAAAAATGTATAACAAAGAATATAAAAATATAATAAATAGAAATTTAATGAGAGCTATTGAAGCATTCACGACACATTTTTGGTTCGCCAAAGCACTTATCACAGTAAGTAGAAGTTTGCTGTTTTCTAGCATCTTCGCGACCTTTTCTTTTAGAGGTTTATGTATAACAAATACTGCATTTACGGCGCAATTTTCAACCATCATTATTAATCCTTTCAATGATATGGTGAGTTTTTTTCTGTATTTGCTCTTTACAATCCTTACAATAAATAAAGTAGCTGATCAGTGATCAAATTTTCTAATTTGAATTTTAGTTTTTAATTTTATAAAAAACTCATGCGTTGACGACTGTGACTCCCAACAGTAATTCTATTTCGAGTTTCCTCTATACCTCCTCAATTCCTCTATTGAGTTGGAATTGTTTAAGCGGAAGCATTATTGATTTTATGTTTCGGAGCACAAAAGCTCACTAAGTTAATTTGGTTGCGATCCATTAACCTATTTGTACACCAGGGCTCAGCGAAGTTTTTAATGTTTTTTTGTCGTGCTTAAACGATTTGAACAATGGAGTTGAAAATGTCACAAATGTCGCACTTTAGGACTGAAGCGCATTCAATTAATTTTGTCGTGATACATTAACTCATTTCGGCACGATAGTCTGCCAAAAAAAAATTTGTTTCCGATTTGTGTTCCAATTTTGGGGGATGAATTTACGGTCTTAAAGAAATCCTGGGACAACTTTTTGTAAACCTTCGTTAACCCATTTCTGCACGAGAACCTATTCAAAATATTCTGTCCAATACTATATGTATAATCAAAGAACATAAAACACATAAAGAAGTTGCACGCCATATAAAATTTTCTTAGATGGTACCTGTTGAGAGGACCCACCAAAATAAACAAATACTTATTTTTCAGTACGTGTTTTTTTTTACTACGAAAAAAAGCAAAAATAATAAAAAATATTATTTTATCAATCAATTTTCGTTTCTTTCACAAACCAACCATATGTACAAAAATTATTATTATAAAGTATAAAATACATATGTATGTGGGAGACCGACAATTACGCAGTGGAACCCACTACTAAAATCAAGTAGTACAACCACTGCCCACAATAAATGATAACTATTCACCATGCTACTCTCTCGGTTTTCGTTAAGTTGTTTGTCCGTTAGGAAAACCACATGTTTTATAAGAGTTTTGGTCAACAATATAATACTGGTGGTCAATGTCTTTCAGTTGCTCGATAGCCATCAAGCTTAATAGTAACATTTGAAATTATAATAGTAAATTAAATAAATTATAACAAATTATATAACAAATAAAAAGTGTAAATCATATAATAAATAAAAAGTGTAAATCATATAATAATATACTGTACCTAGTTTGATTTCCTACAATTGGGGGCTCAACCGGGATTTGTGGGAATTTTTTTTTCACCAGTTCATCAAAACTTAGTCGAATCAACATAAAAGTTATCACAGCGGTCCACAGCGGTACTTTTCCGTTAAAATAACACGTGTAAAATAATTATATCAAAATTACAAAGTACAAAATAACTGAAAAATTACTACTGAAATAACTTTTGAAATAAGAAAACCAACCTATTTAACACAAAATATTCAACCACAGTTGTTAAACCAAATGATGTAAAACAAGCTGGAACTGAATAAAATAATTCAACTTTAAAAAAAAAATCAAAATTCTAAGCAAAATACAACTATTAATTCTATCGAAAAATCGCTGAAAAATAATTACCGAACATCTATTTCTACAAATTTATCACCAATTCACAAATTAACACCTGAGCGAAATCATCATCATTACAATTACAACAAAGGAGACAAAAATAAGAAGAAGTAGCTGACGTCAGTATTGCAGGCAAAGTGGGGAAGCGGCATGAAATGGTCACTGCTCATTAAAGTAATCACCAGTAGCAGAACTTAATTGGCAAAATAATAATTGAAAAACAAACCAATGAAAAAAAGGATATTGCAATTTTTTTTAATTAAGTAAGTAAAACTAATTTCTTTCAAAACCAAAATTAAATTAAAAAACAATTATAAAAAAAAAAAATATAAAAAAGAATATATAACAATGTAATTTTTTTTTTTCTTTCGAATTTTTTTTTGAAATATTTTAAGTCATAAATATATGTATGTAATTTTATAATTTCTTTTGAAAAAAGAACAAAATATATTTAGACATAATTTCTCTTGAAAAAAGAATATATGCAGGTAGAAGTTTAAATGCTTATAGATATATGTACATCAGGCATACATAATACACGTGCATGTATACTTATATTATTTAAAATAAAAAAAAAATTTAAATTAAAACCAACAAATTTATAGATTACATATACACATATTATTTGAAATAAAAAAAAAATTAAATCAAAATTAACAAGTTAATATGAAAAATTAATGTATATACGAGTATAGTATGTAAAGTTTAATTTTATATGAATGTTTTAATAAGTATTATTTTTTGAAAATTTCTTAATTTCATTTTTAAAATAATAAATTTTATAAAATTTAAAAAATCAATTGAATACACATATGTAAATGTCGAAACACCTTTTTAAAAAAAAAAAACAAACATTATATCAAAATTTTAATAAGAAACGAGGAAGAATACAGTTGACTTTGTCAACTCTTAGATACCCGTACGAACCGTTAGTATGTTCACAGCCTGTCACTCTGCTTACAATATTATTTTTTTAATATTTTAGTATTTTAAAATAATTTGGGTGAATTTTATAATTTCTAGAACTATGGGTTGTACATATATTCAAACTATATGTTTATATGTACATTCTTCAAAAGCAGATTCTAACCTTCCACATAACGATTATCAATCCAAAACTTTTTCAAATATTCTATAGTACCATTTAATACTAAGCGGTAAATGTATATTAAATTTACTAAGTACAAAACAGTAAATATAATTTTAAATATTATATTATATTATATTTAAATATTCCATTGACAGAATAATTTCTTATAAGTACAATAAAATACATATATGTATGTAAATACGGCGCTATATAATATACATCTATACTCTTATCATTCATTCACTAGTGACATATACGATATGTAAATAAACATGATATTATATAACTATGTATATATATCAATATCATATAAATAAAAATTCTTCAAGCAACCGTTATGTTGTTTATTTAATTACATTTTTTTGTACTACGCATTATATCCTCAACAATTTCAAATTATCGAGTAAAACAAAATGGAAAAAATTCGTTAAATAAAATTTGTTAGAAAATTTGAAAAAATCAAGTAACTCTTTCGTCAATTATAAAGTAACTATATATTATTAAATAAAGTTGTTAACAGAAATAAGAGTATAATATTGAAGCTTTAATTTTTGTGTATTACTTCAAAAAAATTTTAACAGGTGTTCAAGTTACAGGTGTTTAAAAATTGGAAATTTTCAGTTTTTGACCCCTTACAGCTCCTAAACGGGGGGTGATACAAAAAAAATTTCTGAAATGACTCATACTAATTTTCAAAGATCTAACTTCTGTCAAAATTTCAAGTTTCCAACTTTAACCGTTTAGAAGGTGGAAGGGTTAAAGAATTTTGCAAAATTTGAGTTTCGCATAACGGTAAATTAAGACACCGTATGCCACAAATATATATTTATTGTATATATACTTTTAAATCTAATGAAAGTAGTAATCGTTTGGCGTTTTCAAAATGAAGATATACATTATACAACTTGTGCTATAACAATTTAAATATAGAGCTTTTTTGAACCTTTGGGGAGCTGTAGCTCCGTAACGGGTGGGGCTACAGAAAAAAGTTATAAAAAATAAAATTAATATTTTTGTGAGATCTATCAGTAGTTAAAATTTCATAGCTCTATTGCAAAAAAAATGTGGGGATCTAAAAGTTAGGTGTTCGAGAGCTACCCTAAGGCTTGGTCCAAACTCAACCAAAAAAAATAGGGAACCTACAAATTACTCCCAAAATATTTTGTGTAAATTTCAAGATTCTAGCTTTCTTAGTTTTTGAGTTAGCGTGCTGACGGACGGACGGACATGGCTCAAAAGTCTTAGAATTTTTTTCTGATCCGATCCATACCTTTGAAGGTATATCTAGCTCGCTTATTTCGAGGTGTTACAAACGGAGGAGTAATTTTATTATACCCGATCCTATCGTACGGGTATAAATATACAACTAAACTGTAAAGTTATAAATTAAGCTTGAGGTTTGGATAGAATCACATATTTTTAGAGTGACCATATACTCGCATAAAACATTCGGTATAGAATAACCTTTGGCTTCGGTTCGATTTTAAAAATTAACAAGAATTTTGTGTTTTTTTTTTATTTTTTCTTTTTTTTTTTTCTCCGTTGGAATTAAACAGATAATAACTAAAAGTAGCACTTAGTATATCATTGATTTTTTTTTAGATTAAACAAATTTATAACCAAATTTATAAATAATAAATTTAGTGTAAATTTAAACGAATTTATAAAACTTAATTTTATAAAAATATTTCGTCAATCATTATAAGTAATTTAATTTAAACAAAATTCATGTAACTGCAAGAGACCTGTTACTTTTTGATTAATTATTTTTCACAAAAATTTTTACAAAATTCCAGAATTTAATCACAATTTTAAAAGTCATAGCGAAGGTGAAACATTTTATCATTTATGAAAATTAGTTATACACATACGTACGCATAGTATTAAATTCGCACTATTATCTCTACTTATATTAACGTTAAATACGCTTATTCGTATTATACTAAAATTTTCCAAATATATCTTCACATTCGTACATCTTCATATCCATTAACAAAATTTTAAGATTTGTACCTGTCTATACATACATTTCTCATTCTTGCTGGCCGACAAAACTTTCGGAAATGAACACTGAAACAATACTGGGTTTAACAGTAGCAGGTCTAAAAGAGAAATTAAGAGAACTAAAACTCGATGATTCAGGACGCAAACCAATATTAAGGGATAGACTCTTAGAATATTTCCAACTTGTTAATAACGACGAAGATTCTTCATCAGGCGAAGACACAGTGCTGAGCAGCGCAGGAAAACCCAATAACGTCAATCAAGGTAGTCACTTCACGCTAAGAGACGTTGAAAAGAGCCTGTCACATTTTTCGGGAACTGACTCAACAGAAATAGGTACTTGGGTCTCAGAGCTCGAAAACACGGCTTATACACTAGGCTGGAGCGACACTCAAATGTTCATCAACGGTAAGCAGTTATTGAGAGGCGCCGCGAAACTCTTTGTCTGCAGTCAATCAAACATTGGTGACTGGAATTCATTAAAACATGAGCTAACAGAGGAATTCAGTTCAAAGCTGTCGGCATCAGAAGTTCACAGAATTTTGGTTAATCGTAAGAAAAAGCCAGAAGAGAATTTGCTCGAATACTTATACTCAATAAAGGATATTGGAAAATCGATAAACCTAGATGATGAAAGTACAATCGAGTAAAGTACAGAGGGAATTTTAGATTCTAGAGCAAATAAAGCCATACTCTACCAGTCCAAAAATCTGAAAGAGTTAAAAGAGAATATAAAAGTGTACCAGAAAATTAGAGGCACCCAAATGTCGTCATACAAAGGGAATTCTTTTCAACATCGCGCAGTACACAAAGGGAACGCAGAATTCCGAAAACCTGAAAACACGTTTAATAAAATAAAAAACGAAAATACGGAGTTCAGAAGAAAATGTTTCACGTGCGGAAGCGAATCTCACGTAGCGAAACATTGTGGAAGAAATTCTAATAAACCCGTGTGCTTTAAATGTAATCAGTCGGGTCACAGGACATTCGAATGTAATTTAAATGATCAATAATTTCAGCGTAAAATTTAAACAGAACCCAGAGGGGCTAACGTTTGTGAAGACAGGATCAAACCGGTCAACAGTAAGCTGTTCAAATCAGTCTTAGTAAATAACGCAAGTTTCGAGGCATTAGTCGACACAGGTTGCGACTTGTGTCTAATAAGGGAGGATACATTAGAAAAAATAGGTATATCAGATAGAGGAACAGAGCGACAAGTTCTAGTAGGATTAAAAAAAGTCAAAATTCTAACGTTAGGAAACGTTACATTGGATATTTCCGTGGACAGACTTAAGTTAAGGGTAATATTTCATGTGGTAGAAATAAACGATTTAGGGTACGAAGCGATAATAGGAAATAATATACTAAAAATGGTAGAACTGTCGGTTAAAGAAGAAGGAACCACGTTCACGGTAAAAAGGCCAAGTTCAGTCATAAATGTAGAAAGAAAAAGTCAAGATTCGCCAAAATCTAAAGACGTTTACGCAGAATTCAGGAATTTGTGTTTGTTGGCAGAAAAAACAGATGCAAAAAGTCACGAGATCAACATGTCCCATCTTACAGAAGAACGTAAAAACAAGGTAGAAGAAATAATAAATAACTACTTTCCGTGCAAAACAAACAGATCGCCTATAGAAATGAAAATTATTTTGAAAGATGAAATTCCCGTTCGGGAAGGACCGCGACGCATTTCACATAAAGATCAAGAAATTATTCAAAACCAAATCAATGATTGGCAGAAAGAGGGAATTATACAAGAGAGTAACTCCGAGTATGCCGCACCTGTAGTTCTGGTGTCCAAAAAGGACGGATCAAAAAGACTTTGTTGCGACTATCGTAAATTAAACGCGAAAATCATAAGAGACAATTTTCCAATGGCTTTGATCGATGACATATTGGATCGACTACAGAAGGCTAAAATATATACAACGCTGGATTTGAAAAACGGATTTTTTCATGTACCATTAGAGCAAAAGTTCAGGATTTATACCGCGTTTGTCACACCCAATGGACAATATGAATTCCTTTTTGTACCATTTGGAATATCAAATTCGCCAGCAACCTTTTGCAGATTTATAAACGCTATGTTCAGAGATCTAATAAAAGACGGGGTAATAATAGTATATATGGACGACATAATAATTCCCTCCGTGGACGAAAACGAAAATGTGGAAAAGTTAAAATTAGTGTTGGAAAAGGCTTCTTCTTATGGTCTGCAGTTAAAATGGAGTAAATGTTAAATGTTAAGTAAAAAAGTAAATTTTTTAGGGTACGTGATAGAAAACGGTACGATTAAACCATCGACTGAAAAAATAAAAGCAGTGTCTGAATTCAAACTTCCTGGAAATCGTAAAGCTCTAGAAAGATTTCTCGGGTTGACATCATATTTTCGCAGGGATTATTCAATTATCGCAAAGCCGCTTTCGGATCTACTCCGTAAAGACGCAAAGTTCAAAGTGGAAGTAGAGCAGCTAGCAGCATTCGAGCAGCTCAAAATAGCCCTTACTACTAGTCCAGTGTTGAGGTTGTACAACCCTAAAGCAATAACTGAGATACACACAGACGCATCCATCTACGGTTACGGGGCAGTACTCCTTCAGAAAGATTCAGAAGACGAACAATTCCATCCAGTTCAATACATGAGTCGAAAGACTAACTCAGCAGAAGAAAAATATCCGTCATATGAGCTAGAAGTGCTTGCGATAATAGAACCGCTTAAGAAATGGAGAATATACCTTCTAGACATAAATTTTAAAATCATTACGGACTGTAACACGTTCGCGATGACAATGAAAAAAGAGAACGTACCAACAAGGATCGCAAGATGGGCGCCGTACTTGCAAGAGTTTAACTATGAGATAGAACACAGGTCGGGATCAAGAATGAGGCATGTTGACGCACTCAGCAGAGTGTCTTGCCTCCTCATTGAAAGCTCTTTAATTCACAGGTTGCGAGAGGCTCTAGAAGGAGACGAGTGGATCAAAGTAATTAAGACAATCCTGAACGATGGAAAAGATTACCACGATTTTTTCCTTAAACGAAACATTTTACATAAAAATCCAGACAAGGAGCTGATCGTCGTGCCTTCGACCATGGAGGACAAAATCATCTCAATAGCACACAAACAAAGCCAATACAGCGCTACAAAAACCCAAGAATATCTGGAAAAATCATTCTTCATCCAAAATATTGCAGTAAAAGTAGCCAAAACCTTAAAAAATTGCGTGGAATGCATTATCATAAATTCTAAGGCAGGAAAAAAAGAGGGACTTCTCACACCTATCGATAAAGCGAACCTCCCTTTGGAAACATATCACATCTACCATGTAGGGCCGATGGAAGCAACCCACAAACCTTACAACTACATTCTAGTGGTCGTAGACGCATTCTCTAAGTTCGTCTGGCTTTATCCCACAAAGGATACAGGGAGCGAAGCAGTGATAGATAGACTACGAAAACAATCATCAGTCTATGGAAATCCTAAACGAATAATTTCAGACAGAGGAACGGCGTTCACCTCGGCAAGGTTCAGGGAATATTGCAACAGCAGCAAAATTCAACACCTGATTATAGCTGCAGGCGTGCCACGCGGAAATGGCTAAGTGGAGCGTATACATAAGATAGTGGTCCCGATGTTGGCAAAATTAGCATACAATAAGCCCGAAAACTGGTACAAACATGTGGACAGAGTACAACAATTTATAAATAACACACCGCCCAGAAGTACAAAGTTCACACCTTTTAGACTATTAACCGGCCTAGAAATGAGGCCGCCGGAAGACTTGGAATTCAGAGAACTAATCGACGAAAGTTTATGCGACGAACTAAACGACGAGCGAGAAAAAATAAGAAAACAGGCGCGTGACAATATTTTAGAAATCCAAAAAGAAAACAAGAAAAATTTCGACAATAGGAAGCGCGAAATAGAGTACAAGATAAACGATTTAGTCGCGATAAAACGCACACAATTCGGGTCAAGTCTAAAGTTAAAACCAAAATTTCTCGGTCCTTACAAAATAACGAAGAAATTAAACCACAACAGGTACGAAGTAGAAAAATTAGGAGAACAAGAGGGTCCTAGAAGAACCACAAGTGTGGCAGAATTTATGAAATTATGGAACCCGACAACCGAGTCGATTGTCGAATCAGGACGGCCGAATGTGGGAGACCGACAATTACGCAGTGGAACCCACTACTAAAACCAAGTAGTGCAACCACTGCCCACAATAAATGATAACTATTCACCATGCTACTCTCTCGGTTTTTGTTAAGTTGTTTGTCCGTTAGGAAAACCACACGTTTTATAAGAGTTTTGGTCAATAATATAATACTGGTGGTCAATGTCTTTCAGTTGCTCGATAGCTATCAAGCTTAATAGTAACATTTGAAATTATAATAGTAAATTAAATAAATTATAACAAATTATATAACAAATAAAAAGTGTAAATCATATAATAATATACTGTACCTAGTTTGATTTCCTACATGTATGTATGAAAATATATAAGTTTATATTAATCATAACCTACAATAATGTTTTCACAGGCCCTGACATAGAGAGAGAGCTTTGAAATAGTGGTAAAGCTTTTTCAAAAATTTACACGTATTCTTATGGAAATAGTAAAAAATGAAATAGTGGTAAAGCATAAACCTTAATAACTCAAAAAATAATCATTTTTTCAAATTTCTTCCAAAGGCCACCATAAAATTTCATCTTTAACACATCTTTTCATGTATTCAAATTTAAAATATATAAATGTTTTAATTAAAAAATTATGTTTTAAAAAAAATACCTCCATTTATTTTCCCACTATTAAAGCTCCTTAACAAAACTTGAATGAGAGTGGTTTTTGAAGTTTTTGATACAGTATAGGCTATAAAAAAATTTGCAAAACCAATTTTATCAAGAATATTGGCTTAGAAATTAAGTTAGACAATTTTAATTAAAAAATAAAAATTAAGATTATTAATAAAATAAACTAAATATAGGTACATAAAAAATAAATATTTAAATATGTTATATATTAAAATTATTCCCTTTTCCACACCACCTATGAGGTAGGGAATATGGAGCGTTTTTTTTTACGTGCTATCCCCAGTAGGCCTTTCCAACGACACCATTCGCTTTGTATTGTAGACCTTGTTCTACATAAATTTCGTCAATTAAAATGGCTACAAATTTTACTCGTTCCGTTAAGGATTGAGAAGCTACTGTTAAATAATTATTATCATTTTCTAAATGTTTATAATCAGGGGTTACATGCTGTTGAGGAGATAGTCTTTGAAGATGGGGACTGCTTGGAAGAGAAAGAAATTGAGAAATCATTTTATAAGTAGCTCTGGAATGTGCAAAAGTTAAAAATGACATTACCATGGTATCACAACTATATTTCGGTGATTTTAGATTTATCAGTTCAATTTGATTAAAAATAAAATTTAATTTATCCCGTTTTATAGAATCATCCTCGAAATTTATATAATCATTTAACAAGATCAAAGCGTTTTGTAAAATTATTAATGGTTCATCAGAAACGGATGATTTGGTATTATCAAAAAACGATATCAATTGTTTTAGCTGAGACCAAAATACAAGTTTCATATTTTTGGGTAAAATGTGTTCAAAATTTTTGGCTGGTTCTTTTTTATAGTCTGTGAAGCAGGTAACAATAAGATTATTATTAATTACAATTCAAAATTTAAAAGCACAACCGAAATATTCATCTTCTTGCAATACGCATAAAACAATACTTTCTCTATTTTTATGTAGAAACCAGCCATTTAAATTAATATTTTTATCAAAGTTTGAAACTAAATTATTAAAGTTTAAAATAAAATTACTATCCCGAGAATTTGACATTTCTGTGCTATGTGTATTATCAGATAAATATTCTAAATTATTGGGGAAAATACTTGGAACAGAGTTTGGCAATAAACGTTGCCTTTTATTAGTATAAGAAAAACACGACTCTTTAAAGTGATAAGCGCATATGCAACTATACGCCGTAGGTTGCCAATTTTCTTTTGATATACCGCTTATCCATAATGTTCTTAATGGTTCATTTTTTGGAAATTTAAAAGTTGGAACGTTAATCGCGTGAGAATTATAATTGGATTTACATCCAGAAAGCGCACATTTTCGAATCATTATAATTAAAAAGAGTAATAGAATAAATAAAAACTAAAGCTTTAACTTTTAAATGAAAACGGAAATTTTATTTTATTTAAAATAAAAACAATAATTAATTGAACTTTCAAAATTGAAATAAAATTTTTTTGAAAGTTAAAATAAAACTAAAAATTGCAAATTAAATTCAATAATTACTAAAATTCAATGAACTAATAAATTAAATTAATCTTCAATATATTTTATTATTTTTTACTACAACTACTTCTATACTTCACTATTAAATACTACACCTTTTTTTTTTGATAACTGTAATAAAAATTTGAAAATTTACTTACATGAAAATTAGAACCTCCTTTCGTTTTTTATTCAAAATTGCACTGAAAAATGCGATTTGAAATTTAATTTTTTTACAAGAGTAAAGAAGAAACTCCAAGCTTCATTTTTATATATATTTCATATTTTCTTAATGAAATTTAATATACAAAAACTCCACCTGAACAGAACATTAAAAAAAATTTACTTACCAATTTTCTATCTTTTTAATATAAAAGCTTTTAAATTTTAAGGTTATGTGCACAGAATTTATAAAAAAAATTTACTCATTTTTTTTTTTGACAGTAGCAAGATGGATGCAATAAGAAATTTAAAAAAATTGGAGTTTTACAAATTTGCTTAAAAAAGAGTTTAAATTTTTGAGTTCAAAGTTAAAAACCTACTTGTTGTATTGGGCAAATAAAACACTCTAACGTCTTCCTTTAAACTTTTCGCAAATGACCAAAAAGATTAGCTATTCTTAGGAGTGGATTATTTTACGTTTCAACTTTTGGTTGAACAAGAATTTTTGCTTATTGACAATTCTCTTGCATCTGTTTCTCACCGCTATATAGTTGGCATATAGTTGAATGTTGATACTTCCGATAAAATTATTCAAACTGATTCAGTTACTCCTGTTACTTGTGATAAAGATGTGCAGATACTTGTGATAAAGATGTGAAAGTCAACTATTTTGGGACACAATGGACGGAAGAAGAGTGGAATGGAAGGATAACTAGCTTATTCAATCCAATAATTCTTCACTTACGAGGAAATTCTGAAAAGTTTCCTGTAACGGCATCTTTTTGTCAATTTTTATGATTGTCATTTCAAAGAACAATCTTTTATGTTAAATTTTATCTTAAATTCTGTCCTAAATTTTCAAACCGATCTGTCAAATAGTTTATTGTAAAACAGCTACCTAATCAGTTAACTTTTGTTCTTTTCAGATAATGGATCAATGTCAAATTCGTGCTGCAATTCATTACTTTTTTTTGAAAGGTTTATCAGCAACCGATATCCAAAAGGATATGGATAGTGCTTTAGGTATTTCATCACCATCATATGAAACCATTCGTTTTTGCTGAATTTAAACGCGGTCACACAAGTACAAGTGTAAATGATGAACAAAAAAGTGGATTGGTATAAGTGGCTAGTCCCGTCAGTCGTAACAAAAACCTCAAGTAGGAGACCAAAACATCTGACAAACAATCGCCCAGTAAAAGTTCGTGAGCTAGCAGATATATTAAAAATATCAAAAAATAGCGTTGAACGCATTTTACATGATGAACTTATAAAAAAGCTGTCAGCAAGATGAGTGCCATGTTTATTAACATTACCAATATCAATAAATACTATATATTATTGTGCATTATTGGATCGATTGAATGACGGAATCAAGAAAAAACTACCACATTTAACAAAGAAAAAAGTGCTTTTCCATCAAGACAACGCACTATCACACACATCAGGTGTGTAAAACTTCTCTAAAACTGAATGAATTATGGTACGAAATTCCTCCACATCCACCATACAGTCTACATTTACCCCCACCTGATTACTTTTCGTTTCTGAATTTAAAAAAGGCTTGCTGGAAAGAGATTCATATCAAATGAAATGGTTATCGAAACTGAAGCATATTTCGAAGATTTTGAAATATTGTATTTTTTAGAAGGAATTAAAAAGCTTGCAAAAAGTTTGATAAAGTGTTTTGAGTTAGAAGGAGACTATGTTGAAAAATAAAAGCACAAAATCCAAAAAAAGACCGTTTTTTCATATAAATACAGGAAACTTTTCGGACTGCCCTCATATAAGTAACATATTTTTGAGCTTCCCACCTTCTTCGTAAAAAAAAAAAGTTATAATTCGTCTATCTTTGTAAAAGACGTTCCGAGTTCCTAAGGTGAAAGAAAATTATGTGAGTTCAACATTAATTTATTAATTTGGTAATCTGTACTAATTTAACACCAAAGGAATAAAATAAAATAGAATCAAATATCATTGCTTTTTTATTTCTGGATCTGTTTACAATTTGAAGATTTTTCAACATCCCAGTAATCCCTCAAGATTTGGAATAAAATTAGTGCTGTTATTGAAAAATGGAATTTTAAAATACCTTTATTCAATACAAATGTAGATTATTCAATAAAAAATGTTAAACTAACTGATAAACGTTCTATTAATACTAATTCTAATCTAAAAAGTTTATTTGATTTGTATTTTCCTATACATGCTTCTAAATCTCCTAATTCTAATAGTACTCCAAGTAATAATACTAACACCATTAACTCTAACAATTATTTAACTTCTAATTTTATAAATATTTCTAGATTTTCTATTAAAAATCAGTGTAAAAATCATTCTAATTTTAATCCGACTATTAATAATAAACAAACTATAAAAAGTCTTACTAAAACGAATACCATTTTTAATTCTAACATTAATTCTCATAACAATTATATAAATTTTCCTCTTTCTATTAATAATCACCCATATTCTTGAAGATTTATCATCAAAGATTATTCTGTTACTATTACAATAAGATGGGCCACTTTTTTTTTAAATATAATGCATTTATTACAACTACTTAAACAAAAAAAAATCATTAGAAAAAGTAGGTAAAATACATATACTTCATTTCAAACCCATTCTGTTATTGAAATTACTGTAAGAGAGAAAATGAACGAAATATTGTTTAGCTAGTATTTTTACAATGCTTTTTTAAAGGCCCAACTTTGTTACTGTGTCTATGTATTGTTATAATACAAATTATAGGAATATTTAAAATTGAATTACAATCTATTTTTAAAGGCGCAACTTTGTTTAATTTTATACATAGTGGCAAAAAATAATAATAAACTGTTAATTAAAATTTTTTGAAATTAAATAAAAAAGTAATAATCGAAAGTGTTTCAATTGAAATTTGAATATGAAAAATGTATTTTCATCTAATCTATTTTAATTGAAAATTTTATGTAGATATTATTTAGATAGTTTAGAAAATAAATTTATAAATATTATAAATATTTTAGTAAAATTAGTACAGAAAAAGATTTAGAATATAAATTATACGAACGTTTATTATGACTGTTGTAATAAACGTAAGAATTTCTATTTTTTTTTTTTTTTTTTTCATTACTTTTTATTTCCAAATTATGAGAATACAAAACTACATTATAAACTTAAAACTATATACCAAAGTTTAATTCATTAAATGTTAATGTTAGTTATATAATTCAAAAGAAATAATAAAACGGTCCATCTTTTATACTGATCTATAAGTGGCGATTGAATGCAAAAGGAAAATAAAGAAAAAATTAAAATCACTAGGACAATGAAATTTGACGAAAAACAACACAAAAATTAAGTTAACCGATAAATACTCGATTTCAGAGTTGTCAAATTGAAAAAGCCAATGACGTATATTTGGTGAAAAAGAAGATGGATTTCTATCATTTCTTATAAAACTAGGAAGTTTGTTGAAAATTTTTGGAGCAAGAATATCAAAGAAGTGACCAAAATGAGAAGTACGGGCTCTAGGAATCGATGCAAAATTGGCATTATTGATTCTTAAATTATAGTTTAAAATATGGCGTTGAGTTAGATGGCCCGACTTAATAAAAGATTTTCAGCGTTTTATAAAAAGACAGGTGTCGAAGCAGAAGAATATTAAGTTCTTTAAATATAGGAAAACTAGAAGAAAAACGACTTTTCATTGAAATAATTCGAAAGGCATGCTTATGAGAATATAACAAACCACTAATTCTGCTGAAATATGTTCCACCCCAACAAGTAATTCTATACTGAAGTTTTGAGTTAAATAAACCAAAATACACCGATTTTAACAGTTCCAAAGAATAAAACTTCTGTAGGTTATATAAAATGTCTGTTTACATTGTTAAGACTTTTCTTCAAATGAGAACAGTGATCTGCCCATTTTAAACCATCATCAATTAAAATTCCAAGATATTTGAAGGTATTGACACAATCAATAGTAAAACATGCGTCACAGCAAGAAAAATATTCATTAAAAGAAAAATTGAGTGTGTTATCTAAGAAAAGTGGAAATTTCTGACAGCTAGGAGAGTGGTAAGATAATGAAATATCAATTAGGGAAACGTTTGACAAACTGAAACACATATATGTAGTTTTTGGAAAAGTGGAAATTTCTTACAGCTAGGAGAGTGGTAAGATAATGAAATATCAATTAGGGAAACGTTTGACAAACTGAAACACATATAATTAGTTTTTGGACTAACAACTAATTTGTGTAAAAAGAACCATTGCCTAATCAGGTTTAAATCGTAGTTTAAGTTACAAATGATATCAAAAGAATTTTTACAAGAATAAGTGAAACAGGTATCATCAGCAAATTCCGTGAGTTTACTTTTGAAATTCTGCGTGAATAAAGAATTAATGTATATGTTAAACAAAATAGGTCCAAGGACTGACCCTTGAGGAACCCCAACTAGAACATTTTTCAAGGAACTAAAATTACCACCAATTCTTACTCTCTGTTTTCTCTCTTTAAGATAGGAGCCAAACCAATCAAGCATAAAACCGCGAAATTCAGCTTTATATAATTTTTCTAACAGAATCTGATGGCAGACTGTATCGAATGCTTTTGAAATATCAATAAATAACGCAGAGGAGGAATTTCCAAAGTTTAAGCTATTGTATATTTCACCACAAAATTTAAGCAGTGCATCCTCGGTGGTCTTACCATTTGTAAAGCCAAATTTATTCTTATTCAAAAAATCGTTTTAACCAAAAAATTAATGCATTTTTTGATAGCTTTTTCAAAAATTTTTGTAATTGGAGAAAGAAGAGAAATGGGCCGATAGTTATTAACATTCACAGAAGAACCTTTCTTGAACAAAGGAATAACCTCTGCAATTTTTAATCCCTCCGGAAAAAGTCCAGAATGAACACTGTAATTAAAAATAAAACACAATACATCGACAACATAAAACGAAATTTTCTTAAGAATTTTATTAGACAATTTTACAACATTTTTTGAAAATGGTAAAGTTTTCAAGATGTAATTAGGAAATTTCGAACAAAATTTGGTAGAGAAAATGCTCCAACAAATCGTGCCATCAAGCTGATGGTTAATAAATTTCTAGAAACTGGATCTGTTCTGGATAACAGAGGCAACATTTATCAACGTAGTGGCCGTTCAACCGAGAATGTAGCAGCTGTGAGCAGAAGTGTTGAAGAAGATCCAAAAAGGCTTATAAGATCCAGCTGACGCAAGAATTAAAACCAACTGACCATGCATTACGTCGGCAATTCGTTTCTTGGGCAATCGAAAAACAAGAAGAAAATGAGAATTTTTTTAACAAAATAATCTTCACCGACGAAGCTCATTTCCAGCTCAATGGCTACGTCAATAAACAGAATTGCCGCATTTGGGGTTAAGAGAATCCAAGGGTTATCTTAGAGCAACCAGTACATCCACAAAAAGTTACGGTTTGGTGTGGTTTGTGGTCAGGAGGAATCATCGGACCAAAGTTTTTTGAAAACGCAAATGGAAATGCGATTTCGGTCAATGGAAATCGCTACAGGGAGATGATCCGAAGCTTTTTGTGGCGGGAAATTGATGATTTGGACGTAGAGAATATGTGGTCACACAGCAAGAGAAACAATGGATCTTTTGAAGGAAAAGTTCGAAGATCGCATTATTTCTCGTAGAGGAGGAGTGATGTGACCACCAAGATCGTGCGATTTGACACCGTTGGATTTTTTTGTAGAGTTTTGTGCAATCGAAAGTGTACAGCAATAATCCCACAACAACTCAAGAGCTTAAAAACAATATTATCGAGCAGATTTCAACCATTGAGAACAGTTTATTGAACAACGTGATTCAGAATTTTGGTAAAAGATTGGAAGCCTGCCGAAGTAGTAGAGGGGGCCACTTGGCCGACATAATTTTTCATTATTAACCGGTACCTATTTGTAATAAATTAAAATTAAAATATATTTAATATTTCAAAAAAAAAGTCTTTTTTTATTAAAATTAAAATGATACCTCAATTTTGAACACCCTATATATTAAAAATTGAAATTTTGTGAGATGGTAGAAGAGATTTCAAACCTTAATTTAAATTAAAATTCTACATTTTTTCTACATAAAGTTTTTCCTCAAGCTTCTAATATTTTGATGAAAAACTAAAATTTTTGAAGAAGAATTATTCATAATAATGTAAATCAAAACGAATAGAAAATATGTTAGTTGTTTTGAAGACTATAAGAAAATAATTAATTAAAAAGTTCTACTATAAAAGAAACAATAAGAAAAATTATAGTTTAACAAAATCATGAAAACAACTAATTTCTATTCTTTTTTCACCATACTTTCTACGCATAAAGATTTTTGAGTTCCAGATCCAAAGAAATTCATAGTTTTTTTCTTGTTTTAATTAGCGAGCTCGATCGAACAGCAACCTTGAATACTGCGTCAAAGAATCGTTGATATAAATTGGATTGTCCTTATTATCGGTTCCAAAAATTGATGACAAATTTGCAATTGATTTTTTCCTCTTCATTATTGAAATTTTTTTTTCAAAAGTTGAAAATTTAACACTCACAATATTAACATTATTTTTTTTTTTTGAAGTTTGTTTATTAATTTTATTATTATTTACTTTTTTAATATAGCATTGTAAAATGTCATTTTTGAAATATTACTATCTAGCTTTGAAAGAAAAAATATAACTTTCTCTTTTACGTTGCTTTCATTTACTTTTGGAATTCCAATGATATCAATATCTTTCTTCCTCTACAGTAATTCCAGCTTATTCACCTTAGCTTTAAGAGAATTGATTTTCTGATACAAGTAAACTCTTAATTTGTGCATTATTCTCAGTAATTAAATTTTTCATCTCTAAATTTAAATTATATAATACTTATTCTCATATTTTCTATTCGTTTTGATTTACATTATTATGAATAATTCTTTAAAAAAAATCCAAATCTTAAATAGTAATTTTGGCACAACTACAATGATAAACCATATTAGAATCTCCACAAGATATATATTGAACCTGGTGCTCAATTTTCAATTTGCAAATTCCACAATTCATAATTTTTTATTTGTCGTATATCCCAAAAATAGTAAAAATTTATCCTTTATTCCAATTCTAATATGTAGACCAAATCCTATAGATTTTAAGTGATGAATGTATAACAATTCGCAATAACAATTTGTATTTTTGGTATTTTTAAAAAAAAATTATAAAACTAAAACAAACTGTCATAGATGTTACCCCACACAACGTTTATGAGAGAAATTAAAAAAAACTATGTATATATGTATAATTTTATGTGTACTTATAACTATGTATGTATATATTTACAAAACTATGTATATATATATATACTCTTCACTTCAAATTTGTCCTTTTTAACATTATATTTGTCTTTTTTCAAAATCAAATTCGTCCAAATTTTCAAAATCAATTTTGTCTGTTTTAAAATCAAATTCTTTTGTTAAGGCTGGTTTTCATGAGAAATTTCGTGGATATTATCGCAACTAAAAAATATAGTGAACTGTACCAGTAAGAAATAAAAAAAAAAGTAAATTTCTAAATTTTGACGAAATTGATTTTGAAAATTTGGAAAAATTTGATTTTAAAAAAGACAAATATAATGTTAAAAAGCACAAATGTGAAGTGAAAAGAGTATATTAGAGTCAGAATTCATATTTGCTTATAAAACTTTAATAAAAATGTTAAAGAATTTGATATAAGAGATAAAATGTTCAGTGTTCAACATTTCTAAAAAATAAATATAATATATTTTAAAATGCTCTTTTGATTCCTTATACTTTTATTTACAGCTTCAAATTATTTGTTTCAGTAAATCGTTTTTAAAATTTTAGATTAATTATTCTATTATTTTTTTTCAAATCTTAAAACTACAATTTATTTAAATTTATTTTCCGTTTTACACTTTCGACACACTTTGCTTATAGTGAGATTTCATAGCCATATCAGGGGCATCGGTGGCCTAGAACAGGAAAGACTGTGTAACTTCCTATCCACATTTATGTGGCAGAGAAATGCATTAAAAAAAAAAATATGCTAAATCGTTTCATATCAGTTTTTTGTCTTCTTTTCACATAAAATCTTATTACTATCTATTTCCTTCAATTTTGTTGTTTTTGTTTTTTCGAGTAGCATAGAAATTTTTGGTCACTTGGTGAGAGTGGCCCATCTTATTGTAATAGATCATCTTTGCTTATCATACGAAGAGTATCACTGACTTGATGATTTGCTATTCTGCAAGACGCTAAAATGATAATTTTAATTTGACGTGATATCAAATGTCAAAAGTATCGTGTGTTGTCTTTCTGCAAGACTTTTCCTACCAAGCAATAGCCATTTTCTATCACGACAAAATTCTTGTACGATAAACATCTTTTAAGTTATTCTTAGGGATTAAGTATTTTTTTTTTTAATTTTTAGTCAAGTTTCAGTTTAAATCTGACACTAGTAAAAATCTGACACTACCAAGGGGGAAATTCTTGGTGTCTTTGGAAGATTCCCACCTCCCTTAGGAAAAAAAATATATAAATTAGTATTTTAGTGAATGTTGTTTTTGTTTAGTATATTTTACAAATTTAAAATTTTGGAAAAATAAAAAATCTATATTGATCGTACGAAAATTTTGAAGTGACTGAATAATGGCTATCGCATCGCAGGTAAAGTTTTATAGAAATACCATACACGATGAATTTGACATTTCATTCATCTCAATTTGAAAAGATCACTTCAGCGTCTTACAGAAATAACATTAGTCGTTTCAGCGTTTCTAGTCGTCTGATGAAACTTAGAGAAAGAGGCTGTTTATATTATTAACTTTGTTCAAGGCGAAGCCATCATGCGCCATAGTAAGATTTCTAATCTAAACACAACTGAAACTTCTAATACAATATCAAAAATTACTTCTAGCACCTCATCTGTGCGTCCTAAAATAGAGGTTAACTTCTCTTTTGATAATTTTAATGATTCGTTAGTATAACAGACAGTAAAATATTTCAAAATACCCGACTATATCCTGCATATCTAACGACGTTTGCATTACTGCTAAAATTCAAAATAGCGATTCAACAAGAAGGATTGCCAATTGATTTACGGAATATTTTTGTGAGATATCACGAAACTTTAATATTTCCGCCGTCGTTTCACATTGGCGTAGCCGCATGTACCGCCACAGTGTTCGCAATTCGTATGTTTTATTGACTGTTAGTACATAGCCAGAGCCAACAATAATGGAAGGCTGTGACATCGAAACCTTTGAATGTATTAGTGCAAATTTTCTATGTGTTTTGAGAGAAAATTACGAAAAATTACATTTCTTAAAATTTTTTCTTTTATTTTTTTTCTTCTTCTTTTTTTAGGAAAAAGACCAAAATGGGCAGAATTTCATATAGTTTTTTTTTTAAATATGCATCGAAATGTTTCAATTTTTTTATTTCAGATAGCTTATTATTTGCCCAATACAACAAGTAGGTTTTTAACTTTGAACTCAAAAATTTAAACCCTTTTTTAAGCAAATTTGTGAAACTCCAATTTTTTTAAATTTCTTATTGCATCCATCTTGCTACTGTCAAAAAAAAAAATGAGTAAATTTTTTTTATAAATTCTGTGCACATAACCTTAAAATTTAAAAGCTTTTATATTAAATATGATAGAAAATTGGTAAGTAAATTTTTTTTAATGTTCTGTTCAGGTGGAGTTTTTGTATATTAAATTTCATTAAGAAAGTATGAATTATATATAAAAATGAAGCTTGGAGTTTCTTCTTTACTCTTGTAAATTTAAATTTCAAATCGCATTTTTCAGTGCAATTTTGAATAAAAAACGAAAGGAGGTTCTGATTTTTATGTAAGTAAATTTTCAAATTTTTATTACAGTTATCAAAAAAAAAAAAGGTGTAGCATTTAATAGTGAAGTATAGAAGCAGTTGTAGTTTAAACATAATAAAATATATTGAAGATTAATTTAATTTATTAGTTCATTGAATTTTAGTAATTATTGAATTTAATTTCCAATTTCAAAAAAATTTTATTTCAATTTTGAAAGTTCAATCAATAATTGTTGGTATTTTAAATAAAATAAAATTTCCGTTTTCATTTAAAAGTTAAAGATTTAGTTTTTTTATTTAGTTTTTATTTATTCTATTAGTCTTTTTAATTATAATGGTTCGAAAATGTGCGCTTTCTGGATGTAAATCCAATTATAATTCTCAGGCGAATAACGTTCCAACTTTTAAATTTCCAAAAAATGAACCATTAAGAACATTATGGATAAGCGCTATATCAAAAGAAAATTGGCAATCTACGGCGTATAGTTGCATATGCGCTTATCATTTTAAAGAATCGTGTTTTTCTTATACTAATAAAAGGCAACGTTTATTGCCAAACTCTGTTCCAAGTATTTTCCCCAATAATTTGGAATATTTATCTGGTAATACAAATAGCACAGAAACGTCAAATTCTCAGGATAGTAATTTTATTTTAAACTTTAATAATTTAGTTTCAAACTTTGATAAAAATATTAATTTAAATGGCTGGTTTCTACATAAAAATAGAGAAAGTATTGTTTTATGCGTATTGCAAGAAGGTGAATATTTCGGTTGTGCTTTTAAATTTTGAATTGTAATTAATAATAATCTTCTTGTTACCTGCTTCACAGACTCTAAAAAAGAACCAGCCAAAAATTTTGAACACATTTTACCCAAAAATATGAAACTTGTATTTTAGTCTCAGCTAAAACAGTTGATATCGTTTTTTGATAATACCGAATCATCCGTTTCTGATGAACCATTAATAATTTTACAAAACGCTTTGATCTTGTTAAATGATTATATAAATTTCGAGGATGATTTTGTAAAACGGAATAAATTAAATTTTATTTTTAATCAAATTGAACTGATAAATCTAAAATCACCGAAATATAGTTGTGATACCATGGTAATGTCATTTTTAACTTTTGCGCATTCCAGAGCTACTTATAAAATGATTTCTCAATTTTTTTCTCTTCCAAGCAGTCGCCATCTTCAAAGACTATCTTCTCAACTGCATGTAACCCCTGATTATAAACATTTAGAAAATGATAATAATTATTTAACTGCAGCTTCTCAATCCTTAACAGAACCAGAAAAATTTGTAGCCATTTTAATTGACGAAATTTATGTAGAACAAAGTCTACAATACAAAGCAAATGATGTCGTTGGAATGGCTAACAATAAATCTACACAAGCTGCCAGAACAATTATAGCCTTTATGATTAAGTCTTTTTACGGAAATTTCAAAGAAATTGTCCGTTTACTGCCCGTTCTTCAACCGTCAGATGAATACTTGACAGAAAATATAAAGGCTATAATTGAATTAGTCCGCGTTTAGCTATAATTGAATTAGTCCGGCTTCCGCGTTCTTGTAATTATCACAGATAATCACAAAATAAATCAAAATATGTTTAAAAATTTCAGTATTCAAAATAAAACATTTCCCTAACCCTAACGGTAAGGGAAATATATATTTGCAGTTTGACACTGTACATCTTTTCAAAAACATGGTGGTGGGATATATGTAATACAAGAGGCAAATTCCATGGTATTAGAACTAGAAATGAATGGAATAAACCAATCAAAGAGACAACAGATCTTCGTCTCAATTTCCTAAAAGAATTTTGTGATTGGTTATCAATTTGTAATACAAACGAAAATCCAAATAGTTTTAAAAAAGACACTTTCAATGCTTTAGTATTCACTACTAAAACATTAATAGATTTAGTCCATCTATCCTTAACGGAACTTCAAATGGACTATGTTTTACTAGGTAAATTCCAAACTAATGATTTAGAAAATAGATTCGGATTATATCGTTCAATAGCTGGGTGCAATTACAACATTTCATATACCGAAGCTATTGAAAGTGAAAAAAAAATTAGAATTCATAAAATATATAAAAAATACCATAACCAAAAAGAAAATTTACAAAACGATATTGGGGAGAATTCTTTACAACAGAAAATTAATTTAAAAGAATTCGATAAAATTTTTGATTCGCGTTATTTAGCTGAGGCAAAATTTGATACAGATTGCAATTTATATACGGGAGGATATGCCTCACATTGTTTGGAAAAACATACAAAATGCGTCGATTGTAAATCAATATTCCTGAAAGAACAGGGGACTGATTCGGGTTCTTATTATTTTGACGAACTTAACAGAGGGGGTCTTTCTTCACCGACGGATGAGGTTAATTATATTTTATTTCACATGAACGCAATCTTTCAGGAAATTTTACGGGATTTTGATTTAAAAAAAATATTCTTTGAGAAGTAATCAAAAAGGCATACTTATTCAACTAACATTCACTAGTCTCGGTTTGGGTATAAATGACATAGATTTAGAATCAACGTGTAAATGTGGTAATACAAGTCGCAATATGTTTTTCCAAATAAGTAAAACTTTCGCTAATATTTTATTAAATAATTTTACTAAACAACATAACGATATTCTTAAAAGCAATAAACAAAATAGAAAATTAAAAATATTTAATAATTAAAAAGAGTAATATGTGATAATATTTATTGTGATATTTTTTTTTTGTTATTTGTTAGTTTTAAAAGCTAACAAAGTTTATTTGTTTTTATATTTTGTTATGTTTTTTTGTTAAATTTTCTTGTTTTTATTTATTATGTTTTTCATTTTTTTTCTATTATTTATTATTGTTTATTATATGGTTTTCTTTTGAAAAAATTTGTATGCACTTTTGTCTTACAGATGTGTGTTAATACACACATCTGTAAGACAAAAGTGCATACTGGGGATAGCACGTAAAAAAACGCTCCATATTCCCTACCTCATAGGTGGTGTGAAAATGGGAATAATTTTAATATATAACATATTTAAATATTTATTTTTTATGTACCTATATTTAGTTTATTTTATTAATAACCTTAATTTTTTTTTTTTGAATTAAAATTTTCTAACTTAATTTCTAAACCAAAATTCTTGATAAAATTGGTTTTGCAAATTTTTTTATTGCCCATACTGTATCAAAAACTTCAAAAACCACTCTCATTCAAGTTTTGTTAAGGAGCTTTAATAGTGGGAAAATAAATGGAGATAGTGTTTTTAAAACATAATTTTTTAATTAAAACATTTAAATATTTTAAATTTGAATACATAAAAAGATGTGTTAAAGATGAAATTTTATAGTGGCCATTGGAAGAAATTTGAAAAAATTATTATTTTTTGAGTTATTAAGGTTTATGATTTACCACTATTTCATTTTTTACTATTTCCATAAGAATACGTGTAAATTTTTAAGAAGCCTTACCACTATTTCATAGCTCTCTCTCTGTGTCAGGGCCTGTGAAAACATTATTGTAGGTTACGCCATAGCTAACAATAATTTAAAAGGCCTGGACACTGAAATATTTGTTTGTGCTAGTAAAACACATACAAAAAAAATTAGCGGAAAACTCAGAAAATGACATTTCTTTAAAAAAAATATTTTTGAATTTTTTCTTATTTTGTTTACCCAAAAACCCGAATTTTTACTAAAATGTATATTAAGTTTTCATTATGAAATACTTGCCCAAAAATGTAGAATTTTAATTTAAATTAAGGTTTGGAATCTCTTCTACCATCTCACAAAATTTCAATTTTTAATATATAGGGTGTTCAAAATTGAGGTATCATTTTAATTTTAATAAACAAGACTTTTTTTTTGAAATATTAAATATATTTTTATTTTGATTTATTATAAATAGGTTCCGGTTAATAATGAAAAATTATGTCGGCCAAGTGGCCCCCTCTACTACTTCGGCACGCTTCCAATCTTTTACCAAAATTCTGAATCACGTTGTTCAATAAACTGTTCTCAATGGTTGAAATCTGCGATCGATAATGTTGTTTTTAAGCTCTTGAATTGTTGTGGGATTATTGCTGTACACTTTCGATTTCACAAAACCCCACAAAAAAAAATCCAACGGTGTCAAACGGTTACCAAACCGTAACTTTTTGTGGATGTACTGGTTGCTCTAAGATAACCCTTGGATTCTCTTCACCCCAAATGCGGCAATTCTGTTTATTGACGTAGCCATTGAGCTGGAAATGAGCTTCATCGGTGAAGATTATTTTGTTAAAAAAATTCTCATTTTCTTCTTGTTTTTCGATTGCCCAAGAAACGAATTGCCGACGTAATGCATGGTCAGTTGGTTTTAATTCTTGTGTCAGCTGGATCTTATAAGCCTTTAAATGGAGATCACGATGCAAAATGTTGAATAATGTGGATGGTTTGATGTTTAATTGCTGCGAACGATGACGAATAGAAGTTTTTGGATCTTCTTCAACACTTCTGCTTACAACTGCTACATTCTCGGTTGAACGGCCACTACGTTGATAAATGTAGCCTCTGTTATCAAGAACAGATCCAGTTTCTATCAAACATCAGCTTGATGGCACGATTTGTTGGAGCATTTTCTCTACCAAATTTTGTTCAAAATTTCCTAATTACATCTTGAAAACTTTTACCATTTTCAAAAAATATTGTAATAACAAAAACACGTTGTTTCTTCGTGTAACGTTCCATATTAACTAACCGGAATGTATTTAGAATATACCTAAAGAAACCTCGTATAAAAATTCCAGGTAGAAAAAAAATGGCGGCAAAATCAAAATGATACCTCAATTTTGAACACCCTTTATTTTCCATAAAAATATAGGAATAGGTTTTTTAAGCATTTTAACATGACAGCTATTTTAACACTATCAAAAAAGAATGAGTAAAAATTTTTCATAATTTAGTAAACATAACCTAACAATTCAAAAGCTTTACAATAAATATACAAATTTGGTTAGTATATTTGAATCAAAATCAAGTTTTTATAATTCTAATTTAAATAAAATAGATAAAATATATATAAAAAGAAAGTTTGAAATTTTATCTTTATTCTTGTAAAACAATTAACTTTCTAATCATATTTTTTTATGCTACATTGATAAATTGAAAATCTTGATTACCAAATTCTGGATAAGCAATTTTCGTTTTTTAGGATACAGTTAATAAAAAAAAATTAATTGTACAATAGTTATAACTTATAAGTATAAACTGTAGGTATTTATCTTTAAATTTATATTGGAAAATTATTTTTTAAAATTTTACTTTAAAAAATTAACTAAATAATATTTTTAAAGAGTCAGTCTTTGACTTTTTCTTTTGCGTTTTCTCGATTTCCAAAAAAAAACCTTTGAGAACATTATGGATAAGGGCCGTATTAATATCAGGTTGGCAACCGAAGGCGTATAGTTCCATATGTAAATTACATTTTTCGGAATCATGTAATTCTTTAAATAACCCTCAAAGGCTGCGTTTGATACCAAATGCAGTTCCGAGTATTTTCTCCAATTACCCTGAATGTTTATTTAAAAAGAAAAGCGAAACATGCGATGTTGATTTAATTTTAAACTTTCAAAATTTAATTTTAAAAATTGAAAAAATTTAAATGGTTAAAATTTATACAAAGCTAAAAACAACAATATACTTTTATATGTTTTATCCGAAACTCACATCAATTATCAGGCCATGAAGTGCAGAGAGTAAAAGCTATAAGGGGCCAGCTTTTAACAAATTTACACGCGGTCTTATGGAAAAAAATAGGGGGCCGACTATAAATCTTAAAATAACACAAAAATCATTTACTTTATTCAATTTAGTCCAAAGAGAAAATTAAAGTCTCATCTTTTTTACATAATTCATTAAAGAAAAATATTTTAAAATATAATATTTTCATTCATAAATATGCATTTAAAAAATTATCTTCCTTTAAATTTTTTATTTTAAGCTTCTCTTAGCTTATTCTTAGCTTCTTAAGATAAATTGCCTCAATATCGTAATAATATAAGTCGAGACTACTTTCATACTTAAAATTTTGTACACGCTTATATGGCTATAATCGAGACTCACATCAATTATGAAATTACTCATACGCGCGATACGTGAGAATTGATTGCAATTATCCCACAACTACATTCATGTGTTTTAAGTTCTTGGCTTGTTTACTTAGGTCTTGATTTTATCTGATAATAATTACTTAATTGTAATTTTTATTTTAGAATAACTGTTAATTTAAATATTTAATAGATTTTAGATTTAGAATAACTTATTAATAACGATCTTTTAATTAAATATTATTATTGAACAAATTCAATTTTTAAGTTTAAAAACTCGAAAATATTGTTGTAAACCATCGTAATGTAATTTTTAATTTTCGCCCATTCAATTTGGGCGATTGGGGATATGTTTATTCCATTATTTCTAAATTTCTTTCTCTTCCAGCTAATTTTAATGACTTCTTTTATTTTATAATTTTAGTTATTTTTTTTTAATTTGTGATATTTTTTATTTTTTATTTAAAATAATTTGAATGAAAAATATTATTTTCGGCTTTACGTATAATATATTTTTCATTTCTTAGCTGAAGTGGACTAGGCCTACCATTTTCAAAAAAAATATTAGGTTAATTACCTAATTGTTTAAATTATAACAATTTTACACACATATAAAATATATTCCACATGTATGTATATAAAATTCATATAAATTCAGATTTTACTGAACTTATTAAATTTCAATTGTCATAAAAATTATGTTGCTTGCAATAATTTTTTTGCTCAGTATTGTTCGGAATAAATGCTCTTTCAAAGCTTTTAAAAAACTTTTTTAAATAAAAAAGTAATTGGAAGCAATTTTTTAAAATTAATATTTATCAATGAAATTAAATTTTTTAAAATTATTTTTTACCAAATAATGTAAAAAAGATGAAATTTTAATACCCCCTTTGGAAAAACTTAAAAAAAATTAATTGTTTTTGAGTTATTTCAAAATTTGTAATAGGCCCCTATTTGTTCCATAAGACTACGTGTATTTTAACCAAAAATAGAGCCCTATACAGCTTTTTTTCGTTCAGTGTCCAGGCCTTCTAAATTATTGCTAGCTATGGTTAGTCACATATGATTTATATGCCACATTTACCGCCTTTTTTGGCCTAACAATAAAATAATAATAATCATATCGATAACTACTGAACTGCCGGGCCGATAATGAACAAATCTTTAGAATCTTAACCTACCAGATGCCAAAAATTCTAATAGTTTATCAATATTCACCTAAAGAACAAAGTCAAAAATGAGCAAAATTTTTCTATTTAAGTTCTTCTAATTAACATGTATGTATGTATGTACGTAGATATAATTTTAGATAAACTAAAAAAGAGAAGCGGGGACAGACATCCAAAGGAGAAAGCCAAAAAATTACAATACAGAAAACTATTATAAAATTCTTACTATAATAAAATACATAAATAAACATTTCATATAAGATTCCGCAGAGAAAATAGCTAGAGAAGAAAGTACACTAGTCACTAACATTAGTAGATATTGTACAACTTTAATGATTAAGAATAATTATTATAACTAACATAATAATAAGATATTGCAAAATAATAGAAGGGTGTTTTTATGCCGAAAGGAATATTATCGTACAAAGGATGATGTCATAGGGATAAAGAACTCCTCATTAATACTATGAATAATATAAAGCAAAAATCCCTTATACCAGCACTCTTCTGATTGGCAATCTATTGAATCTAAGATTAATTATAACTTTGAAAAACTAAAAATATTCTTAATACAATCTACTTATAGCTTATAAAAGTACATATTTAAAAATAGTAAATTGATTTCAATTTGAGTTTGACATTAGGTAATACTAGGTTTTATCTTTAAATATTTTATATTATAATATAAAAATATAGTATTAAATCTGTTCATAAATTATTTTGTAATAAATCATAAATAAAAATAAACAAAAAATTTTTTTGATTAAAATGACTCATATTAACATTAGTCATCAATCTGACATTTTTTTTATTTTACTAATGTAGTATGTATGTATGTACCTTTTACGAAAAAGAAAATTAAAGGTAGGTTGTTATACATATATGAATTGGTATTTTAATCTTTCTAAATTTTTATTTCAGGCTACTTTTGAATATTATAATAGGTGTTTCAAACTATAATTTTATTTTATTTTAATTACAGATGGTTGAATTTTTAAAATTTTATTTTATTTTTATTTGCTTCACTAGCATATATTGTTATTTTTTAATATATGGATTACATGCGTGTGTTAACCTACCCAAGTGTTTAAAAATTGATGTGGGATGAAACTACCATTTGGTACTTAATTTTTTTTTAATTTCTATCATTTCAACGTGATAACTGATAATTGAATATTATTAATTGTTTCATTTTATTTCAATTTAAAAATTACAATATTTTGTTTTCAAATTTATATCAAGATTTATAAAATTACGCTAATTATAATTTCAACTTACAAAATTTTATATATTTTTTTACACCAAATATAAATAATTAATTACTAATAAATATTGAAATTTGTAATAATTTAAATCAAAACTTTTTTAATTTACCAAAATTAACTTTCGTATTTTCTTATTGGTAAATGGTACTACCAGTGTTATATATACTATACTGTTAAGTGTTACTGTACTGTATATAATATTATTATCTTTGGTAGGTACTACAGTACTGCTCAACTATATGATTATGATACTATGTACTACTTTACTTAGTACTTACTAGACAACCGTACTCGTTCGTATCGTATTGTACTGTTGTGACTTGTGAAGACTTTTCTTTTTCTTCTATCTCGTTTGAAAGTTGAATTTGAATATCGTATTTCAATTTGATATCTGCTCAAGTGATGTAAGAAATCAAGTTCAGCATCGATTTTTTTATATAGGAAATTTTTATTTCGCTTTAAAAAATTTTGACACTGACAGCAAAATAAATGTACATTGTTTGATATTTGTTACGTAGTTTGTATTGTACTTTTTACGCCACTTTTAATTTTTAAACGGTTTCAAATTTTAGATGGTATTGGTAGTAGACTAGTAGGAGCTGTAAACTTATATGCAAACATCAAGCAAGTAGGAATTTAACAAAGTAACAAAAAACACTAATTTCAAATCATTCCGCACCCGTTTTAAATTTTTCCTTATTGTCTTGGCTTGGCTTGACTAACATGTACATACTTGTAAAATAAAAATAAGTTTAATATATATATTTTTATGGTTCCAATTTTATAGTTCTTTTTGAATTTTTAAAAAATAAATTTTTTGTATGGCTTTTAATAAAAGCCATACAAATGAAACATCGAGATTACACGTTCAATCTTTCAATCATTTTTATTTGAAGACCTGTATAATATTTGTTGTTTAAAATGCAAAATAAAAATAAAAAAAACGTTTTTTATTTCAAAATTTGAAATAAAAATACAAATACACTTCATAAGACTTTGGTATCTTTAAAATTTCTTAATTCTACTCACGAGTCGGATTAAAAAAATTAACTCTATTAATTCGATTCTGACGTTTTCAAACGATATTCATGACGTCAAAGTTTATTTTATTCTACTTCGGCTTTTCGACACCATTTTTATCCGTCTTAGGCACTAGTAGTTAATTCAGAAGTTTTTTTTTTTTAAAAAAATGTAGCAAAAATTTGACGTTCTTCCACTAAATTTCAAAATTATGTCCATTTTTAAATTTACAATTGTCAGCTGATGATATGTATTGTAAGTTGCCATATTTGATTTGATTTGTCTTTAAAAACATTTAGTGATTTAAACAAAGTTCATACAAAGTGTTATTAACTAAATACTAATAATATTGTCTTTTTTTATTTTTAACTATAAAACTGCAAGGATTGAAGTAATACTGGTTGACTGAAAAATTAACTAAAGTTTTAAACAATAGTTCAAGGAATTTATTTATAAAAATGTTATTAACTAAATACATACCCTAATATTGTCTTTTTTTATTTTTAGCTATAAAACTACAAGGATTGGAATAGCAACTGCAATACTGCAAGTGCCAATTCTCTCATCAGAATGAATAATTGGGATGCAGTTAAATTTGTATTAAAAATAATTGTAGTAAATATAATAAATAAAAAATAATTTTTTTAAATAAATTCTGTGTTTATGTTAATGTTCATACAATCTTATAGGAACAAAAGTTAGGTTAAAATAGAAAAAAAAGCTAGGTTAAAAATGATTTTTTTTTGTAGTGACATCTATTAACCTTAAAGGGAATCTGTGTTTATTTCAAAGCTTCTGCTTCCACCGATTTGGCGCCAGTAGTAAAACAATTAAGAGTTGGCCGTCTATTAGTGGTATATATTATCTATGGTCACAGGCAAATATATTATATAGGGATAGATATATATAGTAATATAGTACTATATACTAGTACTAGTACTATAGGTAAACTAATACTATAGGTAGGTATAAGTACTAGCACTATAGGGATAGATATTATATAGTAATAATAGATAGTAATAATAATAGGAGAGAAAAAAAGCCTAAATAAAATTTAGATACTAGCGCCGCCATCGCTGCAAGTGATTCTAGTTTCAATAAACTACTACATCTAAAAGGCCAATAGATGTCGCTAAACAGTTTCATTTTAAAATTACTAGATATATTTCGCCCATATTTCTATACATATATTTCCCTACCCTATTTTTGGATTTTTAAAATTAAATAGAATCATTTTTAAGTTAAGAGAATTAATTATAGGAATAATTACCACAGTCCACAGTCCAACCTTGGAATTCCGATAAATCTATCTTCTTTGATTGTAAGGTACGAGGAAACTTGGGCTTTAAAATGGCAATGACTTCTTCTAATTTTTGTCCATTTCCAGTAACGAATGTAAGCGGTCTTGCTCTGATTTAAAATAAAATAAAATATAAAATTTTATCGCTTTAATTGAATCAAAACTTACCTTCTAATTTTTAAAGCATTTGATTTAACATTTAATAAAAAAACCAAAAAAATACACTAAACTGCTGCAGTTAAACCAATATTTGATTCAAAATGGATTCATAGCTGGCTAACATATGGCTTTTCAATTTCAAATTTTTCATATGGCGATAATAAAAATAAATGGCGCTATTTTTGAAATTAGGTGGAAGTTCTTAAACTTTTCTAAAATTTTTGAAAAAAAAAAATTTTTTCTAAGACAACCACCCATGTTCATAGGGTGTTTTTCTTTTTTCGTTCAGATTTGTGCTCTGAACAGTAACCGAGTACATACACTATACAGTACGTTTTGTGACAAGATTCCGCAACGTTGCAACCTTTTTTGATGCAAATGCAAACTTTTTTCATTCTCACATTCTCAGGGAATTTTTAATCCCTTAATATTTATACAGTATTGTATATTTTTAAATTATACAGTACTTTTAATTTAAAAAAATAAAAAAATATTCAAAAATTTAAATTCAAAACCTAAAAACTCTTCTGTAAACAGTGATTCTGCCAACCAGACTTCGCGACCATTTTTCATGTAAAAAGCAGACCTGTCAGTATATAGGGGTCTTGACCGTGCAAACTAAATGTCAAATTTTTTCTTCCGCACTCTTGAGGAATTGAAAATCAGAGCAAACTGAAAATTTACACGAAAACTGTCAAATTTTTACATTTGCACCGTTGCGGAATCCGGTCGCTGAACAATTTATTTTATTTTTAATATTTTATCTTTAAATGCTCCGAACGAATATTGAAACACAATAGAGCTTTAACCTGCAAATCATATAAAAAAAATAAAATTTTTGGACATTTAAATTAAAATGCTCTGGGATATCTGCAAATTAAAAGCAAACATTTAGATTATACTCTAAGCGCACACTGGATGAAGAAAGAAACACAAAAGGTACATTTTTAACATTTTGAGTGAAAATAGAAACACAAATTTTTTTTACAGTTTTGGCTCTGCTCTGAACTAAACTAAACACAACCAGTATTAAATAGACACCAGAGAGTAAGAAACGAAACGCACTCTTGGGGTGGGAGTCGACAACGGTGTAAGTGAAAAAAATTGACTATTCTCATGAAAATTTTCAGTTTGCACTCACTTTCAATTCTGTAAGAGTGCGAATGAGAAAATTTCATATTTTCAGTTTGCACGGTTCAAAGTTTTTTCATCAAGTATTTGTCGGTGCAAATGCAAATGAGAAAAGGAACGAGAAAGACAGTATTTTTATTATTTATAAAAAAAACTGGAAAATTTAATTGGTCAAAAAAGTAAAAAGTCGAGTAGCGAGCAAAGAGAGATTTTGCTAATGATAGGTATGTTGTTTAGTTTAAAAATTTATTTAATTATGCAAAAATACAAAATACAAATTATTTAGTTGAAGTTAAATTATTATTTATTTTAGATTGAAATGACAGTCAGAGCTAATCAAAATACATTAAGCGCTGTTTATAATTCATTCGGCCCCCGTTTATTGTTAGTTTGTTCAATTGTTGCAAAAAAATTACATTTCCCAGTTTCTGCCAAAGCCACTTATATACAAACAAACCGAAGCATTGAATTTAAATGGCTGCTAAATGCCAATTTTAAACAAAATAGTTTTGTATGAGTTTCTTCATAAACGGTATGGTAAATTTTTTATCGGGTATTAAAAATTAAAGTAAAAAAATTTCCAATTAGGTAATTTCTAATTGGGAAATAAAAACTAAAAAATATTAATTAAGAATAAATGAGTGAATAATTAAATATAAGTGAAATAAGCTAAAAATGAAAAAATAAAACATAAGTTATTTTTTTATTGCTATATTTCTTTATCAGCGCTACATAATTATAGTCACCTTTTTAAATTACTTAAATGTAAATAAAATTTAATTAAACTAAACACCTTCTCATTATTATTTATTTGCTTTTTTAAAATTTTTTTTTTAATTTGCAAAAAAACAAATTATAATATTTATTTTTTTTTTTTAAATTTTTGAATATTTTTATAAGGCGAACCTCTTGAAATTCATAAACAGCGTGTCATAAACATCTTTTTTTTTGTATAATAATATGACACGAGTTACGTATTCACCCAATCCTTTATGTAACAAAATAAATTATTTGCCAGATACTACGTCAACAGTTCCTGTTATTTTCAAAACAAATACGCATTCTTCAAATTCTATTCTCACAACAATAATAGACGCTAAATTTGCATTTCATGTTATTCTAAAATAATAAAATCTATTAACCAAATAATTTAACATCAATATCATATTTCAATCATGTTTAATCATAATTTTGTCGTGGAATATTTAAAATAAAAGCTTTCTCACATTTAAGTAACATTGTTCAAATTATACCAAAATAAAATTAAATAGAATTAAGTTAAATGATGCAAAGATTGCACTTTTTAAATAATATAAATAGTCATACAAATTAGAATTAAATCAATCATTCTTTAGACCTGAAAGTGGTCATAATTAAGTCATTTGTAATTAAAACTTCTGTTATAAGCTAGATTGTAAGATTACTGCTAAGTAAAGTTTGTACATAAGAGTAAAAAATAAAGTTCTTTTTTGAAAATAACCAAAAGAAGTTATTTAAGTGGTTATTTAAGTAGGATAATTTAAATATATGTATATGTATACATTTTTTGTGAAATAAGACTTCTTCGATACTCTTAAGTGAGTCTGCTTAAGGCACAAAGAATTGTGTATATATAAATAAATTATCCAGTGGTCGAACCTAAATATACGATAGTGGACAACAAAGGATTTCATATTATCCGCAGAAACTAGCTTCGTACATAATAAAGTTAAAATCATAAATATACGACAGTGGACAACGAAAGATATCTCATTATCCGCAGAAATTAGCTCCGTACATAAAACTAAAGCTTATGAACAAATTCGACGAAAACAGGTATCTCCAAGATGAAGATTATTTTGGAAGAACAACTACAAGAACGAGTCATTGCACTACAACAACAAATCCATCAATGATTGAAACTATAAATAACATGCAAGCACAAATACAAGCACCAGTACAAGCCCCAGCACCAACATCCGCTCCAGCAAACACAACACCAATAAAAGTAATATAAAAACATCAAGTTTATGTCAACTTTTACTGGTAAATGACTCTTTTATTAGTAATGTAGAATATCAGCTATCAACAGCAAATTATTGGATGATTTCCAACTTGAAAGTTAACTCGGTAAGTGAATTAGCTTATATTATCCAAGATATTAAATATAAGGCAGATGAAATTCAGGTTTATTATAGATTTAAGCAATGTAGATAGTATCTTAGTTAATATAGTCAAAGAAATGATACAAAGAATTTTATTAGATAAGATTTATTATGGAAAAAAATTAGGTAACATTGTTGCTACCATGAGAGAAAGAAGATTTGAAGATTTATGTATTAGAAAAGAATTTAATAAAAATATAAATAATCAAAAAAATTACAATGTTCACCAAAATAAAAATGTAAAATACAATAGAAATTCAGCCTTTAATGAACTTTCTAAAAATTATAAAAATAATTAAAATAAGTTTCAAAATAATAAATTTAATTACTCAAATAATAAATTTAATAATAATTCGAGACCATATAGGACGAATAATAACTTTTATGATAACTCCGGTTAGGAACAATCCGGACCAATACCGCCATCAACAGAATTTTCCTAAACAAAGACCAGTTCATTCAAATACAATGAAAGTAGAGAACATTCTAATAAAAACTAAAGAGAAGAATAGAAATGAAAATAATAAGTTAGGTAAACCACAGTACTTTACAACGTTGGATCTGGCAAAAGGTTACCACCAAATATCTATTAAAGAGGAAGATAAATAAAGACTATATTAACAAGGTATGTGTAGCATATTTGGACGATATTCCTATATTCAGTAGATCACTTAAAGAACGTATTAGTGCAATTCTTGGCATCTTTAAAGTTTTAGAAAATAAAAATTTAAAAATCCAAATAGATAAATGCAACTTAATGAAAAATGAGACAGAATTTTTAGGACACATATCAACTAAAGACGGACTGAAACCTAATCCAAATAAAATTAAACCTATACAAATGCAAAATTAAACTGATGCATCAAATTACGCAATCTGTGCGGTCCTATCACAAGAAGGACATACAGTCTGTTTCGCTTCAGGAACTTTAAACAATCACGAACGAAATTATTCCGCGACAGACAAAGAATTTCTCGCGATCGTATGGTTAGTGAACTACTTTCGACCGTACCTCTGCGGTAACAAATTTAAAATAATGACCTATGAATATATTTGCATATCAAATATAAAGAAAAGATTTATCACCTAGACATCAAAGGTGGTTATTAAAATTAGGTGAATGTATTTAAAGGAAGAAAAAACCGCGTCGCAGACTTTTTAAGTAGAATTGAAAATACGGCGATAAAAGTAAATGAGGGAGAAGATGATAAAGAATCTATTGAATTCCAAAACCATATTCAATGTAGAAGATGACGCCACAACGGCAACAGTACATTCTGCAGAAGAAGAATTACTAGACCGTATTGACATTAAAAATTTGTAGTCGTAATACTATTCGAAAAAAAAAAAAACTTTATAAAAGTGCTTAAAATCTATTTGGAAAAATATTCTAAAACATTTTTAGTGGTTAAGCTCTAGTTCAAAAAAAAATTTATAAAAGTGTTTAAAATCTATTTGGAAAACTATCCTAAAGCATTTGTAGTGGTTAAGCGCTAGTTAAAAAAAAAAATTAATCTAGTGAAAAAAGGTTAATCAAAAATTTTGTAGTGGTTAAAAAAATCTATTAAAAAAAAAAAAAGAATAAAACTATAAACTATAACTATAAACTACTATATGTAAAAAAAATAAAACTATAAACTGTAAGAAACATTGATGTGGTGTAGTGTAATTCTAAAGGTACGGTATCGGTAATGTCACGAATCGCGTACGCGTTAAGTTCCAGAATAGCAGAATTAGAGTGAGTAAACGGTTATATATATTTTAAAATATTTGAAAATATTTTTTTGAACAATACATAATTTTGCACATTATTATATATGATTTTTTTTTGGATATTTAAACATTATATTTACATAGTGTACATTAAATATACCTATACGTACTTGAATGGTATGCCTATTTGAACATAATAAATAAATTTTTTTTAAAAAGAAGTTGCTTCAAGGTTTTGATTTCTGAACAGAACGTGCTTCGAATAATTGATATTAATTTCAGGAAGTGGTATAAAAACGCTTGTACGAGGGGTTACATTTTTTTATCTTAAATATTTATCTGAACTTGGTGGGTGTTTCAGTTGGGTCAAATAATTAAAAGAAGGATGGAAGACTTAATAAATGCTCAGTTGGCACAAAAGGAAATCTTTGAAAGTTGCTTTAATAATTATAAAAAGATGGGGAAGGATAAACGCACTGAAGGGTTCTATCAAAGAAGGTTAGCAGCTTTCCAAAACCATTGGGATACATTTGTCAGTGGGCATAAAAGATTAATAGTTCAAATGTTATCCGAAAAGAGGACCCAAAAGAGTTATAGTTACTTTGAAGATGATATCTATGCTGAGGTGAGAGATTATTTCAACACTAATTACGAAATAATTGAAAGCCGATATGAAACAGACTTTGCGGAAATCGCATCAAAGAAGACTGAAACCAGCACGGTACAACCAGTCGAGAATCACTCTGGAGTGCGGCTTGAAGTTACCGAAGGTCTCACTTGATAAATTCAATGGCGATTAAAAAAAATGGCCAACCTTCTATGATCTTTTTAGAACAATGGTGCACAAAATAATTCTCTGAGTCCAGTTACAAAATTGCAATATTTAAAGATGCACCTTGTAGGAGAACTAAAACAGCTTTTGTAGCCTTACCAGGTAACAGAAAAGAATTATTTTTCAGGATGGTCACTATTACAGGATCGATATGAGAATCGAAAGCTTTTAGTAAATACACAATTAAAGACATTATTATTTCAGTCTAAAGTTCAACAAGAGTCAGCCCACGGGGTCAGAGGATTATTAGACACAACATCTGAATGCTTACACGCTCTAGATAATCTAGATATTTCTACAAAAGAATGGGACCCGATTTTAGTTTTTTTAATTGTCAACAAGCTTCCAACCGAAACTCATGAATTGTGGGAGCAAGAAACTTGCAAAATGAAAGAATTGCCATCTTGGAAAATACTCAAAGAATTTCTAGAATCTAAATTCCGCATCTTAGAAGTCATAAATAGCAGAAAACCAATACAGAAATAGCCAGCAACAATTTTTAACATTAATCGAAACAAAACTACAACACAATCGTATCACATTGTAACTCCAACTTCGTGTATCGTTTGTCAAGGCCAACACACTATCCGGCAATGTGATAAATTTCTAAAGCTAAACAGGGTAAACGTTTAGACTTTATAAAGGTAAAAAATCTATGTAAAAACATCACATGCTTCTACATAAAAATATAGACTCTTCTGTGAATCAAAACAATAAGCAACAAAATAATCGATCTACTAATCAACCCACTCAGCCTAGTACTTCCCGAGCAACATCAAACAACATATTGATTCCCAATAGCCCAAGTTTTATACCAAATAATCAAGCTCAAACCATAAATTCCAATTTTTTAAATACATCCAATGTTCAATCGTTTATCACATACCGGCAGAATAATCAAATTTTATTAGCGACCACTGTAATCACAATTATTGCTCCTTCAGGTAAACAAAGCCTGATTAGAGCACTCATTGACCAAGGGTCTCAAGCCTCGTTCATCACCGAAAGAGTTGTTCAACAGATTGGTTTAAGAAGCGAACCAATCCGTGCTACTGTGCAAGGGATAGGAAAGAGTCAAACTCATCATGTCACTTCTAGAGTCAGATTTAGCCGTCAAACCTTAACCTAGGAAACTTTGCTAGAAGTCGAAAGTCTCGTTTTAAAAACATTAACGAATCATCTACCAGCTTCAAAAATAGAAGTGCAACATTGGGAACATTTACATGGTTTACAGCTGGCAGATCCACAATTGGATCAATCTGGGCCAATAGATCTATTACTTGGAGCAGATGTTTTTAGCAGCATAATATTAGAGGGCCTACCAAAAGGGAGCCCGGGTTCGCCCATAGCCCAGAAAACGATTTTTGTATGGATATGATCTGGTAACATTAATTGTGCAGGAGAACCACAACTTACTGTTAAAAGTTTTCATATATGTGCTGATAAACAATTAAAAGCTTTTTGGAAAATTGAGGAATTACCGAAACAACAAAATCAATCAGAAGAAGAAATCAAATGTGAACAATTTTTTGAATCAACCACTATTTCTTTAAAATGAGGCCTATACCAAGTTTCATTGCCATTTAAAGAGATAACTGAGCAACAAACCTTAGGAAAATCAAGAGACATTACGGTGCGCCGTTTGCATCTGCTTGAACATAGATTTGAAAAAACTCCAAATCTAAAAACGAAGTATCAAAAATGTTTACAAGAATACATCGATTTTGGTCATATGATACAAGTTACTAATGGTGCAGATAGTCTCTCTGTTACATTACATGTGCAGATAGTCTCTCTGTTACTCTGTCTCTCATTACAATTGTTGTTACCTTCCACATCATGCCGTAATTAAGGAAACGAGCACCACAACTAAGCTACGTGGAGTTTTCGACGCATGAAGTGGATTGTCGTTAAATGACATGCTTTTAAAGGGTCCGGTTGTACAAGATGATTTAGTCAAAATTCTGATTCGTGGAGAAAACATCGCATTGCATTTACCGCGGACATTGAAAAGATATATCGCCAAATTCGTGTCGAAGATTCAAACACAGAATTTCAGAGAATAGTTTGGAGAGATAATTCAACCCAACCTATAAGAGATGATAAATTATTGACGGTTACCTTTGGTACAAAAAGCGCTCCTTATTTAGCAACAAAAATTTTACAACAACCGGCTATTGATGAAAAAGACAACTACCCTATAGCAGCAAGAACAACGTCAAGTGATTTCTATGTTGACGATCTTCTATCAGGTGCTGACTCTCCCAAAGAAGCCATCGAATTGCAAAATCACATACTTAAATTAACCACCTCTACTGGGTTGCCACTTCGAAAATGAGCATCGAATTACAATTGTGTAAAGAATTAACGAAACCTTTTGAAATACAAAACAATAAAGTTAACTTATTATTGTCTTTAGAGGAAAATGAAACTGTTCGAACTCTTGGCAACTCATGGAATTCGAAAAAGATACCTGTATGTATTCTGTAAATTTGGATGAAAATTCTGAAAAATGGACAAAACGCAACATACTGTCGCAATTCGCCAAGTTGTTTGATCCACTTGGTTGGCTATCACCCACAATCATATTAGCGAAAATCTTTATGCAAAGACTTTGGTTATGTGGCTCTGATTGGGATGAAAAAGTAAGTACGGAGATTGAGCAAGATTGGCAAAAATATTTGTTATATCTACCAGAAATTCAAGCAATCGTCTTAGAAAGATGGATTCATTATTCAAACAAGAGTTCTCAAATCGAAATTCATGGCTTTGCCGACGCATCTATCAAGGCATATGCAGGGGTAGTTTATATTTGTATAACTTACAGGTTGGGCGAAAGATCAACCCACCTGGTAGCATCCAAAACCAAGGTCGCACCAATTAAAACGATTTCTTTGCCAAGATTAGAATTTTGCGCTGCAACGCTGGTGTCGAAATTAATTAAGTACGTGTTAGAAGCATTTCAATTCGAACAAACAATAAGAATCCACGCATGGACAGATTCGAAAATTGTTCTAGCATGGCTGAAAGCTCATCAGCTTGGAAAAAATTTATGGGATCATGTTCCTTCAAAACAGAACCCGGCAGATTTTGCTTCTCGCGTTATGTATTCTGCCCAGTTAAAAGAACACATACTATGGTGGCATGGTCCCGAATGGCTTGGAAAATTAAAAGAAAACTGGCCCACAAAGAAAAATCTAGAAACTAATATGGAAGCTCGAAAAACGATTTCTACCCATCCCAATATAGTACGATCATATTTTGAAGCAAATTTTTCATCGTTCATAAAATTACTTAGGGAGACCGCCTACTGCATAAGGTTTGCTAAAAATTGTAAAAGAACCACATCGAACATCATTGCAGATGATGTAATCAAACGTATGTCATTTTTAAGTGCCGGCTTTACTTTTCAAAGCAGATTTCCGAATTGAAAACCCCCACATATAAGCCGAAGACCGATCCTTTATCGAAATTAAAACTATTCTGAAACAAAAGCATTGGTTACTAAATGCACGCAATACGATACGGCATCATATTCACAAATGCATAACATGTTTCCGGCAAAAGGCTGAAGTGAGAGAAAAACTTATGGGCAACCTCCCATAAAAACTTATGGGCAATGTAGAGTACAAATGTGTCGTCCATTTTCACACACTGGTATCGATTATTGCGGTCCGTTTGAATTAAAAATATATAAAGGAAGGAGTGGAAAAAGATACAAAGCGTACATATGTTTATTTGTATGTATGTCCGTAAAAGCCATACATTTGGAACTAGTCACCGATTTAACCAGTGAAGGTTTTATTGTAGCCTTTAGAAGATTCACGTCCAGACGCGGACTTTGTAGTGACATCTATAGTGATAATGGGTCAATTTTTCTTGGAGCGAATAAAGTTCTGGCAAAAGAAAGAAGGATAATGCTAGATCAGATAAATATTGAAATTGCAGAAACAATTGAAACAATCGGAGTAAACTTTCATTTTAATCCTCCTGCTGCTCCACACTTCGGCGGCCTATGAGGAGCTGGCGTAAGACCAAGTCTCAAAAGAATTTTGAAAAATTACATTTTAACTTACGAAGAATTTACAACCGTGTTGCACCAAATTGAGGCGTGCCTAAATTCTCGACTACTATGCGAAGTGAGCAATGACAATTTAAACATATTAACACTGGCTCACTTTTTAATTGGTGACACAATTCTAACTCCACCTGAGTCGTCCATATTAGATGTCAAAACGACTCACTTAAATCGATGGCAACATCTACAACGTTTATATAAAAATTTTTGGAAACGTTGGAATACTGAATAATTAACCAGATTGCAACAGCGTCAAAAATGGACAAAGCAAATTCAAGATGTTCAAATTGGAGACGTGGTCATCTTAAAAGATGGAAACCTACCACCCTGTCGTTGGCTACTAGCTCGCATTACGGAATTACACCCCGGTACGGATGGGTTAATACGCGTCGCGACCGTAAAAACAAAAGGTTTGATTTTAAAACGACCGATTGCAAAATTATGTATTTTACCTATACCTACACACATACACACATAAGCATTTAATTTTTTGAAAACCGTACACACAATTCAAAACCACTAAAATCACTAAAAAGTTAGTACGGAAATTGAGCAAGATTGGCAAAAATATTTGTTATATCTACCAGAAGTTCAAGCAATCGTCTTAGAAAGATGGATTCATTATTCAAACAAGAGTTCTCAAATCGAAATTCATGGCTTTGCCGACGCATCAATCCGATTCCAAAATTATGTATTTTACCTATACCTACACACATACACACATAAGCATTTAATTTTTTGAAAACCGTACACACAATTCAAAACCACTAAAATCTAATACAAGCTACTTAAAACTAGCACTTATAAAATAAATTAAAAAAAAAAAAAAACTTAATTGCTAAAATTAAAACTAACACTAAAACTATGTACCAGTTTGCTGATCCAATTATTTCTCGTTTTATGTTTTTTTTTCTCGAGGTTATCATCCAAGCTGATAATAAGGTCATCATCCAAAAAAAAAATTGTCAAAATATATCGGCATCCATTTCATCGATGCCAATGGGGGGGAGTATGTTGCGTCCTGGGCAGCCGTCAATCTAAAAAGAGATTGAAAACAATTCTAGAGAATTATTATATGATAAAAAAAACAAAATAAATATACTTATCTAAACTCATCCTGAGTTACACCATCCAAGATCTCAACATATACGGAGTCAAAAATCAACCCCTAAAAATAAATCAATTATTATTTCTTTATTATGTTTAAATTTACCAATAATGATCCAAATTTTGCTGGTCCATTTTAATTTTTATTTTTTATTACATTGTTATTGCTGCATTTAATGTTTACTTCGAATTATCAATAATTACCGACATCTTCTTTCTCTTTTTTACTAAAAGAAATCATTATTATTATTTCATAATTATAACACATAGTATTATATAGTTAATTAATTTTATTATTAACTCTATTCGTCACCAGATGTCATCGTCATAAGATAAGATATTAGTTTAATTATTTTTTAATCATTGCTTTTGGATAGATTTCTTATGTACTATAATCATATGTCACTAATGTAATATCGATTATAATTCTTTTAATATGCAATTCGTTACTGCTAAGGTCAATGAACTATATTACATAAAGAACTATATGATTATAATGTTAATAGCATTTTTTTTAGTTAGAATAAAAATTAAGATGATAGTTTCTAATTTTTTAAGTTTAATCGTTACCGAAATATCGTCGAGACAAGTTTAATTTTATAAAGTCTCAAATTACAAATCCTTTTTATAGTGAAATTAAAATTTAGTTGTAAATTATAAATATTTTTTATATAATGAAATTAAAATTTAGTTGTACACTATAAAATATTTTTTATATAATGAAATAAAAAATAAAAAAGAAAAAAAAAGTATCTAAGAAACAAAATTTGTGTGTTCTTATTATGTTTTCTGATCAAGGAAAATTGGTATTCAGCTCAATCCAAAACAGTTAATGTGTCTAAAACACAAATCATTCTCACAAATAATAAAATTTTGGAGATGGAAAATATTCTAGGTAGAAGAATAATATATATAGCTGAATACGATTTTAATAATTTAATGATATTTTAAGATGATATATTAAAAAAGGTATAACTGGCATATATTTAGAATTACCAGACCATAAATATAATATTGTACAAAATAAACTTATTGAACTATTTTCAAATGATAGAAATATCAAATTTATTAAATGTTCGTTTAGATCGCAAGAAATGAAAATCGAAAAAGAAAGTTAGAGTCAGAGAAAGTTCTCATTCTGGTATACAGGAAACCCTATGATCAGTTAAAAAATATAATATACTGCCCAAAACTGTTAGAAACAATTCAAATAGTTATAAATCAATGTGATATCTGTCAGCGGGTTAAATACGACAGAAAACCTATTAAATCTAAATATAATCTCACAGTATCCACTTACGTCGTTATGAAATGTTAATTTTTAAAAGTAATTGACAAATTTTCGAAATTCGGTTCTGCATATTATTTATCAGACAGAAATCATAGCGGTAACTCATTTAGTAAAAGAAGATTTAGTTACTCAAACAGATATTGTCATACATATTATTCACTCAGTCGAAATTTTGGACTTACTTGACAACATTTTAAATAACACAAACATACTAGAATCCAAACAAAGGGAAGTATTACAAATTAAAATCTTAGAAATTACAAATAAATTAAAAACCATTATACCTATAAGAAGATTAAAACGTGGTTTAATAAGCGGCATCTGTATTATGTCTAATTGATTATTTGGAACAAAGGACGAACAAGACCGTCAAAACATAGAAAAACATTTACAAATAATAGACCAAAACAACCATTTATTAAATACAAATCATAACGATCCAATTAAAATTAACAATCAATTTCATAAATGATAGGAAAATAGCTTCAAATAAGATAAACATTTTAGAAAACTCTCTTAGTTAAAAAAATTTATACTTAGATTTACTTTTCAAAATTCAATATTTATAAAAGAAAAAAATTAATACAAGCCAACTTAGCTTCTATTAGGCACGGAATTATAGACCAAAATATATTAACAGAAGAAGAAATAGAAAATTATCAAATAGACTTTTACAAATTGAAATAACTCAATTTAGTTTTAGCTAAATTTAAAGAAAGTTTATTGTTACTGGCAATTAAAATTTTAAGAAAAGTTAAATCAGTACAGTTAGAAGTAATAGTTCCAATAAAGAAAATAAAGAAATAGATTCTATTAACAAAATCATATTTACATATAATAACAAAACTTATACATATAAAAAATTAAAAGCTTTAAACGAATTAATTTTAAGATTGTATATTTTTAAAAATAATTGTCAGTTAATAAATAATAAATTAATATAAATTGTAAAAATTGATAAAGAAACAATTCTAATCAAAAAAGCTAATAATTTACATGTAAATCAATCATATGATAATTGATAAATAATTGTATCAAATCATGTTTTTATTCATTTTAACAATTGTACATTAAATATAATGGAACATTATTTTTTTCAAATTTAAAATACATGTTTCAAGAAAGATTCTATTATCCGTTAAATCAAACTTATAATTTTAAGAATAAAATAACATTTGATGAAATTGTATTAGAAAATGAAAATAATCTAAATGTAATTAAAGAATTAAAATGTTATAAAGATGTCTCATATACATACATATGTATATTTGACATAATAATTTTTGTAATTGGAACAATTGGAGCAATTATGTTATTTAGAAAATTTGGATATTTTAAAATTAATAAAAGAATTCAGGATTCTAATTCAAATGAGGGAGAAGTTTCAGACAATTCTTTATGAAATAACGATTTCATTCAGACAATCCTTTACGTAATACAATAAATTAATTAATTTAAATAAATTAAATTAAAAAATTCTTTATCAGACACTACGTCAGCACTTCCTGTTATTGTTAAAACAAATACGAATTCTTCAAATTCTATTTCCACAACAATAACAGACGCTAAATTTGTATTTCCTGTTATTCTAAAATAATAAAATCTATTAACCAAATAATTTAAAATCAATATCATATTTCAAGCATGTTTAATCGTATGTTTATCGTGGAATATTTAAAATAAAACCTTTCCCACATTAAAGTAACATTGCTCAAATTACACCAAAATAAAATTAAATAGAATTAAGTTAAATAATCAGATTGCACTTTTGAAATAATAAATAGTCATACAAATTAGAATTAAATCAATTATTGTTTAGACCTGAAAGTGGTCATAATTAAGTCATTTGTAATTAAAACTTGTCTTATAAGCTAAATTGTAAGATTAATGTTAAGTAAAGTTTGTACATAAGAATAAAAAATAAAGTTTTTTTTTGAAAATAACCAGAAGAAGTTATATATGTAATAATATAAATAACATATTAACAACATAGTAAATAAATTTCAAAACTATAATAATAAACAAATATTTTTGTATGCATATAATATATTATATTAATTTTTTTGTTAATTAAAAGTTTAAAATGAAAATACAATCGGAATTAAATAAAAAAATTCAAATTTTATTTAGGTAGGTAGGTAGGTAGGTATGGTGGTGACCTTCACGATGCTGCGTGAAGGCCTCAATTAGCACTAGATTGCGCCATTTTGATACCACTGCACTCATGTGACCCGTGTTTTTAGATTGTTTGCGGTTTTATATCCAACCCGAGCGGTTCAGATACAAGATCAGTTCTTTGATTTTGTGTTTAGAAAGCTCGCTGAGGTTGTGGAAGAACGGCTTGCCTAGTGAGAGACGTCTGGCTCCAGCTAGGGCCGGACATCTGCAAAGAAAGTGTTCCAGATTCTCACTTTCGTTTGCTTCTTTGCAGCTCCTGCATGAGGTGTTGTGTGGGAGTCCTAATTTGGCCGCATGCGTGCCCACTGGCCAGTGGCCTGTGATGATTGCTACTAGTCTGGCTATGTCTATGCGGGATTTGGATATCAACTCGATTGATCTCCTTTTGTTGTATGTGGGCCACAATGTTCTAGATATGGTGCAATTGCTCAGATTACTCCACCTATTTTGTGATTTCGCTATATACAAAGAAAGGATCCGTTCCTTGATGGTACTGATTGGGCAACTAACTCTCCGGTAACTTTCCGGGGAGTTAGTGTTCTGAGTAGCTCCTTTCTTTGCTAGTTCGTCAGCTTTTTCATTTCCTTCAATATTGCTATGCCCAGGCACCCATAAGAAAGTTATGTTTAACCTTTCGCTTGTTAGGGCAATTTCCTCTTGGCACTGTCTAACAAGCTTAGAGGTTGTGATGTTCGCGTTAATGGCCTTAATCGCGGATTGACTGTCCACACAAATGGCGACCGTTTTGTGTGTTGTTTCCGTTCAGAATTCGAGCAGCCTCTCTAACTGCTAGTATTCCCGCCTGAAAGATGCTAGCTGTGTCGGGGAGTTTGTAGAATTTTGAAATGTTGAGTTTCTCCGAGAAAATGCCAGCACCAACTCCTTCCTTCATCTTGGATCCGTCGGTGAAGATAGTGACATCGAAATTCTTTGTCACATTACCGCCCTTCCATTCCGCTCTAGACGGAAATTCTACGACTAAATTACTCCCGAAGTTTATTTTGGGAATAGTGTAGTAGGTCAGGGTTGGTATAAAGTCCCTTGGAAATATCTCCAGAATATTACCGTGGCCATATGGTTTAGTAGCAAACCACCCAGTTTCTCTGAGTCGAACTGCACTACACGTTGCGACATACTTAATGTATAGATCCGGGGGTAAAAGAAATAAAATAGTATTCAGAGCATCAGACGGACACGATCACACTGCTCCTGTGATGCCCACAGATGCCGATCTCTGTATTCTATTTAGTTTCGTTATATTGTATTTCCGATTCATCGCTGGCCACCACACCAGCGATCCATAGGTAAGGATTGGGGGAACCAATTTCGCGTGAATTATTCTGGAATTCAGCATGGATATAATCCAATGCTTCAGAACTGCTCTGTTCCCGCCTGGGTTAGAGCTTCTTCAATAGATTGGATGTTGACATTGTTGAAAGCACCTTCGATATCTAAGAAGGTGCCTAAGGTAAATTGTTTGTACTTAATGGAGTGTTCAACCGTGCTGACCACTTCATGAAGAGCCGTTTCTGTGGACCTACCTTTTAAGTACGCAAGTTGGGATTTCGATACTAGAGTTCCCTCAAAGCGTTGCCTAATCTAGTAATCCAAAATGCGCTCCAAGGTTTTTAAAAGAAAGGAGGACAGGCTGAGTGGCCTGAAGTCTTTCGTAGACTCGTGGCCCCTTCTACCTGCCTTTGGAAATAAATACTACTCGGACTCTCTTCCAACTGCAGGGAAAATGATTATGTTTTAAACAGCCACTGAAAATGGCGACACGATGTCGACAGCATTAACGACTTTCGCAACATAATCGGAATTATGCCATCCAAGCCAGGCGATTTATATGGAGAGAAACTTTTTATAGCCCAAGAAACCTTTTCCTGAGATATAATTTTACTTACTTCATCCCATGAGGTTCCTTAGGCTATAGGACCTCCATTAGGTGGAGTTACGTTACCGTTAACATTGCTGGCTACGGGAAAATGGGTGTTAACTAACAGTTCAAGAGATTCAGCTGAAGAATTAGCCCAGCTCCAATCCGTTCTTTTGATTAAGGAAGGACAGGATCTATCATTGGACAGAATTTTACAGATTCTAGCTGAATCCTTTGTAGTTTCAATAGATTGACAAAATTCCATCCAAGTATGCCGCTTGGCTTCTTTGATGGCTTTCTTATATACTTTTAGGCAATTTTTGTAAGGTTGCCAGTATTTATGTTTATAGCAAATATTGAAAATAGACCTAGTCAATCTTTTGAGGCAGGCTAAGTCTTCATTCCACCAAGGGGGATAGGTTTTCTTTCCGCGACTAATTGGACACGAGACTTTAAAGGCTACTTCCATTGTCTTTTCAAAAGTTTCAATCTTTGCATCCAGTTCTTTTATCGTTTCAATTTTGATGTTCGGAACATTAATTAGTTTTGACTGTATAATTCGGCTGAATTTTACCCAGTCAGTTCTTTTAGGATTTCTATAAAATTTGGGAATATTCATCTGAAAATTTACCTCAAAGACTATATATTTGTGATCTGAGTAGGAGTTTTGGCTAGACACAGACCAGTTTACAAATCCAATGATATTGTTGTTAGTAGCTAAGGTAATGTCTATTACCTCTTCCCACCCACTATATCTGCCCGAACTTGGGAAAATAAAAGTGGGTGTGTTACCACTAGTACATATTTTAAGGTTAGTGTTAATAAGAAAATCAAATAGTGACTCACCTTGTTCGTTGTTCTCCGAACTACCCCATAGGGAATGCCTAGCATTGGCATCACATCCGATGAGTAGGTTGTCTTGCCTTGTCGCTCGCACAAGTTTACGAACTTCCTCTGGTGGTGACGGATCGTCATGAGCCATATATACAGAGGAGATGTAGAGACTACCTCCACCAAGCCCTTCTAACCTGTCGACAGTCAAATCGGATGAGCTAAAATCGGGGTGGAGAAAGGCATTAAATTGTTTATTTACTGAAATATAAGCTCTTGGTTTACCTGTATCTTTTTTGTAAAAAAGATTGTAATCTTTATGATGTAGTCCTTTGATCTCACTACCTCTGACCCAAGGTTCTTGAATGAGGCTGATTTCCTCGCTAAGGAAAACCAGCAGATTATCCGAGGCACTTCTCGAGTGCTTGAAATTAATCTGCACTACCTTTGGCATCATTACCCCTAACCGCACCCTGACCTGGTGCCGGATTCTGTCCAAGAGGATCTCTTTCGATCGTGAGATCCTCTAACAGCTTAGAAGGTAGATCCTCCTCTGGATCTTCTTCTTCCGCTGGAGCTCTGAACATTTTCAGTTTGGCATACCTTATGCCGAACCTCATTCTATAATCAGCCTTCTCAAGTTCCACTAGGCACTCCTCATTTATCAAAAGCAGGAAGGACTTACTGTTTTTTTGAGGCTCCTCAGCCTTTATTATTCTCCAGTTTTCCATCTGGATCTTCGGATTCTGGAGCTTAAGACATTGAAGAACCTTTCCATTGTCTATGCTGATATTTGGTAACCAAATGCGCGCCCTAGGTCTCCTTGGAATTTCCTCAGCCGGGATAAGCTTGAGCTTCAAGCCAACCCATTTATCACTAGCCTTAGCGACGAATTTGCTGAGGAAATCCAAAGACACCTGATCCTCGCATTTGACAATCCTGCATCCTCTCAACACGTACGCGCAGTCGAACGATATGAGAGGTCCCTCCGTGTACTCCAAAACGTGTTCTAATACCATCCCGGATAGATGGGCTTCTATCTCCCTCCATTTATCTGTGATTGGCTTCCCACTGTTCGATATTCCATCAATCAGTGCCCCGTTCAGGTGATTTATAGCTACTTCTTTGTAGGATTTCCTATTCTTGGCACCGATTTCAGAAGTAGCCTTTTTCTCCTTGGGTTCCCTCGCACACTTAACACCTCCTAGTACCAATGCGCTAGACCCCCGTTTTCTATTGGCTCTCTTAGATGCGTGATTGATCTCATCTTGAGATCTGTTGCGCTTCTGGTCAGTTGTTGTAGAAGGAATACTCCTATTCCCGTTCTTACGAGGTTGCACCTTTAGATATTCATCTACGACAAGCTGGTACTTAACTTTATCCGCAGCGTCCTTCTCATGAAAAGTACGTGCTTTTTCATTCTCAGCTATCTTGTTGAGAATGAAGAGAGCCCTGTTGTACTTTTCCTTCATGAGTACGCCAGCGGACTTACGTTTCTTATGATTTTTCTTCTTGCCGCCCTCGCCATTGTTGACGACAAGAGTTTTAGGTTGACCTGGCATTGGTGTACTATGGCTGGTACTCGCAATGCCAATTAGCGTCTCTTGGCTAGACGCTAAAATCTCATCTTCAGATGAGCTCTCCATCTCAACTTCTTCCTTCTCCATTTGCTTTTTTTTAAAGTTAACATCCATTCTTGATCCCACGAGTATGGCCGGAAAAAGCGGTCCATCCCGGCATTGCCGCCTTACCGGGATAAGGCACTTAATACAACCGACCTTGCCTGAGCATCGGAGGAGACCGTTCGCGACCAGTTATCTTTTACCACTTACTGACCATTCAGCTCTCGGCACGGTTCCTGGACTCCTTAGCTTACAAGTAGAGGGATTCTTTTGGTTTTGGATCTCCCCTGCAGTCTTATCAGTATGGTTGAACCTACTGATACTGTGAAATCCCCAGGGATGACACAGTATCTCCGACATCGCCCACGATCATTGATTCTACTCAGCCCTCCCACCACGGCCAAGTGGAATCCCTATCGGGAGGGCAAATTTTATTTAGTTTTATATAAATAAATAAAGAAGAATTAATGAATTAAAGTTAGCTTTCTTTTTATTCGCAAAAAAAAAACTTAAAATGTCATTGTTAATGAGATTTCTGTTGTTGTACGCTGGATGAAAAATATTTTATATCTCGCTCATAACTCGTAGCTTTTAATAAGATACAAGAAGTATTGTTTTCTTCTGTTAGTCTATTTCTCATGTTTGACTTAATAAAATTCATGGAAGAAAACAATGTTTCACAAGAATAAGTAGATGAAAAATTGTTAAAATAGCCATTGCTATTTTTTTAAGCCTAGAAAAATTATGTGAAATGAATTTCCAGATTGTTAGTACATATTTCATTTTCGGAATTTCTCTGAACTGCTTCAATTTTTTTTTTCCTAAGGGAGGTGGGAATCTTCCAAAGACACCAAGAATTTCCCCGTTGGTAGTGTCAGATTCTTACTAAACCCACCTCCCCCTTTTAGCCAATATAATGGGATGAAAACCGTTACCTGCGAACGCAGTATATTGGCTAGGGAGTAGGGATAGGAAAGGATAGGAAATGGATACGGAAACATTAAATTGGGAGTGGGACTGTAAGGAAACAATGAATCCGCCTATAATTATTACAATTTAGCTAACAGCGACTAAAGCCGTCACAACAGTTACAACATGTAGTAGTAGTATATAGTACTACATGAGGTAACTACTGAAGGCAACCCCCACTGTCACTGTAGTGGCTACTATTATTGGTATTAATATTCTTATTAATATTATTATTATTTTACTACAGAGTTAGCACCATCAGTGGATTACAACGTGCAGCAGTATATAACACCTTACTTGCATGATATAACTAAAGATGGCTCCACTGTAGCAGCTATTATTACTATTATTATTATAATTATATTATTATTATTGTTATTATTACTATTATTATTATTATTATTATTTATGTTATTATTATTGTTATTATTTTACTACAGTATCAGCGCCATTCGTAGATTACAACGTGCAGCAGTATATAAAAGCTTACTTGCATGATATAACCAAAGATAGCCCCACTGTAGCAGCTATTATTACTATTATTATTATTATTATTATAATTATTGTTATTATTACTATTACTATTATTATTATTATTAATATTATCATTGTTATTATTACTAATGTTAATTATACGATATACATTATTACGATATAAAAGTACTACATATTTTTTATTTATGACCTGACCGGGGTTTGAACCCAAGACCCTTCGATTGAAAGGTTGGCGCCTTAACCATTGCGCCATGAGTCAGATGTTAATTAATCGGTCACATTTAATTTCTGCCAAAATGATTCTCAAATCTATGAATTTTTGTTTCCATATCGAACTAGATTGAAAATCCACCAATTGGATCTCGAAATCTGCCAAATTCATGAACTATATCGTTAAATATAACTGTTCGTATTTATACGTATCTGAGTGGGTAATAAATTTGGAAGTTTCTTCAAATTGTCCAAATTATATAAATCTAGTCAAAAATTGTTCAATTGCAGCTTCTATCATCAAATCTCATCAAATTATTTTATTAGTTTTGTTACATCGGATTTTTCGTGAATTTCTAAGTCTGTCATATATTTTGTGAAATTTGGGAAATACTAAAAATTATTGCTCACTATATCACATTTCAATATTTTAGCTTAGCTTCAAATGCTTTAAAGAGATCAAACATAATATCAATGGTTTTGCCAAAGCCTTGTAATTTTATATTTAGCTCATTCAAATGAGAGCAAAAATCCGTGAAGAGCATTAATCTTGATCTATTAACTGTTTATACTGAATTTGTTTCTGATGATCTAAAAACTTTGTTCCCGAAATATCGGCAAAATATCGTAATAATAAATTATATTAAACATGAAAATATAATTCGTTTTAATTATTTATTACATAAAAGAAAAAGCTACATTTCCAAAAAAAATTTTACTAAGAAAAGTAAACATTTAAATATTTATATCAGTTAACCATATATATGCATTAATATACATATATATCCACTGATGGCGGTGCTCTGTAGTAAAATAATAATAATATTAATAAGAATACTAATACCAATAATAATAGCAGCTACAGTGACTGTGGGGGGTTGCCTTCAATAATTACCTCATGTAGTAAGGTGTTATATACTATACTAACTGTTGTAACGGCTATAGTCACTGTTAGCAAAATAGTAATAATAATAGGGGGATTCATTGCTTCTTTACAGTCCCACTCCCAATTCAATGTTTCCGTATCCATTCCCTATCCCTAATCCCTAGCCAATATACTGCGTTCGCAGGTAAGGGTTTCATCCCATTATATTGGCTAAAAGGGGGAGGTGGGTTTAGTCAGTAAGAATCTGACACTACCAAGGGGAAAATTCTTAGTGTCTTTGGAAGATTCTCACCTCCCTTAGGAAAAAATAAATAAATAAATAAAATAACATAACTTAATTGAACTTCTTTTTTTGTTTTAAACAAAAACTTGTAAAATAAAAAATATATACATATTACATATATATTTATAGTGAACACAACAACAAAATTTAAGAAACTAAAAATTAAAGAAATACAATTTTAATTATTAACTTAAACTTAAATTTTATAAAATAAAACTATCCTAAAAGTTTAATTTTGATTTGTTTTTATTTTATTTCACTTTAAAAGAATTAACTAACTTTAATAAACAGAAAATAAATTCAAAAAATACACTAATAATTAAAAACAACATACATACTTTAAACAGTGGCATCCATTTTCCGGTGATTTTGATTTCGACAACGTTGGAGTTGACCATCAACATACACTAACATTTTGAAATTAACTTAATTTAATTATAATATTTATCTTATTTATTTTCTACCTCAAATCAAATGGATACCTAACTTAAGATTATTATTTTTGTTTTTTTAACTAATAATTTTTAGAAAAAAGGAAAAACACTGTTTACATAATATTGCACTCTAATTTTGTTTAGTTTTGTTTATACTTTTTTTCCTCTTTCATTCTACTCTCATTCATATTAATTAATGTTAATTTTTTCTAATTTTTAATTTATATATATTGTACCAATATTATATATTATTTTTATTCCAATATTATATGTGGGATAAAGAAAACATAATATTTTGAAAAGGTTTGTGTCTGTGGTAATTTAGTGGTGAATTTTGCAGGCAATCTGGGTACATTGCCTTAAGTGTAGGTGATGATACTAATTATAATATCAACGGCTATACACTTAATCCGCATTTTATACCTCACCGAGGAGTCCGTTCTAATGTAGCTTTCAACACCCTTCATGATCTTAAAACCCGATTTTTCATTATCTCTGGGTTAAACTTCGTGTTGAAAATGCTACAATATTTTTCTGTTTTTTATACAGATCCCCCCAAGGCAGTGAGCTGAAAACTGCTGTGACCATCGAAGAATTATCCGACAATATCAATAAAATTCTGGAAAAGAATCCTGAATGTGAAATAGCTGTCGCGGGTGATTTTTATGTCCACAACAAAAACTGGCTCCATTTTTCAAGTCACAATATTTCAACTTTCTCAACTTGTAAAGAGCCCAACTCGAATTTCGGATCGAGAAAATCAAAATGAACATCTTTTGATCTTGTTCCTGACATCAAATCCAGAAAAATACAATATTTCTGTTAGCGCCCCAATTGGAGGCTCCGACCAATGCCTTGTTAAATCCAGCTTTCCAATGGGTACATCCCAAATCGAAATCCTATTCCTAAAAGCTATTCTGGCACTATAACCGGGTCGACTGGGTAGGTCTGAATAGCTTTTTGGGAGATGTTGATTGGTCAATGTATTTCAGTTATAATGATGTTGACTTTGCTGCTGATAGCATTAGTAAAATAATCATGCTAGGAATGAAACTTTTCAAGCCAAGCAAGAGCATTTCAAAATGTACAACGAAAATGTGTCTGGGTCCTCATTTGGGTACTATAAAGTTGCCACGAATAATTGCAAGAGAATTATCAATCAGCAAAAGTTTCTTTACAGCCAAAGATTAAAACCTAAAATAATTAATCTAACTCACTGCAATCGTTCTTTTTGGACATTTGCGAAGAGTGTAAAGAATAACTTTTGTAAATCATCCTTTCCGCCGCTGATTGATAACAATAATTCTATTATATCAGATTCAGTTCGTAAAGCAAATTTGTTTGCAAAATCCTTTGCAGCAAATTCTACGCTCCCTCCTACAGTACAAACTCCACCAGTACTACCCTTTGTTGATGCTACTATGGTTAACATTCTTTATAGGTGTACTTTAGAACACGTACTGTAGTGAAAGTGCGTGAATCTGAATGTTACAAAATCCACTGGTCCTGATGGAATTTCTGCGATGATTCTTAAACATATTGCCTCTCCCACTTCGAAACCTCTGCGCAATCTTTTTTCATTATCATTTTCGACTGGCAGATATAGCAGTCAATGGAAAATTGCTTATGTCTCTCCGATCCCCAAAAAATGTGACACAATAGCGACTCCTCCAACTACCGGCCAATAGCCATTATTTCGGACATTTCCAAAGTTATGGAAATTCTCGTTAACAAAAGGCTGATGAGATATCTTGATTGCAGAGGTGTTTTGCATGATATATGATGGTTAGTTTAGTTACCCATGATTTAGCTAAAATAGCCGATTGGGGTAAAATTAATAGAGTTGCTGTGGAATGAGCATATTTTTGATATAGCTAAAAGTGCTGCCAAATGTTTGGGTTTTCTGTCCCGCTGCAAAACATATTTCTCTTCAAAGGGTCTGTCTAATATCTATGTGCCTACATTCGACCTAAGATGGAGTACAACTCTCACATTTCGGCTGGCGCATCCCAAACTTCTTTGTGTGACCTCGACAAAATCCAAAACCACGCCTTACGCCTAATAGGCGACCCTGTCGAACAAGTAACACTAATTCCACTTAACTCTCATATTTAATAAATTGGAGCTATTTTTCAGTTTTATAGATATCTTGAAGGTAATGACACTTGCTCTATTAAATCAATTATACCTTCTCTTAAACAATTCCAACGTAACACCAGAGGAGCTGCAAGTTCTCATTTCTACACTGTGAAAATTCCAAGATGGTTTAAAATTTGCTATGGAAACTCATTTGTTGTGAGAACTGCTAAGATGTGGAACATGCTTCCATCTAATGTGTTCCCCTTTGTCAATAGCATTCCGTACTACAATTTGCAAACATTCAAAACGAATCTTTATAGGTTCGTTTCCAATCTTCCCACTAATTCCGCTTTAACATCCTATTTTTCTAATAACTAAACCTACATATGTATAAAAGAATCCGTTCCTAGCGTTTAGTTAGCGTGTAAAAAAAAAAAAAGTTGAATAAGAGATTTTTTTTTCAAAAATAAGAGTGGGATTGAAAGTTTTGTTTTAACATAACCTAACATTTATTAAAAATTGTCGTGCGAATGAGGTAAAAAATTTTAAATTAATATTGAGTTTTCATATTTATAGCTTCATTAAAAGTATATAAATTATATATAAAAATAAAAATTTTTTTTTCTTTGTTGTTGTTAAAAAATTAAATTTCAAATAGTATTTTTTAGTAATATTTAGTGAAATATTTTTGATACAGTCATTTGAAAAAAAATAAGTCTGACTGTTTTAATATTTTAGTATTGTATACTCATTTAAATTGTATTTATTATTAGTTAAAATATGTATTTATTATTAGTTAACACTTAATTTTTATTTAATATTAACTACTATTAATCTTCATATTTACTATATTTCAATACTTCATGCTGCAACACTTCTTTTAATAATAATAATGAAATCCTATCCTTTAATTTATTGAAAATAAAAATATTGAATGCGAACTTTGTCGAAAAAATAAATTTAAACAAAAAAGTCTGTTGAATGCGAAAAATATTGTATAAAAATATAAAAAAGAATATATGCCAGATGCCTACATCTTTATATTTCTTTTTCTAAATAGATATTCTGGAAAAAGCCAATAACCTTGATGATATAACCAACTAAAAATAACTCCAAGTACAGAATATCTCAAAAACATTTAATATGTAAATATTCTGAAAAAGGCGTAAAACTCTGATTTGGTAACGAACTACATTATTTATTTTCCATATATTTAAACATATTTTGTGGCACTTCCAAATTATTGTCATAAACATTATATTTTATCCAAAGATTATCTATTACATTAAGAATTAAGAGTGGCCACTCTTTTTTTACACATATTAATGCATTTTTTACAACTGCTTAAACAAAAAAAAAACCATTAGTAAAAGTAGGTAAAATATATGTTACTTCATTTTAAAACCATTCTGTTATTGAAATTACTGTAAGAGAGAAAATGAACGAAATATTGTTTAGGTAGTATTTTTATAATGCTTTTTTAAAGGCTCAATTCTTTGTTACTGTGACTAGGTCATAGATATATTAACTAATAGATGGAAAGTTAGGTATAGTCGTTTCTTTTCTTCTTATGTGTTTTTCTATCTTAAGGTATTCAGTTAAAAAAAATACATATACTTTTTATAATATGTATACATTTCGTTCACTCAGCTGTTTATATTTATTAAAATAATGGAAAGCAGTTTTTCATAACCAGTTTCATTCAGAAAATTTAAATTTTTATTTTACTTAATAATTGATATATTTTGTTTTTAAAATTAAAATTTAATTTAATTAAGATTATTCAAAATTTTAAGTACAAGTAACAAAATAAGTGATAAATTCTTTTAAAAATTAGAAATGATATTATTTCACCTTTTAGGAACCTATTTCTGAGGAAACTAAAGCAATAAATACGCACGGTTCACTCAGCTGTTTCTCAAAATTGGCTGAAAATATTTTCTTCCTATTTTCTTCATATTGCCTATCTATTAGTTAAAATATCTATGGTCTATGTATTGTTATAACTTATAATACAAACTATAGCAATATTTGAAATTGAATTGCAATGTATTTTTAAAGGTGTAAGTCGCAACTTTGTTTAATTTTATACATAGTGTACATAGTGGCAAAAAATAATAATCGAAAGTATTTTAAATTGTTTATTCAACTTTGAATATGAAAAATGTATTTTAATCTAATGTATTTTAATTGAAAATTTTATGTACATACATATTATTTAGATAGTTTAGAAAATAAATTTATAAATATTTTAGTAAAATTAGTACAGAAAAAGATTTAGAATATAAATTATATGAACGTTTAAGAAATGATTTTAATTATGACTGTTGTAATAAATGTAACAAATCTTATTTTATAAAACTATGTATATGTATGTATAATATGTATACTCTTCACTTCAAATTTATCGCTTTTAACATTATATTTGTCTTTTTTCAAAATCAAATTCGTCCAATTTTTCAAAATCAATTTTGTCGGTTTTTAAAATCAAATTCTTTTGTTAAGGCTGGTTTTCATGAGAAATTTCGTGGATATTACGCAACTTTAGAAAGAGAAAAATATTTGCATATGTTTTAATTTTTGCATATGTATTAAAAATATACACGAGCAAAATATATTCAGAGAACATACTTTCGTGGATATTTTTTTTAGCTTTGCTCTTTTAAACACATATCATTTCTGTATCTTCTGCCTATGCTCTAACATTTTCGTGGATATATAGGTCTAATAAAAAACCATTATAACTGGTTTCATAGTTTTCATGAGGAAAAAATATTCACAAAAATATTAGAGCATAGGCAGAAGATACAAAAATTACATGTGTTTGAAAGAGTAAAAGCTGAAAAAATATCCATCAAACATTTGAAAATATCCATGAAAGTATGTTCTCTGAATATATTTTGCTATAAATATCGTGGATATTTTTAATCATATGCAAAAATTGTATATCTTACAAAAAAATTTCTCACTCCCAGGGCATTTAAATTTTGAAGTGTCAAAGAGAAAACTCTATAAAAATATCGTTCAAGGATTTTTTTTATTTTGCTGAATATCGTTCTTAAATTAACTAAATATCGTCTATAAATTCTTTAGAGAAGTATTTTATCAACGATATTTCTGGGTATATATATTTTTCTCCCTCTTTTCCGTTGGTAATACACTATATTTTTTTCTCTTTCCAAAATTGCGATAATATCCACGAAATTTCTCATGAAAAACAGCCTTTTAACTTTTTCAAATAAAAAAAAAAACATAAATTTCTAAATTTTGACGAAATTGATTTTGAAAATTTGACGATTTTGATTTAGAAACAAGTAAAAGTAACAGTAAGTCGATGCAACCGACTTATTCATACCCTACACCTAAAAAATTCAAATTAAATTGAAAATCCATAAGTTATTTTAGTTAGGTATTTAATATAACTAAGCTAAAAAAATAAATGCTCTTACAACCTTTGTACAAAATTTCAGATTTCTATCTTTATTAAATTCGAAAATATGCTTGTTAGGTCTTGGGAAGTGTGTGAAGGCACGCAGACCTCCACCCCAATTCATCTCAAATTTTAGAGACATCAACAGGGTAGAACATTCTTATATCAAATTTCAAGTTTATATATTTATTAATTTCGAAGATATTCTTGTTTGGTCTTGGGAGTTGTGTGATACCCGAACAACCATTCTAATTCATTTTAAATTTTGGACAAATCAGGGATTCAGGAAACAACACCCTAGTACCAAATTTGAAGTTTCTATCTTTATTAATTTCGAAGATATGCTTGTTCGGTTTTGGGAGTTGTATGGGAGGTACCCGAACGACCACTGCAATTCATCTCAAATTTTAGGCAAATCAGGGATTCAGGAAACAGCACCCTCGTATCAAATTTGAAGTTCCTATCTTTATTAATTTCGAAGATATGCTTGTTCGGTTTTGAGAGTTGTATGGGAGATATCCGAACAACCACTCCAATTCATCTCAAATTTTAGGAATATCAGGGACCCTCGTACAAAATTTTAAGTTTCTATCTTTATTAATTTCGAAGATATGCGTATTCGGTTTTGGGAGTTGTATGGGAGGTACTCGAACGCATGGTCCAATTTCGCCTATTTACAATCCCCGCCTTACCTAAGTCATTGTTAACCTACAGTATAAATTTCATCAAGATAGCATCATTATTTTTTGAGTTATCGTGCGTGCGGACGGACGGACATCGCTATATCGACTCAGGAGGTGATCCTGATTCCGAATAAATATACATGTCTATACCTAACTCGTGGTTACAAACACCATACCAAAGTTAATATACGTGTAGGGTATAAAAAAACAAATATAATGTTAAAAAGGACAAATTTAAAGTGAAAAGAGTATATTAGAGGCAGAATTCGTAATTTAATAAAAGACTTTAATAAAAATGTTAAAGAATTTGATATAAGACATAAAATGTTAAGTGTTCAACATTTTAAAAAATAAATATAATATATTTTAAAATCCCATTTTGATTCCTTATACTTTTCTTTACACCTTCAAATTATTTGTTTCAGTAAATCGTTTTTAAAATTTTGGATTAAATATTCTAAAACAAAAGAAAAATTTTTGTTCAAATGCAAATCTTAAAACTACCATTTATTTAAGTTTATTTTACGTTTTACAATTTCGACACACTGTGCGGTATAGTGATATGTCATATGCCAAATCATTTCATATCAGTTTTTTATCTTCTTTTCACAAGATAAAATCCCATGTTTTTTTGTTTTTTCGAGTAGCATAGAAATTTTTGGTCACGTGGTTAGAGTGGCCCATCTTATTGTGGTAGATAATCTTTGATTTTATCATTAAAAATAAAAAATAAAAACTTTATATAACTCTTTAATTATTAATATTAGTTTTAAGTTATAATACGCATTATCAAATTTTTTGAAAATGTGTATTTCCTCAATATTCAATTTAAATATTCTTTAAAAAAAATTACATTTCATGTTTTAAATTTCCAAAAAAAGAATCTATTAGAAAATTACTGTATCAAAAATCACTCTCATTCAAGTTTTGTTAAAGACTTTAACCGTGGCAAAATTTAATAAACGGAGGTATTTTTTTTTTAAAAGTAATTTTTTTAATTAAAACATTTAAGAATATTTTAAACTTGAAAACATCAAAAGATGTTTTAAAGATGAAATTTTATATTGGCTTTTGGAAAAAAATTGGAAAAATGATTCTTTTTTGAGTTAATAAGGTTTATTAACTCAAAATAGTAAAAAATTTAACAGTGCTTTACCACTGTTTAATTTTTTACTATTTCCATGAGAATACGTGTAGGGAAAACTGGCTAACAGTGAGGCACTTTGTTTTTATCAAGCTATATTTAGGTGTAAACTGGAAGCAATTCCTTAGGGAGTACATGATTTTGAAGTATTATCTATCAAACCCTATATTTAAAAAATATAAACAAAGAAATATTAAGAAAGCTAAAATGTCTCACTGTGGGTCATATACTGCATACAGTGAGACAGGTGTCTACATTCACTGAGAAAGTGGCAATTCAAACAAAATAAATTAGGTAATTCATATCTTTTTATTTCAAACATAAATTTTGTTTCTTTACATTTTTGCTAACAATAAATAAAAATAATAAATTTAATAAATCAAAATAGTAAACTTTAAAAAAAACTTAACATTAATAAATAATAAAAAAAAAAATATTTTATTATAAATTAAAACAAAATAACATACCAAAAATTTCAATTCCATAAATTTGAAATGTAATTGTAAGTTAATAAG